>JANHMN010000005.1:35161519-35189143 GCA_030674055.1 Rhabdomys pumilio | reverse complement strand
ACACCCACAGCAGCACTCACACCTACAGCAGCACTCACACCCACAGCTGCACTCACACCTACAGCAGCACTCACACCTACAACAGCACTCATAACTAAACTACCAAAAAATCATCCACATCCCCTGCTGGATACAGCAAAGAAAGCATCTCATCTTCCGAAATATGTCAAAATCAGTCTTTCTCTGGAAAGGGAACACACACACACACACACACACACACACACACACACACGCATGGGTCTTTCCAGATCCCCCTTGGAACAAGTAATCTTAGATTCAGGATACTGGCTTTCCAGTGCTAGTATCCTCAGTCCAGTTCACAAATGGCTTTCCCAGATTTCCTCTGTCAAAAATCAACCACTTCCTTTCCAATCCATTAACCTGCCATTGCTTTTCTGGCTAGTTTCTCTACTAACGCAGCTAGAGAGCATGCTACAGCTTGATTAAAGCACTGTTAACTGTTACTAAGCAAGCAGATGGTGGAATGTTTCAGAAACGTCTGATTCATCACCACTGCTTAGAGTTATAAGTAGTGATACTGAAAAATGGGGACCTAAATCACAGGGAGTATCAGGGACTACCTGTATGAGACCACTATAATGCCAATTTTGGAAACCAACAGGAGCAAGCATCACCTGTATTTGGGGGTCTCAGGATCTAGCTGTAAATGATTTTATAAGCCCATCAAATAGTACTTGGCACAGAGTAGGTATTAAAATTCATGTTTGCTTAATGAACTTCTTTTTAAAAGATCATCAATCTCCCAGATTGGCAGAAATTCTCATGAATCACTTAATTTGGCCTTCTGGCTTTACATATGGGTGAGTTTGGCTCAGCAAAGCAGGAAGTGATTTTTTTTTCCCAGTCATAGTTAGTAACCAGACACACCGGAACCAGAAACCTGATCTGATGATTACTAGAACAGAGTGTGGGGACCACTCAATGGTAACTTACCCTCCCCCATCATTTTTCAAATGTGAGTATAAGAAGGAAGTTCTTTACCCAAGAGTAAAAGCTAGTGAGGTACATAAGACAAACCAGAGTCTAGTTATTTTTTTCCCAGTATTATGCTCTGTTTTCACTCCATCACAATTCCCTTCTTGATACATATGTATTTTATACTGTGTGTTTTCATGCAGGAAGAGAGTCGAGATCATAAATTGCAGGTGCTTACTTTGGAATGTTAAGGTTTGAAAAGAAACTACCATGATCTGGTCCCCTGAGGATGAGGCTTTTTGCCTGAGAGTTGTGGGAATGAAAGAAAGATGTGGTGAGGGATTGAAGGCTAGTCGGGGAAAGAATGGAACTGGTTTGAGTAATTGCTGTTAGAAGTCAAGTATGCTTTACCACAATGAGGTAATGTATCTGCTTGTTAGCTTGGAGTTTGTAAGAATATGAAATGCAGTCAGTGCCCCATGATGGACTTCTTTCCTAATGAAGATGCCTAGACCAGATGGAGAGAAAGCAAAAGCTAGGAAACAGCTACTGGCATCATCATCACAACGTTTTCCGGATCCACTATTTCATTTACTGTGCTCATAAATCTTCTTAGGTTTGTATGAAAAGTAGTAGCCCTCCATTTACAAATAAGCAAACTGGGGGGGTCAACAAGCCAAATGACTTTCCCAAGGATACACATGATTCAATAAAAGTTATCATTTATCACTCCCCTACCTACAACCTTCTCTCTTCCTGTGTAGTGATGTCCCCCGCACCCCAGATTATAATATCACCCAGGATTATTACACTTAAAAGCTTCCATGGTTTCACATCCACAGTTTCAAAACTCAGACTGAGTGGAAGAATTATAACAAAGGCAGAGAAGTTGAGAGGAATGCCCATGTTTCAAAACATGGTGTGTAACAAGAGTATAGGCTGCTTCAAGCCCTGCACTTGTAGTCTGAATTGACATCTCCCATTGACATCATTATCTTTAGATCAAAAGTTCCAGCATGACAACTAGGAAGAATGGTAGTGAGTGTGAGACAGAGGAAGAGAGTATAAACAGTGAGTGCTTTCAGACTATGATAGAAGGAAAGGGCCAAAGCCCAGCATAGTGATACACACACAAACTCACAGGACTGGAGAGAGTAAGGCAGTGAAATTGAGAGTTCGAAGCCATCCTCAGCTATACAGCATGACACATTCTCAGATATATGAGAATTGACAAAAAAGAGAAAGACTCTAGTACAACACTGACCTCATCTGTGAAAAATAAGGCTGTTAAATGAAGTATAATACTACCAACTAATACCACCTTGATTTTATTTCAATAGTGGAATTCTGAGCCAAAGTATAAGAAATAAAAACCTTAAATGTTAATATAAATGTATTTAGCTAAAGAAAATTCACTGTCTTTTAGAATTTAAATTAAGTACTTTAAAGCTGAATTTCCTTAAGAGTGGTGTGAACCTTCCTGTAGCCAGGAAGGAACCCAAGTGGAGGGATAGGGACCCCAACATACACACAAACTTTTGACTCAAAATTTATCCTTTCTACAAGAAATGTAGGCATGGGGTTGGGGCAGAGACTGAGGGAATGGCCAAACAATATCTGGCTCAACTTGAGACCTATCCCATCGGCAAGCACCAATCCCTAACACTATCAATGATACTCTGTTATGCTTGCAGACAGGAGCATCTTGTCCTCTGAAAGACTCCACCCAGCAGGTGACTCAGACAAATGCAGACACCCAGAGCCAAACAGTGGATGGAGCTTGGGGACTCTTATGGAAGAATAGGAGGAAGGATTGTGGGCCTAGAACGAGATAGGACTCCACAGGACAACCAACCGAGTCTGGACTCCTGTGGCTCCCAGAGGCTAAACCACCAACCAAAGAACATACATGGGCTGGATCTAGGCCTCCCCACACGTGTGTAGAAGATGTGCAGCTTGATCTTCATGTGGGTCCGGAACAACTGGAATGGGGCTATCCCAGAAGCAGTTGCCTGAAGGTAGGTTATGTTCGTCTAGCTGGGCTGTCTTATCTAGCCTCAGTGGGAGAGGAAGCACCTAGCCTTGCAAAGACGTGAAGCACAAGGGTGGGAGAAGTACCTGGAGGGGGACTTCTTCAGAGAAGGGAAGGGGGGAAGGATCGTGTTGGGGAGAGCTTGACTGGGAGGGAGACAGTGAGTAGGATATAAAGAGAATAAGTAAAAATTAATAAAATTAAATAAAAAGGAGTGGTGTGAGCAGCAAAGGCTGCTCAGGACTGAAGGTTTTCTGGAATGTGAATTTTTTTGTGACAAATTCAGAAAATCCAAAACTACTTAGATTGAGATGGTCGCCATTATTTAGAATTAAAGATATTGCAAGCCAGCATCATCAATGGACAGCAAGTTGAGAATCACTGCCATAGAAAATCCCCTAATAGGCTCTCTCCATAACTCACATGATATGAACTTAAACCTGACCAAAAAATTTCAATATGGGAAAGATGAGATGTGTACATTTTTGTTTTATGTCTCTCTAAATCATGGGTTCTTGACTTACCAAGTGAAATGACTAGGTTGCAGGAGTTTGGTTTCTCATTTATTTTCTGGAGGACTAATAAAAGTGGGCTGAGCTTACCCACAGCTAGACAGAGAATTCGCAGTGTACACGGTCACAGTAGCTGAATAGGGAAGCACAGTCTAGTAACCAGTTTTAATTGCACCACTTACAGTAGACTAATCCCCTTTCTGACAGTTTCCTAAAGCGGTACAAGTCCAAGTCCATTCCCCAAAGCTGGTTAAGTCACTTTATTTTCACTTCAATAACTATAGCAAACAATGCCATTCTTCATTGTATCCTAATGCCCTGTCAACTTTGTTTCTGTTTCTCTGCCCCTAAAATAGCTAGCCTTACAGACATATTGCATTAAGAAAAAAAAAAAAAAAGGCAGTACCATAATGCTTCCATTGGCCAAGCATTGGTGGGTAGAACATTTCCTTTGCTATGATGTATTCTTTTATTAGTATATTTTTCCATCCTTCAAATTGAGTTCTCTGTCTGTCTGTGTCTCTCTTGGTTTCCATCTCCCTCTCTTTCCCTCCCCCTTTCCCTCTCTTTCCCAACCACTGCAATACATGTTTCTTGATTCTTGCTATCACATATACCTATTCACTCTAATGTGGGCACTTAATATCAATTAAATTAGAAATATTTTGTGCTTACATTTTGCCCAGTGGAAAAGGCAAGCTGACTCCTATCTCCTCTCTTCAGCACTCCTAATATAGGAACACCAATCTTTTCATTCCCATTAGAGCTCATTGTATAGATTCTGAGTTAGAAGGAAGTAAAACGATTCCCAAGGGCAACAGGAGTCAGACAAAACAGTGTCTGAGCTGCAGGTGCTGTACAAAAATGGCTGCAAACATGCTTATATGAGGAATAGGTTTATTGGTGTTGGTATAAGTAAAGAAATATGGACAAGTCTTTTTCCTCATCTCTTAGGCAGTGTGTATTTCCTACCAGTCAAGCCTTTATATGTATGCTTCCTTGGTGTTGGTATATTCTTAGGAAATGACCCAGATGTACAGACATACATGTCTCTTATATCAGACTGGGTATCAGACATAGTCAGTCTACCCATTCTAGACCTTTCTCATTTAAACACAACCTTGAAAAAAAAAACAACCATTTTCGAATCATTTCCCAACAACCTTCTCTGCCACCTATGTTCTTTGAAGCTTTTCCTCCTCTACCATAACAGCTGCTCCAAGGTTTTCTGTGCTTGATCCTCTCTCAAGATGATGTCACTCAATGGGCTTTATTCTCTACCTGTAGCTTTGTGACTCTACAAACATCTCACAATATTTTAGCTCAGTTTTCAAAATTGCTGAAATGTCTCCTGGGCCTGCAGCCTCACCCATCCCTTTTCTTTTGTCTACCGTAGTAAGACTTGCAAAACCAGATGGGTTGGGTTAGTTTGTTTATTTACTTGGATCTCATCATCCCAAAGTACAAATCATTACAAGCAAATATGAGCTTCAATCCAGGAAGCAAGAGAGTAAGTGGATACGGAGAACTAACCAAGCAATCAAAAATGTAGACATTTGAGGTGGTTGTTTTGATACAGGCAAGACTCTGAACCTTTGAGGCACACTCAGCCAACTTAATCAAACACCTAGAGGGTCAACTTTCCATAACAGAGTTACCTATGCAGAGGAAGAGAGAGTTTACAAACAAAACAAAGGAAACAAAACAAACAAAAATTTTACATTAAATATTAGGCCATTCTCTTTCTCTAATGTTTGACGTTGAAAATGTAGAAACTCAAGTGACTTCTCTAAATTTCATATGAGCATCTCCTGACCCAGAAATGCCACTTCCTGAACACCTATCTGTCTGTGCTTTTTTGACCTGCTCCGTTTCCGACCTAGGCCGGTTCACCCCTCCTTAGGCAACCTGGTGGTACCCCGCTCCCGGGAGGTCACCATATTGATGCCGAACTTAAGTGCGGACACCCGATCAGCATAGCGCACTACAGCCCAGAACTCCTGGACTCAAGCAATCCTCCTGTCTCAGCCTCCCGAGTAGCTGGGACTACAGGCGTGCGCCACCGCGCCCGGCTGTCTGTGCTTTATCAACTGAGGAGTCTAGCTTCAGTGCCCTATCTTCAGTAGTAGTCTGCTTGTGTAGGGAATCTCCCACACACCATCAGACAATTCAAAGCTGCCTCTCAGTTGCTCTTTCAAGATAAGGATAAAGTCTATCAACAAGGGAATGAGTGAGTGGAAAGGCATGCATTTTCCACCACCTTATGTTCATAACTGCAGCCTGCTATTGCTGTGCAACGAACCTTCTATTCCAGGTCCTCAAAATGAAATGCCATCACAGCTAACTAGAAGGCAGGTTATATAGTTTTGCATTCAGCTCAAAGTAGCTAGGATGCAGCATGGCATATCAAAATGGTCTCTGAATTAGGGGCTCTAACTCTCCTGCATGAAAATCACTTGAGATGCTCTTTCAAAAGTAGAAAGTTATGAACATTCCCTCTCTCTCTCTCTCTTTCTCTCTCTCTCTCTCTCTCTCTCTCTCTCTCTCTCTCTCTCTCTCTCTCTCTCTCTCTCTCTCTCCCAGATTCACCAAACTTGAGTTCATGAGAATTTGCAATTTTTCTGATGGAAACTCAGGACGGAGGGCACACTAATTTAGTGGAAATGAGATGCAGACTCCTGAGGTCTTCCCTTTAAAGCGGTGTGAATATGGGGGTGGGGGAAACCTTCACTTCAAACCTTTGGGTTTCTGTTTCATCCAAACTGGAAACAATGGCATGAAGTACAAGTAAAATATACATAGTATATATTACATAACAACAGGATTGGTATCAGTTATCCTCCAGGCTAGCAAAGAAGACAGCATTGTTGAATAATACAGATAACTTGATGTAACTTAGAAGAAAATCAACCCCACCCCATCCTGTCTCCTTGAAAACCCTCTAACAGTTGTTGCTCCTAGGCTTTTATTTTACTTTCCCACCAAAAAGTAAAACCACTTGGTTAAGTGTTCTTTCTTAGCATGTATTAATAGTTAACACCTTTTGGCTTCCTTGTAAATCATCACAGGAGGCACATAGTAGGAATGCCAGCTACCAAATGAATGCCATGATTTTACTCCAGTCCTCCTGACCTCAACATCTGCACTTTAGTTTAACCTGATTCTTGTTTCAGTCCCGTAATTTCAATTTAGGCTAGTCTAAGACATTGCCCTACCACATCGGGAAATCAGATCCGTTTTTACTTGGATAGACAAGTCAGAACAAAATCCCTCCCTCTACTCCCAGAGAAAGTCTGCCTTCCTCTCCTCAGGTTACCAACTCCCTTGGGGGAACGCAGTTTGCTCTTAACCCTTAGGTCTTCAAACCTTGTCAATATGAAATAAGAATCCAGCACTGATCCCTCATAGACTATGCAAACAACCAACTATGAGGAAGTAAAAATACACCAGGCTGCCCTTGGGAAGAAAAACAACTTTCTCTACGCTTTGACATGAAAGGACAGGAAGCCCGAGAAAGGAAGCAGGGAAGAAGGGCTGAGCAAGGGGAGAGCAAAGCAGGGTTTCTTTTCCAGCTGCTTCAGTTGCATTTGGCCAAATTGCATATTTACCTTCTAGCCACAAAGGCTGATTGACTTGTTCCCTTTCGCCTGGTTCAGATTTGAGAAGAGAGAGAAAACAAGAACTTCTCACAGCTTGTCAGACAGGGATGGGATTCCCAGTTGCTGTTTGCAATGATGCCTGAAAACCTTGCTTTACCTTTGGGAGAGAGGGGAGGAGTCCAGCTCAATGGGAATTAACTCCAACTCTGCTGGAGGCTTCAAACTCAACCTCTGACGTGCAGGCACTTGAAGCAGAAACCAGCTGAGCGGGCACTCTCTCACCACCCACATCCAGGCTGCCAAGGGTTGGGGTGCTCTCACTCTCTCTCTCTGTCTGTCTCTGTCTGTCTCTCTCTCTCTGTCTCTCTCTCTCTCTCTGTGTGTGTGTGTGTGTGTGTTTATCTGTCTGTTTGTGTCTCTCTCCTTCCCTACTTTCTTTTCTTCCTTCCATCTCCCTCCCTCTTCCCCCCACTGCCGTGTGTGTGTGTGTGTGTGTGTGTGTGTGTGTGTGTGTGTGTGTGTGGTGTGTGTGTGTGTGTGTGTGTGTATGTGTGTGTGTGTGTGTGTGTGTGTGTGTGCAGCCACTCTTTAAGAGCATTTATATGGCTCTTCCTCACCAGCTGAATGGCAACTGTGGAACTGAGGTTCTCACTAACTTTTCTCCAAACACCCAAATAATCTCTACCACAGGGATTCTCGGCAGTTGGAGAAAAAAAAAACTGAGAGAGTATGCTCACCTTCAAATATAATTTTCCCTCAAACTGATATCTATTGTTTTGGGGAAAATAGGAATCTGGTAGAGAAATTTGTGAGTCTAGGTTAACACAACCTAACCTTTAAGAAAACAACTGAGGACTGGAGAGATACGTCCACATGCCAAAATACTTACTGCATAGCCTCAATACCCATGTTTAATCCTCAGAACCCATGATAGAAGGAGTAAACAGATTCTTGAAAGTTGTGCCCTGAACCCTGAATGTGGGCATGCACATGCCCATATTCACACTCACATAGGCTTCATACAAACGGTAATAATAATAATAATAATAATAATAATAATTTAAAAGACACAAAATTATGAAGAACCACATGTAATGGCATGCAACTGTAATCTTAGTGTGCCAGAGCCTGAGACAGGAAGATCAGAAGTTCAAGGCTAACCTGAGTTACCTAGCTAGATTATCGTGAAAACAAACAAAACTGGAAGAACTTACTCAAGCCATACATTGAAAGGGTAGTAATACCTCTTGAAATAGTAGTAGTGCCAAACACCAGTGTCTAACTTATCTAAAAGCACAAAGAGCTGCTCTATTCTACTTGGAAAAAGAGCTGAGTGATCTGGAGATGAGTAAAGCTTGTCTGAGGCTCTGCCCCAGTCTAATGTCATCTCTGGGGTATGAGTATCCCTGGCATACTATACTTATGTTTTAGAAACCTGTCATCGTCCCCGTTGTTCTGCGTGTGGATCTTATTTCCCCTTTAGTCTAGATGCCTTGTGAACAAGGAACTTGACACAAACTGTTATAAGGAGGAAGACTTAGCAGAACCGTTTTAGCTGATCCAAAATATTGATGCTTCCTGATTACCGTCAAAAGTATGCACTGAGCATTATCAATCCTGTATTTCTGCATCTTACAGCAAAAAAAAAAAAAAATCACAAGGCAAAACTAAATGAATTAGTAGCCTGATATATTCGTTGTGCTATAATTATTTAATGAGCCTACTAAACTTTTCTCTTCTGCCTAGATACATGCATAAATCCTGCCCTGTCTTTTATCATCTATATTCATGCACACATTCATTTATCAAGCTATTTCCCATCAGCAGTTTTTAACTATGTTTTTTCTTCTTAAACCCACTGATAAATGACATTCCCATCTGTAATAAGAGCTTACTGAGGCACTTCCTACAGGGAGGGAGAGCTGACTTCTTGCATATAATGTCTGACTTTTAGTAGTGTAAGCTCCCTTGAAATTTTAAACAATCTCCCAATTGTTATTGGCTTAGGAGTCACTGTTTCAGCTATAGGACTATGAGTGTAAATCAGTTGTTTTCAACTTGTAGGTTGCGCCCACTTTGCGGATTGACCTACCCATTTGCAGGGGTAACATATCAGATATTCTACATATCAAATGTTTACATTACAGTTCACAATAGAAGCCAAATTACAGTTGTGAAGTAGCAATGGAATAATTCTGTGTACTTGGAGATCACAACAACATGGCGAACTCTATTAAAGGGTCACAGCATCAGGAAGGTTGACAAGCACTGATTTAGAGATAAGTGTTATACCTTCTTTCATTAAAAATAAGTCAGTATTAACTGTCTTAGTTAGGGTTTCCATGGCTGTGAACAGACACCATGATCAAGACAACTCTTATAAAGGACAACATTTAACTGGAGCTGCCTTACAGATTCAGAATTTCAATCCATTATCTTCACTGTGAGACACATGACAGCGTGTAAGCAGACATGGTGCTGGAGAAGGAACTGAGAGTTCTACATCATGGTCTGAAGGCAAGCAGAAGGAGACTCTTCTATCCTGAGTAGAGCTTAAGCATAGGATCTCAAAGCCTACCCCCACTGGACCTCACTTTTTCCAACAAGCCACTCCCACTCCAACAAGTCCATACCTCCTAATACTGTCGCTCCCTGTGCCAAGCCTTTCTAAACCACTACATTAACAAACATATAGAGCCTGTGTGAGAGATACGGCCAAAAACTTTGGGAGGTATAGAGTAGTTGATTCTCCTCTGTGCTGTTGCTAATATAACTTGCATTTGGTATCTATATTTGTCACTTGGGAAAATTGTCACTATTTGGAACTCAGAAAGGACTTCCTTTTTATATGTCTCAATTTTAAATCTCTTTTCAATGAGCCTCCCCTTTCCCTCAAATGGAATAATAGAGGCACTTTGGTGCATACTAAATAAAGATACAATTTAATGGGCAAATGTTTGTTTTTCTTATTTTTTAATTTAATGGTTGAAAAATTATCTCAGAAAGAAATAGGTTTTATTCTTTTTTTTGTTTTTTGTTTTTTATAGGTTTTATTCTTGTGGGGCCAGTTTTTTGTTTGTTTGTTTATTCAGCTGGTATGAAATTCATCCCCATAAACCGGGGGGGAGTCTGGAGGCTGAAACAGGGAGATCCCAAGTTTCTTGCCAATCTAGTCAACATTCATAGACTCTACCACAAAATCAAGGCAAAATAAAGCAAGTGGTTTTAAGCCATGCTTCAATAAGACATTTGAGATAAAATGAGAAATATACACTACTTGTAATATACTTAAATGATGGAATGATTTACAATAGTTATAATAATGTTAAAATTCTTACTGACCAAGGAACATCTAAATCCTCTATTTAATCTATATGGCATAAGAGATACAAAGAGAACATATGGCTGATAGGTTATTGTAATTCATACATCTATTCCCATCTCTAGTTTTGTAAACTGTGCCTTATACATACAGTAGCATTTCCCAAGCAAGAATAATACTCCCACAACCTTTTGCTGTCTAGACAAGGGATCAATGAGCTAGAGCCAACGAATGCCAAATCTAGTAGGCTGTCTGTTTCTCTAAAGTTTTATGGGCTCACAGCCATAGCATATTCATTTCTGTATTATCTATGGCTGCTTTCATGTTACCATTGCAAAGTTGAGTAGTTGTAAAACAGAGATCTTATGACTCACAAATCCTGAAGATTTATTATCTGGCTATTTACTGAGAAAATGTGCTGACTCCTGGTAGAGACTCATTATCTACAGATTATAGCAGTGACACAGTGCTAACTGTAAGAAGAGGGAGGTTGAAATGGAAAAAAGGAAAGTGCGAAAAGAAAAATTGCCACTTGGTTTCAGCTTTAGCACACTGCCAGCCAATCTGGACCAGTTCTTTACATTCTACCAACTAAGAATGAGTAGTACTCTAGTGTTTTAGTTAGAGTTTCTATTGCTGGGAAGAGACACCATGACCAAGGCAATTCTTATAAAAGACAACATTTAATTGGGCTTGGCTTACAGGTTCAGAGGTTTGGTTCATTATCATGAAGGCAGAAAGCATGGCAGCATCCAGGCACACATAGCACTAGAGGAGCTGAGAGTTAGATCTACATCTTCATCCAAAGGAAGCCAGGAGTAGACTGGCCTGAGCATCCTTAGGCAGCTAGGAGGAAGGTCTCAACACCCACACCAACAGTGACACACTTCCTCCAACAAGGCCATACCTACTCCAACAAAGCCATACTTCCTAATGGTGCCACTCCCTGGGCCAGGCATATTCAAACCACCACAACTAATGTTCACTACAAGCCAGAAAGTTAGTACTGCTGTGAAGCATTCTCTATTAAGCTGTGCTTTGAAGCTGTACTCATATTTTTCATATTCTAATTCTTGCTATTTTTGGTAGAGCTACTTCTTTCATGGTTACTTCCTTCTTTTCTTTCTTTTTTTTTTTTTTTTATGAAATGTCTTAGAAATATGGGATGCCAAGGAGAGCCCATTTATTTTAAGGTCATTTGTACAGCCCCATTGTCCTTGAATTGTGACAAGTTTGCATGTAAGTGCTTTCAAACTTGAAAAACACATAGACTCCCTGACCTGTCACCCATGCGAGTTGAATACAGAAAGATTCCCAGGTCAGTGATAAAGCTGTAATTCTAGGGGCTGAGAAAGTGAGTTGTTTGGTAAAGTGCATGCTACTCAAATATAAATACGAATGTCTAAATGCTAGCCACCAAATAAAATGCTTGGTATGGTGGTGTGTACTTAGAAGCCCAGTAGTAAGGATCTGAAAACACACAAATTCTTTAAGATTACTGGCCACATGAACCCTATAAAATTTCCCCCCCCCCCCAACACACACACAATTTTTAGCTCTATACTTAAAACCTAGAAAAGAAACACAGTTTTTAATACAAACATCAGACCTGGGGAATGTGGACATTGTTCAATACGTAAAGGCAATCCCCGGCGACTACATGGTGAAAGAAAAGAAGTAATTCCTCCTCCACTTGTATGTGTTTGAATATGTGTGTACACATAAAAAAATAAAGAATAAATGTAAAAAAAAAACTGAATAAAATCAGAAATAACTTATTTACTGAATTCCATGATCAATTGTTGTGATTAAATACATGGTAAAGACAACTTGAAGATGAAACGATTATACTGGCTTAGAGTTTGGCCAACACAATTAATTGATTGTGGTAGTGAACATATGGCAACAGGAACTTGCTTATATCTACATGTATCAAGAAGTAGATTGTATATTCGTGTGGGATGTGTTTATATGTATGAGCACATGCACATGGAGACATGAAGCCTATGCAGAGAGTCTTCTTTGATTATTCTCTACCTTATGGATTGAGGCAGGAACTCTGAGTTGAGCCCAGAACTTGCTGATACACAGCTAGTCTCACTAGTCAACTTATTCCACTGATCCTAACTCTACATTCTGAGAGCCCATCCATCCTTCACATTGGTTCTGAGAACCTAAACTCTGGTCTTAATGCATGCACCGCAAGTGCTTTCTTTAATAACCGATGGCTGGGTACCAACCATACTTAAGATATGTCTCTCCTCAGTTTAAACCTCTCTGGAAATGCCTATACAGACATGCCCAGAGGTATATGTCTTGGCGATAGGTGAGTCTACATTTAGCCAAGATAATAATGAATATAAAACAGCACAGCAATGCTATGGCATAACAGTGAATGTTTAATAACCTCCTTCAGAGTCTGAAGATGAGGTGCAATAAAGCCCTGACTTGTGACATTGCTGATGCTTATAGACCAATCATGTCAAAATTCAAGTTGCTAGCTTGATGACATTGAGGATGAAATTTGGAAGACATACATAGTCAACTTTCACAAGCTAGCATAAATTAACTTCAAAACGCCACTGGAACTTACAGTTAAAAAGAAAAACAAACACAAAAACAACAGGCTTAGCTTGTATCAATTTATAGGCTACATACACTATTAAAACCTTACATATACATTGATTTCTCCCAGACCATATTAGCCTTGAAACATTATAAAGATGTTTTCTTGGGTACCAATTTTTAGCATGCAATTTGTGTGTTATTTGGAAGTAAATCAAAAATAAAATTACTCCTGGTCTTGCTGCTTGCTTTAACAGCCTTTGAAGAAAGATATTTATTATATTTATAACAGATAAAAATAAACCAGAACTCCTTCCTTAAAATCTTAACCAGTGTACCAGATATTTTGTTCAGATTATGTAAAATGAGTTAAACTAAATTGCATTTTATTAACTGCCATTAATGCATCCTTATACTAAAATATAAATTAAAAGCAAATTTAGAGAACATTTCCATTGGGCTGTTAAATTCTTTAAAAATTATTATAGACACTGCAAAGACTCATCACTCATTCTGATTGTTGCCAAAGGCAACCAGTGAACACTTACTGCCTTCATTTGAATGTGTCTACTCCAAACTTCATGTGTTACCAATGTGATGGTGGTAGCTTTAGGGCTCGACTAGAAAAGTGGCTTCAACCAGTATTCAGACTCTAGCTTTTCCACCTTTGGCAGTGTGAGGGCACAATGATCCTGCCCTATAGCCTTCCATCTTTGCTGTGTGAAGACTGCATTCTTCTATTCAATAAGATACAGAAATAAGTGCCAATTTTCAAAGCATTAGTCACCTTCACCAGGAACTCAACCATCGGATGCTTTGTGGATATCTGATCCTCCAGAACTATGAGGAAAATATATTCTGTTTATCGTAAATAACTAGGAGAAGAATTTTGTTGTATTAATACAAACAAATTTAGCAGGTTGGTAATGTCCAATACTGTAGGAATCTCAGGAAGCACAGAGTTAAGAAGATAGACAGGGATCATGGCCCTATAATAATTACATTCTGAATAGTGGTGAGGCTGTTAAAGACTGTGAAGACTTGGGAAGTTAGATTGAATGCATTTTGTATCAAAAGATAACAATGAAGATGGGTGTGGTAGTATATGCCTTTAATCCCAGCACTTGAGAGGCAGAGGCAGGTAGACTTCTGTGAGTTCGAGGACAGACTGAGCTACAGAGCTAGTTCCAAGCAGACAGAACTACCCAAAGAAACCGTAATCTCAAAAAGCAATAACCACCTCTTACCCTCCTCACTCTCTTACTCTCTTGCCTCTCTGTCCCTTCCTCCCTCTTACTCTCTCTCTCCACGTGGTCATGGCCGGCTACTTCTCTTATCTCTTATCCTTCCACCTTCTCCCCACCTTTGACCTATCTCCTAAATAAACCTCCTCCCCCTTGGAAAAAAAGCAATAACCACAAGATAACAAAAATGTGGGGACTCCAAGTGTAATGTCATAATTTGAGGGATGTGAAATGTTATGCATAGGCTCAAATGTTTGAACACTTGGTCCTTAGCTAGTAATGCTTATGCTTGAGAAGGCAGTGGAACCTTTAAGAGATGGAGGCTCTTTGAGTAGGTGGGTCAACAGAGCCATCATTGAGGCTTCATATACATTTACCACATACAATTTACTCTCTGCTTCCTGAGGATGGATACAATGTAACCAGACAGCCTGGTCCTGTCACCATGTTTTTCCTACCAGGTTTCATGTCTCTCTCATCATTATAGACTTTTATCCCTCCAAAATTAATCTTTTACTTAATTAAGTGAAAATTAATCTTTTGTTCCTTAAGTTGACCTTCTATCTCAGCAATGAAAAAAATATCTAAAAGAAATTAGAAGCAACAAAGATCTAGAAGAAACTAAAAGAAACTGTAAAGACTCAGAGAATGGAACTGTCACGGCATGCTGCAAAGTTGGAAAGTCAGCAGGGCTTAGTCATGGTAAACTGAAGCCTGCTGCCAGGTGGAACTAGAATGACAGATGGCAGAGAAAGAGTTTCTTTTATACTGGATGCCTGTAAACAATCTCATGGTAGCAATTTTTTTCAGAAATAAATATTGTGCCAAAACAGGATAAAGCATAAGTGCCTATGTCCCTTGTTTCTGTGTTCTTCCCCTCACAGACTGACCACATGACCTTTGACATCTCTGTGGAAACTGGAGTAACTACAGGAAAATATCTACCAATTTTGTACTTTTACCTCGGGGATTTCTTGGAATTACTATTATCATATTTAGTTAATAGTAGACCAATAGAATCCTGAACCGTTTGACATTCCACCTGGCTTTCTGGTCTGGCATAGCTCAGACTAAAGGGAAGGCACGGAGTGGTTTAAAACACTCTCTAACATATTTGGGAGCTATCCTTTTAGGAAACATAGAAAGATGCAGTATAGATAATCCAAGGCTACAGTTTTTATTCCTCAAAGCTTCCTTTTTGTCTCAGTGATCATCTTGCATTTAGAACCCCTGAACTTCAGTTTTCATACTTCTTTGGATTACTGCATTTTCAGCACCCTGTACTGAACTGGTTATCAAATTGCTTTGCCTAGAAGCAATCTACCCCGTCTTATGCTCCAGTCAGTAAACTATTCTGTAGAATCCAATTTCTAAAGTTTGGTAACCTGAATCATAGTTCAGAACTCAAAGGAAATGGCCTGTCAACATTCTCAATGATATTTTCTCTGCCATTCTTCCCCTCTTCAGGACACTCACTACAAAAGCTTCATATTGTTTTTAATTGTCACTTACTGCATCATTTTACAAGTTTGCATACAAAGTGATTGGTTTCACTATGGCATCTGAATGCGCGCACGTTATCTTTCATCATACTTTCTTATGAAGCCTTTCTAATGTTACCACCCTTGATAACCAAATGCTGTAGGTGAATGTTTTCATTGTCCAATCCATTCCAACTAATTTCCTACTGAATAATGTAATTTGGTTTCAGAAAAAAATATCTATGAAACAATAGAGATAACATTCAGGAAAAAAATAAAAGATTATTTTTTTAACCTCTATCTCCTGAGACATGTCACAAAGCTTTGAGAATTGGGTTACCTGAAACACAGGCTGGTTTAGAGATGTTCTTACAGCTTTTCTATACTTTTCTGATTTTATTGAATGGTGTAGCTTTTCAGGTTAACCAACAAACGTGGGCTACACTAATACAGACAGATGCAGGGGTGGGGAGGAAGAGATAGACAAGGAAGGAAGGAAGGAAGGAAGGAAGGAAGGAAGGAAGGAAAGAAAGAAGGAAAGAAGGAAAGAAGGAAAGAAGGAAAGAAGGAAAGAAGGAAAGAAGGAAAGAAGGAAAGAAGGAAAAAGGGTAAAGGGAAGGAAAACAGATGACTGTTTCTACCATGTCAGACAGATATGACTCAAGAAACATAGAACAGTCTTCTCCATAGTGGTAATCTGATAGGACAATTGGCCTAACGATGAAGATGGCACTATAGGGCAGATAATTTGCGCACAAAAATACCACAAAGCAACAGCTACTTAGAATAAGCAACATAATAAGAAAAGCTCTAGCCAACAAACTTCAGCTTTGTACTTCGGGTAAAAATGTTTTGTGCAACATTTGGCCAATTTGTCTAGTGGCTTATAATGTAGATCATTGTTTTCTTAGCAATGAAAACAAAATCATTTCACCTTTTCCTGGGTTGTATTTATACTTTGTGGGGACGTGATAGATCCACAAGCTGTTATAAAAATATTGTATCTAGAAGACCTTCCAAAGAACCTGTCCCCAAGAATGTTTGCTGGAATTTTTCAGTAAATATTATCCAATATTTGCCAAAAGGGCTCACGCGAGGAGTCATCTCAAATTGAGTAGTAAACTTAATCCTCAAAAGAAATCATCTTTTTAGAACAAAAACTGAGGTTTAGGAAAAAGTTCATGGCTTGTTTGTGTTAGGTTTCACACTTGGGACAAATGGCTGACATGTCCATTAATGTATCAAAGCGAACATTGGCCTCCAGGGTCTCCTGGCATCCCTCAGTTCCTACTTGTTCCAGAGTCTGCCAGACTGGCATACCCTGCCCCTTACCCTGATCTTTTCAGCTGAGGGAGGGTGGGCTGCTCTTCCCTATATAACCCTGTCCCTTTTGTACCTTTGGCTTTCTGGCTGCTGCACTCTCTCTCCTCTCTCACCTTCTCTTCCTCTTCCCTGCCTTCACTCTTCCTACATGGCCTAGCTCTATCGGTTCATATCCACTCTGGACTCTCCCAGATGTCCCTGCCTCTGGCTAGCTCTCCCTTTTGTGAAACTTTCCCATCTACATATCTAGGAGTGTTCATGCTCTTTCTTTTCCTTTGTATTTTGTTTTTAATTAAGTTTGTAGTTTTGTTTTTCTATTGAGAGAGAGAGAGAGAGAGAGAGAGAGAGAGAGAGAGAGAGAGAGGAGAATGAATATGAAGTCGGTCTATAGAAAGGTATAGAGGATCGGATCTAGGTGGAGTTTGGGGAGGGGAAATGTGATCAAAATATATTGCATAAAAATTAATAAAAAGGCTTTCTCAATCCCACAGAACTCTTGGGTCTCCTAAGTGATGTATTTGAAAAGGGACTTAGAGAAAGAAGACAGGCTGAGTGAGAACCTAAAGGAAGGGCCAAAATGAATATGAAGGAACGGCAGAAGTATGTATATAGATTGCTTTTAGAAGATGCAAGTGTGTAAGAATATCCTTCTATAAGTTAGAATAAAATGGTATGCAGCACTGTCCTTGCCTATCCATGTCATCTCCTTGAAAAGAGAGTAAATCATTTAGTCCAGCATGACTATAGGTGCAAAGCATATTTAAAAATTCTCAGAAGAACTATGTAGCATACATAAAGTTATATGGGTCTAGAGATGAAACAAAGGTTCTGGAATAAAATTTCATATACAAGATGCTAATCTGAAATGTAGATGATATGACCAAGGTATTTATTGAGTAAAAAGATGGGCTAATGATGTAGCTCAGTTGACAGAGTGCTTGCCTACTATGAATGAAACACTGGCTTCAGTGCCCAGGAGCACATAAGTTGGTTGTGGTGTGACATACATGTAATCCCAGCACTTGGAAGGTAGAGGCGAGTGGATGTGAAGTTCATGGGTATCCTCAGCTACATGGTCAATGAGGCTAGCCTGTGATACATGCAACCCTCTGTCTTTCAAAATTAAACAAACAATAAACCATGAGGACCAAAGACAAAAGCAATTCTAAGTAAACAATGGGTGAAAAGACAAGGACTTGTGGAGGAGATAAATATTGTTCAGTGCTCTTACCATCCTATTTTGTACCTACCACGGCCTCTTAAAGATGAGAGCTGGTCAGGAAGGACAGACTCAGGAAGGATGTGGTGATGTGAGGGCAGTGTGACGAAGGAGGCAGAGTGGTTAAATATCCTCCCATTTTGAGTGCTTTATCGACCCACTGTTATCTGGAGATAACCAAGAAGGAGCTGAGAAACAAATCTCCCTCAGAAATGCAACTATCCTTCCAGCTTGTGTAAAAGTGTTTTCCATTTTTAAGAATTTTAATGTATGACTCAGTATAGCTAAAACTTGCATTTCTGACATCCATCCATCACCTCTAACTGTTTGACCACCTGGTGTCATCCCCACCCCCTCCACCCCTGCCTGGAATTTAGACAAATTTCAAGGAATGAAATAAAAACTAGTATCAAGTTCAATATTTTTCTCCTTGACTTTTGTGATATACCACAAGCTAAATTATTATTTTGGGAATCACTCTATAAATCTAAAACTCTTGAATACTTTTAAGCTCAGCACTCTCAAGAGGCAGAAGCAGGTGGATCTCCCTGAGTTCAAGGCCACCCAGGTCTACAGAACATGTAACAGGTCAGCCAGAGCTACACAGAGAAACCCTGTCTTGAAAAACCAAACAAACAAACAAACCAACAAAAGAAAGAAAGAAAAAAAGAAAAAAGAAAGAAAGAAAAAAGAAGACTCTTTTTTTATATCATAAGCAATCATTTCACCTAGAGGTTAATTTCCCTATTTATGAAAATCTTTACTACATTAAAAATTATCTGGAATGGGCCATTCATTAAGTTGAAAAATTATTTAAAGAACACTTTTTATTATTATTACTTTATGGAACAACTAAGTTTGTTCTTCAGTGATTTGTTTAGCATGTAAATATGACAGGTACTGAAAAAGGAATAAAAGACAAGCTCATGCCGGGCAGTGGTGGTGCACACCTTTAATCCCAGCACTTGGGAGGCAGAGGCAGGCGGATTTCTGAGTTCGAGGCCAGCCTGGTCTACAGAGTGAGTTCCAGGACAGCCAGGGCTACACAGAGAAACCCTGTCTCGAAAAACAAAACAAAACAAAACAAAAAAGACAAGCTCACACACATTCAAACTGTGAATACATGCAATAGTAGGAATTAAAAAGGGATTCAACACCCATCCACTCAAAACCATAGAAAGCATAGAATATATGGACATAAACATTTGTGACCTTGGAGTAGTCAATATGGTTTAAATATGATGCCAAAAGCATGAGCAACAAAATAAAAAACCAAGTTGGAATCCAGAAAATTTACATTGTTTTGAATATTAAAAGGTACTATCAGAAGGGGGAAGAAGATAACTTATCATAAAATGAGGGAAAGGCTTGTAAATATTTGGCTATGATAAGGGCCTGGGATGTAGAGTAAATAAGCAACAAAAAGAATTTGAGTAGAGATGTCATCAAATAAGGTCTGTTCCAGGCAGGGGCCAAGGAGGATAGGATAGGAGGTTTGTGGAGGGGACACTGGGAAAGGGAATAACATTTGAAATGTATATAAATGAAATAACCAATAAAACAAAAATAGAAAAAAATAGTCCCTTGGATAAATACAAATCTGTTCTCTCCTAGGCGTGATGGTGTAAGAGGTAAAGTTCCTTTAGGGATGGAGGAAACATTCTAAAAAGAGATAAGGGCAATGACTCCAAGGCTCGGTAGGAAAAGGTACAATCCACTTTAGGTGGGGCAATTCTATACTACGTGAATTCCACCTCCATAATATTATGTGACAGGTAGTGAAAGAGAAAGGGAGGAAAGGATGTCATCCGCCTAAAGCCACATGAAAGTTTTAAATGGCATCCTGTTAACCTTTAGGCTGAGTGGCTGAGTAGCTTATTAGGCGTCTTTGAGCCAGGTACAGCTCTTTGCTTGTCCTTTAAAAACCAACACTTTAAAAATCAAAGGACAGAGACCCATAACAATTTAGGGATAGAGAGAACTTCTGTCTATGGAGAAAGAAGGTGGGCAGTTGTGTGGGTGGGGAGGTAGGTGGGGCTGGGGCAGCTGGGGAAGGGAAACCCATGATGAGAACATACTGTCTGAAAAATGGTTCGTGACAAATCAGTAAACAAATAAAGGTGGTCCCTGTACCCTCCCTAGTCATATGTAGGATAACAATATCTGCTAAATCCATGACCACAACTTTTTCTGACACTCAAGAGAAATTCAAAAAGTGAAGTAAGGGGAACAGAACACTGGAGAGAGGATATCTTCTTTACCAAAATGACATGGGTGTTCATAAATGGGCCCCTACTCAAACTGTGACTAAGGCATTACCTTGGCTAACTTGAACACCTACATTTACTAAATGCTTAGTGTAAGCAGGCCACTGTGTTATGTGAGTATCATATTTGATTTTTATAACAATCCACTGAGGATTTTATTATTTTGCTATCTTGATGTAAGCTAGATGCCTCTGAGGTGGGAACATTTGCTACACAATTTCACAGCTGCACAAACTGGTGCAAAATTAACTTAAAATCTTACCTAATATGTCAGATAATAAGAACTAGTATATACATTCCATGTATGTAAACGTTCTCTTACTGCCACAGAATACAAGTTTGTCCCTTCTGAATCTGAGAAGTGTTCTTTGTAGAGACAGGAAAGAGCACTGACACTCTTCTGTAAGTTCAACGTAAGCACAGAAAGTCTCCTATTTTTTATCTGGTAAATTTTGTGATCTAAATGACCAATTTTTAAAGCATTAGAGGAGCTAAGCAGAACATCAGTATTGTTGTCTAGACAATTTCATTAGGTCACTTCTCTGACCCATGTGAAGTCCTTGAAAGAACAGGCTAAGAATGGATTTGTCAGCACAGTTCTAGATTTAGTTGCTTTCCTCACTGTGGGGAAAATCATTACTCCAAGATTGTCTTCTAAGTGCTCAAAGTTAGCACATCCATCAAGTATTTTGATGATAGATTGACTTTTATGAGGTTTTTTTCTCAATTGAGGTTTCCCATCTCAGAGGAGTCTAGCTTATATCAAGATAACAAAATAAAACAACAAAAACAGCTAACACAGTAGCACTCAGTACTGTAAAGCTAATTTACACTGTGATGCAAATCTGAAAGTCAATGCACACTGAACGATAACTGTTCTTTTCCTCCTCTCCATTGCTTCAGGCGACATCCACTCTGACTCGGGTTTCTCTTTCTAAGGTAAGGGTTTGAACATGTTAGATATATAAGTAGAATTTATGAAGGATTTGCTGGTTTTTGAGACAGAATCATTTTGCTTTCTCTTACTTCTTCTGTCCCGGAAGCAGGATTATTGGATCATATAGTAGATTTTCAAACAGCCTCACTCTGTATTTCATGCCAGCCTTGAATCTTCAATCCATTTGCCTCTTCCTTCTGAACATCAGAACATTCATATTTTTAATAGTGTTTGCATCATTTACAACCCCAGTAATAGTGCGCAATGGCTGTCATGACTCTTCATCATTTTCAAAACTCTTCTGGCTAGTCTTGTAATATTATGTTGAATAGAAATGATAAGAATTGTCATCTTTTTCTTCTTCCTTATACTGGAGGAAAACTTACATCATGTCAGCAAATATGACCTGAGTATAGTTTTTCATTTCTGACGCTTATTGTACTGAATAGTAATCTATCTATTCCCAGCTCGAGTGACTGAATCATAAATGGATATTGAATCTCACCAAATGGTCTATATTATTTAAGGTGATCATGTGTTCTTTGCTAGGGATTGTGTTAATGCATGTATTACATAGATTGAATCTTTTGTGTATTGAATTATCCTTGCTTTCTCTAGAGTAAATGTCACCTGGTCATGATGTACCATTCCTTTAGTGTTCTTTGAATTCACTTTGCTGATATCTCATTAAAGACTCTTGTACAGTAATTAATTAGGAATATTTTTGAAAGATCTTTATTATTATTGAAACATACCCCTTTCTTATTACTCTATTCGGAATTCTTATTTCTTTATGGTTCAGTTGTGGTAAATTGCACATTTCTAGAAATTTATCCATTTCCTTGAACTTAGAAAATGTGAAGGTAACCAATTGTTTATAGTATTCTATTATATCCCCATTGTGATTCTTAGGCATCAGCTGTCTCTGATATTGCTTACCACTAAAACCTGAGCTGTGTTTAGCTCCTAATTCTTTTAGTCTGTTTCTCACCTTGGGCCAATACTGCCCTGTAACCTTCGTATTCAGAGTCAGTTTTACTCAAGACAAGTGGAGATTTTTTGAACTACTTTTTGTGAGAATAAAAAAACTAAAAGAAACATAAAATGAAGACTCTTGCTAGACCTATAAGCAACTTCTCTGTAAGTTGATCCTCCTCAACTAACATCACTCTCTTTCTTCATAGGGCACTTTATTGCTTATATTTAAGTGCATAGATCTCAAGCCTGTACTTGGGTCTTTTACCAGATGTCACCTTTCAACGTAATTTCTGGGAGTGCAGACCTCTCTTTGCAACAAGAATATCTTTGCCTTCCTTCGCCGTACAGTGGACTGAGAACGGAGGTTTTGTGTCTATGTCTTTCTCAGTCCTAGGCTACAAAGGCAGAGGAGTGGTTTCCTGACCAAAGATAGAGTAAGATACTTGTAAGAGTACAGGCCACTCATTGTCCTGAAGATGGATACATTTAGAGAAGTCAGGAGGTCTTAGGTAAAATAAACTACTGGGAAGCATATAGGCAATTTGACCACAAATCTGCCACTGCGTCCTAGTTTGTTTTCTGTTGCTGTGATAAATACTAAGACAAAACACAACATGGGAGGAAAGGTATTTTTTCATCGTATAGTTTACAGTCCATCATCAAGAGAAGTAGAGGCAGGAACTTAAGACAGGAACCTGGAAAAAACTAAAGCAGAAACATGGAGAAATACTGCTTATTCGTGTGTTCCCTCTGGCTTGCTCAATTATTTTTCTTTTACAGTTCAGGCCTCCTGCCTAGGTATGGTGCTGTCCACAGTGGAATCTGCCTCTTCTGCTAATTAACAATTAAGAAAATGTTCCACAGGCCGACAATGGAGATAGAAGCTTTCTCTCCATTGATGTTCCCCTTTTCTAGGTGACTATAGTTTGTATCAACTGGACAAAAGCTAACCATCACAGGTCTGTAGCGTGGATACTAAACAACTAACCTCAAGCACTTGCAGCAGCTTTCCTTCTTCCCAAATCGAAGGCTTTTTATCAATCTGATCCCAAAACCCAAATGAGCAGAGCCAATCAGGGCCTTCCTGTACTTTCTTTTACCTCCTCTCGAAACAGCCCCTATCCATGCATTACATCACGCATTTCATAAGCTATTTACAACCACAGCCCATCCCATCATGCTCTTGTTTCCATGTCTCTTCTACTTTCCTTCCCTAAACCAATGCTTTTCTATTGTCATCTATTTTCTCTTCCAGGTACCTCCCCTTCAATAGAAAAACACGGTAAACATTAAAAGAGCCATTTAATGTGGTTTGACGAAGAGAGCCTCTCCCAAAGGTCAGGCTTATTCATTTTTACCAAGAAAGGCAGAAGAACAACACATCTTTCCATTATCACAAACTACATGAAAAGCTTAGTCACAAGAAGACAGACAAGGACTAATACTTTAACCTTAAGATGGACAGTGAGCCTTAAGATATAATGACTTCTAGAAAGTGGTTGGCTGTACAGACAGCAAACTTTATAGTATCTGGCACACAGCGACATAAAAGAAAGATTATGCGTGAGGAGGTGCTGGTCAGCCAGGGGTATGGCACTGCAGGAAGCTATGAAAGCTAATTCTCTTCCTCTAACATGTCCACTGGCACCTCCATGTCACTTAGCCAGATGGAGTTCTCACTGGGTTCCGCCTGAATAAATCAGCATCTCCCAAGAAATGCAAACGTTCAGGTTGGCTTGGCTTGGTGCCCGTCAGTCTTTGAGAGAAGTAAGTCTAATTATAGAGTTTTGTGTGGATGTACAAAGCAGGATGACATCAAATAATCATGAGGCATCCTGCTGGTGAAAGAGCTAATTGTGTTGAAGGTCATCTGTCCTGAGCTTGGCTGGAAAAACATCAAAATGTGAATTGTTACCCAAAGCAACAGCTGCTTCTCCCGAGCTTCCATTTAGCTCAGAATGAGATGGCAATCACATTTATTGACTCACAGATGGAGGACGCCTTCAATTGCCACTTGCGGCAGCTTTTCTTCATGTTTTCTGGAAGGTCAGTGGATCCTTGCTATGTATAATTTGATTTTGCCTTCTTTGTGGGATTCTCCAATGTCTAGTATCCAAAGAGCATTCATTCCTATGCCAAAGAATCTCTAGAAAAGTTGGTGTTTAGATAAAAGGCTCAGATAAAACAGACTGTGGGATGGCTAGAAGCCATGGGTTAAGGCCCTTGTGTTCCCCAGTGTCCCTTTACCATGTATTTTTGTTTGTTCCCTTGACCTAAGTGTGGGGGATTCCCAGTGCTTCCCTTATATTCGAAGACTTAGAAGGAAAGAAAGCTCCTAGTTTAAAAAACAAGTTATGTCACCAAAACAAGCTATTGTTAAGCTTGCCACAAAACAAGTAAAAGACAAGAAAAAAATCATCTTAGGTAGATTTCAGTGTGCCTGCCTTACTACTATCTGTACAGAGAGTGCTGGGTGGGAGACTGTTCTTCCTGTTCAGTTACTTTCTTTCTTTTCCTTCCCTAGTGAGAGGAAGCTTTTAATCTTTGAATAGAAAATAACCACTTCCGACTCTGCCTGGGCAGGCATTCAGGACAATCACAAAGGTCATTAGACTTCCTCACTATTGCTTGCTACAGACCCTGACCTAGGGCTAACTACTGGATATTTTGGAAGTTTCTGGAGGTTTTGTTTGTTTTGTTTTGTATGAAGCAAAGTTGGAGTTCAGTAGAATCAAGTTCTTTAAATAATATTTCAATAATTCCCAGAAATTTTCATATATTGTAGTTTGACAGTATCTACTTCCCCTCCCTCTAGTCTTCCCAGATCCACCTAGGCCTCCCTACCAGCCCAAGTTCTTATCTTCTTCTTTATATAAAACTCTAGGAGTCCAATTTATACAGCCCAAATACTCTTGGGTGTGGAGCCATTCACTGAAGTAAGGTCACACCCGTAAAGAAAACCGACTCTCCTCCAGCCGCCAGCAATTATCAGTAGCTCCTCAGCCTGTGGTAGGACTTCATGAACTCCTTCTCCTCCCTGTCCCAACAAATAGGATTTTGTCTTGCTTAACATGTGCATATGAAGAGACTTTGACAGCATGCTCATATCTGCATAAACGGAAGCCACAAGTCTAAGCCCAGAGCTTGACTGGAAAACATCAAAATGTGCATTGTTACCCAAAGCAATTGCTGTTTCTCCAGAGCTTCCACTTAGCTCAGAATGAGATGGCAATCGCATTATTGACTCACACACAGATGGAGGACGACTTCAGTTGCTACTTGCGGCAGCTTTTCTTCATGTTTTCTGGAAGGTCAGTGGATTCTTGATGTGTATGATCTGATTTTGTCTTCTTTGTGGGATTCCCAAAGGTCTAGTATCCAAACAACATTCAGTCTTATGCCAAACAAATTTCTATGAAATTGCTTAAGCTTGCACAGATTCCATTTTAACAGGTATTTAAACACAAGCCTTGAAAGAAAGTTAGAGAATCCATGTATGCAACCTATGTGACCTAGAGTGGGGGCACAGGCTTCTCAGGCAGGAAGTAACAGAGAAGATGCGCATATGAAGTAGCAGAGATTGTGACAGCATACACAAGGTCTTTTTGTTGTTGTTGTTGTTGTTGTTGTTTTTAGGTTTTTCGAGACAGGGTTTTTCTGTGTGGCCCTGGCTGTCCTGGAACTCACTCTGTAGACCAGGCTGGCCTCGAACTCAGAAATCCGCCTGCCTCTGCCTCCCAAGTGCTGGGATTAAAGGCGTGCGCCACCACCGCAGGCTGCACAAGGTCTTCACAAACTTAAGCCAGACAAAATCTGAGCACAGAGGAACGGAGGTAAGCACAGAGTCCCATCTGCACTCAAGAAGCTATTTGCAGTTGAAACAGCTATGAGAGTGACTATCAATTGTCCCCCACTCCCATGCCAGTGAAGTGACACTGGATATATCAACTATACTCTAGGACAGGCTCCATGCTCAGAAGCAGCTAGCCAACACAAACCAGATTCCATGTTGAACGTGTATATGTGTGTGTGTTCTTATGCGGTTTTTCGTTTGTCTATTTGTTATTGGTTTGGGTTTGGGTTTAAAGTTTTTCATTTGTTTGTTTTATATCTTTTAAGAGAAAAATACACAAACTTAAATAGGTAGGGAAGGGAGTCAGGATCTGGGAGTAGTTGGGAGAATGGGAAAATATGACAAAAATATTTTATATGAAATCCTCAAAGAATAAACAAAAACATTTTAAAAGCATGAATTCGTTCGAATGGACTTCAAAACTCTTACCATCTTCTTAGCTGATATTTCCCATGATCTTTCCTGCATGACAAACAGGAGCGAGTACTCCTGAGCTACTCTGCAGATTTCACTATGAGAAACACTGAAGCTGTAAGCTTTTTCCTAAGTTCCTAGCAAAATACAAAACCAGGTAGTGAGCTTCACATACATTTCCTAGAATCAATAGTTTTGACTGTCATGCGTTTTAGTTTTGAAAATATTGTCTTTTTTTAGATTAAAGCAATTTTGTTTGTTCCACTAGCGGTACTTGGTGTAATTGTGCAAGGAGAAGCCTTATAGGATCTAGAAACTTGATCCTGAAAGGCTTTCTCATAGGTATCACCAATCTTCAAGGAACAGCGCAGTATACTTCCTGGTTTGGCTTTTCAGGGCAGATATCAATGTACTAGGCTCCCTTTCTATTCATTAACAATATTTTGTAGAGAAGTGTGTCTCTTACTACAAAATCAGAGTGGTGCTATGAAGTTACCTAGAAGTGTGAACTGTGTACTACTGACATTCTGCTTGGGTTACTGTAGATTCTTGAGCCTTAAATACTTTACCTTGAACACTGTGCTTCTCCTTAACCCTAGTCTTAAGTTTAGCCACTGGACCTTCGGAAAGATAGAGCATTCCTGCCCTGGAAGCTGTGTTAATCAGTGCTTTTTTTCTTTTATATTACATTTTTTTTAGTCTGTATAGTACTTATGTACACACACACACACACACACACACATACACACACACACACACACACACACAAATACCACTCCATGTGTGTGGAGGTCCATGGACAACTTACAGAAACTGGTTCTCCTTATAACATATAGGTCCTGAAGATCAAGTCTTTGCAGCAAAAGGCTTTACCCTCTAAGCCATTCTACCAGTTCAAACTGGGCTAACTGCCTCCCCCCCCCCCCCCCCCCCCCCCCCCCC
>JANHMN010000005.1:35116212-35161419 GCA_030674055.1 Rhabdomys pumilio | reverse complement strand
CCTCCCTCCCTCCCTCCCTCCCTCCCTCCCTCCCTCCCTCCCTCCCTTCCTTCTTTCTTTCTTTCTTTCTTTCTTTCTTTCTTTCTTCCTTCCATCTCCCCTCTCCTTCCCTCTCCCCTCTTTCCTTTGTCTTCTGAGACACAGTATCTTTCTATAGGCCTTGAAATTCATGGCAGTGTCTAAAGTACTGAATTGCATACAGGCCATATTTTAACTTTTTAACCATTCCCATTTACATTAATAGTAAGCTATAGAGTCAGTGGCCGTTTCTAGACAACTGTTATATATACATGATGGAGAAGCACATGTAGTAGTTGGAGGACAATGCATAGAGTCAGTTATCTACTTCCATTTTTACCTGGGTTCAAGAAATCGAAATCATTTTGTCAGGTGGCAAGTGGGCAAGTGCTTTGAACAACTGAGCTACCTCACCAGCCTGATTTGGGCTTTTTAAGTGGCTGAAGTCCAGACCTTTGGCTGACCTCTTGTTCAAAACCTCACAAAAATAATACTCCTAACAGATTGCCTGGACCTCACTCCATTACCCACTTAAGCCATAAAGCCTTAGTTTAAATGTCTTGGCACTCCACAAAGCAATCATGGCCCTCAAGTGCCATCCCGCAGAGGTAATCTTTTTAAACTTATGGTTTAGCAGCAGGAATGCTGTCATGTGATTGGCCAAAGCGAACAAAAATATTGATTGTCCTGAAAGCCTCTTTTCACCAATTTCTACCTGTTGTGCTACCTTTAAATAGCTGCACGTTGCTATCTCTGTGACCACCTTTTTGTTTCTAGACAATTCTCACCTCTGGTTTAACATGTGGCTTAATATGAAAGCCCTGGAAAGTATATAAGGAGCCTGGTTACAACTTGTCTCTCAAATCCTGAGAGTGGGCATATATAAGGCTTGGGCTACATGAAGACCAAAGTCACTTTCAAATTCAAAGAAATTCAGTGACATTATTTACTGTCCTTCATTGCTTGTCCACCAGCCCCAAATCTCGAAACAAGCACCTCTTTCCTGTGTCAGAGGCAGAAGACCACATTCCTTGTTCTAGAACAAGAACAAGGGCTCTTTAACATAGAACATAATGGACCTGTGGAGGAGGCCCCAAGGTTTCTAGAATCACACTGACTGGCAAGAAAACACTTCATCTATTTGCTAGGAAAATGACAAGCTTCCAAGATATTGGCACACTATGGTATGAATATATTTACTCAGGAAACTCACTCTATAAACAGTGTAAGAAGAGCTGAAAGGGATATAAAATAGAGGCGATGAGAAGTGAACCAGAGGTGACAAGAAAGGAGAGAGGAGCTTAATGGAGGTAGAAGGGAACAATAGGGGTCAAAGAGACAGGGGTGTCAGGGTCTATAATCCGCCAAAGAATTGTGTCCAGGACTCAAATAATATGGAAACACAAAGAGTCTTTTATGCTGTAGAAGTTCACCATACTGGGTTCTCCCATTACCAAGATAGGGAGACTCGAAGTGAGCTGAGCTTGAAGGCTGGATTTAAACCACAGTAGGGGAATTCCAAGGAGGGGTAGATGATCTCTATCTTAATCTTGGCTCTATCCCTAAGGACATTCCAGAACTATTGCTGGGACCTGGGGATGATGGTGAGGGACTGGAAACTGTTGTTGGGGAAGTCTGGAAACTGGTGCTAACCCATTGTCCTTGCCTCAGGCTACATAGCCTGGCAGCTTCTGATGGCTGGGTAGTTTCTGACTAGTTGCCTGAAGCCTGGATTTTTATTCTTGTAACTGACTTGCCTGGGCTTGTCTGAACTTGCCTAGCTCTTAGGCATAATGCCCTCAGCTACAAATGTGAAGCTTGTCATGGAATCAGCCTTGCCTTCTCAGGAAAAAAGAACAGAAAAGAAAATCAACAAATGAATGGATAAGGAAAACGTGCTGCATGTACACATTGGAGCTTTACTCAGCCATAAAGAATGAAGTGATTCTATTTCCTGGAGATTGATACAATATATGACCATCATATTAAGTGAAATGAGTTAAACTCAGAAAGGTAAATATAATTTTTTCTCATTTTGTAAATCTTAACATTGTATAAACAGATAAAATCATTTTTGTATTATATATATGACATGTAATGTTTATGATATATCATCACACACATATATGATATGAAACAGGAGAGAGACTAGAGGGAGAAAAGATACTAATAAAAGACAAAAAATGAAGCCGGGCAGTGGTGGCGCACGCCTTTAATCCCAGCACTTGGGAGGCAGAGGCAGGTGGATTTCTGAGTTCGAGGCTAGCCTGATCTACAGAGTGAGTTCCAGGACAGCCAGGACTACACAGAAAAACCCTGTCTCGAAAAACCAAAAAAACAAAACAAAACAAAACAAAACAAAAAAAACAAAAACAAAAAAAAAGAGAAAAAATGAAAGGGGCAAAAAGTAAAAGAAGCGAGAGGGTAAACATGGTAAAAAAATAGATAATAAACTTGAGAGTTGGCATTGTGTACAATAAATACACATCAATAAAGAAAAAAATAAAACGAATATCACTCCACAGTGAACTACAAAAGACATGGAGAATCCATTCCCAGATGAGATGCTCTTGCCACTGACTCCATTGCTTACCCTTAAATATTTTAGTCTGAAAGCACTGCTTCCCTGAACCATGAATCAAAGCAATAATGCTATTGATCAGAAGCTTACCCCTGTGGCCGGCAGCTTGCATTTCAGATTGTTGGTCATAAAACCATGAGTCCATTGCCCTATCCCTTCCTTGTCCATATTTCTAATACCCCATGCTCTGACAAGACTACTGCTGAGTTCGAGAAGCCAGTTGAGCTATAAGTCTCTCCTTTCATGTCCTATAATTAATTATATGTAAGAGTGAGGGCCTTCAGAAATGATTGTCTAACAATAAAAAGGTTTTGCTGATTTTCAAATTTTTATTAAAATAATTTACATCTGTTTCTCTTTTTAGGTAAGTAATAGTCTCTATATTATATGATTAAATGATTGAATTTATGTGGATCTTGGAGATTAAAAAAAAAACTTTCATCACCAGCTCCCTGATGTATAGTATATAAATAATAGCTTTTTATAGATTTTTGAATGTATTTTTGCTTTCTTCTTCTATTTTGTCAATAGCCCATTAAATCATGTGGTTTGCCAAGGTGATACACTGTGGGTTCTGAAAGCTCAAAGGTGCACTCATCAACTGTAGCCAGTTCAATCTTCTTTAAATAACACTGTATCCATCTTTTCCTGAGTTCAGCAAGGAAACTCCTATGGACATCCCTGTCACTCACAACACTTCTGACTTAGGAGTCAGCAACTATGGAGAAGATAAAAATACTGCCTCAGTAAACTCTATGAAGTCAGCAGCACAGAGAGAGGTGTAAATTCTTACAGGGTTCAAAGAGGTAGCACACTGTTTCACTTATCCTGATCCTGTTTCAGTTCAACAAAAGAACTGGGGTTTTCTGATAAAGGATAGTATACTGTGATTTGGTAGCATGACAACTCTATGTGACTTTTAGAGATTTTTTTCTTTTTGATAGATACGTATTGCTCTGTAAAAATAGTGACATTCCTCACAATCTCTAAATTGATCCTTGCCAATAAACAGTAATCCTGTATTCCCATGCCTTTTTTGCATTTTGATTAGAAACTAGCATCATTTTCATTCTCCTCCATTTTTGAAATGTACCTAAAACCACATAGTTCCATAAAAGCAGTTAGAATACAAAGAAGCATCTAAGAATATTAATAAGATATAATAATATAAAAACATAGCAGAATAGGATAATATAATCAAAAGAAGAAAGGGGGCAAAAGAGGCACAAGAATTACATGCAGATGCAAAGACACATGTTTGCACACATGAAAATCCCCTTAAAACAATGAAAAACAAAATGCAAGACTGGAAACCCTGATATATATTCAAAGAACCTGTAAGGTTTTTTTTTTTTTAAAGGAGCCTTAACACAGCATCATGAGTCAAAGAGGCTCCAAAAGTGATGATGAGTTTGTCTTGTGTGGTTTATTTACTGCTGGAGAAAACTAACTTTTCATTTGCCAGGGCTTATCAATTGGAGATAGTTCCTTAGTTATGAGTGAAGGCCTGTGTTCATTTTCCTCCTCAGTGCTGGGCCCCATGTGGCTTAGATGCAGGTCCTTTGCTTGCTCCCACTGTCTCTGGGAGTTTATGTGTTTGTAGGTTCCGATGTATTCGAAAGGTCTTATTCTCTTGGGTTCTCCTTTGTTATCCTCTATACTCTAGACCTTACAATCTTTCTGCCTCCTCTTCTGCTGTATTTCCTTGGCACCAAAGGGAGGGATTTGAAAAGAGACATCCCATTTAGGACTGAGTCTTCCAACGTCTCTTATTTTCTGCATGTTGTCCAGCTGTGGCTTTCTTTCTTTGTTCCCATCTACTGCATTAAGAAGCTTCTCTGATGGTGGTTGTGCAAGCCCGTACTTTAAAAGGTGAACTTTAATTCCAGTAATTTTAATTTAGTTTTTATTTCAACATACACACTGAGTATTACAATTTCATCTTGTAATTAACATTGAGATACATTATGGACATGGTTTAGTTTGTTTTAAATTTGATATTCATTATTTACTTGTAGCACATTTAATATGAAATCAGCCATATTTCAGGTGTTCAGCATCTACCAGGCACCAATTACTACCATACTGGATAGCCCAACTTTAAATGATACTTATTTGTTTGCTTTCTGGACATTGAAAGATTAAAATTTACATAGTTCATCCATTTGAAGTACACTTTTTGTGATTTTAGTAAATTTGTAACACTATACGACCACCAGTGTTATGTGAATCCAGAACATTTTTAATAATCCTTAAAGAAACCCCACACTGCATGCATAGGTGCATTGTGCCAGGCTAGTCATTGCTGTGCTTTATAGAAGTCATAGCTGAGTATGACTGTAGATTGTTTCGCTCATTTGGAAGCTTGCATGGGGCCTTCTGGTGACATGAAAAGTAGTCCTCAAGGAGAGGCTTTCAGGTGAAGTCTAGCTCAGGGGCTTCCTGCCCCTACATCTGAGGTGTATGGTATCTTCAACAATAGGGACTTAATCTTCCACATCTAGGGAAAAAACAAGGGCACTATCATCTATAGCATGCATATTTTGGGAGTACCTTGGGCAACCCTGACCAATAGTCCAAAACAGCTTCTCACATCTGGTCTTTAGGGAGTTGTTGTTGTTGTTGTTGTTGTTGTTGTTGTTTGGTTGTTTGTTTTGGTAGTCTTTGGCTCTGAGAGGAACACTGTCAGTCCAGATGAGAAATTTCATTTAAACTATATATGTATACTTGTATGCATACTTCCATGTTATAACGGTTTGAATATGCTATGGCACTATTTGGAGGTGTGGCCTTGTCAGAGTAGGTGTGTCACTGTGGGTGTGGGCTTTTACACGCTAGTCAGTATATTAGTATTCTGCTAACAGTCTTCAGATGAAGATGTAGAACTCTCAGCTCCTCCTGCACCATGCATTCCTAGATGCTGCCATGTTCCTGCCTTAATGATAATGGACTAAACCTCTGAACCTGTAAACCAGCCCCAATTAAATGCTGTCCTTATAAGGGTTGCCTTGGTCATGGTGTCTGTTCACATCAGTAAAACCCTAACTAAGACGCATGTATTTTTGGGCTTTTAGGTAAATAATTGTATGATTCCTTATGACTTTTTCAGATTTCCTTACTGTAATTTTACCCTCTCCCATCTTTCTATATTTATCTCCCAAGTTAGAAACCCCTTTGCCCTTTTCTTCAATATGATCACCTCTACCCTATTATTTTTCTCTCTATACAATGGTCCCTTTTTACTATTCTGTTTTTTTGAAGTTACTCTATAATATGTGATCACATGTAAATATTTGGAGTTACAGGAGCTTCCAACGAGACAGAATATGAATTGTTTGTCTTTCTCATTCTGTAGTTCCTAACTCAATATCATCTTTTTTTTAGTTAAATCTACCACTTTCCTGCAATTTTGATGACGTCACCTTTGTATGAAACTGGGTGCATCTTATAGCATATATTTATCACATTTTCATGATCCATTCATTGGTTGAAGGACATTTAGATTGTTTCTATTTCATAGCTATGGTGAATTGGGCAACACTGAACCTGAGTGTACGAGTATTTGTAGAATAGAATGTCAACTCCTTTTGACATATGCCAAGGAGTGGTATAGCTGGGTAATATGGCAGATTTATTTTTAGCTTTTTGGGAATTTTTCACACTGATTTTCACAGTGGCTGCACTAGTTTGTAGGAGCCAGAGGATCAGAGGGTTTGTTGTGAAACAATTGTCCCTAGCAAGGTCAGAAGCTATGCTCATAAAGTGTCACCAACATGACTGCCTAATCATCAGCTGAACAAGGGAAAAATAGATAATATGTTAAAATAGTCAAGGGAAAGACTATGGTCATGAGGCACCAACACTATGCAAAGAACCTCAGGCAATTAAGAAATGGTGAGAGCAAGAGAAATAGTCTTTCCCAGGGAAGATCATATAACCTGGTTATCCAGTACTGAACGATCAGGCCGGAATACATGCATACAAATAACTCACAGACTGAACAGGTTATGTTTAGGATTATGATCTATATCTATATCTATATCTATATCTATATCTATATCTATATCTATATCTATCTATATATGGATGTACATATGCATGTAACAAAAATTAATGAAAAAAGAGGCCATGGACATGAAAGAGAGAAAGGAGGGGTATTTGGGAGATCTTGAAGGGAGGAAAGGTTGAAAGGACATGGTTTTATTATAATCTCAAAAATAAAATAAAATAATGCAGGAAAATTAGAGAGCAAAAAGACTAGAGATCTAACTCTGTATCAGAGTGCTTGCTTAGCAAAAATTAAGTCTTTATTCCAGCCCCAACACTATGAAAATTGCGAGAGTGAGGAGCCATTAGACCTAAGTAGACATTGTTCAAAAGAAGACATAAAAATAGCCAACAAGCATATGAAAAGAATTCGGCATCACTAACCACTGAAGAAGTGCAAAACAAAACCACTTGCTACTATGGACTAGTGAAATAGCTAAGTGGGTAAAAATGCTTACCACACAAGCCTATGCACCCAAGTTAGATCCTTGGAATCCAAACTGGAAGAAGAGAATTGAGTCACAAAAGTTGTCTTCCAACTGCCACATGATTAACTTGCCATGCAAGTGTCCACATTAACCCATACCAATCATCTGTGTGTATGTGCACAGACAAATACACAGAATAATAGTAAGAAATAAAAGTGAAATTATGAAAAAAAATATTACTATTATTATTATTATTACTACTACTACTACTACTACTACTACTACTACTACTACTACTACCATTCAAAGCTTTTTTATTAACAGTAAGATCCAGGGTTAGTTTTTGTAGCCTCGTCTGGCTCTTCGCTCTCTTGCACGCTCGAACTTCCTGCTCTTGGAAAGGGCACACGGTTTGGTGTGGCTGTGTGTGGTTCCTGGGGTCTTTCCAAAATGTCGGTACACCTCTCAGCCCTTCTGAAGACCAGACAGGAGCTCAGTGACTCGGCCCTTAGGAGACTCCAGAGCCAGCTGGTCAAAGGTAAAGATCTTAACCCCCAGCCTTGAGCATGAGACTTTGGCCGGCTGCTCGCCTACAGTGCACACACCTTCAGCTTGGGTACTTCAAAGAATCCACAGAACATCTGTGACAGTTCACACAACCACAACGGTTTTGTTCTCCAGGTCAGGAAGCTACATCGTTTGGATGATCCGGGACAGGCACAGAGGTGGCCAGTTAGTGCGCCTCATAAATAACCTATTCAGCACAATCTGATTAAAGGTGGAGTTGGTCCTTCTGGCCAGAAACCTGTACAGCTTTACTAGAAGCTGCAGGTAGAGTCCTGGCTCTTGGCTTCCTCGCACCAAACTTTCCTGTCCTTCCTGTGACGAATGTTTAACACCCATGACGTCGGTGGAAACATAAGGGGAAAAGGGGAGATCCAATACCACAGAGTTGCACTTTGACCTTACACAGACACACAGACTTAATAATAAAAAAAAGTAAAGTTTTAAAGAGAATTGGAATTACTTCAGAAACATCTACATCTGCTGCTTGGTCAGGTCCAGAAAGGAAGAATGGTTATTACTAAAAAGACAAAAGATAACTGTTAATGAAGATGTGTGTGTGTGGGGGGGAGTAAATCCAGGTGTATTGTCAGTAGAAAACAGTATTGAAGCTTATTAAAAATATTAAATGTTGAGAACCTCTGGTTTGGAGGCAGGATATTGTAATTAAATCTTCAAAATAAGAAAAAAAAAGTAAAAGAAAGAAAAAAGAAATGAGGCAAGAACAACAAAACGGCTACTAACTAGAGAACTATGAGGAAGAAGATCAAGTTTTTAAAAATGGACTGTATTAACAGGAAAACAGAGTAGTGGCTGCAAGCTGTACCATTTCCCAGGAGATTCCAAAAGGTGACTGCCTGTAGAATGTTTTCGGGACTTGAATAGAATCTTTCCTGAATCTCATTCATCCCCATTGTGACCCCTGGTATTCAGCACAAGACCATAAAGAAAGAAGTGTCTGAATTCCTTATGCTTAGCAGGAACATATGGAAAATGGTCTTGAAAAATCTGTGAAGAAGCACTAATGAGTCAAATCTGATAATATCAGAGAAGAGTACAGAACATTTAAAGAGGAATAAAAATAGATGCAACTAAGGGTAACTGATTAGCATTCTTAGTGAGAAATGAACCGCAGTTGTAACGCAACAATTTTATTTAGTATTAACATATGCTAAATGTTAACGTAGAAAGCACTAGGGTTCCACTTCAATGTCTGTGTACCTTGGAAAGAATAGTACCTTCAGAAACAAGGTCCTGAAAGAAATGTAAAACTCAAGAACACTACAAACAGAAGAGTTTTCAAATAAAAGGCCCTCATTGGCTGCTTACATAGAGCTTTGGGATTTTTTTCCAGATCAATATGTTGTTCTACTAAGACTATTTTCTGAACCAGAAGATTGTGAGTTCAAAGCTACCCGAGGTACATAGGGAGACCCTGTCTTAAAGCATATATATAGAGAGAGGAAACTGTGAGAGAGAGACAGAATTGTTTTATGGTTTGTTAATGTATATAAACATTCTTGAAAATGAATAAGAATTAAGTTATATTTATTTATACATCCACATTTCATTTATGTAAGACAAAATGGTAAAAATGTGGAACTAATGGGCCAGAGACAGGACTCAGTGGGAAATGTCATTTGCCATATAAGACTGGCTACCTGAGTTTCACCCACACTACTTACATAAAGGAAAAAGGGGAGATCCAATACCACAGAGTTGTTTGTTGACCTTGCACAGACACACAGACACAATAATAAGAAATAAGTAAAGTTTTAAAGAGAATTGGAATTACTTCAGAAACATCTACATATGATTTAATTATTTGTACTCTTATACATTGATAACTGTCGCAGCTTTTTCATCTCATCTTTCAATATTGCTTTGTAATCTCTAACTCATCCATATGTCAACACTCCTCCCCAGCTGTTCAAACTTGTTTTATTTTTCGTAAGCTCTCAATTCTCAATGGAGGAAATAAGAGGCAAAAAACAAAGAACATTTCTAAAGGCATAACTCTTGAAACTTATGAAAAATTCCATGAAATAAAATTTGAAACTGCATATGAAAAGAGGAAACTAACCTTGCCATTTCAAGCAATACAAAGATGTATTCTGTTCAAATTACTGAACAAGAGAAAACTCAATAAAATTACTAGAATAATTTGTAAAAGAGATGAAACCAACATATCATCAGTGTGACAATATTTATATCAACAGAGAGTGGTACAGCATACTCAATATCCATAAGGGGAAAAGTAAGCTAAATATTTTCCACACACTGTATTTTAAATAAATGACAAACATGAGAGATACTATTTCAGCAACTGCTTCCTTATTTTAGAGGAAGGACATCTGAGAAGTAAAATATCTAGAAAGGCATCACTAGCATAGAAAAGAATGGTATTGATCTTTAATGGCACCTAATGTCATAGATAAAAAAGAGCCACTCAAACTTTATACATCTCCAAATAGAACACTTCACAATCTATGAAGCAAAAAGAAAGGAAAAAAAAACAACACAAATCTAATCTTACAGAACTAAGTGCCGATTTACAGCAAGTGTAGACAAAGTAGCACATCAAATGACAATAGGAGATGCCATCAAGCAAATCAATTCTGGGAAGGTCTTAGAGAACAAGCAATAGCACTTCTTGAACACATATATTGTAAGTGGAAATAAACATAATGCTCTAGATAAAAAGAACCTTAGAGATGAATGAAGTATAATAAAACTGCTGCTTAATCACAAACATTTTGGTGATGAGATGATCAAGAAAATAAAAAGTGATTACTGAAATAGCTGAAAGTGTAATTAGTTACTTTGGAAAAGGACAAGGTTAAGAAGAAGTAAAAGGGCTGCGGTGTGCCAGTGTCTATTCTTTTGTTTTTAGTGAAAGCATGAGAACTAGAGTTTGAATCCTCAGAACCTGTTATGCAAAGCTGTATCTGTATTCTCCTTATACTTACAGTGGTATGGGAGGGGAAAGGGAGTATTCTTGGAAGGTCACATGCCAAATAACCTTAAACAAGGTGAAAGGTGAGCACTGGGACTTGAGGTAGTCCTTGGACATCCACACACTCCCTGTGGCACATGGACACCACACATACTTATAAACACTAAAGTCAAACAAAACAACTAAAAGATAAACCTCTTTCCAAAAACACCTAAAAGGTACCATTAGGTCCATAGGTAGTTTGAAGCTAGTCCAAGCTAGAGATTTTTTTCTCTAAAGAAAATAAATGAATAAAATAATACTATTATGTTATCTTCTGTTGGTTATCTTTTTATTTGTACTGCAGTTATGTGTTCATATGCAACCAAAATATATGTAGCTTCATAGCATGGGTATAGATGTTTATGTAAGGAATGACTAGTTAGTTGGGGAAGATTAGGTAAGAATATTTAGAAATCTACAAGAAAAAGAAAAAAAGAAAGTAGAAATAAGGAAGGTAGAGGGAATCATGGAATAACCCATTCTATCTCTCTTTCTTTTGTTCAGTAAGGTATCATACTGTTATTATTTCTATTTTAAGTGGACTTTTTCCACATTCTTTTAGCAAGGCTAAAAAATAACCAAGTGTCTGTTTAAGAAAATTGTATGTGCTGGGTGTACATGCCTGTAACTTCAGCACTCTGAAAGGGGAGGCGGGAGGATCAAAGTCATCCTCCATTATATGTCAAGTTTAAGGCCAGCATGAACAACACAAGACCATGGATTTAGCCAACAAAAGGGAACAGTTTTCAAACCTTGGGGCCAGCAAGATAGCTCAGTGGATAAAGGTATTTGCTGCCAAATCAGATGACCTGAATTCAATCGTCCACTTAGTAGAGGGAACTAGCCAGCTCCTGCAGTTTATCCTCTTATTCCACACGTGCTTCCTGTACATATATACAAATAAATAAATTAATTACAGTTTTTTAAATTGCCTATAGAAAAGATTAAAATAATTTTTAAAAATTACCTATGGAATATCAAAGTCATTAAAAGCTAGTTCTAGTGAACTTCTTAAATTTAGCTAAAGTTTGTTTCCAACCTTAATAATTGCCCTTATAGTTGTCATCAGAGTCTGTGAAAGATCAAAGTCAAGAAAATCCAACACTTCTGAAATTTTCTTATCTTGCCAATCTTGAAGTTTGTGATGTAGCTAGTCTTTCAAGTTTAATCCATAAGAATAACAGAAAGGAATAGACATCAGGTGAGATTTGTGCTAACCTCAACACTTTTAATCATATCACTTAAAACAGTAAGCTTGACCACGGAGGATGATAGTGTTATGAAAACTTTCTGTAAGCTCTGTATTCCTAGGTCTTTAATAAATTGATACTGAGAATAATACCTTTCTATGGAATTAGAAGATAAAGCATAAATGTTCATCTCAATGAGCTATCTGTATTTGAAAACTGCTGGAAGAACAAGATCAATAAACATTAGAATTTTAATAAATACATTAAAGTTCAGCAAAATGGCTTATGAAGTAATGATGCTTGCTGCCAATACAGATAAAAACTCACTCTCACTTCTAAGAGTTTTGCTCTTACCTTCATATCTGACCTATGATACATGTGTACCCAAAACAAACACACAAACACACACAAACACACACACACACACACACACACACACACACACACACACACACACAGATAACAAATAAAATGTAATAAATTCTTTTAAGAAATATATTCAGATAGATACTGATTTTTAGCTAAATATGCAATCACTGGTGGTCTGAGGAGCTCTTCTCCCTGAGATTGTTTGTTTCCTAGCATATAGTGGTACAACAAGAAATTTTCTCTAAATACTGGAGATCTTTTGGCCTATGAAATGAAATTTTCCTCCATAGAATTATAGTAAAAATTTAAAAACATAAAATACAGGGGCTACACCTGTGTCATAGACACTGTTCTATTGCTGTGAAGGGATACCACAACCAAGACAATTCTTAATAAAGAAAGCATTTATTTTTTTTCAATGTAAAATTTTATTTATTTCATTGGATATTTTATTTATTTACATTTCAGATGTCATCCACTTTTCCCATTTCCCCTCCCTAGAAACCCTGAACCCAATCCCCCCTCCTCCTTTGTGCTTTTATACCATTTTAATTACATCCAAATATTAAGGTTAGTTCTGGGTTGAGGGTCTAGCAATACAATAGATGCAAATAGTCAAGGAACAAGCAAGACAATAACACAAATAGTCAAAGAACAAGGAAGGCAATAAATAAAGTTTCTTAAACACTCCTGTGATCACTGTTTCTAAAGGCTTATGAGGGTGACCAAAATATCTGAGCCTACTTTCCTGTCCTAGCCCAAGGCCATTTTCATGTCTGAAGCCTACTTCCTTGTTCCAGCCTGATTTAGAATCCTGCCTGAAATTACTTCTTTGTTCTAGCCTAAGATTTAGAATCCTGTCTGAAATTACTTCTTCATCCTAGCCTAAGATTTATATTCCTGCTTTACATTGCTTCTTTGTTCTAGCCAAAGATTTAGCTTCTTGCCTGAAATTACTTCTTTTTTCTAGCCTAATGTCAGATTCCTGCCTGAAGTTCACTTCCTTGTCCTTGGCCAATGTCATATTCTGGCCAAGCAGCCCATTTTCTTGTCCTTGGCCCATGTCAAATTATAGTCAAACAGTTCCAAAGGATCTCCACCTCTCCCCCTTTTTTATTTCATAAACAAGACTGAGCCTGTCTTAGGTCATTCTGACAAGAATGCCTTTCTTACCATTCATGGAATATACATTATCAAATGCAATGCACTTCTGTCTTAGATTGGTAAGGCTCTATGGAAAATTTTTCCTGTCCTTGGCTTGCCAGCCTATTAATTTAATAACTCTCTCTGGGGGTTAGTTTTCAGTTTCAAGCCATGTGCTTTGGCTGTCAACATGTTGATGTTGTTAAAGACAAGCTTTAACATGATGGGCAGGAATAAAATTATGCCCAGGACAAAAAGGGATAGCATGATCAAACTATATATACCATTCTTGAAGCTTGACCAAAATAAAAATACTGACCTCAGGCCATGGGTAATTTTATCAGCAGTATCTACTATATCAATACTCAGCAGAGCAGCATTCTTGAAATTCATAAGGTCACTATGTAATGTTAAAACATCCAAAGAGATGTTAGAATTATGTCAAATACACTGTAAGTGTCTTTAAACTTCTTCCTAATTATAATGACTACCACTGTAAATTTTAGGACTAACATGAATCCAATGATATTTGGCATGACATTCGAGATGTCTCCTTACCCTTAAATTCTGAATCTCCTTCCAATAATTTTTAATAAGATAAAGAGCATCAATCTATTCTTCCAAATGCCTATCTAAATCCTCTTGTATATTCAACACATTAGTAACATATTTTTGCTAAATGATTAACAAAAGTAGTTGTCTTAAATTCTTGTGTCAAAGCAATTGCAGAAGCAATGGTGCTAGAGATGAATGTAATTAAAACGGTTAAACCAGCAGTAATCAAGCCCACTACCCTCTTGCTTCTGCTTAAAGCCTGACTCACTTCTTCCAGTAGTTGCAAGCTTTTTTCAGAATACCAAGGAAAAGAAAGCGTTTAAATGGAGTCTTATAGCTTCAGTAGTGAATCTGTTATCATCATGGAGGGAGCATAGGATCAGGCAAGCAGGCATGGTGTGTAGAACTACTAAGAGCTTTATATCTAGAGAGAGGGGAAGAGGGGGAGGGGAGGGAGAGTGAGAAGAAGAAGGAAAGAGAAACAGGGACTGAAACTGAACCTGGTAGGGCCTTTTGAAATCTTTAAGCACCCTCTGTCCCCAATGACACACTTCTTCCAACAAAGTCACATCTACTTCAACAATACCATACTTCTTAACCCTTCTAATCCATTTTAAGCAGTTCTACACCCTAATGACTAAGGATTAAAATCCATGAGTCTATGGGAGGCATTTTTATTCAAACTACCACAACCTGATTCCCGTCTCTTAAAATTTTCTGACCCGATTTTAACAAGTTATACACCCTAGTTTGCTTTTTGTTGCTGAGATACAACAATGACAAAAGCAACTTGGGAAGTAAAAATTTTATTTTAACTTATAGGTTATAGTCATCCTTGAAGGAAGCAACTCAAGGCAGAAGCTTGAAGCAGAAACCAATGAAGAGACACTACTCACTCACTCTTGCTCCTTAAGCTCCTTTTTTATACAGCTCAAGCCACCCGCCCAGGGATAGAATTGCCTCCAGAGGGCTGGACATTTCTACATCAACTGTCATTTAAGAAAATGCCCCCAAAGACATGCCCACAGGCCAGTCATATCTGGGCAATTCTTCAGGTGAGGATCTATCTTCCCAGGTGATTCTAGGTTTTTGTTAAGTTGACAGGTGAAGCTAACTGTGACACACATCTCCAGACATGATGTTTATACTCAAAGTACAACTAGCATTATCATCTCTCAAAAAGCATTGAATGTGAAAGAACTATTCCTAGGAGGATTGTTTTTTAAATGCAGACTGAATATTCTTAGTAACACACAGTTGGAAAGATTAGTGTTCCAAACTCACACTTCTACCACCATGACAAAACCCTAAAGCACAACATGATGGCTGGACCCACACTGAATTTTTTCTGGTAGTGCATTGCAATATGCATCTCATCAGTAAATACTTCTCTAAAATATCAAGTGCAAATCCTAATTCCTCTAGTTACTCAGTACGATAATGGGACTAGGGGATAGAGATGCCTCCTTGATTTATATACACTGGCTACTCTTCCAGAAGACCCATATTTAATTCCCAGCTTTAATAAACCAGCTCATGTTGCAGGAAATTTGGTCACACTTTGAACCCTGAGATGTGTTATTTACTGTAAATAAACAAACTAAGTAGCCTGTTTCTAGTTGTGGTGTGGCTCAGCCCTAGCACACACCTTTAATCCAAGAGCTTTCTGTTCACTGTAAACAGGATTCAATAAAGTCTATCATAGGCCAAGATGTGGAGCAAGCAACCAGTTGATAGACAGTGAACATAGGGAAAAGAATAGACACTAAGAGAGAGTCAAGAGCATGGATAGAGAAACACACAAAGTAGAAGGGAAGGGCATTCAGTTTGATGGGTTTTGAGATGATGGTGTGAAGAAGGAAAACTTGGTTTGGTTTGGCTGTAGAGGAAGTTCAGCTGGGAGCTTTCTCTCCCTCTCTGAGCTAGCAGGCTTTTACCCCAGCATCTGGCTCCCAAATCTACATTGGTAAAATTGAATGATTGAGATTTTGTTAAAAATCAACAAACTAACAACAATCTGTACCTCCAATGCTAGGGGACCCAATACCATTTTCCAACATTCACAGGAACTAAGAAAGAATGTTGTGCATTAATATGCACTCAGGCAAAATGCCCATACACATAAAATAAGCAAGCAATTTTAGAAATCACTGGAATAAATTCATCTTTTTGATGACTTTCTCATCCAGAGAAAGCCTTCAGTTGACAGTTCAACTCCCAAGTCTTTTATGGATTTCAGCAAAGGGCAGAGGATTCTGAAGTTTCCTGGCATTCCTAGCATTTGTCAAGTCTAGAAGTCCAGCTTTGAACATTCCATCTCTGGGTTACTAACATTTCAGACAATAGTTGGCTGACTTCTATATGTACATATATCCCTACCAACTGTAAGATTGGATGGATGAGTGATTCCTGACTATGCAGAATCTACTAGCCTCTTCTAGATTGTCGTTCTTCTTTTCTCTTAAATTGCTCAACCACAGTCTAGACCAGTGGTTCTCCACTTTCTTAATGCTGTGACCCACCCCAACTATAAAATTATTTATTTCCTACTTCATAAGTAATTTGCTACTGTTATGAACCATAATGTAAATATGATATGCAGTATATCTGATATGTAACCTCCAAAGGTTTGTGACACACAGGTTGATACCATTGGCTTAGATTTCTTATGATTCCCACTCTCATTTCCAATAAGAAAGCATATTTCCTAGTCTTTGGCAGATATGGTACCACCTCTACATTGCTGTTGCAATTTCCTATAACACATATAATGTTCAATATTTTTTCCTCATTGTGATCCAAGGAAGTATTTGTTGCTACTATTTGAGAATTTCTTATTCATCATTCCATAGTCCAAACTTGCTCCAATATTTTCCTTATAATTAGGCATATTGGTAAAGGTTCTCTAGAGAAACAGAAGAAATACAATAAATATATAATAAAATAACATTTATTAGATCGACTTACATACAGTCTGAGTAATAGAAGAAAATTTATATCATAGCAGATAAGCCAAGAGTCATGAACCTAATCCACAAATCCCAATCTGGTTGTGAATGCCTGGAGGATGCCTAGAGAATCATTGGTCATCGGGCCATACCAGGTGTTCAAAGAATCTAGGTGTAACATTAGTGAAGGAATAAGAGGTGTCTTCAGTCTGGTTTTGGAAGCATTAATAACCATTGAAGAAATCATCATCATTTTCATTGTTGTCATCCTCATGATCACCAGCAACAGCAGCATAAACATCAACAGAGTAGACCAACTCCTCAACAAGAATAAAGGACAAGCAACAAGAACAAAAGAACAGATTGCATTTTCTTTTCTTCCAAGTTCTTTTACCTGGTCAGGTACCAAAATGTGCTGCCAACATTTAGGCTGAATTTTCTCACAAAAGTAATGACGATAAAGCAGTCTCCCATAGATATGCCAACAGGCCAATATGATATAAAAGAATCTCTCAATATGACTTTCTCCATGGGTGATTCTAGGTTATGTTAACAATTAAAGCTAAATACCATACTAGGAAATTCTTTTATACTCCTACCTATTTATCTCAACCAAAATTGCATTTTATAACAAAAATGGCAGTCACATTCATATAGTCTTTTCAATAAACCTGTTAAATATACTTATCTGGCCATTTACATCTATTAATCAGACAGTACATGTAACCACCAATAACCAACCTGGAAATAAACATTACTGTGCTTATTTTGGTATGAGGTGATTTTGTTTCCTCTTTCTTCAATCTAGCAGTCACTTATATTGATCAAAACCAAGATAAACTTGCCTATGTCCTATATCACTAGAATTACCTTTGATGTTGACATTTGTTCCATACTTCCTTCACATAAACATTTACTTTTTAGGATTAGATGATACAAACAGCTAGTCTACACACACATGTAATTTTAGAAGTGGCCATAGCCTCTTTCTCCCAATAAAGGGTTAGCTATATAGATTAAATCCTCAGCTAATTTGTTTCAATTTCAACATCAGTGCAATGAATTTGGGTGGTTTCTCTCTTCTCTCTCAAATAAGCATTTGTAGTTGTGGAACAGACAGCTAGCAAAGAAACCAACTTTGCTGGATATAATTTTGGCAATGACTTTTTAATCCTGTCTTCTTTGAGATGAGCATTTGATTATGTTAGCTAGACCTCACAGCTCTCTAGGATCAAATATCACTGAATTAAATTCAGGGTTTGCTTAAAGCCAAAGCCTTCCCCTGGGCTACATATACAGATTCTTACTTGTAGTTACTCCAAAGACTCCTTTTGGTCTATTCCTTACATCCAGAAAACAAAAGGCTTTCTTGATCCTGTCGTATGTAAAGTTTAATCTTGTCTAAAAGATTCCCATCACTTTCCAGGACTTCATTTTTTTTTTAACTGTAAAAGTAGATAAATTAGATGATTTAGTTTTCAGTTTAGAAAACATTTACCAAGGGCTTATTATATAGAAAATGTTGTGCTACTCTCTGAAAATGTGTTGAGAAGCCAACAAATTCCTATTCTTAAGCTAAGGAGTCCAGAGGATGAAAAAGAAATGTGGCCTATACTAACTTTGTGGTAAAATGTGCACCCCAACAAGAATATGCACAGGGTGGAGAAACACAAAGAAAATGGCTGCTGTTGATGTAGATGGGTCAAAAAGCAGCTTATGATTAATCTAGGTCTTGGAGATGATGTAATTTAATAGATGTTGAACTTGAAGTACTTCATTACAGGAAGAAGAAATAGCATTCATAGGGCTAGAAAGGCATCAAAGTGCCTAGTAGGATTGAGTAACATCATGAAACTTAAACAGACTAGAATTGAATGTCTAGTGATAGTAACAATTAATATTTATTGAGTTTGTCATACAAGCAAGGACCTGTACTATGACTGGTATGAAAACGTTAATTAAATATGCCTTCTCTTTCAAATATATATTATATACCTCATACCTCAATTCAAAGCAGCCATGTTTCTAATATAAGACACTTTGGGAGATTGCAATATGGCTTAGGATAAATTCACTTTTACCATGTCTAGTCATCTGGTTATAAGAAGAGAATTGATTTCTCCAACCTCCACATGCTTGCTGTGGTATGAATTCTCTGTCTCTGTCTCTGTCTCTGTCCCTCACTCTTATCTCTCTCAATCTCTCTCTCTCTCTCTCTCTCTCTCTCTCTCTCTCTCTCTCTCTCTCTCTCACATACACACACATACACACACACTCAGATCTTTTTCTTTTTTTCATATTTTTAAATTTAGATGCCATCCCCTTTCCCCATTTCCCCTCCCTAGAAAACCCCTATCTCATCACCCTTCTCCTTTTTGCTTTTCTACAATTTTTTTTAATGTTAATCAAACACTTTTTAAGTTTGGTAATACTCAATAACAAGATGCCCATACAATCAGAAGTATAAGCCAATACCCAACCTAGATATATACACTATCTTTGACTGGCCAAGACACAGGAACATCCACCTCCATGTCCCCACCCCCTTTCTCTCTCAAGTCACCTAGCTCCTCCTCTCCTTCTCCTCCTCCTCTCTTTACTCCTCCTCTTTCTCTCTTTACTCCTCCCACATTAGCTCCTCCTACATATCACCCTTCCTGTTAAAATAAAACTTTTCTCTTAAAATACAATTAAGGCATAACTATAACAATTTGTATCAGTAAGGTACAAGATAGAGCTAATACCCAGTCCATCATTTTGTTGACTAACCAGGACCTTTGTCATCTCTCCTAACTAAAAGACTTAGTTCTGAACCTGGCTTTTTTTTCTTGGCTTTAGAATGAATGTCAGCTGAAACCATCATCTCATATCTTTTCTCTCAAAGTAAATAGTTGGGATTGGCTATGAGACTATAGGTCTTCAACCCCGTCAGAAATCCAAAATGACTGAGTTCACTGAAATTATGAGAAGCACAAAACATAGCTTCTAAAACTTAGCCAACTTTTAGAGACCACTGAACACCTGGACAGTCCCTATACTACAAAATGTTGGAGCATCTGATCTTCAGCCTTCTGGCCCAGGATCATCTGACAGACCTAGTGATGCAGAATTATTAAGGGCTGATTACTCTGTATTGGCAGATATAATCAGTCAACTATTCTGCAAGTGTGTCCTTTTCTGGACAATGATTTGTCTGTAAATGAAAAGGGGCAATTCTTGCCTAGTGGCTGTCTCACCACAACTGGGGTAACTCCAAAGAAGCTCAATTTCTTCTTAGAATCCAAGACAGGAAGCTGTCAGGAGCAGACAGGTCTCTAATCAAAATGAACATTAATACAGAAATGTTTGTAACATCAATTCTGTGGACTTCTGACATTTTGAAAACCAACTATCCATGTAAGGTAATCTGGACTGTTGTCTGTTAACTCCTCTCAGCTATTTCTAAAGAAAATATAGAAAACACCCTAACAATAAACTCAGAGCCATGAATTTGCTATAGGCCCTTAACTCACAGGCTAACCATCTCAAATCAGTTAAAAAAGTTGAAGAAGGACTGAGTCTAAGCCTTGTATTCCTAAATGTGTTATATAGGCACAATGCCTATGAGAGTAACAATATTAATCTCACTTTTATATTAATTAGAAGCTCATACCAATGAAAACCTTAAATTTGAAATCCAAGTAAATTTTGTACCATTTAAGAAATTATAACTTCATCTTTTTTTTGTTTTATGTTTTTTTGTTTTTTGTTTTTGTTTTTCGTTTTTTGTTTTTTTGAGACAGGGTTTCTCTGTGTAGCTCTGCCTGTCCTGGAACTCACTCTGTAGACCAGGCTGGTCTCGAACTCAGAAATCTGCCTGCCTCTGCCTCCCAAGTGCTGGGATTAAAGGCGTGCGCCACCACCACCCGGCATAACTTCATCTTAATAACAATTATACTTATTTCTACCAATAGGTTATGGCTATGCAATAAATCCTAGCTAATCCTCCCTGTTCCATCAAAACCACTTTTCCGAAGCCCAGGGAATAGGGGCGCCAACTCTTCATTAACTTCTTCAAGCTGATTATGGACATTGAGATATTAGAAGAGGGGCAGGGCCATGAGGAGAGCAACAATACCAACCAACCAGAGCTCCCCAGCGTCTAAACCACCAGCCTGGGAGCACATAGGGAGGGACCCATGACTCCATCTGTACATGAAAGGGAGGATGGTCTTGTCGGGCATAGGTGGGAGAGGAGATTCTTGGTCCCATGAAGGATGAACACCAAGTGGGGGGGGGGAATTCGAGGGTGGGGAGGTGGGAGTGGCGTGGGTGGGTGAGGGCACATCCTCATAGAAGCATGAGGAAGGGCAATGGAATAGGAGGTTCCTGGATGGTGTGGGTAACGGGAGTAAGGGGATAAAATCTGAAATGTAAATATAATATCCAATAAAAATAAATTTAAAAAAAAGAAAAGGGTCAGGGGAAAGAGTAAATTGATAAGTCTCTGATGCTGTGTCTTCACTGCATCCAGCTGGAATTCCAAGACATCAGAGGTTTGAGCAGGTCTGCTCAGCTTGCTTGATGAGTGGATACACCGAGGCTGTGTATTCTGCAATATACAATTCTCAAAACAAATTTTTGTATCAAGATAATTTTTTAAATTTTTTATTGGGTATTATATTTACATTTCAGAGTTTATCCCCTTACCCCACTTCCTCCCACCACCCAGAAACCTCCTATCCCATTCCCCCTCCTCATGCTTCTATGAGGCTGTGCCCCCACCTACCCCTTGCCCCTACTACCCCCTGCCCACCCTCACATTCCTCCCCACTCTGTGTTCGTTTTCCATGGGACCAACAATCTCCTCTCCCACCTATGCCCAACAAGGCCATCCTCCCCTACATATACAGCTGGAGTCATGGGTCCCTCCCTATGTGCTCCCAGGCTGGTGGTTTAGACCCTGGGGAGCTCTGGTTGGTTGGTATTGTTGCTTTCCTCATGGGGTCACAAACCTTTTCTGCTCCTTCAGTCTTCTCTCTAACTTCTCCATTGGGAAACCCTTGATCATATCAGTGGTTAGCTGTGAGCATCGTCTTCTGAATGTGTCAGTCTCTGGCAGACCTCTAAGGAGACAGCTATATCATGTTCTTGACAGCATGCACTTCCAGCCATCCACATCAATGTCTAGCTTAGGTGACTGACTGTACATGGGTTGGATACCCAGGTGGAATAGTCTCCAAATGGCCCCTCCAGTTTCTGTCCCATGTTTTGTTTCCATATTTGCTCTTTTGAGTATTTTCGTTACTGGTTCTAAGTAGAACTGAGGCATCCCCACTTGGTCTTCCTTCTTCATGAGCTTCATGTGTTCTGTGAGTTGAGTTCAAGATAATTTTTTGTTTGAATTCTGAAATCTAGTCTTCTGGAGGTCTGCCTCTGTCATGTCTAATCCATATAATTCTGAGAGTTTCTATGAGGGTGTACTCCCACCATCCTTCCATTTTCACCTCCCTGCTCTCAAATTCCCAAACACTAGGGACTCCAAACTTTCAGGCACCAAGGCTGTCCACTTCCACTGATGCCTAACCCCTTACCCCATCCCCCCTCTTCCAATTACTATGAGGGTGTGCTCCCACAATCCTTCCATTTCTGCCTCCCTGCTCTGGAAATTCCCCAACACTAGGGAATCTAAATTTTCAGGCACCAAGGCCGTCCACTTCCACTGATGCCTGGCAAGGCCACCCTCAACTACCTATACAGGTGAAGCCATGGGTCCTTTCCTTTGTGTTGTCGTGCTGGAGATTTTAGAATGGCTACTCCAGCTTGTTTCTTAGGACCATTTGCTTGAAAAATTGTTTTCCAGCCTTTTATTCTAAAGTATGGTCTGTGTTTGTCACTGAGGTGGGTTTCCTGTATGCAGCAAAATGCTGGGTCCTGTTTTCATATCCAGTCAATTAACCTATGTCTTTTAATTGGGGAATTGGGTCAATTGATGTTAGGAGATACCAAGGAACAGTGATTGTTGCTTCCTGTTATTTTTGTTATTAGAGATGGAATTATCTTTGTGTAGCTATCTTCTTTTGGATTTGTTGGAAAAGAATTACTTTCTTCCTCTCTCTAGGGTATAATTTCCCTCCTTGTATTGGAGCTTTCCTGCTATTATCCTTTGTAATGCTTGGTTTGTGGAAAGATATTTTGTACATGTGGTTTTGTCATGGAATATCTTGGTTTCTCCATCTATAGTAATTGAGAGTTTTGCTGGGTATAGTAGCCTGGGCTGGCATTTGTGTTCTCTTAGTGTCTGTGTGACATCTGTCCAGCATCTTCTAGCTTTTATAGTATCTGGTGAGAAGTCTCATGTAATTCTGATAGGTCTACCTTCATATGTTACTTGGCCTTTTTCTCTTACTACATTTATATTCTTTCTTTGTTTTGTGCACTTGGTGTTTTGATTATTATGTGACGGGAGTTATTTTTTTTCTGGTTTAGTCTATTTGGTGTTCTATAGGCTTCTTGTATGTTTATGGCCATCTTGTTCTTTAGATTAGGGAAGTTTTCTTCAATAATTTTGTTGAAGATATTTATTGGCCCTTTAAGTTGGAAATCTTCACTCTCATCTATACCTATTATCCTTAGTTTTGTTCTTCTCATTGTGTCCTGGATTTCCTGGATGTTTTGGGTTAAGAACTTTTTGCATTTTGCATTTTCTTTGACAATTGTGTCAATATTTTCTATGGTATCTTCTGCACCTGAGATTCTCTCTTCTATCTCTTGTATTCTGTTGGTGATGCTTGTATCTATGACTCTTGATCTCTTCCTTAGGTTTTCTATCTCCAGGATAGTCTCCCTTTGTAATTTCTTTATTGTTTCTACTTCCATTTTTATGTCCTGGATGGTTTTGTTCAATTCCTTCATCTGTTTGGTTGTGTTCTCTTGTAATTCTTTAAGGGATTTTTGTGCTTCCTCTTTAAGGGCTTCTACCTGTTTACGTGACACACACACAGATTTTATATTTACTTCTGCTGTAGGTATAGCCTACACTGAGTGATACCATTCCTCCCCTGCCACCTGCCCCCCAAAAGTCCTTTGTAGCTATAGCTGCTCTGAAAGTCACTCCATAGAAGAGATTATTAGCCTTGAACTCACAGAGGTCCTGTGAGATCACAGAGATTCTGCCTCTGCTTCCAGAAGGAGTGCAAGGATAAAAGGCATGCACCACCACCACATAGTGAATGATATATGTTTTAGTCTAGGGGCATGAAGGTTCTCATTACTGTTTTCTTTGGTTTGGTTGGTTGTTTTCTCTCTTGATTGTTTCAACAATGATAGTGTTCAAATGCCCGTCCATGGCAACTTCCTGTGGATCCAGAAGGCTCCAAAAATCTTTAACTAATCTGCTTGCTGTCTTACTTCAGGCCTATGATCTTCCTCCGAATGGATTTCATATTCTTAGTCATATCTAGTGTACAAGTGAATCTGCATATTTACCACGTAAGAGAGGCTTAATAACAATAGATGTGCATGTTGACTTATGAACCTAAACTCAAGGATTGGATCAGATTAATCAAGGAAATTGTGCAAAGAGGTAAAAATAAGAGTGTGATATCAAGAGACCTGGGGGACTCGGAAATATCCAGACTTAAGGAGATAGCAAAGGAAAATATAATGATTAAAAATATTAGGAGCCCATCCAAATAATACGGAGCCAAGTAAACCTTGAAAGAAAGAAGGAAAGAAAGAAAGAGGTAGTGTTTACTGCGGAAAGCTGGTTACTTCTGCCATTATGCAAACAATTCCATAATAAGCCAATTAATATGGTTTAGGAGACAGCGAAGCTAACATTTTTAATGAAAAAATTTAGACAGTTGAACCCATACTAAACTTTTCATTTTGAGGAGAAAGCTCCCTCTTGTGTCCAGAATGGGAATTTTCCTGAAAATTGCCACAAAGACTTTTAAGAACAGCTTCTGCTGTGATCTCTCTCTCTCTCTCTCTCTCTCTCTCTCTCTCTCTCTCTCTCTCACACACACACACACACACACACACACACACACACATATATATATATATAGTTATATATGTTATATATGCCAATAATTCTATAACAAAATGGAAAAATCCTAATTCAATTTAAAATACATTGTTTTCTGTTAGATATATATGGCTTCTGTAGAAAAAAAAATTATCCAATGAGACACAATGTTCCATTGAGTATTATTGACCTTTCCCAGAGGTATACAGGGAATTCCTTGACATTCAATAATGGCTGGGAGTGACTTATGTATTTAATAATCTGAATTAATAAAGTTAATTCAGACTTATTCTCCAGTTGCCACATGCTGCCAAGGACATAATACACACAAACAGCTCCAGCAGGTTAGGAACATTCAGTCTCTCAGTATCACTACCCTGTGGATCAAGCTTTCAATTACATAGATCTTTGCCGAGGACTCCAACAACGACCAAGTCACAGCAAGTAAGTTGAGCAAAGAGAAGTAACCCAGGCTAACCTCTTCTCCTCGACAAAGTCTGCTTGTCAAACAAAGAATGGTTAGTAGGCCTCCAGTAATTTCATTTTTTTTAAAGAAAAGAATTGTTGTGAGGGTTAGAGACATTTTATTGTATAGTTTTCATTAGATTTGTATTCTTTACCAAATATCCATTCAAAAATATTAATATGTGTTAAGTGATAATATTCTCTCTTCAACCATTGGCATCTGTTTTCTTCTTGGGCATAAATAGATATTTGAAAAGACTGGCTTCCAGTGAGATAGTACTGGTGTGACATGATGATGGAATACTATATATCTCTCAGAAGAATTGTTATCACTACAGCAAACTCAAATACACAATTCTTAAGAAAGGGAGCCTATTTTTTATTACAGCTCAGAGATTTTACTGATGCCGAATAAGAATAAGGGGTGATGTAATCCCAAAGCCTGTCTTGTCTTCATCACAAATATTTTTTGTGACGCCACAAGAGGGAAATACAAAAACTGTAGCTCAAATAAAGATCACATAATGCTTTCCTGGGAAATAAAGCAAGGATAGCAACAACAACGATGCATAGAACCCAAGGATTCTTGTTTTAGGATACTTTTTTTTTCTTTATTTCCTTCCTTCTCTCTTCTTTCTCTTTGGGTGCTTGTTCCACTTCGTTTCTCTGTGCTTATTATTTCTTTGTGTGTTTTTCACGTTCCACTCTTTTGGTTTTTCCAAAGACTATAAAAGAACTGTGCCTCCTACTTTCATCTCCCAGACACAAAGATCAATAGATTGACAGTAACATCAAGGACTTATTTGGCCATGATACAGCTGATGTGTGGGCTGTGAAAGCCTAAAGCCTAGCAAATGGCTAACAATATTACTGAGAAAAACAGCACCCTTGTAGAGAGAGGCAATAGAGAAAAGCTTATTAGAACACGTGTTTGTTTTTAACTCCAGTAATGGTATACTGAAGAGTAGAGGTGTGTAGGAAGCAGGAGACTCTGTCTTCTATCTATCAAAGTATGAAAGGCCTCAATTAGATCAGAGTGTTACCACTAGTAACTGCGAGGGAAATAGCTTCACAGGGATGAGAACATAGTTGGGTACTAACCATTGCAAATAGCCTAAAATAAGTGTATTAGTGACAGTATCCTTTCTGTTCTTCGGGTCTATGTGGCCCCTTAGTTTCTGCTTTTCGCTGTCTGTCTCCTCTTTCCTTCCCTCACTCAGCACAGGGCCTCTTCTGAGATTTATTACAATGAAATTGAGGAAAAACAGAGTGCCTGTTCTTCCCTATAAAATCCCATGCATGGACTGCAATTCAGCACTCACCAGGGGCTTCACTAACTTCCCGTCTCCCTTAGGAGGGAGGGGCTGGAAGCAGCTAGTCAAGCCCGCCTGCTGAATGAAGGCCAAATGTGGGGGAAATGACTGAGTGCTACTCCTGTGCTGTCAAATGAAGTTTGCTTCCAGAGCCAAACCCACTAAAACGGGGTCTGGAAGCTATCAAAGAAGAAATTTGATGCATGTATGTTTTTACCCACAGTCGTCCATCATCAGGGATTTCTGTATTTGAGGTATGTTGCACACTCAGGCAAGCTGCTGTATATCAACTACGACCAGTTTTTAACATGCTGTAATAATCTAAAGGGAAACAGTTCCTTGGAATCCACATGCCAGTATTTTTTTTCACTTTTGTAATTTTCCCTCCGGTACCAAATCATTAAAATAAAACCTTGAAGGGCAAGACAAATTGAGCAATTGCTATTTAAGAATGCTCTAACTTACTTGTATATATGACTGGAACTGCAGGTTAGCATGTGGATATTTAGATATAAACAATGAAGTCAGGCTATGCCACTTGGATTGTATTGGCCACCCACAATGGCCTGGGCACTTTGTTTAGTTCCTTATACATGATCAACAGAGAGAGAGAGAGAGAGAGAGAGAGAGAGAGAGAGAGAGAGAAAGAGAGAGAGAGAGACAGAGAGAGACAGAGAGAGACAGAGAGACACACACAGAGACAGCAACAGAGAGAGAAACAGAGAGACAGAGACATACAGAAAGACAGAGAGAGGAGGGAAGGAGAGAGAGACTGGGAGAGGAGAATGAGGGAGGAAAAGAGAAAAGGAGAAAGGAAAAGGAAGGGAGGAAGAAAGGGAGGGAGGAAGGAAGGAAGGAAGGAAGAAGGAAGGAAGGAAAGAAGGAAGTAAAACTAGCTTTTATTATATATAACAGACATCACCCCCAACACAGTTTATATGATGTGGCCTTAATCCACAGCAGGAAGGTATTTGGTAAATCTTCATGAGAAGATCCAAACTCTGAAACATTTCTGGTTTATAACAGTTTAGGAAGTATTTCAGAAAAGATAATACTCACCATTTATCCTCAATGATGTAGGGCACACAGTGCTTTCAGAACCTTTCAAGATGAAACGCAGAAGCTGCTTTTTTGAGATTTCTCATTAAATCTCACAGTTCTGGACTGGTATAGTGGTACATGCCTTTAATCCGAGTACTGGAAAGGCAGAGGTAGATGAATCTCCGAATTTGAGATCAGCCTGGTCTATAGAGCAGTTTGAGGACAGCCAGGGTGACGCAGAGAAACCGTTCCTCAAAGAACAAAACAAACAAACAAAAAAAAACTCCCACAGTTCCCAAAGATGTAGGTTATAGCAAGCATGACGCTTTTAGAAACTCTCTTGTCTGTTTGTAACCTGAAGCTAGTCCACATTTGGGATTTTATGCTGGGCCTTCCCTGATCTCACTAAATATTTTACCTCTACTCGATCTCATGTACTGGGATAATTTTGTTTTTGTGTTTTATAGTCATATATATGCTGACAGCTTGGAAATCACCCTGAAACTCTAGAATCATATACTAAAAAGTGTGGCTATCATGTGGATGTCTCATAAGTACCTAGGACTCAATATGCCCCAAACTAAACTTGAAGCTTTCCCCCTTACGATCGATTTTTCATCCTGAACCTTACCTGATAAAACTAAAATCATTTATTATTAAAGTCCCAAACATAGGAGTCTGCACCAAGTCCTTGTCCTTCATCCACTACATCAAATTACTTGTAAGGTACTAAATCTCACAACTTCTGTTCTCCAGACATCTCATGGTCCTCATGTACTATCTTTATCTATGGCAATCACCATCATTAATGGACTGTTGCAATCATTTCTTAACACGTCTTCCTAACTTCTGATTTCCCCTCTCGTAATGTCAACCCCTTCAGTCCTACCATCCACAGTGCTACCAGTATAATAATAGACCTATCTATACGTGTGGAAAATCCACTAATTATTTCAATAGCTTCCTTTGTTACACCAGGATTAGTCCAAATCCTTTGCCATTGCATATTCATGTCCTCTAAATGTATTCTCTATTCTTTTTTGCTTCATCCATCTAACATTCTGCTCCAGCAATATGGAAATACCTGTAGCTCCTCCCACATCCCATACTTTGCAGACTCCTGTGAATTTCTTTACGTGCTTCTGCCTATTAAAATTTCTATCACATTGCAATACTTTATTTGCCTGGAAAACTTCTCCAGGAGTCCTTTCATAGACAGTCTCTCATGATTCTCACTATAAAAACACTATCCATTCTGCCTTCCTTTCTTCTCTCTCAACGGAACATGCATATCATATCGTAATGGATGACTGCTCTTTGATTCATTTTTACAGTGCTGAGGATGAAACACAGGTACTTGTGTACAGTCATCAGATCTTCTTTTTTTAAAAAAACAAATTTGCCGTGTTGTTTTTTAAGATGTATGTCTGCAAATGGGGATGAAAGGAGAGTGTCAGTTTGTCTGCAGCTGGAGTCCCAAGCAGTGACGAGCTGCCTGATATAGGTGCTAAGAATTCATCTCTGGTCCTCTACAAGAACAGTATGTATTCATAACCACTGAGCCACCTTGCCAGCCCAAGTTAAGTGGACTTTCACCACAGCTACATTCACACCCCAGGTTCATCTTTGATTTGGAACTGTCTTCTGCATTATATTGTGATCCTTTGTAGAGAGAATGAAAACCACAACCCCCAAGCACACACAAACCAAATACTGTATACTGTACTTACTTCTAGAGAGAAAATAGAATAATTATTTTCCAGCTGTCCAATCCCACGTATCAGTGGCACTATTTATATAGAACCTTGTCACTCACTTCGATGTATTCCCAAACACATTCTGATACTTAGAGTTTTTGATGATTCCCTGGAGGGTAAGGTTTGCATTCTTTAGCATGGCAATCACAGAATTGCCAGAACAAACCCTGTGGCCTGGTTCCTGCTGATACTGATACAGCCACTATCTGTGCTTCAGCTAAACACAGTGACAGAACTCTGACCTTTATATACTCTCTGTCACTCTTGATGGAGCTTACCTTAAGTGTTCTCGCCCCTGTCATTCCTTTCTCAGCTTCCTACAGTCCAAATTAGACATGTCTTTGTACTCCTGGTGCACTTGCATGTTACAACATTTTTTTTAATACTCAACTCTAACCATTTCATGACCTTGGTTTCCTCTTTGGGAAAATGAAGATGAGTGTTTACTCTTTAGGGGATTTGTAAGTGTAAAGGAGACAACACAGGGAAGCCACATAGCACTCTCTTGCACATAGTTAGCACCAAATAAGCAATTGATGTGAATGTGTGTTAGGCATTTGTCATGTATGATGTCTGTTCACTGTCCTTACCTAGTAGGTACAACTATTGTCTCCATATTCTTGGTAAAGGCACAACAAACTGAAGACTAAACTGACTTGTCCAAGGTCACAAAATCGGTTAGTGAGAAACCTGGTTGAATCTTTGTGATTTGGTGCTAGAACCAAAGTGTTAACATTATAAACTCACAGACACTTTTCTCATCTGCACACAATGGGAACTCCCGTAGGATATAGACTACTTTCGTCCATATCCACAAGATCTAATGCTCTCTTCCTCAATTCTTCCTAGATAATCAGCACCTGCTCTGTTAGTCTTTATTGTCTCGTGTCATTAATCCATTCTAGAATCCCACTAGGGAGTCTAAACAAACTTCAGGAAGAAAGGTTAATGGATCCATGATCAAGAGCAATTTCAGCCACTGACTATTTATTGTTTTGATTATAGTTTTATGATGATAACAATTAGAACATCAAAAGCATCACACTGACCGCTATTTTGATTTGTTTTTGATTTGTGTGTCTAGACCACAATGTGAGGCCTACACAAACAAGGAAAATTGTATAAACATCAAAGTCCATTCTAAAGATGTTAACTATCCCTGTTGTCTTGCAGTCTTAGAAAACCAATAGTAGTATCTAAAATTAGCAGCAAAGAATTCCAATATTGTGAATATTGCCTATCCATTTTCATAGGAAGTTGACCCTCCATGGGAGCCAAGAAGTCTAGATACTCAAATATCTAATATAAAATGTCATTGTGGGGCTGGTGAGATGGCTCAGCAGTTAAGAGCACTGACTGCCCTTCCAGAGGTCATGAGTTCAAATCCCAGCAACCACATGGTGGCTCACAACCATCCATAATGAGATCTGATGCCCTCTAATGGGGTTTCTGAAGACAGTTACAGTGTACTTACATATAATAAATAAATAAATAAATAAATAAATAAATAAATAAATAAATAAACAAACCAAGTAACTTTGGGCCAGATGGAGTGGGGCCAGAGTGAGAGGGAGAAGGGAAGGGGGGAAAATATAAATAAAATAAAATTAATTTTTTAAAAAAATAAAATGTCATTGTGGTTACATACAGCTTAAATTGCTAATGTAAAATGGCATGGTGTTTATAAATTACATCTGTACATCTCCCTGTAGACTTTAAACCATCTTTAAATAGCTTATAGTACCCAGTGCAATGCAAATACTATATAAATGCTTGTTAGACTATTATTTGTGGGACAATGACAAGAAAAAAGGGGAGGCTGCACATGATTTGTATAGATCCATTTGGACCCATGGTTCTCAACCTCCCTAATGCTGCAACCCGTTAGTAACACAGTTCCTCAAGTTGTGGTGACCCTCCAACCTTAAAATTATTTTGTTGCTACTTCATAACTGTAATTCTGCTACTGTTCTGAATTGCAATGTAAGTATCTGTGTTTTCTGATGGTTTTAGGTACCCTGAGAAATAGTTGTTTGACCCCTAAAGGGGTTGCAACCAATAGAATGAGAACCACTGATTTAGACTTCCCTACATATAATACAAAAGAAGCAAAGTATTCAAGGTGCAAACCGTGAATGCTAAAGAAGGCCTGCAGGTCTTTGAATGGCCTGAGGCCACATGCTGGTGTTCACATGGTATCTGTATAGCAGTCATCACACAAGCTCATATTTTGCTTTTTGAAGTTTTCAGGAATTGAAAAGATATTCTAATCTGAAATTGACTGAATCTGTAGATTTGGAATTCACTTAATATAGAAAAGTACACTAACTTTTCCTTTATACATCCATTACTGTTTGTGTTTACATTCTCTATGTCTGTGAAAAAAATTGGTAGGGCTTTAAGAGCTTTTTAAGAGATTAAGAAATTTTTCCTGAGCTGGAGAGATGAATGGCTCAGTGGTGGAAAGCTCTGATTGCTCTTCCAGAGGTCCTGAATTCAATACCCAGCTGCCACATGGTGGCTCACAACCATCAGCAATGGAATTCCACGCCCTCTTCTGGTGTGTCTGATGACAGCAATGCTGTATTCATGTACATAAAATAAATTGTTAAAATTTTTTTTCCTGAGGTGTGTTTGCAAGAGAAGTATGCTTTTTAAAAAATCTTAGAGGCAATAATATTCAAGGCAACATGGTGAATCTGGTTCCCAAAACCAAATTTAGCACTAGTGACAGTGGCATTACGGTTATGTAGAGAGTCTTGCTGGGTGCGCTATAAAGGATTAAGTTCCATGACCCTTTTCCAGACATTTTGTAATTTGGAAGAAGACGAAACCCCTTCGTTTGTGGGAAAGCCCAATTAGAGAGATAAGAGACTCAAGCTGGGTAAGGAAGGAGTGGGGGAAGGGGATGGGAAAGGAGCCAGGAAGAAGGAAGTCACACCCACCCTGGAGTCAAGGCGAGGTTTGTAGTTTCCACTGAGAAACCTGAAAGCTCAAAACAGGAAGAAAGAGGTGAGGTGCAATCCAAAAAGCAATCAGCTCACTGACATTTTATTTATTTTTACCTGGGGAAAGGGTTGGGGGGAAGGGGGTTTAGGCTCCCAGGCTGACCCAACAGCTGCAGCTGCTATAAAGGAAGTAGGTGTCTAGAGAAGCAGAAGAGGGGGCCAGGAGAGGGAGGATGTATCAGCCTGTTTCTTGTTCCCACTGGAAGATCAGACATTCTGAAGAAAAGAACCAGAGACAGTGCGACTTGGCAGAAAAGGAAGTCGCTCTCTCAAAGGACACAAAATCCATCTCAGTAATTACCCAGAAAGCTAAGGGAGCCCTCCTTGCCCCGTACCTTCCAGCTGGCCTACTACTTTGTCCACTTCCAGAGCAACAGAAATGGAGGGAGAGAGGAGAGAAAAATATACAACACTGAGAGGAAAATAAAAACACACTCTTTTTTTGAGATTTCCATCTGGTCTTATAGCATTGAACTTCATTCCTCCTCCAGGAAGGTTGAAAAGAAAAAAGAAGAAAGTAGGGGATGAGAGAAAGATTGTGAGAGTATTCAATGTTATCCTCTAAAACCCTGAGGCAGCTGGGAGTGCAAGCTCTGAGTTGAGGCTCTTGTCACTGAAGTAGCCAATAGCACACTGTTAAGAGATTCTAGGACACGGAATGGTCTCAAGGAATCTTGAGATGATTAAGTATCGTTATTGCTTCCTTTGATAGATAGAATAACTGGACTGTAAAAATTTCACACCTTGAAGGTAAAAGCATCTAATAGCTGAAGGGATAAAGTCAGCTCTGATCAGGTGTAGAACTTTTAGCACTCGAACTCTAGATTTAAGTAGTTGTTAAATTGCGTACTTCATAGTATCTGCATTTTATTCTCAGGCCGTATACAGTATGAGTAGGAATTTCTTAGAGATCAGGGTAAAACTGCTCCATGCCTGATGAATGGGTTATATCCTGATGAACTTATAGTGGGTTGAAAATTTCCTCATGTCCAAACGGCACTTAATGCAGGCGACCCAGCAAACACTGCTGCAGCACCAAGGTACACCACACTGTTGATTATGTATTCTTGAAATCTTGTGGCTGACTTGCAGCACTGGGTAACTGTCCCTGCCATGTATCTTCAGAGAGGTCCATACTCTGTGGCAAGCCTAAGGAATGATTAACATTTAAACTTAGAAATATGATTTCTAAGGAATGCAAATCTCTGTACAGTATCCTGAGACTTTATGTGCGTCTAAGTGAAATCCTAAGAGATCCTGTACACTCCTGCCTGCTAAGAATAAACAGCAAGAATTTAGAGTCATGGTCTCAATTCCAAATTTTAGACTCAAGGAATAACTCCCCATTGGGCGTTCTGGACTCAGTCATGTCTGGTGTGAAGAAAGGGGCCTCCTTGCGTTCCCTTGGGAGGCGTTACTATTTCAAGACAGCACTCTGTTCACAGTTGAGATTCCCTTTCATTCTTGGTTTACTAAGCACCCTAACATGGCTCTCTCAGCTCTGCTTTCTATTACTTCATTAAAAAGGATTCCTCAAAGGAAGAAAAACTTTAAGACATGCAAAGTTTTTTTTTTGTTTTTTTTTTTTTGTTTGTTTTTTTTTTTTTTTTTTTTTTTTGGTTTTTTCGAGACAGGAGACAGGGTTTCTCTGTGTAGCCCTGGCTGTCCTGGAGCTCACTCTGTAGACCAGGCTGGCCTTGAACTCAGAAATCTGCCTGCTTCTGCCTCCCAAGTGCGTGTGCCACCACTGCCTGGCTGCAAAGATCTTTCTAATTGCAAAAAAAAAAAAAGGATGTTAGAATTAAGAAGCCAGAAACTAAAAAAAGGAATGAATGTAAACTACCCTAAGCTGTTCAAAGGGTATTCCTGCTAAAACACAAAAAAGTGCCTTTTACTCTTCCTCCCAATGCTCTTATCCAGATGAAGACAGCTCAGAGACTCCTAGAACCTACACCGGTAACACTGAAAGGACTTGCAAACACATGAGACCCAGGAATGTCTTCTTGAAAATGAATAATGTGGGATTGTTTTTAATGCTGTACTCTTTCCTTGTGCCTCTGAGTGGTATCTCCTGTCACTCAAGAGTGCCACCTACCATATTCTTCCAACAACAGCCTTCCCTTCAGAAAGGACTAGAAGGACTAGAAAGGACTCTGAAGCTTAGGAGGGGACGCCTGTGCTTGCTGTATCAGCATGAAATCCTGAGTTCAGATTCCTAGCTTTGTTTCTCTAGCAGTGTGATTATAAGTAAGTCATGTGGCTGTCACAGGGAAAGGGGAAGGCAGAGCAGGAGGGAGGATGGAAGGAAGAGAGGGAGAAAGAGGCAGAGAGACAGAGACAGAGGGAGATCATGGCACAGGCCACGCTTTGGTGTTTTAAAATATCAAAAAGTGTGAGAAAAAAGAAAGTCCCATTCTGACAAATTAAAAGTATTTAAGGAAAATAAAATATTTTTAAATTGGCAATTCATTGTTGTCACCTTGGGGTTAGATTTCTTAATTTTTTTTTTTTTTTTTTTTGGCACTGAACAGCAGCAATCTTCCTTTCCTTCTCGAGTTTTACACGGATGAGTTGCTACGGAGAAAAGACAATGATCAGAAGTAATCACTGGAGGAGAATGTGGTCAGTCAGGATATCATCCAGAACATGAAAATACAACTCCCATTTCTGGTGACAACTTGGCAAGTAACTTTGGAAAGGAAGTGAGAGAAGTGCAAGAGACAAAACATAAAGGGGCAGAGAAGGTAGGCAGCAGAGCTGAGGCATCAGGGACTAGCGTCGAAGACTAGTACCTTAGAGTCTCAGGTTTTAACAGCAGATGCGTGACCCTGGAGGAGCCATAGAAGGGATAGATAGGTTTTTGGTTTCCTTTGTGGAAAAGACAACATAAGATTGTGGCTCATGATATTTTTAGTCATTCAGATGTGCTTCGGTATAGAATTCAATGTTTTATTTTTTTTTTTCCTGAGCTGAACTAACTGCACTCCCATTACAAACCTTTCCTTTTCCCTCACCTCTGGTCTCCCTAAAAAGTATTGAAATGGCTAAGGAGGTGACTTTGTGGGTGAAATGTATTTTTATGGAAGTGTAAAGTCCTGAGTGCCGATCTCCAGAAACCATGTAAGTCTGGATATAGTACTGTGTGTCTGCAGACCCAGTGTTCATATGACAAGATGGGAAACAGATGCAGGAATATCCCCAGAAGCTCCCGGGCCAGACCGGCTGACATAAGCACTGGCAAAGCATAATAAGGAATCCTTTAACAAACAAGGTAGAAGGTGAACATCAGCACCTAATGCTGTTGTCTTCTGACCTCTACGTGTATTAAATGTCTCACAGATGCCTACATTCAAACGTATGACATACTCCTAATCCTCACGAGTGCATGCACGTGTGTTCATGTACGTGTACACACATGACATTGGAAGTCAGGGAGGAGGCAAGAGAAACAAAGAGGAAAGGAATTTAGAACAGAGGTGAGTTGAGGGAAACAGGACTTCCTAGCCTCTAAAGGGGTTTACTGACTGGACATCCGTGCATGTAGAGCACAGTGCTGATAGGAACCAGGACAGTACGTGAGTCTGGCCTTGAATCTGGTTCAGTCACTTACCAGACATGTGACCTTGAACTACATACTTCCTTTCCCTACAACTCATCTTCCTAGCTGGAGACACAAACGTAATAGCCTCTATCTCTTTATCTCCTTGTGAGGATTGAATAAAAGACATTCAAGAAATGTTTGACATTACAATAATAATTTGATACAAAAGAAAATTGTCCCCTGAGCCATGTTTTATAGAAATAATCTGCCTTAACCAGAGAAAATTGCTAGAATCAGACTATTCTGTACTCTCTACACTTTTTCAAATACATTCTCAAAATACTGGCCATTCTTTTCTTTTATCTCTTTTAGTTACCTCTCCAGCATGCTGCTCTCTCATTCACTCTTTCTGTCTCCCCGTGCCCCTCCTCCACCATCATTCAAGAAGTTGCCAATGTACCAACTAGATTAAAAAAAATACACACTTTGTATCAAAGCAAATGTATGCATGTTTCTCTAAAGGGGATAACAGTGCTACTTTTGTTTTTTAGTTACTAGAAAGACCCACAAACCCTTAAAGGCATATTCAGTACCTCTTCAGTCAGCTTTCAGCTACTTCAACCCAGGCTTCTGTCCTCTCTCACAAGTCTGACACCTGCATCCTGGGTTCCATAGAAACTCATTCCCACTAGTCAGTGTGTATGATGTTGGGAAAATTGGAGGATGAATAGGAAAGGCCTGATTATACTATTAATAAAATTTTAGGCATGAAAATTTGTCTTGTCCATTGAAGACCTGAAAAAGTAGATGTGAGTAGGAATGGACCAGGGGTATCCCAGACCCAGGTGTGCAATAAACCTAGAAATAATGAGAGGAAGTACATTGGTTATTTAGGAAAAGTGTAGGATTGAAAAATCGTGTAGGATGTTGGCTGTGAGTAGTGGCTCATATCTTTAATCCCAGCCATCACTAAGTACTCAGAGGCAGGAAGATCTCCCTAACTTCAAGGCAAGCCTGGTCTACAGAGTGGTTCAGTAGCCAGGCCACAGGGAAACTTTGTGTCAAAAACCAAAGAGGGAGGGAAGCAAAATTCATATAGGTATGTAAGTAAAGGAACAGAATGAGAAAATGGGAGAGCAAAGTCTAAGAGCTCCAAGGAGCACAGATACAAATACAGAGTTTTTGAAAACTGGACAGGACAAGAGAGGAAGAGAGAGGAGAGAAGAGGGAATGAGAGGAGAGGGGTGGAGGAGGAAAAGGAGGAGGAAGAAAAAGAGGAGGAAGAGGAGGAGGAGGAAAAGGAGGAGGAAGAAGAGGTTGGAGAAGGAAATACTGGGTCCTAGGGCCCAAAGACTATGTGTCCAGCAACCTGTGAAGGAGTCTTGTCTGATCAGACTTCCAGGTAAATTCAGAAAATGTTTAAACCTGGGACAAAAGAGCCCACCTAGAAATCAGGCTTCAAAGCTCTTGGCTACTTTTGATATGTCCTACTAGAAATCTGCAGTTTTCTTATCTGTGTAGCTCTTGAACCTTGGGTACATTTCCACAGCAATAATGTATTTATAACAGCTAACTGGATGGCTCAGTGAAGAGGGCCAGGAGAGTCTCAGAGGATACAGTAAGGGCCCTCATTTTACATCAAGCTGACTTCTTAAAAATGTTTGTCTTCAAAGAAAAGCAATGAGTGAAAGGATAGTGTGTGCTCCCTGAAATTTTGCTGAAACTCCTCATCCTGGATGCTACAGGACTATAAACTAGAATATAAAAGACAGCATCTGATTTAACAGCACATTTTGTGTGTAGATATTGCATGTCTTACATATGAATACTGCTGCAGAGTTCACAAATCTGTGTGACCCCAGCACTGTGTCAGCGGAACAAGATGAGAAAGACTAGAATTCAGGAGTGGCATCATTGTCATGATTTTTATATAATGATTTTTCTTACTTTCATTTTTGCTCCTTTCTAACTCATTCTCCACACAACAGTCACTATGATTATTGCAATATTATAACTGAGTTATGACACACCCCAGTTCTAGTCTCATTAGTGTTTTCCCATATCTTTCAGATTCCAGACCATTTCCTGGCCATAGCCCATATGTATGAGCTGACCCCTTGGCCCTCCCTTGCCTCATTTTGTCTCACGGTCTTTGTTCATGATGACCCTGCTAATTTGATATCTCAGGTCCTGCAATATGCCAAGCAAAGCCCACCTCAGTAAACTTTCTCATCCGTTTGTTCCCTATGGCTGTGAGATCCTTTTCCCCTACTTTCTTCCTCCTGGCGTCAGGGCAGAGACCATGTTAATTCACGTGTGAAAAATATTTATGTAGAGATACTTAAGGTTATGAATGAACTGACTTTAAAATGGAAGCCTGGCCTGGATTCTCTATATAGACTCAAAGTCAATAGGTCAGTGGTTCTCAACCTTTAAGTTGTGATTCCTCTAAGGATCAAATTACAAGGCTCACATATCAGATATTCCACACATCAGATATTTACATTATGGTTCATAACTAGCAAAATTACAGTTATGAAGTTGCAACAAAGATACTTTTATGGTTAAAGGTCACCACAACATGAGGAACTGTATTAAAGGGTTGAGAACCTCTGCTAGAAATGAAAAGACTTGCAGAAGAAAAATAAGTCATAGATACTTGAAGCTGTCTCCAGGCAATCTTGCTGTCTTGGTGATGGAACGAGACATCTATAAAATGGATAAAAGTCACGGACTAGGAAGGGGATTTTTCTTTGGAGACTTAGATAGTGTAGCCTTGAATAGATCTTGACGTTGGCCCTAGAGGCCTTAAACAAAGAATAAAACTCAGTACTTGTGTTGTTGATCCATTGGAACCAGGAGATTGCCTGTGTTGTTTGAATTCATGAAGTGTGAGGTAATTTATTGTTTGAATTCATTAAGTGTGAGGTAATTTATTATAGTAGTAACAGAAAATGAAAACACCAGACTTTCCTTTTCATGATCAACTCCTTTATATCTTCCATATATCAGATCAAATGTCATTATGTCTGAAGGCCTTTCTTGTAGCATCCCACTCAAAATCAGTATCTTCTTCCTCATCCATATCTCTCTCAGTCACTACTGTGCATGCATAATGGTCCATCATAACTTAGGGGGTTTTTTGGTTTTTGGTTTTTAACCATTGTTTGGTCTATTCATGTCACCCACTGCAAAAATTATGGGAGCATTTCTATTTTGCTTTCCATTTGAATCTCATTACCAGAATCGTAACTCAGGTACCTTATATAAGTATGTTGAATGAATACGGATAGGGTAATATTCACACAAATTGACTGATTGGTATAAAAGCCCCAGGAGAGTATAGGTTTTATATTATGATTCTGTCTCTGAGATGCAGAAGAGTAAATAGCACAGACTAGGCATTCAGCTAAATATGTGTTGATGAAATTGCTTTTCATTGAGCACATATTCTGTACCATGAATAATTTTCTCTACCTAGTTTCACTGAATGTCAGATACCAACTTAAGGTTTGACGCTATCATCTCCCCCATTTTACAGGTCAGACTTTCAGTGGTCGATCCCACTGTTCAAGCCCACTCTGCTGTTAACTGTTAGAATTGGAAGTTGGCATTTTGTAACATCCTATGCTTTCTACTGTGTCGTAGTAGCTCCCTTGGAGTAACCCAATCCACTACAAGCTCTCTGGAGAAGAAAAGGTCAATGCCCCACAAGAAAACCTATAGAATCAGCTAACCTGGGCCCACAGGCCTCATAGAGACTGAACCACCAACCAGGGGCCCTGCACCTAACTGACCTAGGCTCGTAACACATATGTTATAGTTGTGTGGCTTTGTCTTGTAGAACTTTTAACAATGGAAGTGAGTGCTGTCTCTCACTTTGCTGCTTACATTTGGGACCCTTTCCCCCTATTGGGTACCTCATGTAGCCTTAATAGGAGAAGAAGTACCTAGTCTTACTGTAACTTGACATTCCATGGCTGGTTGACATTCATCCAGTCAGGCCCTTTTCTGAAAAGAAATGGAAGAGTAGATGGAGGAGAGGTAAGAGGGGAAACTGCAATCAGGATATAAAATAAATAAAATTTAAAAGAAGAAAAGGCAAATGTACTAAAAGATGCTCAAGTCAGAATTACGTAAAACTGTGAATACACTTTCAGGGATTTCATAATCCTCAGGTCAACTTGAAATATACTACTTTCATCAAAGGCTGGTTCTAAGATGAGCTGAGTGGATTGGAAGAGCTTTAGATGCCCTGCTAGTTTTCTTCTAGTTATTAGGTGGGCATTGTGAAAGGTAGAGAAAAAAAAAATTCCTCAAGATTCAGAGCTATTAAGGGTCGATGCTAAGAGGACAGGTGTGGACAATTCCTGCACTGTAGGCATAACTGTTCTGTCTAGTTTCCTGGATGACTGGAAAGCATGCTAGTTTCCTGCTCATAAATGCTGCTCTGGCGGCTTCAGTTCCTCAGTGGTATCTCATCTGTCAAGTATGTGTGCAGTCCCCGGAGATGAGACAAATGAAGCAAAAAGCCAGTGAATGACAACTTTTCACAGGACTGTGAACTTTGAGGTAGGGTCAGCTTCATAGCCCCCAGCTCCTGCACCTCCAGGTCCTTGCTCATTTGACGTTTTCTTCTCACGGAAAACCTCCACCAAGGCCTGGCTCAGGAGTGCTTGCTGTTCCCTCGCTAAAAACCATTTCATTGGAATCAACTATTTATGTTCCCTCTCAGCTTTGTGGAACACTTGAAATTCCTTCCAGATAAACAACAGGATGGTGGCCCAAAAGGAGCCAAGAAGGAAGCTCGAGATAAGACCCCAAAGCTTGACTTAGGAAGTTGTGTTTCTAAACGTGCCCATAGCCTCCACGGACAGGGAACGGCTGGATAATTTCTCTCTTTCACCTTCCTTGCCCCTACCTGCTGGAACTCTTCTGGTACTTCAGCCTTGGGATACTCCTTTTCCTTATCTCTAGTCGTCCTTCCTCAAGATGAGTCATTGTGACAGCTACCCACTCCCGGACCGAGCTTCCTGAGTGCAACTGAAAGTGCTTAGGGGCAAGCAGCAAGGAAGTCATAAGCCTCCCTAAGTCATCGGCAAGGCAGTCAACACAAACAGGAGCCACTCCAAAACCCAGTTTTCTTCCTGTGTATATATATGTCTATGTTATGCATGTGTTAATGTGTGTGTACATGTGTTTGCTTGGATATGTATATATGCATGCATGTGAAAAACAGAGAGCCTGTCTTGTGTCTTCTTCGATTGCTCTCCACTTTGCTGTTTTGAGACTGTCTCTCACTACACTGGACCCCTAGACCTGGGACTCACTGACTGGTTGAACTGACCAGTCAGCGACCCCTGGAAGCTGCCTGTCTCTGCTCCTTCCCCAAACAGGTTACTGTATCTGGGAATTTTTTTACCTGGGTGCTAGGGATTCAAACTCAGGTCCACATGTTTCTATGAAAACAGAACCATTTTTCTCATGCTCACCATTTATATTCTAAGTTCAGGTACCTTCCGCTTAAATCCTTAAATCACTCCCACTATTTACAATGCCTTTTTCACTGCAAAAAGGGGTGTCGTCTTTCAGTTTGCAATGTGTATAGCATAGGAGTTAAGGACTCTAAGTACTCTAACCATGGTTCATGGTTAGACACTCTGTTGCTTTTGATGTCATTACCATATGCAGCGAAATGTGAGAGGCTTAACTTGAGATTACTCAGTGCCCCGAAAGAGTAACAACAATAAAACTTGGCGTGGCCATGGTGTCTCTTCACAGCACTGGAAACCCTAACTAAGATAGTTTCTGTCAGCCATACGGAATTCCATACTACTCCATCTTTACAATTGTAAGCTCACATTTCGACAGAAATGGAAGTCCAGGTAGAATGTAAGATACTATCTTCTCCCTTAAGCCTGGAATGCATACCCAGACATTGCCATGTGTTTCCATTGCTATGAAGAAACACCATGACCAAGGCAACTCTTATAAACTCTTATAAAGGCAAACATTTAATTATGACTGGCCTTCAGAGGTTTAGTTCATCAACAAAGCAGAAAGCATGGCAGCATGCAGGTAGACATAGTGCTGGAAAAGGAGCTAAGAGTTATGAATCTTGATTTGAAAGCAACCAGGAGAGACTGGCTTCCTCAGGCAGCTAGGAGGAAGCTCACTTTCGCAATGGGTAGAGCCTCAGCATAGGAGGAGACCTCCAAAGTTACTCTCCGCCCCCCAGAGAGTGAAACACTTCTTCCAACAGGCCACACCTCCTAACTGTACCACTCCCTATGGGACAAGCATATTCAAAGAACCTTATCATGATAACTTACTAGTACCCAGGTTTTGAGCCTGATCTACACAAGCAAGTTAGTGTGGTACTCCTCTAGTGAGCATCCAGTTCATTTGCTTTTGCATTTTGTTTACTGTTTCCTGGATGTTAATAGCATGCAGGAATCTCACCAGATCATGGACTAGTCTAGAAAAGAAATGTATTATTAGTAAACCCAGGCAGAAGAAAGTGGTCCACAAGGTAGAAGACTGGGCTGTATTTGGAACTCTTTGCCAGCCAGCTATGTAACTTAGCAACCTGCTGACTTGCTTCACCTCATTTGACCTCAGATTCATTTCTAGCATATGTCATGAGTATACTAGTTGATTTTCAAGGGCGTTTTCTTTCCTCAAATGATTCTGCACATATATTTAACATGTCTTGTATGTCCCTGTTCACTATTAAGAAAAGAATGTGGTTCGTTTAATGAAAAGCTTATAAATGAATTAAAAGAAAAGAAATTTATACTGGTGCATTGACTTGCCATAAAATTCCATCCTGATAAACTCAGTTGCAAATTGAGGATATAATGAGTTGAAATTTGGTTTAATGCATTTAGTCTATCAAACATCACAGTTTTGCAACATAACATGTTGTAGAATATGAGTGTATTCCCTTCCTGATTACATGGCTGACTGAGAGCTTCAGCTTTCTTATCAGTGCCCAGCATTTATCTATATATCTATATCTATCCATCATGTGTATTGTTTTCATAGTGTCATAAAGTCAAAAATCGGTAAAGTTACACATCATAGGTCTGGGACTATCTGTAAATAGCTTATTGCTTGGTGGTAGCTGTGTTACATGAGAGAACATTTGTTATCAGTGTGTAAATGGGAAGTTGAACCATCTTTTACTTTCTGTGCTTTCAACCTTGGGGGAAATAACATTCCTTGTTTTCTTGCTTTTATGTGGACTCCTTCCCCACTGGAACTTCGTCATAGTTCTCAGCTGAATCTTACCTGTAAAGTCTGGGTCAGTTCCTCTCATGCCCATGAGGACACTTCTCTGAACATTTCTCAGCACACAGGAATGGCCCATATTTCTGAACAGTTGTGGCTCATGAGATGTGCACCTCCTAAGCCTTATCGTAGATTGCTTTCCCAGCATAGCTGCTTTCAATTTATTATTCTAAATGCACTTTGTTTTAAATTTTTAATTTTGTATTGATCTTGAATGTGGAAACATTAAAAGGAAGTAAAGAAAGATGGAGCACAATTTTCCCTTCTAACTGTGTTGAATTTATTTTATGAAAAACCAATGCATTGTGGGTTAGATAGATTAGTTAACAGTTAAGAGCATGAATTGAAAAAAAACAACTCAAGTTCAGTTCCCAGCACCCACTCTAAGCAGCTCCCAATCACCTGTAAATCCAACTCTTAGGACTATCCTACACTGCAGTGAGTATTCTGGAATTTTGTTTGCTTTAAAAAACAGAAACAAACAAAAAACAGAAACAGTATAAGAATACTGTATATGTTTTATAGTTTTCATTTTAATCCCAGGTGCGGGGCTATGGGGCTGCTTAGCAGCAGCTGACTATAATTTGCCTTGTGCTCTAGCAGAGGCATGTTTTTTTGCCAGCTCAACATAGTTTCTATGATTGTGTGACATTTGGAATTCTGGGAATTTTTCAGAGAGTGTATAAATGCTAGGACCTCCAAGGATCAGTCGGTGTGGTTTGTTAGTAGTAGTGTGTAAAGAAGAAATAAGAAGAAAGAAATTAGATTCAGACACCCCTCCCCCTTTGCCTCTCATCTACTATCTTATCTTCCTTTCTCTCCTATCTACTGATAGGGGTGAAACTGGAGAGGATAAAGGGTGAGAAAAAGAAGAACCCACACAAAATCATTGGCCTCTATAGACACCTGAACTCATGTGCAATATACCCAAACACAGACATATATACAAACACATAATTTAAAATATGTTAAGAAATCGCATGCATGCACAAATTATAGAATTTCAAAATGTGTGGAATGGAACTAGAGAAATGTCTTAGAAATTAAGAGCAGTTACTGTTCTCAAAGAGGAGCCAAGTTTGGTTCTGAGAATTCATGTTGAGTGGTTCATAACCATTTATATCTCGAGTTCCAGGGGATCTGATGCTCTCCTTTGGCCTCTACAGGCATCTGCATGCTTGTGGAATACAAACAAAGAGGCAGACACATATGTACATACATCAATAGACTGTAGCAGCACACACAAGAACTGCACAGGTTCAAGCCAGATGGGGTCTTGGCGGTGAAAAGGGGCAGTGAACACAGGATCCCACACCTAACTGAGAAGCTATTTACAATTGATATGATATTCTCGAAGGGAGTGTCACCGCATACATCAGCCATACTCAATGCCGGTTCCGTGCCCAGGAGTAGCTGGCCAACACAAAATGAATGTCACGATTTTTTGTGAGCTTAATTCTTTGGTTTTGGCACTTGGCTTATTTCAGTTTGTTTGCTTGTTTGTTTTGATTTTCAGTTTTATAATTTCTCTTATGCTCTCTGTCTCTCTCTCTGTGTATGAATGTGTGTGAGAGAAAAATAGAGCAAGAGAAAGCAAGACAGAAAAACAGAGAGAGATCAAGTGAGCAAGCAAGAGAGAATAAAAAGAAGTTGGTTAAATAGGGAAGTGTGGAGAATGTGTTAAGTGTTGGAGAGGAAACAACAAAATATACTGTATGAAAAAATTTAAATATATATAAAAGAAACTAACTGGAAAATAAATGAACTTATAACAAATAAGATGAGGAATGAGAAGGCTTGGTAAGTGTGGCAACTTAGGGAGGAAAAACTAATACTAAAGACTTTTCAAAAACTCAAGATACTACCCTGGAAGTGCCATAAAATATAGAAACACACACACACACACACACACACACACACACACACACACACACACA
>JANHMN010000005.1:35018727-35115376 GCA_030674055.1 Rhabdomys pumilio | reverse complement strand
TTTTTTTTTTTTTTTGGTTTTTCGAGACAGGGTTTCTCTGTATAGCCGTGGCTGTCCTGGAACTCGAGTAGACCAGGCTGGCCTCGAACTCAGAAATCCGCCTGCCTCTGCCTCTCAAGTGCTGGGATTAAAGGCGTGCGCCACCACCGCCCGGCTGTCTTCCTATCTCTTGATGATATTTTGTAAGTTTATATATAGAAAGCAGCTACTTAATGATTCGAAAATCAGTGGTGTTTTTTCTGTGTAATTTTATGAATTTTATTTAAGATTCATTTTCATTGTATTAAAGTTATTCCTTTTATAACCCAATATCAGTTCTTCCTCTCCTCCCAGTACCCCCTCATAAAAGTCCTTCATCCTTTCTCTCTTCCCCTTCTCTTTTGAGAAAAGGAAGCCCCCATCTGAGTGTCAACCCCATCCCTTGCGCATCAAGTTGCTGCAGGACAGCCACATACTTTCCCACTGATGCAAGACAAGGTTGTACATTTATGGATATGGGATCCAAAGGCAGACAACAGACTCAGTGACAGCCCCTGCTCCAGTTGTTGGGGGACCAGCATGAAGACCAAGCTGCTCATTAGCTACATATGTGCAGGGGGCCTAGGTCCAACTTGGGCTTGCTCTTTGGTTGGTCATTCAGTCTCTGGGAGCTCCCAGGCATCCAGTTTAGTTGAATCAGATGGTCTTCCTGTGGAGTCCCTGTCCTCTTTGAGTCCCTCAATTGTTTTCCCAACTCATCCTTAAGACACCCTGAGCTTCATCTAATATTTGGTTGTGGGTCTCTGCATATCTTTCCATTGACTACTTGGTAGAACCTCTCAGAGAACAGTTAAGTTATATTCCTGTCTGCAGGCATAACCGAGTATCATTAATAGTATCAGGGATTGGTTGTTGCCCATGGAATGGGGCTCAATTTGGGGCAGTCACTGGTTGGTCATTCCCTCAGTCTCCGCTCTATCTTTGTCCCTGCACATCTTGTAAGCAAGACACATCTTGGGTCAAAGGCTTTAAGGTGGGTTGCTGTCCTTATCCTTCCACTGGGAGTCCTGCCTGGCTATAGAAGTGGCCACTTCAGGATTCATCCACCATTGCTAGGAATCTCAGCTAGGATTGCCCCCTTAGACCCTCTGGATCCATTCCTTAACCCAGGTCTCTGGCATGTCCTAGAGATTGCCCCCCAAGCCAATCTCCCTTCTCTCTTCTCTGTTCTCCCTACATATGATCTCCCCTCCTCCCCTTCCCCTCTTCTACTCAGTTCCTGCCTTTAATTGGTCTCTGATATCTATTTTGTTTCCCCTTTTGAGAAAAATTCAAACATCCCACCTGTGCCCTCCTTGTTATTTGGCTTCTTTGGGTCTGTTGATTATAGTGTGGTTTATCCTGCACTTTTAGGCTTGTATCCACTTATTAGTGAGTACATACCATACATTTGCTTTTGAGTCTGGGTTACCACACTCAGGATGATATTTTCTAGTTCCATCCATTTGCCTGCATAATTCATGATGTCCTTGTTTTTAATGGCCAAGTAGTATTCCATTGTGTAGATACACCACATTTTATGTATCCATTCTTCAGTTGAGAGACATCTAGGTTGTATGAACATAGTATAACACATGTCCTTATAAGATGGTAGAGCATCTTTTGGGTATATGCTCAGGAGTGGTATAGCTGGGTCTTGTTTATTTTTTGAATTGTACCCATAATGCTTAGGTGCTTGCTCAGTTGAATTGTAGAAAATAGTCATGCTTTTTTCTTCTAGAAGAGAGCCAAAGAGGTTTCACTATCGGGTCAGCCCAGTTTGTATCACTATTTGGTGTCCATTTTCTTTGGGCTTATTGGTTTCAGATGGATTTATTTTGTGGGTTCTTTATTCTCCACACTTTTTTTGTTTCCTTGCTAAGTTTTATAGCTATCACTCACATACCACAGAAGACATCCATTTAAACTATACAACTCAATGGTTTTGAGTTGTGTTATATTCAAAGTTATTCAATCATTACAACAATCAACTTTAGGGAATTTTCATGATCTCCAAAAAAAAACCCTGATGCCTTTTAATCTCCCTAGCACCCCAACACTTTCCTTTGGAAATTTCATATACAGTAGAGCCACTTGTAAACAAGTTTTCCTCTGGTTATCCTATCCTTATCTGCTCAAACTGACATCTTCAATCTAGCCTTTCTTTCCCATTGTTCTGTACTTTTCCAGATGTTATACACAATGACAAGTGCTAAATGGGGTCACACAGCTTTTGAGCTATGTACTACATACCATGTTACACATGTTGCTTCTCTCCGACTGTGTTGGCAAGTTCTAGTGCATGGGCCAGGTCTGCACAGCAACCTATTTTAATATAGCCTATGAATTCAGAATGTTATGCACCTCAAACCTCTTTTTTTAAAAATCCCATGTATGTAGCACATTCCGATTACTGTAACCCTCTTCTGGCTTTTACTTTTCTCTCTAAATTATTATGTCTCCTGTTCCTTGAAAATCCCTTTCCCACATTCATGTCTGCTGGGAAGAACATGTATTTTTCAGGAATATTTGTACACAATATAATGATAGTATTTCTTTTTTATGATATTATTTCTTTAACAGTTACTACATTACTACATGAAGGTGACAGATATGCAGGAATTCATGGAAACAGTTTAGTGTGCTTAATATTTTTCTAGATTAAAACATAAATGGGGCTTCAAACAAATTACAAGGTACCAATACGGCTCAGTAGGTAGAAATCTGACAACCTAGCTTTGACCCTAAAAATCCAAAGTGAAACTAGAGCACTTCTCTCCAAAAGCTGTCTTCTGACCTCCACATCCATTCAGTAATAGCGTAGATACACTCAGTTTCCCCTCCTCTCCTTCACACACTACTCATATCATACACACATACAGTAATGTTTTTAAGTACGAGAAGAAAGACTTTGATGACCACAAAATTATATAAAATTCAAAACAAATTTGGGAGTTTATATACAATGCTTTATTCAAATAAAGCCACTTCCACTTTACTAACAATTTGTCTGTAGTGCTTTTGTACTAGGGTGACAGGGGTGACCAAACTTTATGGTGCACAAATTGTACAGAAAGTCATGTGAGTCTTTGTTGTAGTCCAGTGGTTCTCAATCTTTCGAACACTGTGACCCTTAATACAGTTCCCCATGTTGTGGTGACCTCCAACCATAGAATTATTCCATTGCTACAGTTCATAACTGTAATTTTGATACTGTTATAAACCAAAGGTAAATATATGTGTTTTCCAATGGTCTTAGTACATCCCTGTGAGAGGGTCATTCTACCCCCAGAGGGCGTGACCCAAGATTTGAGAGCTGCTTTTGTAGCACATGCCCATCTGTTTATTGGTTGTTAGTATTCTCCCAAACCACTCTCTTTGTTAAGGGTTAGGCTTAGGATAGAAATAGAACAAGCAGCCATGATTCCTGTCAACTGCTCAAACTCAGTCTCCATTACCAACCGCCCTTCTTATATTTCCTCCTTAAATGCTATGGTAATCTGTGAATTTTCCTCATGCCCTTTTGCTTTGAACTTTGTACATTCCTCCTGCCTGTGCAATAACAACAGTCCTGTGGTCTCAATGTTAACATACAAGTTGATAAACACAGAATCTTTACTTCCAGACTAGATTGCTTGGATGCATATATTTTTCTGCCCGTTTTACAGTAGTTTAGAGTTCCCAAAGAGACCTAGGAGACAGCATTTCAAACTAAATTCAAGAACTTTTCTGCTCCCTCTCCAGAAATCTTCAGGGTAGTCTTAGTCCATTGCACCTCTTCCAGTCCTCAAGTCATTTCATCCAGAAATGCAGAAGTAACATCAGGTTTCCCTCTCTACCTTCCCCTCCTACAATGAACCACATACAATGTTTTATAAATGCTGTTTCCTAATTAGTTCCAAAATGCATGCTATCTATGTCTATTCCCTCTGCTAATACTTGTCCTGGTTTAGCACTCCTTATCAGTGGTTGAAAGAGAAAACCCAGCTATTTTAACAAGCTGCTTCAAATTTGCTCTCTTTCAGCATATCCTCCTGGCTTCTTCCAGAGTGATTTTTTTTTCTATAGTATAAACCTAGCCACACCATTGTCCTTCTTGAAGCCTTCCATTGTCACTCTGCAGAGAGACAAATTGAAACCCTTGTGTATGTCAAGGAAGACTCTTTCAGACATGGTTTTTAACCTATATATACACATGTGCATACTATATACATATAATACTTATGACTTTCATGTGCCTGGCTGCAATGCTCTTCTTTACAAGTCTTCACATACACAGTTCCTAGAATACATCTAGTCTGAGACTTGCATGGTCACAAGCTTGCTATGGTCAGACAGACATTTACAACACATACGATGGTTCCTTTTTGTCATATGTAAGAAATAATGCTAGTGTTTAAGCAATTTTTATAGAATGTTAACCATGTTGGTGGATCTGCTGTTTTGTTTCACTAAGTCATTTAATCTTCACAACAGCTCTGTGAGATAGGTACCATTAACATCTGTACTTAATAGATGAGGACACCAAACCACCGTCACCACTCTTGATCACGGCAAAAGTGAATTCATGCTCAGTTATCTGACTTCAAAATTAGGCTCCTAATCACTGCCTCCTTGCTATTACATTACTTCAATATGTAGCTAGTTTTTAGAAGGTGGTGTGGTGCAGCAGGCGATAGGATGGATTCCTCAGAAAGAGCCAGCTCAAATCAAGGCTTTGTCACTCCATAGATTTCTGATACTTAGCTTTCTAATGGTAAAATGGAGTTAGCTAAATACAGATTAAATACGATAAGCAACCCTTGTTAAGGATGTAGTACATTACCTCGGACACACTAAGTTTTTCATAAATAACACCATTGTTGGTTGTTATAGTGAATAAAAACAGGGAATTTTAGTCATCAAAGAAAAAGGAATATAGTAAAGTGGTTAAGAAGAGAATTTCAGATAATCAGCTACACTTCTTAATAAATGAAGTAATTGCTCTGATTCTCATATAAAACACAGAACAGAGCCTGACAGTAAGTGCATATAACTTTTACCTTATGATAAATATATTTCCTTGGGACCTTTGCCTCTTCTGCCCATATATCTACTTTACCATAATACAGCTTTGTTTTGATAACACCCGTGACAGCCTGCTGCTTTCTGTTTTCAATGACTAGTCTCCTCAAAGGTAGGCTTGCTTTCTATGTTTGACACACCCACAGTCAGTAAGCTCCAGGGCACACAGTATGATGAACACATACACACATTCACATGTGCATCTGTAATGATAAATGACTGAGTCTGAGGTGCAATACAAATAAACAAACAAAAAGATGAAATACTTCAGGGCTGGGGAAGTGGCTTCATAAGCAAATTGCTTGCTGTACAAACATGAGAACCAGATCAACTCTAGATCAACAAAAAGGCTGGAGTCAGTGGCTTCACTGTAACCTTTGCACTGAGAATGGGAGGAGAGAGAGAGGCCAGACAGGTTAACTGAACTGAGCATTGTCAGGCTCAACGTTTCCTGATGCCTTTACCTAGTCTTAAAAAATAAGGTGAAGAGTCTAGGCTTAAATGTTTTCCAACCTACTTTAATAAGCGTTCAACATCTCGGCTAGCCCACCATCCACCAGAGGTAGTGGAAGAGAAAATGTATTAGGACACAGGGGAAGTAGACCTGTTTAGAAATAGTTCTTTGGGGGTAAGTCCGATCTTCATTGTCAGGATATCAGCAGGTCAGTCGCATCGCAAACACCAAATATGAACCAGCAGCTTAAGTCCAGCTCTCTCAGCAAGCAGACACCACATATGAACCAGAAACTAGAATCCAGTCCACTTGGCAGTCACCACACACAAGGAATCAGCTACAGACCAGTCCACTCAGGGAACACCACACAGGATCACAAGGGCAGTTCAATCCAGAAGAAGCTGCAAGGTTTGCCAACTGGCCAGGGTCTGCAAAACTGGCAAGAAGCCACAGGAACCTCATGAGAAGCTCTTTGGTGAGTTTCTCTCTGGTGTTACCATAAGTAGAGTTCAGCAACGAAATATAAGGCAAACCAATACATGTGTATCCTTAAGGAAGAGTATCTTGACAGGACACAGTAAAAGACTCCAGCTCCCACTATCTGTGGAGTCATATTTATATTCCTTTATCACAAGTCCTTTTATGTATGAGTCTGCTATAGGAAAACATCCTTTGACCTGTGTCTGCTTCATGGAAACATTCTTTCACATGTTTGCTTTAGCAAAACATTCTTTCACCCGTGTGCCCCAGCAAAACATCCTTTGACATAACTGACTTTCCAAAGAAACTGGAAGTTCTCATTTCAGAAGAGTAGCGAAAAAAGGGTACACAATATCACCCTTACCTCTGGTGTCTACACACACACACACACACACACACACACACACACACACAGAGTGAAAGAGAAAGAAATGTGTACATCACATATCCAAGAGAAAGAGGATTAAAATTGAGGAAATCCTGTAGCTAGTATAGCATCTACTACGAGGTCAAATTTTATTGACCAAAGAGTAAAATAGAAAACTCCCATGTACTTCTGTTAAGAATTATTAAATATTTAATAAATGGCACTTAAAGTTTAACAGGAAAAGGACATATTTCACATCATTGTTTTACCTCATTGTTCTTCATTGGAGGACGATACATTTTGATTTCCATATCAAGCATTTGCCTGAAACTACTGCTTTGTCTCCTTCAAACCATGGTAGTGTGTGGATGTGGAGCTGATATAAGGAAGTCTGTAATATGTATTTGTGCAGATATGCCCACCTCTCAATTATAGAGGCTCTGTGAAACAAGCAGGAGTTTCTCATTCTCATTGTATATGAGAATAATGAAGAGAGTTTATTAACTATGCAGACACCCAGATTACATGTGAGATTGTATCAATCATGTTTGCAACGGAGAAGAAAGCCAAAGAATCTGTATTTTTTAGATACTGTCCAAATGTCAGCAACATGGTGTCTCAAAGATGCATACACAAGGTTAATTTGTAGATGTTACTGAATTCTTCCAATCCTACATCACTCACTTGTCTTCTTGTCCTAGTCTTTGCATATTTACTTGCAAACACTGACTATCAAAATACCTTCTTGGGGCATCTCAGATAGCACAGGTTACGCAGACCGTGAGAATGAACAAGGGTTCTGTCATGCACAACATCTGGAAACCAAATGTTTTCCTAGGCAGCTTGCTGAAGCAAGAGTGGCAAGCAATTTGGCCCATACAGGAAGCATCCTGTAAGCCTGTGGTTTTTCATTCTGTCTCTGCACACTGGCTTGTAAACTGATACAGTCTGAAGGAGCTCCTGTTCCTCCTAGTGCTTGGAAATAAATCTGTTCCCTGAAGCACAGAATCAGAAACAGCAATAGAAATACTTTTCAAATGAAGAAAAGAAAGATATTTTGAGTTTTAAGTGAACTCCATTTTAAATGTTACTTCCAGTTCTAGAGAGCAAGGGGGAAGATATGCTGACACAGAAAGAATCCAGTTTGCTCCAGAAGGCCATCACAGAACATAACCATTGAAAAAAGGTACTGTTGGTGCCTCAGTAGTTCAACTTCTCATGGTTCAGTGTAGAGAGCTTTACCATCCCCATAGAAAGAGGCAGCAATATGGGTCTGCATAGAAATATGGCTTTAGTTTAAAGTACAAATGGTCCTGTGCTGTGCAACACTTCTTGATTTGGCTGAGCTAACTTTGAATAGCAGCAGTCTTTGTGGATCTTACAGGCACCACCCAATTGTGGATCTTACAGGCACCACCCACTTGTGGATCTTACAGGCACCACCCACTCACATACCATTAACTATTTCTTCCCTCACTTAAGGATCTCAGATCATAGGAAGTCATTTCACTGTGTTCTGGTTATTACCATGTCTATCTACTGAAACAGAATATCCACACGTGCAACAAGTTACATGAAGCAACTTTATTTTTTATAGATATGCAGCAAGAGAAACAGAAGTCTAGAATTTGCTCCAAGCCTTAGTTCAGAGTTTCTTAAAGTAGATGAAGTCTTGACTATTCCTACTTACAGCTGATGAGAATCTCTAGAAATCAAACTACTGGATGATATCTCTCCAGGGTCACATAACTGACTTCAAGAAAGCCTAGAATGTTCCAAGTAGTTCTGTTCTTACCCAAGAATGTTCCATTCCCAGAATATTCTACAGGTATTATTGACAACAACAGGCAAGAGAACGGGGAAGATGGAGATTTCAATGCCACCTATTGAATAGTCCCACAGGAAGGCAGTGTGGGGACACAGAAAATAGAACCCTAGGGCAACAGGCAGCTACTAGAAAGTCCCATCAAGGAACAGAAACAAATATCAGTGAGAGGGTGAATCAACTATGAGCGTGCCAATCAATCTCCTCCCCATTAACCCTCATTTTCCATCACAGACCTACCTAGCTGACATCCTCAATAGTAAGATGTATGCCTTATGCCAAGAGATGCATTCTTCAACCCACATTTCACCAGGCACCCCAACCAATATAATTAGATGCTCCAGGGCCCAGTTATTTTCCCTCCAGAGAAAATTATTAACAGGATAAGGCTGAATGCCAACTACTGGCATAATAATTTAGAAAATAAATGTTATCTGTGCATCAAAAGAGTAGAAAAATGGACCATCTGTACAGTGATAATGACAACTCAATTTGAAGAACTAGGTTTGCATTATCCCAGTTAATCATAGAATTATAACAGGAGTTATTGTTTCTATTTGACAGATAATCAAAGTGATCCAAACCACCCATGATAGTACCCAATGGTACAAATCATGCTCTTATTGAAATTAACACTGATATCTTAACAAATATCAGCAGTCAAATTTGCCAACCAATAAATAGAGTCATATTGGCTAGCTGCAAACCAGAAGTGTTCTTATGCACATGGGCCCACAGAGTATAGCTCTAGTTTTCCTTTCTATTACTTCATATAAATATACTTGGTGCCCATGTTAGTTTCTCTGAATCAGAAGCCTAGGCTTGTGAATTATTGTTTTGCATATTATACTAATGGTAGGTCTGAGTAAAAATTAGCATGAGTTTTCTGAAAATACTTACTGTTGGTAATAGTATTCCTCAGTTCGCAAAATTATTTCACATACTTAAATCATCTTTATGGGAGCTATAACACAATAGCACACGGGGAAGACTGCTTCTGTCCTCTTTTCCTCGTGACGATCATTTTATTTTTATTTTAATGGATTCATTTCATGAATCGTTTATTGAGAGATTACCATCATTTCTCATCACTAATAACTAACTGACTGGGTACCTACTATGTAGTAGGAATTAAGTCCGGCATTTTGAAAAATGTTGAGGGTACAGCTTGCAACCCACTCAGCTTTGAGCTGAAAACCAGTCTGGAACAACAAGGGAATGAAGAAATAACAGACACACAGACACACAGACACACATACAAAGGAGCTGGGAGCAGGTGGGCTGTGTAGCTTGATGGAACCACACATACCACCACCATTAGGCACTTCAACATGCTTATTGAATGCAGCACAGGGGGGGGGGTGGTTAACTAGTCCCAGTAAGAGGTCTGTAGGCAAGCAGGCTCAGGCTATAAACATCTTGGGGGAGGAAGCTGCAGTTGCTAGTTTTTGCACATGCACACACCAATCAATCATCCTTAATCCTTTGTACTTGAACCAGAGGAAGAAGGCTTTGACAATCTTGAGCACGATGGACCCATATGGGGAAAGGCTTTGCCAATTTTCCATGGGTTTGGGGCCATGGTCCTTACCATGGCTTTGCCCATGTCAACAATATACATTCACTCAGAACTTCAAGGCACTTATTACTTCCCCCTCCAGATACAAAATAAATCTCATGCTTTCCTTCACTAAAGGAAGGTGTGCTGGGGCTAAATAAGTAATGTGCTGTAAGAATGCCTAATAAATAATTATTTGGCCTCAGGACTATAATGATAAAAATATAGTTTCACTCGACCTAAATCACTTCGGGTTCTGATAGAAAATTTATTATCAAACTGTAAATATATTGCTCTCTTTTATTTCCCTCCGACATTAAAGGCTCAGACTAAGGATGTTCACTAGATAGCGTTTCAGGTACTCAGATGCAACTGTCATTATCAGCTGCCCTCATCTTCCCTATCTCAGCCTCTGTTCACTTCTTCAGTATGAGGGACTCCAAGGATTCTTCCCTGCCCCAGTTTCCAAAGTAATTGATGTTTGTGGCAGGATACTTATAAATGGCTGAATTCAGCCTCTACCATTTCAATTCCCAGTTGCTTGGGCTTTGAATTAGGGCACTGACTGTATTCGCTTAGTTTCTGAATCACAGCATCTTTGCAGCCTGTGCCCAATGAGGTTTCTTTTTGTACCTCTCCCCTTACTTTCTGGCCCTGCAGCATAAGCCTTGTTTAAGAAACTGAAACACTGAAACACGTCTATGAAAGGAAAAGAAGAGACTTCAGCTTGAGTACTTTTAACAGACTAAGAGATGGAAGGGGAAGAGGGAAATAGAGGTTTTCGTACAAGGGAGTGAAGGGGCTTGTGGGTAATTGCTTCAAAGTGCCTAAGACAGTGAAGAGATGATATGCAGGTCAAGGATGGGAAGCTGGGGTTAGATGTTGCCCAGAAGGTTGCCTAGCTCACTGGCAGTCGGCAGATATGAGCAGGAACTGAATGAAATTGTAAATGAATGTACCTTTGGAGATGGATGAACTTCCAATTTCCTGACGTTGATTTTCAGCTACATAAAAATAGCACGTAACTGGGCATGGTGGCACATACCTTTGATCCCAACACTTAGGAGACAGAGGCAGGCAGATCTCTGCATTCAAAGCCAGCCTGGTCTACAGAGTGAGTTCCAGGACAGCCAGGGTTCTACAGAGAAATCCTGTCTCGAATGTCAAAAGCAATGATTTATACCTAAAGTGAATTCTGGGTGGCTAATAACTTATACCCACTTGTTTTTACACTTTTTAAAAAATATATTGCTGAGATTCCCAACTGAAAGCTGCTTTCAGGTTGAAATGGGAGTTGAAGACTGTGAGTAAGGTAGGTAGATATTATAGATTGAATGAATAGAATACTGTGGGTGGAATATAGTCATGAATCATTTTACAAAAGGGCTACATTCTGATAAATTTGTTGCTATATTACTTTATCATTTTGCAAATGTGAGAATGTGCTTACATAAACAAAGATAGCTGCAACATCCGTGCTATAATCACATCGAACTGCTAGCATACATGTGGACCACGTCTGATCAAACTGTCATGTGATACGTAATTATTCTTAGTGTTGAGAACAAAAAACTGGTTCATCAAGGAGGCAGTGCAAAAATTTTTCAAGTGAAACTAGAGATTATGAATATTTAGTGACCTGATGGCCCTAATATAGATATCTTTCCCAACGGGTAGAATATCTACATTTCAGGGGTGTGGAATGTACTTTGCTTGGTTAATCATTAATTCTTTTTAATTAAACAGTATGTATTGAGCATTTATTTTACATCAAATATTATTTAAGCAAGAACTCTCAGTCATTGCCATAGGAAAAAGGTTGCATAAGTTAGCCTTTCCTCTTTCCCTTCTTGGAAATGATTTAAGAGTAACATGAGAAATGAAAACCTCACAAGCAAGCATATTTGCAGTCCATAGTCAATGTCTCCATTTTAGTTACTTTTCTTGGCGCTGTGACCAAATACCTGAGAAGATGCAGCTTAAAAGAGGAAGAGTTCAGCTTGAAGTTCACAGAGACCCATTCTGTCAGATAGGGAAGGCATAGAAGTAGAAGCAGGAGTCAGATGTCCATCTTATTATATCCACAGTAAGGAGACAAAAAGTATGTAAGGAGTGAGAATAGGCTCTAAAACATCAAGACATATACCCAAGTGACCCAGTTTCTCCAGCAAGACTTTACCTTCCCAACATTCCAAGCTAGTGGTGACCAAGTGTTCTGACATATGAGCCTATGGGCAACATTTTACATCCAAACCATAACAATTCCATTAGTAGGGCATAGAACTTTTGGGATGTGTAAAATGACATTTTATAGAAGGACATTGATTTGGATTGAGCTCTTACACTGGCTCCCACTGGACCAAAACAAGGGGGAATTATTAAAGTTTTGTAACAGGAAACCAAAATCAAGTAAATTTTTCTGAATAACTGTCTCTCGAGAGGTTTCATCCAGCAACAGATGGAAACCGATGCAGAGAACCACAGCCAAACATCAGGTGAAGCTCGGGGAGCCTTGTATAAGAATGGGAGATAGGATTGAGTGAGCTGGAGGGGTAAAGACACCACTACCTTGTCAACTAATCTGGGCCCATGAGGGATCACAGAAAGCACTAACCAAAGACCATAGAGGGGCTGGACCTACCCCCACCCCAACACTCATTTGTAGCAGATGTGCAGCTTGGTGTTCATGTGTTCCACAAGCAGGAGGAGCTGTCTCTGACTCTGTTGTCTGTATTGGTTTCCCTTCCCTAACTGAACTGGCTGGTTGGGCCTCAGTGGGAGAGGATATGGCTTGTCCTGTTGAGACCAGAGCAATGGTGTGGTACACAAGGGGGGGGGGCTCCCCCTTCTCTGAGGAGAAGGGGATGAGATAATGGAAGGAGGGATTTGTAAGGGAAGGACTGGGAGGAGAGGAAAGAGGGGAGCTGAGATGGGGAGGTAATGTGAATAAGAAAAATAAATTATGGGTAAAATCAGAAATCACTACATTCTCAAGTAGAGCAGATTTAGACCAACCATGATAAGAAGTTACCTCTACTTTATCCTATATCCTAAAGTAACTTTGGGAATAATCAGTCCATTTTTGATTCTGTGTTTCAGCTTTCTCCTAGTCTATTCTATCTTTGTACCCACTGCCCATACTGTACAATGGGGTTCTTCCGATCACTTAGGCTCTGATATCCAATCTGGGAATGGTTCTTTGCTCAAAGTCTGTCAGACTGATTTTGTGTAAAGTGCTTTAAAATAGATTCTTAAGCAAGGAAGGCTCTTGTCCCAAATTTCCCCCTGGTACTGCCTTTTAAAGGATATAGGTTAGGATACTCCAAATTGTCCAAAAGTTGATAATTAAATGGAATGGACACAGCACTGGACAAAGGTATATTGCTTTTATACATGGAAATGTATAACAAAAACTCAAGCAGTAAAAAATGTCCCCCAAACTAAATATTTGTACAAATATATATTCATAAAATTAGAAACAGGCAGGAGTAATTAGTTCCTTAAATCAAAATCACAAAGCTGAGATTACTAGACTGTGTAAAAATGGTGATGCATCAGAAAAGAGTGAATTTGAACAGTCACAACTCAAAGATGAGAATGTAGGACTGTAAGAGCCAGAGAGGACAAGGACACCAGGAGAACACAGCCCACAGAGTCAACTAAGCAGGCCTCATAGGGGCTCACAGAAACTGAAGTGGCAATCATGGAGCCTGCATGGGTCTGTGCTAGGTCATCTGTACATGTTATGGTTGTTTAGTTTGGTGTTTTGGTGGGACCCCTAACAGTGTAAGTGAGGATGTCTTGGACTCTTTTTCCTGCTAGTGGGACCTCTTTCCTCATACTGGGATGCCTCATTGACATGAGGGTTTATGTCTAGTCTTATTGTATCTTTTAATGCTATGTTCTGTTTATATCCCTTGGGGGCCTGCTTCTTCTGATGGAAAAATTAGAAGCAGTGGATCTGGGGAAGAGGTGAGGTGTGGGGCAACTGAAATGAAAGTGTTATATGAGAAAAGAATAAATAAAAATTAAAAAGGAAATGCTCTATTCTGAATGTGTTTGAAGATGGAATGAATGAGCTTTGCTGATACATTGAATTATGGGTATGAAGTGTGTAGATCCATTCTGACATCCTGTAAAGGTCCACATGAATGATTTTGCATGGCTAATGTATTACTATAAAACTTGAAAAATGGCAGATCTTAGTCTATTGGCTACAGTGGTTATGATTATTAACTTTGTATGATAACTGAAATAAATAATTTATTTTTCCTAAGACAAGTCTTGGTGTGGTTTGCCCAAATATTTCATAGTGGAAGTAGACTTTAGGTAACCACTTAAAGGCCTTGATATCAACGAGTTTTTTTTTCCCAAGGTAGAGACAATTCAGTTCCAAGATTGCATCACACACACACACCTGAATTTTTGGACTGTCAGATTAATTTGTCTACTCTACAAATACTAGATTTATTAGCCACAACATTAAGAGAGCCAGTTCCTTATAAAAGTCGATTGTATACACATTTTGTTCATATTTGTTCCCAGCAAAGGAAAGTTGAGATATGTTAGGGGTGTTTTCCTGTGGCTGGAGAGATGGCTCAGTGGCCAAGAGCACTAGCTCATCTACCACAGGACCTGGGTTCAATTCCCAGTACCCACTTAGCAGCTCACAGCTGACTGAAGCTCCAATTCTTGGACATCTGGCACTTTCACACATATCCATTTAGGCAAAACACCAATGTACAAAAGGTAAATAAATAAATCTTCAATAAATTTTACCTTAGTAATTTATGTAGCTTCTTGTCAGCTTTCTATATGTGTATATGTAAAGGAAGATGCCCCAAAATACCTCTATTGCTGAATCTGCCTATTTATCAGCATGATGACATAAAGGTCCAAAGCCAGAGTTCTCATCACTATAGGAATGCGACTTATGATAATTGGCTGAAAACATGTGGTGCTGGGGAAATAAAAGTTGAATCCCATGGATTTAGAGGCTAGAATGTGGATTAGCGAGATGACTCAGGGGTAATGGTGCTTGCTATGCAAACCTGGAGATAAGAATTCTTTCCTCCAAACTCACATGAAAGCGGAAGAACAGAACTAGTTGTCCTCTGACCTGCACATGAATACATTGTCATACATTCTCTCTCTCTCTCTCTCTCTCTCTCTCTCTCTCTCTCTCTCTCTCTCTGTCTCACACACACACACACACACACACACACACACACACACATACACACACACACACACACTACTAAATTAAAATAATAAGAGGCTAGTTTGTGGAAACTTCTTTCAGTTATGTGATGTCTAAAACTGTAATGTAGTGGTGGTGTTAATGTGTTGTTGTTCCTAAAGAATTTCTCTTATTACAAACATACTCAATAACAAAATATATACAAGTGTGAATTGTGATTATATTTATTTTCAATGGCATTTACGTACAACAGAAGTTATCAAATTTCATATTTTGTTAAAATCCCCAAACTAAATTACTTTTATAAGCATAGAGAACATCTATACAGCAATTTAGACCATGCTTTTGTGTGGCAGCTATCAATAGGAAGGTTATTTTAATCAATCATGCTAATAGAAATATATTGTCAATTTTCACAATAGAAATGATTCTCTGGTATTGTCAAACCATTTCAATATAAAGGAGCAAACAAATAACATTAAATCTTATGCTGGCTAATCTTGGTTTCCAACTTGGCACACATTGGAAGAAGAAGCTTCTGTTGAAGGATTGCTTTCATCAGACTGGCCTGTGGGTATGTCTGTAGGTCATGTTCTAGGTTGCTAATTGACATAGGATGGGCCATGTCATCCCTAGTCATGTGGGTCTGTGCTGTACAAAAAAAATGTAGCCTAGCAAGACAGGGGGAAGCTCCAGTAAACAGTGTACCTGCATTGTTTCTGCTTCAAACTCCTGCCTTTGTTTGCCCTGATGACAGAATATAACCTGTAAGATGAAATACATCGTTTCCCCCTCAAGTTGGTTTTGCTCAATGTGTCATCACAGAAACAGAAAGCAAACTAGGAGAAATGTCAGAAGAAAGATTCTCTCTCTTTCTCTCTCTCCTTCCCTCCCTTCCTCCCTCTCTTCCTCTCTCTCTCCCTCCCTCCCTCCCTCCCCCCCCCTCTCTGTATTTGTAGTTAGTAAACATATTACATTTAATTATTTCTATTGTGATGTTTGGGGCAGTTTGATTTAAATTTTGTATAGAGTTGGGATTTTTCATTATAAATATGTTTTAGTATCTGTGTTTGCCTTCACAATATTTTTACATGCATATGCCATGTGTGTCTACAGTGGTGTGTGTGTGTGTGTGTGTGTGTGTGTGTGTGGTATATGCATGTCTGTATCTGTGAACATGTGTGCAGAGGCCAAAGCAGGAAGTCAAATGACTTCCTCTATCTCTTTCTACCCTATTGCCCGGAGATAGAATCTCTCACATAACTGGTGGCTTGCTGCCTCAGTAGAGTCTTGAAATCTACCTATCCCTATCCCCTTTGGTGGTTACAGGCACATGCAGCTGTGCTCAACTTCCTATGTGTTTGCTGGCAATTCAAATTCAAGTGCTCACACTAGTAATGCAACTGAGTTTGCCCTCTAAGCCATCTCCAAGCCCTGTTTTCACAGTTCTTAAGGATATTTAACCTAAAAAGGACTTTCTAAACTGTCTAAGTTTCAAGTGTTACAAAAAGATGGCTCTGACCCTCAGTAGGATGGAAAGGCGAGTATTGAAAGACATGCTGTGCCCCCACTTGTTGATCTTATGAATGGTTATTTCTGGGTTTTCTTACTCTAGAACTGTAACACAAATATTACCATGACCTGAAGGACATAAGTTATACATCTGTCATACTAGCACATGGTACTCAGCAGGGCACAAAACAGCAAATTCCCTTCCTGCTTTGCCCATGTCTTGTTATTCCCCTAAGTTTTCATGATGCTCCAGCAACTGCTATGCTTCTCTTGGCCATATTCTGCAATCTAATCTTGAATATTTCCCTTTTACTATCTCTTGTTTATTCCACTGCCCCTCCCCTAAAACTAACTAAATGCAAGCTACCATACATTCAGGGGTTCAAGGAGAGGTCAACTATCCTATTTTCTCTCTCTCTCTCTCTCTCTTTTTTTTTTATCTCTCAGATTTTGTACAAAAGGGATTTTTGTGGATATCTCTCCTATGAAAAACCACACCCATGGCAGGACAATGGGGTTGGTGAAGCCAGAATGAGAGAAAAGGTGTTATGTAGTCAGAACTAGTAGAAAGAAATGAAAGCTTTAGGCGTACATTTACAGGTATACAGAACACTTACAGTACATTCAGATTTGGAGATATTTTTATGTGTGCCTCACAGTCAGTTTTAGATCTGTGAAAGAATGTCTGACCTCAGACGCAGTATTTAGTCTCATGGAATCATGTAGTGTAGGAGCCAGAAAGGACATTAGAGATCATAATCCAGTGACTTCATATTACAAAATGGTCATTGGCACTAAATGAGCTGGGCAAAATCACAAATGTGGTTGCACTTGCCTCAAGGACTATAATCCATGTAAACCAGTAACTAAAGTTACCAACAACATGCTGTTTGATAGTAGCAGTAAATCCAACTACTTAGAGTCATAGCTGTTGAGAAGTATGGGCAGCCATTTCGAAGGATAAATGAAGAAAATAAAATATCCATTTAAATAGGAGAATGCATTGTAGTTAACACTCAAATGAAATTTACTTTTTAGCCACGTATGGTTAGGGGCCTATTGCAATGTCAGAGAATTTAAGAGAAGGGGAGTAAAATAAATGGCAGGAAATCACTATTTCTAGACTATGTGATCTCAGGGATTATATCACTATCTTCTAGGGAGGTAGATCAGAATGAAGATTCCAAGATCTTCCTTTAGAACTGTAAGATCAGCATGTTTAAATGCAAGGCCAGGTAGTGGACACCTAATGAATACCTGAGATGATGTTAAGAAAGATTGCCTAGCAATGCACTTGCTTAAAACTACAGCTCTTCCTATTTTAGTCATATGAGCCATCTACAAATGTGGTAGGGTGACTGTAGGCAAGAAGGGTGTACTATGTATTTCAGAATGCTAAGTAAAAGGATACCAGATAGTTCACCATAAAGTCTGGGCTTTCTGCTAGAGAAACCACAGTACCCCAAAGCCTAAGTCTGTTTATTAGATAGAGTCAGAGAAGAGGAATTATTCCATCTAGCCAAACATGGAGAGGGGATTATTACATGCAGAACAAGGAGGCAGAGTTTATGATATACAGCTTGATCAAGGAGACAGACTTACCTAAACTCTTTAGGAGCAATCTATGTATAATCTATGTCTTTGAGCCATAAACATCTATGGGTACCTATGTTGGACATTTTCTGCACACACTGACAGCATCCACACCTGGGCTAAAATTTTGCCATTTCCTTCGGAGTTTGAGGATAGGGTCCCTGACATAGCTGTACCCATGTCAACAACACACACTGACTCAGGACCTATTTTTAATATTCTTTGAGTGGCTCTCCTACCATATTCTCAAAAGGTACATAGAGACTAATACATTTATTCCTGTGTTACTGATAAGCCTTTTCTTATCCTGTGTGTGCGCGCGCGCGTGTGTGTGTGTGTGTGTGTGTGTGTGTGTGTGTATAACCCACATGTAAATGTTTATTGGAAGAGTTAGTACTCAAACACGGTACTCTGTTGATTTCCATACTAGCACTGTGTACCACGTATTTGGAAGTTAAGATTTTATTCTGTTGTACAACAGATTTTCAGCTGTTGTACCAGTGTTCTAGAACCTTTGTACTTGGAAACAGTCATTTGATTCCACCTTTGCACAGACTGTCCCTGTGCACACACAGATCCTTTCACCTGGAATGTTAACAAGGCCCCTAGTCTGTCAGGTTGACACCTAGTTTCCCCTCAAGTCATCCCAACAGTCTTTTCCTTCCTTTGCACTAGTTCTGACTTGCTCAAATTTTTTGGTCTTTCATGTATCCCATTAAATTTTAGGTGTGCACACACATGGGTATGTGATTTTATGTCATTTCCTAGAATCACAGACTTAAAATTGTATATTCCTATTGTTCTTTTCAACATGCTAGCATCAAATGAGTATGTACTCAGAAACTCACATGTACTTAATTCAGAGGTAACTGGTAGATGACTACAAATTTGCATCTAAGAGTGAGTACTCGTGATGTGCTATGCAATGTTGGTGTTGAAAGAACATGGATTTGGGGGTGGTAGGGAATAGGTCCTATTCTTGAGGATTCTTCCCTTAATTATCAGGTAATTGCCAGTCAACTCCAAGATCAAAGCATTTGCAAATTTTTTCAAAGCAATTGAGTAAGCAAATGAACAAATCAAGAGACAAGGGCAGCTAGAGGTATAAAATGGGATTTCTGATCTCGGGAGGGAATGCCTACACCAAGGGGTGTGAGGAGCAGGGAGATATCAAATTGAATTTTCCTACTACCTAGAAATGCTCCTGCATATGTAACATCACATGTTTTGAACAGACCCTTGAATCACAACCTTTTAAAAACCAGAGACAAGATCCTTGTGAAAGCTCTGGTTGGCAAAGCTTTGTAAGAGGTGATTATTTTAATACCATCTTCTTTGGGCTGAAAAGGGGGCTGGTTTTAATCTATAATTCATCATAAATATGAAGGAAATGAAGTCCCAGCTTCAGACTTATAGTTGGATAAATTCGGCATTCCTGATCATTCTCATTTGTAACATCAATCAAAGTCAATTCCATTTTGAGAATATGTCACTTCCAAGTTACTTCTGGAGTTTTTCTCCCCCAGGTAGGATTCTAACTCACTAGTATTAACATGAGGCATAGAAAAGGCAGAGTAAAAACAGCCTTATCACTTTTAATGAATGCCCAACTTATTTTTATTACTTAATTTCATATATGACTACAATATGTTTTGATCAAATTTGCCCCTACTCCCCAACCCCCAAAGGTGGTGACCTTTTCCTCCTAACTTCCTGTGTTGTTGTTTTTCCTGTTTTCGCTCTTATTAGTGTTGTCAGTATGTGCATAGATGTGCCTGGCCTTTATAATGAGCCCATGCCCCATCTAAAAACTAATCGCCATAACTACTACTGTTACAGAAATGGGATCTCAAAATGGGGGAGGGGGGTGTTTCCAAAATACTAACCCCCAAATTAGTTCTCTGCTTTGGATGTCCATGATTTTAGCTTTCAGAATCAGGAAACAAAAAGGTGCAGAGCTCTTACTACAAAGGCTTGCTTGCCTTTGTATACAAAATGACTGATTAGAGCATGTGGCCTGCTCTATTGTCTGAAGATGTTTTAATCTCATCCCATACTCTGAGCAAATGCAAATTCTGCTGCTAGTGCAAGACAATTCCACTGTCATGAAAGTAATTATTAGCATCACACAAAGCCAGTAAACACCAAAGCATTTCCCACACAGTGCTGCATTTTAAAATGGTTAACTTTATTGAAAGATAGGCACAAAGTGGATTTAACCTGCTTAACTTTATTTGATCTAACTCTCTTGTTTACAGAATAGGATCACAATCACTACAAGACCAGGTACATTAAGCCAAAAGTAATTCTTCCTGAACAATCTGCCAACCCCATCTAGCCATCTTAAACACATGTCATTGATCACAAAGGAGGTCAGAAGAATCTGAAAACTTCTGGTAACCCACCCTTACTACCAGAAGAAAATGTACATGCTTCCAACCCTTGTCCTGCTGTCAATGGGTGGCACTCAAGAGAAGGATTTATGAAGATTGTGACAGGCAGAAATCAGTGACACTGAACCCACAGTGAATAGTTCCCTTTGAAAATATTTTCTGTAAGAAGGAACATATCCTAAGTAACATATTCCATGTATGAGTGAGCATGTAAGATAACAGACTGTATGGCTAACAGACATGAGCATTTATTCAAGTTAGCACATACATCTATACTTTTAAGCTGCCACATTATTTAGATTCTTCATTTTAAAAAGTAGCTGGGAAATCAGTTTGTTAGACCCACTCAACAGTGCAAAAGTAAAAAGAGAACATGACAGGTATCTTGCTATGTTTCCTGCCATAGATGATGGCAGATGTTTCAAGTTTCTACTGCCCCATCACCCTGCAGCTCAAAAACAACACTGAAAATTAAAACCTTCATTAAGACAACAGTCACAATACATGACTTTCAAAGGAAGTTCAATTACTTCCCCCAACAATGTTAGTAGTTTTGTATCAAGTATAGTTCCCTCAAATGAAATTTTGCTGGACATGAGAAAATGGGGATAATAACAAAATGAATTAAAAGATCCTCATAGACCACCAGACAGTAAAAGTTAAGACAACAAATATTCCTTCCTCTTCTGGAAAGTCCAGGAAGAGGCCCCAGATGTTACATCCACAAAACTGTGAAGACATGGTTAATATGAGATTTATCCCATATACTAAATTTTTAAACTGGTATGTGGTAGAAATTTTTCACAAAAGGGAGTCTATACAGACTATACCAACATACTCTTCTTCCATCTCTTAGACACACAATGTCCTTTGAGCAAATTGCCTGTGACAGAAAACTGAAAAGAAGGGTGCCTCTTGTGTGACAGGGCACAAAGGTTCTGCAAAGTTCACACTTCAGCAAGGAGTTCCTTTTCTCTCCAAACACATGATTCTAAAGAGATGGCTGCCACAGGAAGAAATGCATCTCATATGTCACTTTACAGTATGGGATTATAATCATGGCTCGCAGAGGCAGCCTAAATTCTAGCAATGTGTTTTCATCATGAGAGGACATGAAGTTTCTTTCATTTTCATTCATTTGCTTGGACAGAAAGAAGCTCTCTGTTGTTTGCTGCCTGATTCTTCTACTGTCTGAAGGTTTTTTTTTCCTTGTACTTTTAAATGTCTATTTGGCATTCACTCTGTAACTGAGGACCAATACACTAAAAATGTGAAAAAAAAATACTAGTTAAAAGTTGTTGTATTGCCTTCCCTCATTGACAGACAGACAGACAGACACACACACACACAAACACACACGCAAATAAATCTTTTGGAAGGTAATTAGGAACTACACAAGAATACAGGTAAATATAGCACTCTTATATACTCACAGATGAATACATAAAATGACCCAAGACACCCTATTTTATAGTAAAAAACAGTTGGGTTGACTTTTCTTTAGGGGTGCATTTCATGTAGCTCAATGACTAAATGGGATGAGGAAAAAACCCCAATTATACAAGGCACTCCAGCAGAGACAAGATAAAAATCCAGACACCCAATCAATCTATGCATACCAAGAAGATTTGTATAATGTAGGGATGCCCTAGACTATGAAGATATCCTTTCTTCAAAACAGACTCTTCTTTTTTATAAGCATTTCCCAAAATGGGTATGTAATTGGTAGAACAGAGAGACGTGCTGTGAGATCTCGATCTTGAAAAGGTCATTGAACTTTTCCAACTCTCAGATTCCTCATCACTAAACTTAATGCTACATTGCTAAGTAAAGTTCCTCCCAACCTATATAGCCCATGGCATAATACAGGAAGCCCTTGTATCAATCTGATTTCTAACTTAACACATCTCTAAACTTCTACCCCCTTACCTAATACCCTCCCTCCCTTAACTTCCCTATACCCCTGAAAACTGATCTTAATGATACTATCTGCAGTTCTATTGCCTTAATGAAGGGCAGAGACAAGGGACAAGGACCTGTGACAACTAACACCCTCTGTGTCCTTGGAGGCAGCTCTATGGCAAGGCCCTCTGTTGGTCCCGCCCATGTATACATTCCCAGCTGCTTCCCAAAGGGATTCCAAGATGGAGTCACTGGTAGTGAGAAGAGGTAGTTGAGGAGATTGCTGCAATCAATCTTGCTTCTGCTTGCAGCCTGGTGGTACTTTGGATTTCTTCTGTTATTTTTTTTTTTTTTTGGAGGTGACAGATGCATGCCTTTGAAGGCACATGCTAAGGATTTGGGAAAACAGAAAAGAAATATGTCCAAGTATTTGCCAGAAATTCAACACATTCAACCCGGCAACAAAGATGTTTCCTTATCTTGAAAACTACTGGCAAACAAATCCTGGCAAACCAGCCAGTGATTCGGCACTGTGAGGGAAAAATGCTATGTCAGTCAACCGAACTAATTTAAGGTGACTGAGCCATGTTTATGACTATACCCACATTACAAAAGTCTGCATGCAGCATCTCATGCAGCCCTTCATCAAGGCCTCTAACATCTAATCCCCTATGAGAGAGGCAGTCATGGATCGCTGTTCATTCACCTTCCTACTGTCTGAAAGCAATATATTAATTATCCAAATGCATAAATTATTCCAGAGCATATATATGAATGTATCAACCTCCAGGAGGGAACCAAAAGAATCCACTTCCAAAGCACCATTGAAATGGAGAGAAATACCATCAATACGAGGGGGCAGGGTAACTGGAAACAGGGAGAGAAAATTGGTTCCAGTACCCTTCTTGACCCTAATCCTCTCTACCTTTTCTTTAGCTTCCAAAGCTCCTAAAGCACTTTCTTTTCTCAAGCCCAAAGTAAGAGCTTTCTGTGGCTGTTGTCTAGGTAGTGACTAGACAAAGTAGTAAGTCCTCAAACTCTCCCTGAATTTCCACTTCGAAACTACATGGTACAACCTGCCTTCTACACGTACTGTATTCTTCAATGAAAAATGACCTCAAATAGGGAAACTTAAAACAAGTTGAAACGTATTCAAAACATCAATGGATATCACTACCTGTTAATAGTCCATGAGTTGTACAAAGCCCAACAATAAGCTTTAGAGCACATTCTGCTTAACCTATCTTTTTGAGGTACTCCCTAAGGATTCCAAAATAGATTGGAATTCATTTCTATGGTCTTACTTATGTACTACCAGAGTCCAATAAAAAGTCCCTTTAGAAAAATCATCCCCACCTCCCAACCCCATCTTCACCCCAGATTAAACAAATGAAAGGGAAAAATTATGAAAAAGAACTCTTGCTGATAACTCCAGCTCTTGAGTGTGGTGTTTAGATAAGATATTCCACCATTTCGGCATCAGGCTCTTGCCCCAGGATCTGAATGGGTGTCTTCCTTTCCAGAGTGCTGGAGTGGAAAGCAGGACCATCTAAATGGAAATTAGGGGTTAGAAAAGACTTAGGCACAAAGTGAAAATTAACTTTCGAAAAACAATGTTAAGAATCATAACAAAACTAATTTCTAAATGTGACTTGTAACTAGACATGCCCATCATTTACTTTACTGAAAAATGGCCTCTGCTCTTGACCATTCCCATTTCAGTGAATGACAGAACCTCTTCTTTTCTCTCCTCTGACCATGCAATGTTCAACTCTGTCAAAATGGCAGGCCTTAACTAATAGTGTACACATCTGGTAAGAAGATGCCTGCTACAGAAAATTGTGATTACCTGGCTTATCTGGATTGCACATCAGATTTGGGGTAGACAAACGGCATGATCCGGAACTGGCACCTGGACTTGCAGGACCCTCAGCTTGAACCAAAGCTGGAGTTGGAGCTGGAACTGGAGTAGGAGGTTCAGACGGAGCTGGAGTTGGTGCCTGAGTCGGAGTCGGAGCAGAAGTCTGAGCCGTTGCTGGAGCCGGAATCGAAGCTGGAGATGGAACCGGAGCCGAAGTAGCTGGAGCAACCTGAATAGCAGTAGTGGCGGCAGCAGCAGCAGCAGCAGTAGCAGCAGCAGCAGCAGAAGCAGCAGTTGCAGCAACAGCAGCAGTAGCAGCGGCAGGAGTTGGAGAAACAGTAGCCGAAGTAAGAGATGCAGCAGCTGGAATAGGAACAGCAGCAGCTGGAGAGACAGGAGCAGCTGGAGGCACTACAGCAGCTGGAGAGACAGGAGCAGCTGGAGAGACAGGAGCAGCTGGAGCGATAGAAGTAGCTGCAGAGACAGAAGTAGCTGGAGTGACAGCAGCAGGAAGAGCAGCAGCATTTGCTGGAGATGGGGTAGCAGGAGCAGCAGCTGGAGCAGTAGCAGCAGCAACAGCAACTGGAGCAGCAGCTACCATGATAGTGGTGTTGGTGGCAGCAGTGGCAGTGTTGGTGGCAGCAGTTGCATTGATGGCAGCAGCAGGGGCAGCAGCAGCAACTGGAACAGCCATTGGAGCCGAGATGGGTGTGACAGCTGCAGTTTTGGTCGATTCCGATCCACGTTCAGTTTGAGTGCTGCAGTCGCGACTGCCTGTCTTTGAATGAGCTGAGAGAAGGGGAGTAGATGGAGGCACAGGGGAAGGTGTGGATGGGACAGGCTCAGCACGGTAGTCTCCACCCAGAAGAATGCCTAAAGATGAAGCAAGAAACAAGAGGATGGGAGTTGATTTTTATCTAGATACTGATTAACTATTTACTCTTGTTAGAGTTCAGGAAAAGAAAATATTTGGCATCTCATTGAAACATGACTGCTTTTGCCTCTAGGGAATCTCTGGGATCCTCTATTTTGCATCCCAGCTAAAAGTTGCTTTTAGTCCATTCTTATCTTTATTATCCAATATGCAACATAACATTAAACCTCTAAGTGTCCTTGGTATCTGTTAGAATTCTTTTCCATTGGTGACTGCGGGAGACCAACTTGTCAGAGGTCTTTTCTGCAGCAGTAATATTAATACCCTACATTATCCAGAGAGATGAAAATACCTCAGTGGCTTGGGGAACCTGTAGATACCAATGAGAGCAATTTTCGTTGTGTAACCTATGGTACCGAACATGATCATAACTGTAAGAATATTGCTCTAACTAAAGAATGCTGCAACAGTCATTGGATCAAGAAAGGAGTTAAAACAACAAAAGATTTGAAATATATATTTGTTTGCTTACTCTGGATCAAAAAGGTGTCTCAGTATCTATGGTACTCCTAGGCTTTAATTAGAGGAGATAAAATGGACAGGAATCAAACAAAAAAGTACATTCTGTTCTCATATCTGAACATCCTGGTAACAAAAGCTGCCTCCTGACTCCATTAGCTTAAAGAGAACTTTGGGTCCTCTTTCGTCAGGGAGGAAGGAACACAGTGAAGCTCTAATTTCAAATTTTGCCTGAGATGAAGTCCATTTGTGTTTTGAGCAAAGTTCCCATATGGCAAAAGCCAAACGTAAGAATTTTTTTTTTAAAGATAAATTCAAGTTAGGTTCTTTCCCACCTTAAAGAATACAGGATTCTCACATTTTTAGGCTTTGGTCTCAGTTACTGTTCTTACTCAGAGACTTCAGAGGTTCTGCTTATACATCTAGTTCCATCAGAGGAACAGATTAACCCCGAACTATCCTCTCTAGTACCTGGACCATTGTCTCTTTTCCTTGCTGTGTATAAAAGAGTCAAGGACACTTTCTAAGTATGTCACTGTGCCATTGCTTCGGTTCCTTTCACTTTCCTTACCTAGGCTCCCCTTCCAGCTCTTGTCATCTCGCTTCTCCTCCATAATGGGTACACCAGTCAAAGTAGATGAGTGTGCAAGCAGGCCTGATCCAGCATTGGAAATGGACATCAGAGACTTTGCTGGCCGCATGGATGAGAGTTGCTCTGTCTTGCTCGGCTCCTTTCTGGAGCGCTGCTGCAGCACCTTGATCATGGCATCCTTTTCAATAATCTGGGCATGGAGGGTCTTAATCCTAGCAGTCAAAGAAAAAGCACATACCGAAACTTGGACGCTACTTCTCTATTCTGATCTCACTGCCTACATGGATTTCCATTCCTATTATCCTCTCAATTGAGGGTTGGTCTAGTTAAGTCTTAGTTGGAGGCAAGGGTCAGCGTGTTAGGGCTTTAAAGAAAAAATAGCACATCCTCTGGACTGCCAAGTAGATGTAAGAGAGTATATAAAAATTTTATGGTCACTCTAGAAGATCAGAGTCAAACATTGACAAATAGAAGGACCACGTAGGAAAGAAGTCATTCTTTCGTAAAGGAGCTATATCCATAATAACAGTAAGTTCATTAAGAAGATGGAGTCTTCTACTAAAAAAGCATGACTTCCAGGTAATAATAAATGATAGTGAGTGTATAAAAGACATTGGGTGCTATATTCCCCAGATGTGTTGTTGATAAATTGTCTGTATTATAGAATTGAGGTATTATTGCTAAACAATACCTCAGAGCAGAATGCAAATATAAAAAAATAATAAAATCCAGGAAAAGGCAACCCCTAGCTGGAACTCTGTAGTTAGTAAGAATGTTCATTATTAAGGTCATCACATCAAACCTTAGGTAACAGCGTGGCAGGAGTGAAGAGTTGGGTTTGGGGGCAGGCTACACAATCAAGTTCATCACTTATGAATAAACATGCTTGCCCTTCTCTACTGATGTAGCTAGTCTCAATATCAACTTCTCAACCCTTCTGGATCCACATTCCGATTTTACCTTCCTTCCATGTCCAAGCAACGCTTGTTGGCCATCAGGATTTCTTCCTCTTCCTTCTGGATGCGGGCCTCTAAGGCTGTGTCATAGCTGGTGTTAGGAGAGTGGCTAATAACTGTTGTGTCTCTGCAGGAGAAAAAGGACAGCGCTGATGACGAGCAGGCATCGAAATCAATAGATGTTATCCTCTAGCCTAAGTCAATGGAGGTTTTGCTGAAAATTCTTAAGTTAACATTGATCTCAATAGGAATGTTTGATTGGCCAGGGACTTGCTGGAAAGAGCTTTTAGCAAGTATGATTTCAGGAATATGTACACTTCTGACTTCATTCTCTTAACAGTCACAAAATGGAAAGATATGTTTGAATGAAACCAGAGGATTGTTAAGTAGGCTTTGTGGCAGTTGAGTATCATTTACATATGGGGGCTAGAAACACACAACAGTCAGAAATACATAAACAACTAAAGTCAGTTATGGCATATGAACTAACAGAAAGGACCTTTGACTCAGTGCTGTTTGGTTCTTTATCTAATCTGCATCAGAACCATTCTCTCACTGAATGCATGGGTTTTAAACCAACTCAAGTGACTGTTCTCGTGCCAGAGTCTCAGCTGTGCAAGGGATCATCGTGTTCCACCTGGAATTGTCTCAGGTCATTAACTCAAAGACTGTTAACAAGGAGAAACATGTGTGTAGAGAATAATGGAGACAGAAAGGGGTGAGCGGACAAGAGACAAAAAGACAAGGAAAGGAGATGAGGACTAAGAGAAAGAGATAGGTATTACAATTAAAGAAGACATATATGGAATTACAAGGGTTATATAGGAAATCAGGACAACAGGCTGAAGAAAGAAGTGGCCCTACTTTACTCCACTCCTTTCAGATCCCAGATACATTGTCTGCTGGAAGCTTAAATAGTCAGTCATATTCTCTTGGCATTGAGATTGTGACGAGTACAGATTTGGGGTAATATAATAACAAGGGAATGACCCCATGGTAAGTTAGCCTTAAGATTAGGGAAGTCTGGCAGGCCTCTATAAAAACCACTGCTGTCCCAATGCCTACAGCTCATTTGCAAAGTTGTAACCATCTATTGGAGTTGGGAAGACGTGGGAGGGATATAGCTTCTCTCATCATTTGCCAAAATCAAACTAGTTTAACATTCCAAAATTGTGTATTTCTCCAGAGCAATCCATTTGTTCACAATTCTCCTGGATTAACAACACCTTTGCATAGTATTTGATATGAAGGCTATTGCTAGAGATGGCCCCAGGGTCAAGTTGTAGCTTCCACAAGAACTCTGCCACTAACAAACTTTCTGACCTCCAAAAGCCAGTTACCCACTTTTATGCTTACTCTTCTTCATATACAAAATGACAACTGAAGTGACATTTCCTTCCCTTTATATAAATTAAAATGATTTATGTAAAAATATATATTCCTGGGCACAGTTATGGCACACAACAATGTATTTTAAAAAAAAAATATTGAAAACTGTGTAGGTAGAAAGAGAATAGCAAAAAGTCAGTATGCGTTTGAGACAGTCTTCCCCTTGGTGCAATCCTGGAGGCCATTCTTGTTATTACAGAGTGCCAAGGGAAAAGGAAGGCTAACACTTCAGAGCCAAGCCTCTTGAAAAGTGCATGCTGTCTACAGACACTGGGGGTTTGAACGTACAGTTTGTCATTGGGGGAAACTGGTGCTGGCCTACAGCCACTTTCATTGCATAAAAGACCAGTTTGGGTACACAGAGCCCTGCCAGCTAATTGATATGGACACTGTGAACTGCTCAGGAATGGAGCCTGAAAATGTGGGGCACTTAGTGAATTCCTACAGGGCTGCCAGGACAGCCCTCAACATCAATCTTCCTTGGAGAAGACTGGGGCTATGAAGCCAATGGCTTTGCAAATGCAAGCTAGTACAGCACTTGAAGGAACTAGTTTCACAGCTCTCTGAGACTGCCATCAAGAACGTCAGAAGATAATGGCTGCAGGTTGCAGACAGCTTGCAAAGCTACATGCCCCTGAACCTGCTATCCCATCCTCTAAAATTCTTAAATAGATTTTTGTTAATATCCCCCCGCCCCCAAATAATCTCTCTTCTTTTCTCTAATAACATAATCCCAATTCTAGTGTTCTTAAGGTTGTCATCCATGGCTTCCTAAATAAAACACCCCATGGCCATTTAAACTTTACCATGACTACTATGGTGATTCAAGCCTACAATCCTAGTACTCAGGAGGCTGAGGCAGGAAGATCATTACAAGACCATCTCTATATAGCAAATTTCAGACCAGCCAAGGTCAGGGTGAGACCCTGTCTCTAAAGATCAAAAAATAACTAAAAAAAAAAAAAATCAATAAATATGCTTCATTTTTTTCTAGCTGGTAGCATCCTGTTGCTTATTTAATCCATGAACTTTACCAAAAGTGGAAGATCATGGGAGGCTAGAGAAAAGAAACATGTGCAAATGATTAGGCCCTAGGTGTAGGAAACTTGCAAGGGTAGACAAGGAATAAATAATTAACTACTACAGGAATGAGTTTGGACTTTAGTCCAACAGGCATTGAAAACCATTAGAGCTTTTTGTGGGGAATGAAAGAGTATGTGCCAAGCTCTATGACAATAGCATTATCTGTTGCTGAAATATAGAGATGGATCAGAAGAGAGAGGCACTTGAATCAAGCAGACCAGTTAGGAAGGTTATTGCAGTCATCCCATTAGAGGATAATGGGAACCGAAACTGGGAAAATGGTAAGGGAAATGGAAACAGGCTGGAGGTTGTTGATGTGACTGGACTCGGAGACCATGTCCATGGTAACATTAGGAAGATAAAAGAATGAGTGAGAACTGTACTTGTAATTCAAATCATGGAATAGTGTTTGCTGTCATGGGAAACCAAGGAGAGGATTTTTCCAAAGTGCTATGACAGCTTTACGGTACCAAGCTGCTGGAGTAACGCTGTCTTGAGAACAGCTCTATGATAAGATCCAACAAGTTGTTGGACATTTTTAAGTTTAATCTCAGAAATGAAAGCACTACTATTACAGCATTTTTCTAACTGCAGAGACATTCTGGTAGAAAACAAGGTAACTAACTACAATACAGACTGAGAAGAAAGCAAACTCAGGAAACAGAAAGGACATTAAGGAAGGAACAAACAGCCACGTGTGGTATGGATCTTCCTCACAGCCCTCGGTTATTTTACCTCATCTTTTTCTGGATTTGCATTGCCCAAAACAAACCTGAAACATTCCAAGTACAGTTAACAACCCAATTCAGTAAATCCAAACCGAATAGATTGCAGGCTTGAGGGGTTGTTATCGTATTATCTTCTTGCTGTTCTACAGGCATAAATTCACCATTTATGAGCTCAAACTCAAAATCTGTATTGCCAAATCAGGTCTGCTGGGAATGAACATGGACTTCTTTTTAGGGATTTCCATTCATCATATTAAGTACCTAGATTCTCTAGAGACACAGTAACTTCAGAGCCTGAATGCAGGGAATGACCCTGCAATTATTGATAATGTCTCCAAGTGCCTAAGAATCTTCAACTGATTCTTCGTTCAACAGTTAGTGATCTCAAGCTCACCATTATTGAGCTGGGAGACAGTTAAACTGATAAATTGTTGATTTAAATCCTGCCTCCTGTGCCCTTTAGTATATATGATATAATACTAATACCTCCGTGCCTGAATAGACTAGATAACAGCACCTACCCTTAAAGGATACGTAATATATTTAAAGTTCTCACTAGAGCCCTGTCTGTTTTTGAGAAATAAATTTTCTAGTAGCCTTTGTGTAACATAGTATTCTATTTTATTTTATACAGGATTTTGCATAGCCTAAGCTGGCTTTGAACTCACACTCTTCCTTCCTGTCCCTCTTGTATAATGAGACGACAGGTCACAACAAGTCAGTGCCACCACACTCAGCTCAAGTACTTACTTGAAATAAGAAAAAAATTAAACTACCTCACTAGAAAAGCCAAGTTATCAGTTTATTCTTTCTTTTTGCCCTTCTTTCCTTCCACTTCATTGTATACAACTTACCTATATTATCAGTCTCACTGTCTATTCCTGGACACTTCTAGCTTGTAGCCCCCTATTCCTGCCTGAAACCATTATATTATCAGCTTTCCCATGATAAAATGTTATTTAGAATTAAAGCACTACAAAGGTTATAAACATATTAGAAGGCATGCCTTCTAATGCAAGAAAATAAACTTTTTAAAAATCTTATTTTAAAATTTGTATTTTATTATATTCAAAGGTCACACACTGGAAATAATCCAAATATCTATCATCAGGTGAATGGATGAATGATCTATGATACATCCATTCCATGACACATTATACAGAAATTAAAAGGCATGGGCTATTAATAAATGTATCAACTGGGATGGATAAAAATTATGCTGTGCAGGAGAAGTAAGACAAAGAGTGTAAACACAATGTAACTCCTTTTATATTGACACTCTAGGAAAGAAGTTTGTAATTTTATGACATGAACCAGATGAGTCATTGCCTAGGAAGGAAAGCATCAAGTTTAAGGGCCACAAGGTCATGGGAGAATGTGACTTCTATTTTGAGTGTTAAAATGTCATGCTAATTACACATTTATTAAAAACCTTGCTTTTTCTCCCACATCCTCCTCTTCTTTCTTTGCTCTCTCCATTTTTTTTCTTTTATTTTCCATGTCTACATTTAGGTTGGCAGATGGAAGAGAAGGAATGTGAAGAGCTATTGGCAAGACAGATAGAAAAGCCTATGAGGTTAAGAAATAATGTTTTCTGGATGTCACCACACAGAATGAAAATAAGGAAACCAATCCGTATAGCAAAGTAAAATGATATTATTTTGGGGAATATAGCATAAACCTTTAATAAAAGGGTCACGGGGAAATCATCAAGTCTAACTCACTTATGTTACAGGCAATTCAATACAATCTTTCATTTTCTCCTGTTGTCTGAATCCATTATAAACAGTCCAGATCAGGAATGTCTGCCTCTGGAAGATGGTGTTCCTACTTGCTAGGAACACTGGGAACAGGCTGTGTTCTAGCACATTAAATAATAAATATGCATATTTTGCTGAAAACAGTAATTATGTGGACACGTTCTACCTAGTGATACAAAGCAATTTAATTTAAGTCAACACATATTTTGGACATAGATGTGTAAAGGAACTCTCAATTCTTAATGATTTCCAGGGGAGAAATGGATGTTTTATCTTTATATAAAGGCCCTTGGGCCAAGTACCTTTCTAGCTTTCTTATACTTTACCCTGGAGTCCATTTTGTAGGCAGCACCAAGATGCCTCCTTCAGACATTTTCTCATGCCTTGAACAGTTATGAGCTACATCATGCAAAGCTTTTGCACAAAGCAGACAAAACTACCCTGCATCTCTCTGGCTCACCGTAAGCAAGTTTCCAGCATTAGGCTTTCACAAATACCTCTGAGCAAGGGCTGCACTTCTTTGGAAGCCTGTAGGTAACACGACACTAAATTCTGCTTCATATCTGCCTCCAAGCCTTGTGACCATCTTCGGACACAGATGGAGATTCATTGGATATTATTATGACACTGGCTTTTCCTGAGCATGCTTTTCTCAGGAAACAAAGCCAGGGAAAACTTCAGCTGATGAAGACCTCAAGATTAAGCCAAAGACAGCGTTAGTTTATTAAAGATGTAGGGTTATCTGGAGGATGGAAGAAGTCTTCCTGGAGAATCATGAGCATCTTTACAATGTGCCAGTTCATATCTTTTTTTTTTCTTGGTTTTTCAAGACAGGGTTTCTCTGTGTATCCCTGGCTGTCCTGGAACTCACTCTGTAGACCAGGTTGGCCTCGAACTCAGAAATCGGCCTGCCTCTGCCTCCCAAGTGCTGGGACCAAAGGCGTGCACAACCACTGCCCGGCCCAGTTCATGTCTTAAACACGGATTCCTTCCACTCACCTATTACTACGTAATATCTAGCAAGTACTGGACTCTACTGATGTCTCACATTTGCAAGAATATAAAAATATACTGCTGTACCTAATAACTTTCTGGATAGAAGCCTGTTTGGGAACAATATACTCTACATGCAATAGACCAGGGTCTAGGCCACCTTCAATACCTAAGTCTACACCTAAATTCTATCCATTATCATCCCAACCAAACCCATCACCTGATTATACCTGAGCTGTTTCTTTCCCAGCTAACTGTTATGAACACTGGCAACACAGAAAAACTATGAAGAACAATTGCTTCCTATAAAAGCTAGTAATTCTTTTTGTAATATGCGAAGAAGGTGCCAAAGAAACCATAAATAAAACTCCTCTTGCCTTCTTCTCTCTCTGGTACCAGACAGAATGAGACTACTTCTATGTGATGAGCTCAGGAATACAGAGAATGGAGCCTTCAAATATAGACCTTCTCAAAGGGCAGTGATGGACTCATATTCGGCACATACCCAGGAAGAGCCAGACCTATCAAATGACAGCAGTTACTCCTGAGTGACATTTGCTTTCTGAGTGGAATTTGTCTAGTGGGGATTTCACTTTTGTCCTGAGACTAAACAACATGCACATGTGGCTGAAAGGATCTATAGCTAATAGGGAATGAGGTGTCCAAATACTTAGCCAAGCCCATCTGCAACGGTCTAGGTCACTCCTAAGGCAAACTCAATTATGATTCTAGAAAGCCCATAGTTTTGAAATCCTTAAACTTCTGTCAAATTCATCCAGTGCACGTATAATTAGAAAAAGGAAAGCATATGTAAAGAGAGAGTAAAGCACGGAAGGAGACTAGATACTGGGAAATCTCTGAATGAGTTAGCATACCTGGTTTTCCCATTCACATCTTTCAATGACTTACCTCTGCGCAGCCACAGTCGCAGCAGCATCCAGAGCAAAATGTCTCATCACATTCTCTTCCAAATACTTTTGTTCCCACTTTGTCATATCTGCTTCCAGGGCCAGAATTCTCTCCTCTTTCTCCCGGAGGAGCTCCATCAGTGCAGCAGCATTGTATTCTGAAGCATTAGTGGGCTGAGAGTTGCCCTGGCGCTATTGGGGGAGATGCCAAGACCCCTCAAGTTAGTGAAAGAAAAACCACAGTGCACAAGTCCCCAAGATTGATTATCTACCCAGCTTCTATTTTATAAGAAAGGGCTTTCTCCTGCTATTTTGTGTCTTTGTCTGCTTGTGTGCATAGTAGCGAAGATCTAACCTAGAGTTTCATGCATGTTAGGCAAGCACTTCATTACTGATTCCTATTTCCAGGTCTCAAACAGAGCAGTGCTATGAGCACTGATGAAGTGTTTAGCACTTAGCTATTCCTATCCTCAGCTCTTAGTTTGGATACGATACTTATCAAAAAGAAAAGAGGATTTACATCTCTACATTGTCTCTACTCTGTCATGTTGTTCAGAAATTAGATTTAATGAAATAAAACCTTCAGTCCTTGGCTGACAGTAAAGACTTCAAGGAAAATGGGAGGTTTTTTTTTTTTTTTTAAATGTATGATTTGGTTCTAAAACTGACCCTAATTTATGAGATCTTTACTGAGGTGTTCAACATTTGGGAGGCAGGGAGGTGGCCTTGATTTTTTTTTCCTCCTCTAAACCTCAATAAGTTGCAAGACCGGAAGATTTCTCAAAAGCCCTTCCAGCTGCAAGTCACGGAGTGTATATATCAGACCCAGTCTCGGAACAAAACAGAAAAACTGCCCAAGAATCCCACCAGCTTCGATTCAAAAACATCAAACGTGTTGATGTTTTACTTCATAGAGTCTTTTGTTCTGGTTCATGTGAAAAAGAAAATGACGGATTTTGCTGGAACAGAAAACCAAGGAATTAGGTAGGCTATGCATTTGTCCCGGCAACGCCTTTTACTGTAACGTGGGCACGTAGTGAACATGTACAGATGGGTAAAGATGGGCAAGCATGGGAGGATCTTTAGAGGCTTTGCCAAACACAAAATAAAAAAAATAAATTAATTAACAAATAAACAAACAATCACCCAGGAATAATGGAATCTCTTTTCTTCCTTCCCTTCATTCCACAACTGGTAAGTAAGACTTGGGAAACAAATGAAACTTATGAGCCTCAGGAATTAAAGAAGTAAACAATAAAGTACCCAGCACAAGATTTATAAGTCCCTCTCCCCAAGATTATATAAGTGTACAATTGCTGGAGAGACAAAATTCTGATTGGTGGAGCAGCCTGGAGGTTCACTGGAGGTCTTCAGTGACTCAGCTGTAATGAGTCATCAGCCATGCTGAGGGAGGGAGGATCTTTACAGCTGCATTTGAGTCACCTATATTTCTGTAAGCAGCCCCCCACTAGTATTTCTGGAAACAACCCTAAAAAACTTACTGGTTCATGACAACAGACTTGGGTAGAATAATTTTACAGATCTATCATCTCGGCCCATTCCCCAGGATGTCACACAGAATTACCTGCTGGATTCTAAGGGATTCCAGCTCCCTCTCCAAACGTGTTCGGAGTCGGTGCTCCAGCTGCTCACGCTTCTCACACGCTGCCTGGAGCTGCACAAGGGCCTGCTGCATCTTCTCCACTTTATCTACGTAAACTTGCTTCTTTTTCAGCTGGAGATCCAGGTCAGGAGATTTGGGAACGGAAAGAGAAACAGTAACGGGGTCAGTTACGGGATTTCCAAATCCAGCCCTGTGCGGAGATTTCTTCCAGATTCAATAAGAAAAAAACAGTGAGATGGATGTTTGGGATGCGCATTTTGCTTGCCATGCATATCTTCTCATAAAAATAATGTCAAGAGAGACAGGAGCCTCTCTTGGATCCCTTCCTTCTTCCCAATCTCTATGTCTTCATTCATCAAGGCTTCTCCCCTCAAAACAATACCTTAGAATGCAAGATGGTCAATTCCCCACTTATGGTTGCCCTCAGCCCTCTTCTTTACTATAAATGAGAATGTTGGCGGGAAGTTCGTCTCATTTTAGCTCTCACAGGTGATAAATGCTAAAGAGGTGGGAGGAGGAAAGGGGGAAAGTTCAATGTTCTGAGGAAGCCTACTCCCGTGAATTGTGTTTTCCACTGACTATTTGTGTGTAGGAGAGAGAGAGACAGAGATACTCATCCACACTCTAGAAATGTCTTTCTGAAAAAGAGCCATGGTCATTTTTCAAAATAACCTACAATTGGCTCTCTTAGAAAACTTCTGTTTCTCAAATTGGTGATGCCAAAAACTGGCTCAAATGACTTTTGGTGTCCTCAGGACGAGTAGTATCCCACTTGTTTTAAATTAAAAGACTTTACAAATTATTTGGGATTTTCATTTCCAACATTGAGGCTGATTGACTGTAAATGGTATACTCTTCAGTTTTATTCTGGAGACAAGGATCCCTTAAATACTCAAATGAATCAATATATATCTCAGAGAATGATTGAGTCAGACAGATAACTGGGAAGAAGCATGTGCATTCTTTGTACCCTTTTATCTTGCAAGCTAAATCCTGGCTCAGCAGCAAAGATCAAGGAAGCAATTGGACAGCTTTAAATAAGACATTCATACTCCAATATCCAATAAGATTGGAAAATTAGCCCGCAGCCTTACCATTTTGCTTGCAAAAAGAACAGATTCTGCTTCCTTCTGACACTACCTGTATAGCTTCCCTCAATGCTAGTAAATTAACTTGTAGTCTCTGTCTAAAATAAAAATCCTCCCAAGTGGGGCCCTCCTACCATTAGCTTTCCCTCAGTCACTGAGGTTAGAGATACCTCCACAACTGAGGTTAAGAGTTAAAATATTATTGCTAACAGGTATTTTAAAAACATAAATCCAGGTAGTTGACTGCAGGGAATTCCTAAGCCCTGAGTGACTTTAGTAGGTAGCTGCAATGTAAGAAGTTACTCCTTGTACCTGTATTGTTCACAGCCACATAGACCTATAGGTCAAGCCAATAAATAGGACCTATCAAATCTTCTCAGTGCAGAAACCAGGTAATTCCTTCGTAGTAATGAGTCGCAACCACAGTTGTTTTGTTTCTGCTTCAACAGCAGTACCACTTACTAGTGGGGAAAAATATTTGCTCAGAATCTTCCCATATCCAGGTCAGAATTACTGAGCTTTCTACAAGTAGAAGGAAACATACCTTACATTTTCCTATCACCAGACTGTTGGCATATCCTTTGACCATGACAAAAGAAAACTTTTTAAATTGTTTCAACGTTCTGTTGGCATTATCTTTCAAAACAGGCCTCATTCAATCTAGCACTTTAAACCAAGAGAGGTGAATTTGTGTCTAGATGCTTTGCTCTTTATGAAAATCTCCTAAGGTGTACAATGAACAAAGAAATCATATTTTGCTTCTCAATAAGCTCAAACCTTTCCTTCCTGATGAGGACAAGTGAGCGATTGAGGTCGGGGATGCTTCTGCCTTGCTTTTTGTTAAGCTTTCAGTACTGGCAAAGAAGGAATCATTCTGTCGCCTTCACCTTTGGGGTTTTGTAATGTTCGTGAGCTATTTAGAGCTGAATGCATTTATTTGTGAATCATGCTGAAAACCCTAAGGGAGCAGTGCAATGGTGATGCAGAGAATGTGAACTATAATTACAAAGGCTTACAGCAGTTATACTTAAAGGCAATTAAACAGACAGCATGCAGTTCTATGCCTTGATGGCAAAGTACAGCAAAGTGAGCTCTGAAAACTGAAAAGCAAGCAACCCAGGATCATGCCAATCTCTCTACATCCTGCCTTTCTCAAAAAGGAAAACTAAATATCCCATGAAAAGCACCCTCAGAAAGAGGAGTCACTGAGCCAAACCTCTGAATGGGAAAGGCAATGTGGGATCGGTGAGTTCCCTGAGTTTGTTGAAAAACGGGTGTTTAGACAGATTCTGCAGAGCAAGCCAAGAAAAACAAAGACCATTATTGCTGGCATAGTTCTACATCTTTTTATTTTTTTTTTTAAAAAAAGAAAGATTATAGCTCACCCACAAATACCACAAGCACCTGGGAAGTGCTTATCCCCCTAGATATGTCACAATGGAAAGTGACAACTCTTGGATGCTGCCCATGCTAGGCTTTCTCCATGTAACTTACAAACTCAGCCATCTTCTAAGTTATACACTCCACATTGTATAGATACTTCTATGTACTCTGATCTATGTGTTCTAACTTCATTACTCTGCTAGATTTTATGTGCTTTAGTTTTACTCTCTTTTCAGCTATGTATGCTGTTAAGCTCCTCAACATAGATTACTGGTTGGCTATGAATGACAACTTCCCGATTCTGCCTCAGAGTCTTGATTTGTTAACAAACAAATGTGGGCAATAGGAGGAGAAGCTCAGGAATCAGCAAAGCTAAATGGCCAATATTATGCCAGGTCTGTAGAATGTGAACAGTTGTCTTTCACCCATTATGCAACCTACACTACATTGCCCTCAAAAAAAAAAAAAAAAAAAAAAAAAAGAACAACTTACTCTTTAGTGCCAGCCATGGTATTTTATGGGGTGGGGGTACTTAATCAATCTCTGAAGGTTTTCAAAATTTCAAACTGTATTCCACAGATCTGATATTTTGTAGGGAGCTGCTGTTATGGATTGGGTGGATCACCTATCTTCTCCTCTATTGTGTATTAATTTATGTATTTAAGGTTCTACATAAAACACCTTAATACATACATACATACATACATACATACATACATACATACATACGAATGCACGTGTATGTCTGTGTACTCATCCCTTCTTGTTTCTGGTGTTGTTTTTCATAAAGAACTGACTGCCCACCTTATACAACTCAATCATCTTGTTTGCGTGAGACAGCGTTTTTCTGAACTGCCTAAGCTGACCTCAAACATAAGATCTTCCTTCCAGAATGCTGGGATTAAAGGACTACTTCATTACATCTAGCTTGACATTTATCTGTTTATAACAGACATTATCATTGTTATATATATTACACTTATGGGTCCCATAGACCCTTTGGAGTTTTCCTCTTCATTGCTTAGGAATTCCTTCTCCCACAAAGTTTTAAGAAGTTTAAAAAGGCCCTCTAAACTAGGTAACTAATTTACAATGACTTCTACAGGTCTTTAAACTCTCATAGATCACAAATCTAGGAGTCCTCTTTTCATATTTAACAATGAGCTCAGAGGGCTAAATAAAATAAGAACTTAAATATGGTCCTAGAATATTATATAGTTATAACTATGGAGGTTAGAAACTAAGTAAATGCCTTGTGTGTTTTATGTGTGTTTTGTGTGTGTGTTTGTGTGTGTGTGTGTGTGTGTGTGTGTGTGTGAGTGTGTGTGTAGATGGATCACAGAGAATGTACTTTTTATAGAATCCTAGATTATTTATTTTTTGATGTCTTCAGTGTTTAAGAAAATGAGGGTTCTCTTGATAAGTTTCCAAATTCACAAGAGTGGCTCTCGTCTTTGTATGGAAAATGAGTTTTCAGAACCACAGATTAGTCATTCTGAGTGGCTAATCAAACCTCATACCCACGAATTCCTAGAAGAAGCCATGCAAATCCATCATTTCAACCTAAATCCCTCTGTTTATCCAGTGAATAAGAGACCATTCCATCTATTTAAGTTTTCTAAGTAAACCCTGGTTCTCAAAACTTGTCAAAGATTTTTCCCTTCCCTTCCTTTCCTCTACCCCTTGTTCTCAATTTGTCTCCTTAACCCATTATTTGCCTTTGCATTCATCTTTGAGTCATCTTCTCCTCACCCCAGAGGATCTGTCTATGACAACTTCCATTTTTGTCTCTCCACCAATAGTCCTTAAATATTTATTTTGCTTGGCCAAGTCACGATCAGGGTATCAAATCATTCCTATTCAGGATAGATTTTCGAAGGAGAATCTTAGTCAAGTGTCATGGTGTAGGCCTGTCATCCCTACACTTTGAAAACTGAAGCACCTATCTTTCTCTTCTCTCCCTCCCTCCCTCCCTCTCTCCCTCCCTTCCTCCCCCCTCTCTCTTTCTCTTCCCCAACAAATGCACAGCCACACAAAAGGAATCTTTAAAAATCATAAGAAACGGGAGAAAGAACAGTAGGAAAGTAATCTGATAAGAGAGCAGAGCAAATCCTCTTGAGCTAAGTCAATCATCTTTTCCACTGCACTTCTGTAATAATTTGAACCCATTCCCAAGAATTTGGCAGATCCCATAACCTCTTCTGACTCAGGAGAATCTGATCCCTACCAATGAATACCATGTGATGGCATCTCTTCCCTCCTTTCAACAACTGTGGGTGTCTTTCAAACTGACTTTTTTTTTTTATTTAAAGATAGCGATATACAAAACTAGTTTTAGAGCACCTTAAGCTAACTGTTTGTTTCAAGCCTTTATGAGGAAGTCCCTTAATTCATCAGTTTCCCATTGATTTGCAGGATGACATGTGTGTGTGTGTGTGTGTGTGTGTGTGTGTGTGTGTGTGTGTGTTTCCCTAGATTTCTAACTGTCCTCCCTAATCTGTACGTACTTTAATATTCTCATTTGTGGAAAGGTCCTAATACTTGAAAGGTCCCTAGAGAATGAGACATGTCTGTTGTTGTTGTTGGATATGAGACAGGTCTGTTGCTGGTTTTTTTCCCTCTCTTTTTTTAAACTAGTCCATGTGCATCCCTACCAGTGAGCCACATCAACCACTATCTGTAAAAATACAGACGTAGGTAGGAGTGAATGCTGGCATATACAAACTTCTCAAGGACACTGAAGCTGATGCAGAAGTAAGGTCAGTGTGCCTGCATTATATTTGCTTACTCTCTTGCCTTCCATTATGCACAAATAGTCCTTTCTAAAATGTCATGTCTCCAGTATATTTTCTCTGTTCTACTCCTGCATACAAGGAGTTTTACGTTGCCCTGTGAGCTTTCAGTAATTTTAGTTTGCACACATAATTCATACTCTTAGACTTCCACTAAAACTCAGAACACACTCTAATGACTATATAAGCTTAAACTTCATAATTAAACTTAAGAATTCCTACTCTTAGACTTCCGCTCAAACTTACAACACATTCTAGCTATTGTATAAACTGAAACTTTACCAACAGAGTCCAACTGGGTCAAAATTATTGAGGAGTATTAAACATAAATGTTTATGCAGATATCTTCCTCTATTACTGGGAAGGAGGAAACTGGTATATTACCTGGTAGATAGCAAAAATTATCTTATTTAGAATAAAAGAGACAAAAAGCCTAGAAAATCTAGTAGTGAGGGACATAGAAAAATAAGAAAATGCAAGCCCTTAAGAATGCTGGTGGAGATAGAATAAGAGAAGTTAGGTACATTGGGAGAAGTGGCTGAGGTGGCAACAGGACTTCGAGAGTGACATGAGGATCTCAACAATAACAATGTCTAAACCATCACCAGTCACTGTGATTCTGAACACGTGAATACTTTAGCCTTCTCTTCGATCTGTATAGTGTTCATTTCAGCCCCAAATATGGCTCACTGGCTTTTCCAGCCAGTCCTCTCACCTCCTGCTTTCTCCTCCCCTACACACTGTGCTCACTAAGCAGCTTGCCCTCAGCATCTTCCCGAGCTGGATTTGCCAAGTCTATTTTTCCCACCATCCCTGAAACAATTATCCAAGCCACTGCTTCAACTCTGTATTCTCCTGATGTAGCAGTCGGCCCGAAGCCCGGGCTGACTTGAGTTTTGTGAGAAGATATGCCAGACGTCCATGGAAACTCCCCAGTGAGGTTAACTTTGAGGGGATGGGAGGAAGCTCTCTATGAATGTGAGAGTACTGTGGTTGCTTTAGGACACAGAGCTCTTTTGACTTGTTGAATCAGTGCCAACTTCAATAAGACCCATGTGTCCCAAAAGGTAAGGGAAAGGGGGGTTAGGAATGCATCATTTGCCTCCTCTGGCTGTCTGCTACATAGGATGTAGAGTGATTTTTTAAGGTCCGTAGCACAGTGACTTGTCAGGAAAAAAGAATCTATTCATCCCCACCCTGGCAAAAATATCTCTGTAGGTGTCACGAGACCATACTTCATAAAGCAATCTGCATTAACTTGGGAGAGATTGCAAGTTATGGCTTTAGGAAAACAGTTCTTGCCTGAGGTGGCCCTTCTGTGGAATGCTTATGAGGGTGACTGCTGAGACCCACAGGAGGCTCATTGGCTTAGAAAAATGAAATGACTGTCAAGGAATGCACTCACATGAGAGCTTTCAAGAGGTGAAGGTACAAAAGAACTCAAGGGTCCTTGAGTCAATACAAGTTAATTCCCTGCCATCTTGATGCAATGAAAACTAATTACCTGAGTGACCTTAAACTTAAGAAACCTGAGAAAAATATTTCCCTCACAAAAGGCCTGTTTGGAGAAAGCTCTTATAAATCTGATTTGCTAAATAAGAAAACTACTTTTTTTCCTGGAAAAAACTCCAAAGTTCTAAGCAATAAAGAAAACTCACAAAGCCAGACGTGAACCACACAATGTGTGCTTACACAGGACACTGGCGCATCTTCCAGTGTATCTCTTTGATTTCCAACATGGCCTTCCTTGTGCCATGTCCATCAAGCATAAAAAGTCTTATCTATCTCTACCTTCTAGTTCTGCCACTCTGTTTTATAAGACAGGGTCTCACTATGTAACTTGGTCTATCCTGGAATTCAATATGTAGAGTGAGCTAGCCTTGGACTCAAAGAAATCCATCTGCCTCTGACACCCAAAGGCATGTGCCACCATGCCCAGCACAGAAACCACTCATAAGATAGAAATAGTCACTGATTTTGTGACAGAACCACATTAAAGATCCCATATCAAACTGTTACAAAGTTGGTGAATCCTAATATTCTATGTCAAGCAGTTTTAATCCTGAAGAACCAAGGCCTCTTGCGGGACTCAATCACATCCTGAAGTAACAGTATGTTTTTAAGATAGAGGACTGAAGAAGTATTATGTTGATTCTCTACAACTTGACATTAACACTTGGGTAAGTCAGGCTGAAGGATATCATGGATTACATGGTATTATCTCCTAAGAAACTGTTAACTCACAGCCTAACTCCAACCAGTCTTTAAGGCTCAAAAAGAACAGCAGAGTAAATCTGTAAGTCTGGAGATCTCCAGAAACCATGGAGTCAAGTCAAACCATGGGGTCAAGTAGTAGGCAATTAATGGAGGCAGGGACGACATTGCTCCTACAAAAGTTACAGTGTCATTTAGTCCCAAAAATTACACTTTTATTTTATTTTAGGTTCGTAAGGCTTTCAACGTGTAAAATAATGGAGGGTATTACTTCTGTTTTCCAAAAGGTTTTCACTGTACAACTTGGGCTGGCCTTGAATTTGCTATGGAGCCCAAGTGGTTTTCTACTAGAGATCCATGAAAGGTATTATTTCTCTGAAAACAATTCAAATTTCAAAATAGAATTTAACAAAAGCTTTTCATTTTTTAGTCCATTTACACTTCACCATCACATCTTTGTTGGAATCCACTCGTTCCCAAACGTTCAAAACATTTAAGAGTTAATTTTACTCTAATACAATCACAACCAACATCCAGGATTAGTTAAGGAGCAGTACAGCAGCAATGTTCCCTCGTTTTCATAGTAAGACAGTTTAGTGCTGCAAGAGAACAATTTCTACATGGATGCTAATCGGATACACATTTAAATTATATTCTTAATAGTTCAGAGGCTCTTGTATTTGTCAAGGGACAGCTCCATCAACTCACACAAAGAGCTGACAAATTCAACCACACCACATAAGAACATTCTTGAAAACTGGTCTCAAAGCCACAACAAAGATCTTTAGCAATGCATTCTCCTGACATAAACTATAAACTCTCCTTGGGTCTTATTTTTGTCGCAGACCTCTGAAGACTGTTTCCATCTCCAAACAATATTGTAAAATTCAATAGCAAAATATGTAACTGTCAAGATTCATTTCTGACCTAGGACACGGGACAGGCTTGACTTTCCATCCAACATGGGGAGAACAGGACTATTACAATTGGAAGATCATTGGAGGATTTTAAAATACCCAGAATCATTCTATAGTCCTTTGAAAGGAAATGTTTAAGGCTTGGTAAGAAGAGACTTAAAGCAGGGCTAAGGTACTAGGGAGAACTTATGGTATGGAAACAGTTTATTAAATAAATGGGAGAATGGAAATTGCCTCCTTTGTAATGACTTCATATTCTGGAGTATGTATGTATGTAATGACTTTATATTCTGGAGTATGTATGTATATCCCTGTGTATGTACATTTGTATAGATACAATTTATGTCTTTACAATGGAAGAGTCACTAAAAAGTTGTCCTAATTGTTGGTCACAGTCAGAAGCAGAGTAACGTTCATAAAGAAGAAATCACTGAAGAGTTTCTGTCAAGCAGGATAAATAAAATATTAGAAATAAACAGGAGAAAGAGACTCTGAAACAAAGAAAGTGGAATCCAAACAGCATTCAGTCCCTTATCTCTGTTCAGAGAAAATTGAACAGCCAAAATCTGTCTCTGTTGGAATATTGTATATACTGCATATTTAAACGAATGAGAAACGCAGTGCTACGAGTTCCAACTCTTTTACTCTCAGGCTCATATGCTACCTGAGGACACCTACCTCTTCTTCCAGCTTCACCACCTTCGCCTGGGCATTGCTCAATGCCTGGTCTCGGATTTCAATGTGTCGCCTTTGGTCTTCATTGGTAGAACGGGCAGTAGCCAGCTCAGCTTCTAGCTTTTCCTTCTCTCGCTGATTTTCTTTATCTATGTGGACACGAAATATCAATACTGTCATCCAGAAGCTGAGTCAAAGCCTTAAGTGGGCAAAACTGATAGATCATATATATTACTTGACAGTGTGCGCACTCCTGGCACGTGGCTAAAAGAATCAAACTTTATAACATCTAGATTTTGCCACTGGATTGACCACTAACTTGTCAAGTAAATAAGAATCAATGGATAAGACGATATAAAATGCCATGAGAAGAATTAAGCATTACACAAAAAGGAACAGACATGTATGCAGATATACACATACAGGACAGAGTAAGTTCGTCTCCTCAGTTTTGTTCTTACAAATTGCTCTTATATTGACAAAAGAGTAAGCAAGCTGAACAAAATTTCTGTCTGTTTCCTATGACAATGTACCAAGTACTCTAAAACCAATACTTCATGAAACAGATACGCCTTCAAATCCTACCCCCTTAGCAAGGACATTTTCTGAGATCAAGACCATCAGAAAACATGTGCTCTCTAGGGAAAGCCTGATCTAAGAGCATGTCCAATCAAACTCACTTTATCTCACTGTCTGGTTCTTGTGGAAGCCCAGAGTTTTTAAAAGGAGAATGGGGGAAAGCTGTAAGTCATCTGATATTTTTTCCTACCCTTTCTACAGGACACATTGGGTATGGAAGAAGTGTGAGAAAAAACAGGGAAAAAATTCAGAATCAGAGAAATAAAGGCATTCATTTTACCTAAGTAATGTTTAGAACTTTTATAGTACAAATATTTACATGTAGGATGTATAGGCCTAAATCTATGCATGTGTGTATGTATAGGCATATATCTATGCATGTGTGTATGTACATCTGCATAGATACAATCTGTCTTTAAAAATGGAAGAGTCACTAAAAAATTGTTCTAATTGTTGGTCACATTCAGAAGCAGAGTAACATAAATAAAAATGAAATCACTGAAGACTCTTTGTCAAGCAGGATAAACAAAAGGTATCAGAAATGAACAGGAGAAAGAGAATCTGAAACACAGAAAATGGAATCCAAAGAGCATCTGATGTCTCATCTCTGTTCAGAGAAAACTGAACAATCAAAAGTATGTAGTAAAATATGTACCAGGAGATGATGTAGCAAAATGAAATGGCGTTCATCTCAGCCCTTCAAGGGTAGTTCAATAAATATCACCGCTCTGAGCCTTAAATCTATGATTCTCCATTTAAACAGCGTCTTGATTCTAGTTTCTAATCTGTCTTGACCTTCCCAGCAGTTAGGTCAGTGACCAGTCATGTCTTTTTTTTTTCTTCTAAAGTAGAATAATAGAACTTCTGGTTTCTAATACAGCATGAGAGGAACTTAAAAACTGAGACTCCATATCAGAGTCCATTATCAGAGGTTTAAAAGGCTGAATTAAAAAAAAAAAAAACAATTGAAGAGAGATCTATAGAAAGCTCTCAGAAGTGAAGTTCACTGAAGGAGCTTCTGCTCTCAAAGCACGAGACAGGTGGACAGGGGATCGCAATTTACCAAATTAGAATTCCATGAGCAGGGACCATGGAAACCTGAAGCTGATTAGGAAACTCTGAACTATATAATTGATTAATTGCTGGTGGCTCAGCATGCACAAATGTGAGAGCTAATTCGTGGGAGAGGCACTTATACTGGAACACCCACATGTTTGGAAGTTTTGCCACCAGGTCTTCAATGCAGATTCTTCTAGAAGATCAGAAAAAAATGTCCTCTTGTTATTTGCAGCAGGGGGGTGGGTGGGGCAAGAAACAATTATGAAATATCCCAGAACACTTTGTTCTTCTCAACAAGGCATGCCCTGCAAAGAAACTTTAACCAGAACCTAACTTATTGGGACTATTTTGGATACTAACCAGTCTGGAGAAGGGATAACATTTTAACATGTTCCAATCTGGCCCCTCTGATCCTAGTACAGTAAAGAAGAGTAGGGGCTGAGCCACACTTGTAAGGCCCATAGTCCAAAAGCACAGAGTCACTAAAGCTAAAATCTTAATCTCAGGGCTAGATACCATTTAACTTGCCTCACGCCTTATGCCATATCAGGAAGGAATATTGCCCTTAGAACAACAATACAGGAAAAGTGTTTTTCAAATACCTGTCTACTGCAGTTCTTAGCAACTATCTAATTCCTACTACTCAACAACAACAATAACCAAATTATTTTTAAATAAAAGACAAAATACACCGCTTTTTCTGCATCAGGACCGCACCCAGAGAAGTCAAGAAGGTTGGAATGATCAGATCCTAAATTTCAAACACCTATGAATGATATGCTTACATCTTTAATAAGAAAAAGTAGACATGGAAGGACAGGAGAGTTATGTGAGTAGAAAAATGGACATCCTATGAAAGGATAAAAGCACTCTATTATGAAAGCACAGGTAACACACTGTCTTGTGTAATCCATATTTCTTAAGAACCCTATGAGATAATGTAATGTATTTAAATGAACAAAACATGAAAAAGCACCACAGAATATAATCATTACCATGATTAATGATGAAAAAGAATCATAGAGCTTCAAAATACATCTTTTAATTTAATGTGACTGATTCTGTTATATTAGTTTTTAAAATATGACAGCTAAGTGTCACCAGTTCTGTAACAGTAGTGATTTTGTTTCTGAATTTAATATTAAAGTACAGCAACCTTGGCATATACAGTACATCTCATGTTTTTCCAGGTACCTCTCCTGTGACCTAGGACAAACCTCATACCAGAGACTCAAATAAAGTGTTTCGACTTGGAAGTGGAGGTGGTCTTCCTTTGAAGACCTTGAACATTAGCTGCACAATGCCAGTTTCCCACAGACTCCTATCTGAATAGATGTACCTTGAAAAGAAATGAACATTTGCTGAACACTCACTACATATCAGGCATTGTGCTAGCTTAATCCTCGGAACAAGGATACGAGGCATTATTCTTCACTTCTCTACTTTGCATATGAGGAAACAAGGCCTGGAGAGCAAACACAACTAAGTTGCAAGAGCTCTTGGAAAATATGGGGTGAATTGCATACTAGAGCTAAGTAAGGTACCCAACTGCCTCCTGGCTTGAACTGTTTCTGTCTGAGGTTGCTGGAGTACACTCCCAAGGAAGGGTTTTTAAAGAGCCTTCTTTCTTCCTGTTACAGTTCCCATCTTTTAGGGCCCCTTGGATGCCCAAGGGCACAAAAAATAAAGGGGTCAAAAAGGCATGCATGCTCTTCTCCACCTAGTTTTAAAACCACTGACAGCATTTCACCCTGCTATTAATGTAATTCCGCTTAGTAACTAACTGAATTCTATAAACCCATGGCAGAGCCTGAGAGTACCTGAAATACCATTTCTTCACACAGAGTAGTACAAACTAGAAGATCCAGGGCAAGAATTCATATGTTTTGTTTTAATTCTGGGAGGCCGCCACCGTCTTCCTGCCACTGAACTAGCTTCCAGGGTAACAGTGACACCACAAAAGCAACTTCACAATTTACCCCGGTTCTGATGACACCAGAAAAACAACATTCCTAGCTCTTAAGAGTACTGACAAAGGAACAGGAGGCTCAGGGCCAAGAGGAAGAAAAACTGTTGTGAAGCCAGAGTACAACAGAGCAGCCCAGGCAGGGAAGGGAATATTGTAAATGAAGATCAAACAGACTTGTAAAAGCTAACTGGAAACTGCACAGAATGACATGAAAGGGTCAATGGGAGTCCCAACAAAAATAGAAGAGACTGACAAGTCCCCAACTAGGACTTCAGTGGGAGTTGCACTGAGGGAGGCTGGGGTGGGTGGGGGGGTGGGGAAGCCAAGCTTAGGCATCTGTAGAAACAAGGACAGTTCATCTGTTCTCAACCCAATTCAGTCTCCCAGTGGACTCCATCTACTATGAAGTTTTTATTGCTGCTTTTATTATAGCAATTGGAAAGAATTAGGCATTGTCTAGCTGGGTGGAGACCATTAGGGACTCGATAAAGAAGAGGATTAATTCATTGTTACAGTCTGAGGAGTGTTTCCAAACAAAGGAAACACTATTATGAGGAAAGCCCAGCTCTGCCCAGCCCCATACCCTCTAACTCTGTAATCAGAACCATGAGTTCAGGTCATAGCCAAGGCTCTTCCTTCTCTGGCTATCGGACAATCTGCCACTGGGTAATACTATGACACAGCAGTAAGTGTTTAATAGGTGAAGCCATGGTATAGGCTGGGGACTTCAAACATTAATCATCATCCACTATGTTCATCCCATCTACCAGAGCCAGCATATGGAATCGCCTACAATAATCCCTTTGGCATTATTGAGAACAATATTCTCTAAGGTCTTTTCTTCAGCTAGCCTTGACAATGGCAGAAATTCTAATGAGTTTTATCTGACTTAGAATGGAGAACACTCCTTTAACGTGACTAGAGTTGTGACAGAACCTTCTTGATCTTTCACACACTACGAGGAAAAAGATATTCATTCTCTCCTGGTTGTTCTAGAAGGCTAAAGAGAAGAGCCAGGCAACATTTTCATAAACTTTACCTCTATCCATACCTGCAATATTTTCAGACCTGTTACGACTATGCACACATTCATCATGCCTGTCTCTGGAGTTTGCAGACTTACGTTTGGCAAAGAGCTGAGAGATGGTCTTCCTGGTGTCCTCGGACCCCTCGTACTCCTTCTCTGCCAGCTGCTTGTTGGCAGTCTCTAGACGGTCTGTGGAATGTGAAGACGATTAACGTACCTGCTGTTTGACTTCTAAATACTGGCCTTTGGCAAAAGTCAGCATCTTTTTTTTTTTTTTTTTTTTTTTTTTTGGACAAACGGGTGGGTGACAAAGTCCCGAATTTTCAAATGTGAATCTTAAAGCAATACTAGGGCTACTCTAAAGCAAGAGCCAGATGTAGGGGCAGATGCTTTTATCCCCACTGCCTGGGAGGTAAAAGCAGGGGAATTGTGGAATACAAGGCTGACATGGACTGTGTTGTAAGACCTAGGCCAGCCTGAGCTATGGAAAGAGACCTTGTCTTAAAACCACTTGTAGCTCACCTCGCAGATCTCGGTTGAAGTCATGCATCCTTCTAATCTCGCCTTCCAGTTTGTTTCTCATGGCTTTCTCCAGAGTCTCTCTTTTGGAAGATGACTTCACCAAGTTCTCATATGCCTCTGAGACCCGCTGGATCTCTGTCTCCACCTTAACATAAAAAAAGGAAAGAAAGATGCTGTTGATCCTAGGAGTTGGATGAAAATGACAGTTGAGAACCACACATGCAACTCTTCCAGTGGCATCTTCTTTCAGATTGACTGTAAGCTCAGTAAATGACTCAAATGCTTTCTGGGATTTCCTTAGGACAAAAGCAAAGTCTCTCTTTCTTGACAGAATAGACTTCCTACAGGATTTTAATCTCTACATTATTTTCTGCTTCTAATTTCTACATTATTTTCTGATTTGAAAAATATTAATATTATATATTATCTAGCAATAACTTTCTTTTGAAGCCCTCAAAGGACTTCTATGTGGTTCTCTCATTTTGTCCTGACATCTGCCTAGGCAATGTAATTTGCCCAATTTTAGTATAAAAGAGTAGTAAATTATCTATCCCAAGCGTAGAGAGTAGGTAAACTACCTATCCCAAGTACAGATCAACAGCAAATATAAGCCCTAAAATCCCAAATTGTCAGCCTCCTGCAGTATAATTCAATTCACTCTCACAACCTGTTTAATCAAGAGTCAAATTCTTAAGAAGATCTGATTAAACTATGATCCGTGCAAACCAGAGTGAGAACATGCACATTATCCGTGCCTCCAAGGAACTTTCAGTATAATTAAGTGAGAGAATACAGGGCAGACTACAGCTTTAAGAAAACAAGGAATAATGATACAAAGCTAAAAGAAGGAGCAAAATTATTCCTGGTTGGGGGAGGGGAGAAAATAATTTCAGGGAGAGATGGCATTTAGAGTCGGATCCTGAAAGCTGGATTGGATTTCAATGGGCAGAGGTGAGTGGAAGGGTATTCTATTCTGAGTAAGCAAATGCATTCCCAGAATGACCAGGAGTCTAATCTGGCTGGACACTGTGTAGTAGCCACAGGGAGGCTACAGGGATGTGGCTGTGAAGATGGACTGAAGTCAGGTCATAAAATGGTTTTAAATGTCAGGCATTTGGATTTTATCCCAAGTCACCATAGTCAGTGGGAAACTAGTACAAATTTTCCAGCTGAAATTCAGGATTTGTGTTGTTTTATGATACCTCTCTGCAAATCTTATAAAATGAGAAGAAAAAAAAAAACTAAAAACAAAGACTCTTGTCCAGAATTAGACAGAACCAGGAAGAAAACAAGAAATTAGACCCCCGAGTCTTGCGACCAGCACAGCTCTGGTGCGTGTGTAATAACCGCAGAGCTTATTTGCATATAATTTGTATAAGACAAATAAACCCCATGGCCTATTAAGCAATTTTCAAATTAAGTCTGACTCCTCCAACCACTCTGCATTTCTTCTCGATTTTCCACTCTTCCTGAACAAAGCTCAGGGTGCTTTAGGGGGGTGAAATAAACAGGCGTCCCAATTGACGATGGGGGAGGGGAGGGAGGATTTCAATCAACTCCAATTCCAGCTGCCCCCATCTTCAAAATCCTGCTGGAGACAGGACTGCCTGCAAACAAATGAGGCTTACGCCACTGAAAAGAGCAGACTTGAAAGTGTTTTTCCTCCTTGCAGATGGCACGAAGATAGCAGCACAGAAGGAGAAAACTGGTGAATGGCATTTAGAGACAAGATCCTGCAGGGTCTGTAGGCTTGGTGGAGCTTTTGCATGAAATTCAACTGCTGGAGAGGAGAAAAGAAACACTTCCGTTTGAAAGAGCAAGCAGGCTGGGTGGTGTTGGTGTACAAGAAGCAGCCAAGAGCAAGTGAGGCTTCCTACTTACAGCTCAGAAGGCCACACCTAAGAAGACAGTCCCTTTTCTCAAAGTGCACAGCCTGCCTGTGAAGGATCTGGTGCTAACTGTTCCCCTTCCCCTTGTGGAGAGATACTGTCCCCTTGCAAAGAGCTGTGTGATGAAGCCACAGAGAAGGGCAGATCCACTGGTTGGGCATGTCTGATGGAAGAGGTGGAAGAGAGGGAAAGGGAGTGCCCATGGGTTTCCAGACTTGCTCATTCTGCTTTCTGTCCTTTACTTTCTGTTTCATTTTTCCCTCTAGCTCTACCATCTATCTGGTGTGCATCTTATTTTCCCTGCTTTACTTTCTTCTTCTCCGCTACCTGTCTCTACCTCAGCCTTGGCTTACACAGTGCTTCTGCAGCCACTCCAGCTATGATTGTACTTTCCTGACGTATTTCTGCCCAAGGAACAAACAATCAACAAAATTCCTATTCTGCTAACTGCACTAGTTTCCCAACCCAGCTCCTGGTGTCTATCATCAGGGAGCCTTTAGTAAGGAAGATCTGAGCTCAGTCACCATAGGTGATAGTGTCAAAGAGGCCAGGCCAAGGCAAATTAAAAGTTAGAAGCAGTCTACTCAGCCAAATGGGGTTTCTAGTCAATGAACAAAATCTGTAGACAGCATGAAGGTGATGTGAGTGAGGGGTATTGTCAAACTCAGAAGACAGAAACTATAAAATCAAGATAAATAATAACTTTCCATCCATCCTGAGAACCCCCTGACCAGATAGATTTAAGGAAAGTGAGAAAGAGGATATATATGTGTGTATATATATATACACACACACACACACATATACATCACATAACTATGGAAAAATAAGCCCTCTTCTTTAGGTAAAAGATCTGATGTCAGTGAATTCTCAGCATCATGAGGGTCCCTGGACCTTGCATTCCTAAAGACAGAGCTGCTGAACAACACACAGGAACCGACTCTCTGTCCCCACCTTCAGCCTAACCTTCCCAGAACAGTTTGCAAGGAGATCATGCCACATGAACTCCCTGACTGACAAATGCTTCAAAAAAACTGCCACAGGCATAACTCACTAAGAGCCACTAAGGCAAGAAACTGAGGTTTGGGCCTTGGGGGATGCTGTGAAACAGCTGCAGCAGACAGTGGGTGTGGGGAAACAGGGAAAAATGGGAACTGGGGACACCTTTTTTTCTTCTTTAAATTTCCTCTGCCTATGGCTGTCACCTGTCACCCAGCTGTGATGCTAAGACCCTTTTGTGTGTGCTTCAACACACACGCTCGCTCACACACGCTCGCGCGCGCGCGCGCGCGCGCACACACACACACACACACACACACACACACACACACACACACACACACCAGAGAAAGAGAACAGATGTTGAACTGGATCTGTGGTCAAAGACCAAAGCAAAAGCAGGGAGGAGGGCCAGTATCAAAAGAATTAAGAAGAGAACTCCCACAAGGAAAAGCACTGTCAGCCTTTTCATAAACCATACAAAATCTCAGCTGGTGGGATTTTTCTAGTAACTATGTACTATGGCTTTATATTTTTGAGGCAAAAATCATGTGGGGAAACCATAATCAAGACAAAAAGCCTTTAAATGCTGTCAGGTTTTCCACAAACACAGGCCTTACTAATATTCTTTGTGAAGAACTATCTCTGATGACTTTTTGAATAAAATAATGAACTAAATTTTCTAGGATTACAGATTCTGGAATATTGATAGTATATTTCTTTTGATAAAAATGTAAAATGTTACTCCTCTTAAAAGAAAAAAGGGTGCCAAAAAAACTGCCATAGTGAATATACATAATAGTACATAATATATTGCTCACTCATTTAAAATTCCTATAAAAATTTCACCATGAAGCTCATTGTTTTATATAATTAATTATGATAATAAAAAGAGAAAAAAACTTAGTTATCCTAGACAAAGAGTTTTTTTCTAAAGTTTGACCAACATCAGAAGAAGAATCTCAAGGATCTACTCACACAGATGAAACCTTTAGACAGGCATTTCACAAGTCCCACTAGTAAGAATCAAAGACTTGAACTGACCCTCTGGGGGAGCCGTACCTTTTGCAGTCTTGCCACTTTCTCATAGCATCCATCCAACTCCTGCCTCAAGTTGCGATTTTCATCAGAGAGTATCTCAACCATCTGCTGAGCTCTAGAGACGATGGCAAAAGGGTCAGCTGGCATGGGCTGATAAGAAGCAGACTGCTGAGCCCGAGGCATAGCTGAGTAGGCTTCTCCTGGCTGCTGCTGCTGCTGTGCTGGAGTCAGGCTGGGCTGGGAGTGACGGTAGTGGTCCCCCTGATGACTCTGATTCACAAGAAGATGCTGCTGATGCCTTGGCAGATGAGCAGAGTGATCACCTTGGTTGGAGACCAAGGCGTGTTGACCAGAAGACAATCTAGTAGATGGTGGAGACTGCAGCAAGGGCAAGCTGGAAGCCCCAGCTGTCAAGGAAGACGTAGGGCTATGAGGCTGAGCGTTCCTGGCTGACAAAGACAGCGAGATGTCCTGTGTTGCCCTGAAAAACACAAAAATTCAAACTCTGATTAAATTCACCCCCAAGGCACAAGGAGCTAATTCTCCCCCACCCCCCAAAAAAACCAAGGGAAAATGAGAAGCAGGCAGAGTTAGATCCCCACCGACAACCTCTAGAGTTCCGTCTTACCGAGACATTTTGTTGACTCTGTCCAACTGCTACCGCTCACTAGCTATGCTCCTCTTGGATATGAAACCAGATCACTTCTGAGGTAAGTATGAGACTCTTAAGATGGCTATCTCCACACTCATTGCTCACTCGTTTAAAATTCCTTTTGTACAAAGTAATGATCATGTGGTTGACTGAAAACTGAACCTGTCTGAAAAAACTATGTATGCAACCCATCACATGCAGAGACTTAAATGTAAAAAATGTTTACTGGCTTTCTTCAAACAGTCATTCCACTGCCTTTTATCTTCCCACCTGTGACTACCTTGGAGAATTCCTACACTCAAGAATTACTGACGGATATGAAGACATTTTTTGACTTTAAAGACACCAAATCATTATTGCTCACTCCAGTTATCAATTTAATAATACATATGAGTCGGCCATATGAAGGTTTGGGGACACAAGCAACACCATCATACTACTTGATACACTGAATCACAACATTTAGAAATTAGAAAGGATTTAAAGAAATTATTTTAGTGGACAGAGTGAAACAAAGACCCAGGAATGGAAAGAGATGTGTTGAGGACTAGGATTAAGGCGAGAGAACACAGGCCTGAAGTGTGTAAGGCCCTGAGTCCTGTCCTGAAGGAAACAGAAAGCGACAGAAACAGAGAGATGTGAGGAGAATTCATTAAGGTGAATTAGTGGTAAGATCCCAGCCCCATCTTATGGCTCCACTAATTTCTGAGCAGCGCTCCATAAAGCCCCAACTTATTGCTTATAGAATGTTTCAGAAAGAATAATTTGGTACAGTGATTTGATTCCTAATTACTAGACACACAAAAAGTCTCTAAAATCCCAATAAAGAAACTTCAGAGACTTTTGTCACTGTGTACTAGCTGGGCAACCTTGTTCAGTTACTTAATATAGAAGTTTGAGAGGCGGTTCAGTGGTAACTGCTCTTTCAGAGGACCTAGGTTTGATCTTGGACCCACAGAACAGCCATGTTCTACGAGATCATTTGTTGCATTCTGGTGGGCATCAGGCATGCCTGTGTAGCAGACATATATGCAAGCAAATTACCCAGACATATAAATTTGTTTTTAAATGACTTTATCTTCTGAGCATGGTGGCACACGCCTTTAGTACCAACACTCAGGAAAAAGCAGGGACAGGAGTTCAAGAGCAACCTGGTCTACATAGTAAGTTCCAGAGAGATAGGGTTGCAAATGAACTACAAAAATACTGAGACCTTGACATGTTTTGACTCTATAAGAATTATAGCTTCTTATCTACCAGTGAGCTATGTTGGCCTTGTTAGTATCTTCGAGATGAAATAACCTGTTAATCTTTGTGCTAATTTGCATAAAATTCTTGATAGAAGTTGGACAAATAACCAGAAGCAATTAACTTTTCACCACCAGTCCAAACACTCTTAACACATTTCTCTTCCATACACTCCAGTCCCCAGCATCCAAGAGCTCCTCCCTGTACAGGCTGTTTGCAACAACCAAATCATTGCAAATATTGGCTCACTGACACATCCAACGACCTCGATACTCAGAAAAGTATTCAAACCTGTTCAGACGCTAGGGTCTGTCCCGCAGTCCCATATGTGGCTCTAGCATACACGTTTGTCCAATTTTATACATATGTCACTGGAAATAATTGTTTAATATTGAAGAAATCATGCAAACTTGTGTATAGAAGACATGGCAAGCTATTAAAGACTACAACTGGAAAGGTGGTGCTATACATAACTTTTCTTTCCAAGAGCTGAAAACACTCAGCTGTTCTCTAAAGTCAGGGAGCAGCTTAATGAAAATACTAGGTGAAGGGTTCCCATTTTCTGTGCTGTGGACCTTCAATTTCCATACAGGTCAAAACAACTACATGTTCTCTTTCCAAGAGCTGTTTTAATTAACTTTCAATATAGAGTTAGAATGTCCTGGGATTTGGGAGGAAGCAGAGGGCTTTGAATCTCGTGGGCAGAAAGAGGGTCTTAAATTTTATATTCTCCAATCCTGCTTTAAAATTTTTAAGAGGAAAGAGATCACTCTACTATCTTATGCCTCTGTTCTTGGGATTTCGAAGCCTGAGAGATGTTCTCTCTAAAAGACTGAACACAGAGTTTCAAACTGAGCACACACTTTGAAACTGGGTTAAAGGGCCTTTCTCTAAACAGGGAGGCATCTGCCTCCCTCCTTCCTGAGGGCTGAATGACCTGTCAAGGCCTGGACAGTGCACAGCTTCTCAGGGGTCTAGGGAAGGATACGGAAAGGTTTCCGGAAGGGCTCTAGGGTCAGATAAGCCCAGGATGAAGATAAGCAAAAACAAAGCAGCTGGCCCTTGATTCTCCATGCTACAAAAGGAAGCAGAACACTGAGGTGTTGAAAAATCCTTCAGTCCTTCACTGGCAGATTTGCAAACAAGCAAGAGCTTGGGTAGTTGGTGGGGCAGGGGGACAGAGTAGAAACCCTCCAGGCAAAAGACGTTCATCTGGGTTCTAGCATCTGCCCACCATCAAAAGTCAGGACAATGTTAACACTGGAATGAGGTTCCCTCTGAGAACAGGGGGCTCTGGGAAGAAGATACAGATTGGGGAGAACTATGGCAATCTGTCAGGGGAAACAAAAACACACTGAGGAGTAAATAATAAAAGAAAGAGTAATGACAGTAATAAAGGGGCAGACAGGAACGCAGAAAGGAGAGTATTCTACAGGTTCTCCCACCCCACAGCAGCTGGAATCGCTCCTCACTGACATAGCTTACTGGGAACAACAAGCCACCACCAGGAGACAATTGAATCACATGATCTCATGGACAATCTGATTTGCCTTCCTGCCTGTTCTCCCAAACTCTGTGCTCCTTCCTAAGACTCATGGGCTACTAGTGCTCTACCAAAGAGAGGACCTGGCTATCTATGCTGGAGACCACTCCTCCAAAAAGTAAGAGAGGATATATTCTCAAAGAGAACTTATAAAGACAAAAAGGGAAAGTAAAACAACAGGCACATACACACACACACACACACACACACACACACACACACACACACACAGAGCAAACACAGACCTTTCTACCCTGCTACTTCCATGACTAGGGTCCCCATCCTCCTCTGTCACTCTCAAGCAAACAACTGCCAACAGGAGTGCAAACTCACACACGTGCAAGCTCTCCCCCGTCCTTTAGAATACACTTTGAGAGCAGGTGCCACCAACAGCCTATAAGCCAACTTCTCACCACTGAAATGGTGCCTCTCCCAGGCTTGGTGACAGTGAATGTGAATCATGGAGCAGCTTGTAAATAATTCCGGACTGTTCCAATTGCACAAGGAGCTCTGTTCTGAACTACAAATTTAGGTCACCCTCAGATTCTGCTCAAAGAGCATTTCAAGAAACCTAAAAGCTGGGCATGATTTCAACAATTGAAAAGGGGGTGGCTGCTTTATAAACAGAAATAATTTAATTTTTTACAAGCACTTGATCAGTGTCTAAACCCAGGATGGACTAAACTGAGGATGGACAAAAGGTTCAGCACTTCGAAAGACAAAGATTTAGACATTAAAAAATTTTTTTCACATGGTTTGGCCGTGTTTCCCATCTGGAGTTCTGAGCATTTATACTATTTATTTAGGTTTTTTTTTTAAGTACGGAGGAGGGCATGAAAATGATGAAGTAATCAAAAGATTACAGAAAATCTCAACATTTCATTGACTCTTTGAAGGGAAATAAAAATGACATTTTCTTTTTAACAGGAGTTTGTTAAAAAATAAAACAAAACTTACTTTTCATATCTATCTATCATCTGTCTGTCTGTGTGTCTATCTATCTGTAAGCTACAGTTACCTGGGAAGATATTCACTTGCCATATAGGACATTAAGGAGGAAAATGTGTCTCTACCTAAAAGCAGGAGACTTCTGGGAAGATGTTGGACTGCCTCCTTTTGCCAAAGATCTGTGCCACTCCCTGGACCCAGTGCATGCAAACAGTTTGTCTGATGTAGACCCAAACTTCACAAGGAACACCTTGAGCTTAAGACAATTTTATTATCCATTTAGAATATCAACCACACTGTTCCTGTCCCACAGCCAATCAACTGTTGGCATATATCTGTGTCAAAATACTTCCCAAGGGCGGTGGGAGGAATGCAGAGGTAGGATATTTGTTTAGCATGCTCGAGGCCCTGGATTAGATGCCTAGCACCTTGGCCAATCCCAAAAACAAACAAACAAGACAGAAAACAAAAACAAAGGCAGGTCAGCATGGGCTTCGTAGTTTCAAAACACAGAAATGGAGTGAGATTCACAGCTAATTTAGAAGGAAGGAGAAAATAGACCTATCTTCCTATAAAATGTGTACAGCTTAATTTCTTTGGTTGTTTAATCAGTATGGGAAGGAAAAATCCCCTCTTTGTCTCATTATTTATTTAGGCAGATCAAAGAGCTTTTCCATCTAGCTTCAAACACTGTGGGAGTCATTTCAGATCACAAACAATACTGGTGAATGAGTTCAGAAAATAGCTTTCCTGGGAAGGCGGAGCCATGTGCTGAGCAGCGGGGCTTTGGCTTCAGCTCCACACCATAGCCAACAGACTCTTCCACAAGGCAACAGATCAGACGTCAGCCCATTTCCAGGCCAGAATGGAGGGGAGACAGTGTTTCAGATGCTTCCAAACTGATGGGAAAAACAAAACAAAAGCCCTGGGCTTCCTTGACATTTTCCTAGCTTGAATGGATTTTCACTAAGCTATGCAGTCAGAGGGTGCTGCAGACTCTCCCTGGATCTTCCATGTCACTGGGCAGATGGGAATAGGGTTCTTGCACTAGTTGAAAGCCGAACTCGCCTGTTCTGATCTCATTTCCTGTTCTGAGAAAATTATCAAAAATTAAGCTTTTGTCTTCTGGAAGCTTCTGTCTTCTGGAAGCTTCAGAGGACCTTGCAAAGGGTTAAGAAATCTCCCTGAGTTAAGAAGAGAGAAAAAAGAGCAGTCGTAAACCGGTAAAGCAAGGGGAGGAGTTTAAAATGAATTGCCTCTGGATAAAAAAAAAAAAAATCAGGACCTGGGGTAGGGGGAGAGAAGAAATACCAGGAAACTCTGTGACTTCTCTGACCTCCGCCCTACCCCACCCCAAGTGCCTTATCTCCTGAGTCACCACCTGCAAGCCAGGAGGTTCTTTCGCAAATGAGTGAGTGGACACCGGAGACAAAGAGGAAGATACCAATGATATCACTGTCTTGGACTTCGAGCCACCTGGGGCTTCAACCCTTCTGGACACCCATCATTACCTACCCCCTGCCCCAGGGAAGAGGCCAGGATACCATGCATAACTGTTGCCATTTCTGTCATTAGGTTAACCCTTTCCCTGCACCATGTCCTGAAAGTCCAAATGGTAAAAATACAAATAATATAAAAAATGATAGGATCTGGTGGGTCGTGAAAAGGACAATGCGTACTGACTGACTAAGAAGTAAGTATACTTAGGAAGAAGGAAAGATACGAAACAGAAATGATAGTAGCGCTCCACATCCATCTGGAGGAACTTCTACGGAGATAAAGTGAATTTAACCTAGATGCTTAAAAACATGAACTGGGTGCGGGCAGCTACCTAACAAACTCTCAAGAAAAACCAAGAAGCAGCTCAAACATTTCCCGAAGTTGGACCTGAAGTTCAAGGCAAGAAACATTCTGAACCTGCAAATGTCTATCATTCTTCTTCCACCAACAACCAGTATCTCCCTGACTGTTTAGTGTCAAAAAGTATTCCAATAATTCTCTGAGAAAATACAGACAACAGGATACACATAGATCGGTCCACACAAAAGTTATTTGTGAATCACAGGAGTGATTTGATGTGGTAGACTTATTCAAGACTTATTCAAGGCCAAGATGTTTTGCTTCTGCTTCTTAAGGAAGGCCCTAAGAACTCAGAAGACGAGAAGCATTGACCCCCTTTTTTACAGGCCTAGAAGGTAAGAGAGCAAATCAGTAGGAAAATAAAGCATTGCTGAATCAAACACCTGCCCGTTCCTTCCCTTAAGATTCCCAGCAGACAGCAGAAGAGGCTGATTGGGGATGAGGCCAGGAAATGACAGAAAGGGAACTCTTACCTGGCTGCCCCATACTCAGGGGGGTGCTGATACCTCATCAGTTGCCCCTCTGTTCTCCCTGGCTGGTTCAGGCGATGCTCACTATAGAAGTGCCCTGGCTCTTGGGACTTGCACACTACAGACTGAGATGGCACGCCCTTGAAAGGATATTCTGGTGGGGGGCCTCGGTGTTCCATGCCCTTCAGACTATGTTGACTTGGAGGTGGCCCTTGGGCCTTGTAGAAGTCACTGGAACTGGTGGGATTCTTGTAGAGGTCATTGGGTTGTTGTGGGGAGAGGGGAGCACTGGTAACAGGTGGGTGGGCTTTAACTCCACTGGTAGCCAATGACATCTGCATCAGCCTTTCGCTCAAGGATCGGACATGCCCTTGCTTAAGATCTCTAAGGCCTTCATCTTGGTGCATCTTCCCAGGAGTGAGTCGCTGGACTGATGGGCGTCCCTCCGTTCTCATCTTCTGGTTAGTGACTCCTGTGACGTAGAAAGCAGCCCCAACACTAGCGTGCTGCTGGCCTCTGAAATACTGGGACTGGACCTTGGCTTCTTCATAGGTTGGGAGTTCTTCATTATTCTGCATTCGAGGGGACAGCTGCTTCTCCATGACACCGTTTTCTGACTGGATTTCCTGACCCTGGGGTTCTTGGCGAGCAGGGTGTGCCACAAGCTGTTGGTGGTGATCCTGGGAACTCAATACATCATTCTGAGGGCCTGGGTTCCCACTGCCAGTGGAGAATGGAGAGCTATTCCCTGTGGCTTGCTGGTGTATGGCAAGCAGACTGCGATTCTCACTGGGATTGCCATAGCGAAGCTGCTCTTGAAGCAGACGTTGCAATACCGTTGTTCCTCCGCTTGGCTGATCGTCAGAATTTCTCATCTCTATAGCTGGCGGTGCTTTGTGAAGAGAGAGAGAAATTGGGCACTTGGGCTGCCCTTGACCTGGGAAGGGGAAACAGGAAGCTTAACATCCAGCTGATGTATAAATCAGTCCTCTAAGGGGGAAGAAAAGGTGTTCTTTGAAGGTGAGGAATCCATTACAGAAACAAAACAGAGAATTGGATTCATAAATCATAGATTAATTCCATGATTTTTGTCTTTACCACTGATATGTTGAGGACCATTTAGCCAAGAAACTGTTTTCTCTTTTCCTTTGATTTAAACAATCCTGACTTAATTTCAAGAAGGAAGAGGCCAACAAGGGACAGTCAAGTAGGGTAGTCAGAGGGGGCTCATCTCTCTGCACTGTTTAAATTAAAAATATAAACCCTATGGTTATGGAGGTACAGACAGAAAAGTGGACAAAGCTACCCCCAAAAAAGCATTTATCAAGCAGTTTCAGCATGTGACCAGAGAAATAAAATAAAAAATAATAAGTTAAATAAATAATGGGTAAAGAGAGCTTAGCTGGCACCAGGTATAATGGAACCTGCTTCGGTGTTAAGTTTTTCTCAGATTGCCTATAACTCCAAAATATAATCTTAAAAAAAACTTTAGTATTCATTTTGGATGCTCCAGCATTTAATTAAAAATGCTGCTGGGTAGTGGTCGTACACGCCTTTGATCCCAGCACTTGGGAGGCAGAGGCAGGCAGGTGGATTTCTGAGTTCGAGGCCAGCCTGGTCTCCAGAGTGAGTTCCAGGACAGCCAGGGCTACACAGAGAAACCCTGTCTTGAAAAAAATAAAAAGAAATGTCATTGAACAATTGTTACTGACACTCTTCTCTTTAAGCCATCAAAGGATAGATTCGAAGACAGTTTGCTGCTGATGTTGGGTAGCACAAGTTGATTTGAAATATTTCTCTGACATTTAGAAACTGGAAAAAAAAATCAAAGTCTACGCTTTGGAATCAAGAATGAAGACCACGCCCCTGACTACCTAAAGAACTACAACGGATCTTCTAAAACTGATAAGAGAAGTCCAAATTTAGATTCAAGTCCTAGTCATACTATGGTACCAGGGTAGCCATACCCAGTACTCTTCTCTTCAGACTTCTATTTTCTCAGCTGAGAAACAGAATGGGAAGGCACATGCACCACCCCCATCTCTCCCAACATTATCCTACTCGGATCAATTTATCAGGCATCCAAAGATTCTTTTGAAAAAAAAATCAGTCATCTTAGGTACTACAAGTAAGCACTAATGCTAAACCGTGAACTTCTCATTACATGCACACAAAGTCACTGTAAGTCAACCTACTGAGTCTTAGGTTTCCAAAGGAACCTTCTAGACTCTACCTACCAGGTGCTTGTTGTCTCTATATTACGCCATCCCCAAGCTCTCTGCAACTCCCTTTCTTTTGTGCTTCAGGGCATCCAGATGCACAGCAGATGGCCGTGTCAGCCTCTGGCTTTTCTTATTTTGTGATGGTTATCATCACAAGGTGCCTTCCAACTGTTCTATGGGATAATCTGACCCAACAGTCACCCTTGCAAAAGCACGTTGTTTTTTTTTTTTTTAATTCAGGTAAGTAATTATCTTATTGATGGGTTTATTTGTGCTGTTAGAAATGGAACTCAGGGTCTTAGGCATGCTAGGCAAACATTCTACTTCTGAGCTACATTCCTAGCCTAGAATGAATCTCAATCCCCCCCCCCCTCTCTCTCTCTGAATTCATCTCATCTATATTCTTTTGAGAAGTAGAAACCAACCACCAAAAGGCTAACTAACTTAGCCCATAACTGCATTTCTCTCCACTCCAGTGACACTCTGGGGCTGTTAGATTTGGACTCAAGAGTCAAATATAAAAACCTCTTCTGTTGCCTGAAATTGGCCAGATGACTATCAAATTCTTTTCTTCTAGAAAAAAAAAAAGGTGGAAACAAGAATGTTTGTAATTAAAGCAAATACCACTTCCACCCCTCTCCTGCAAAGCAGGAGAATGTAGACATTGAGCTGTCCCAGACCCCATACCTTCAAAGGTATGCCACCCCCTCCCAGGCCACACCCGCCCATCCAGAACACACACGTAAGCACCCAAGTCATGTGGACGTGTGGGCCATCACACCACAAACGTAGGGACTGTGCACCCAGGTACACAAATATACACACTTATGCAAGCAGGCATGCACACACACACATACATACACACACATACACACACACACACACACACACACACCAATGGTTCGTACCTATTTCTGCTTTCTTTTAGGCTTAAAGCCTTGATCAGGATAGGGAACTCTTGCTTATGAGCAGCTCCAGAAACCGCAGCGGCAGATTCCCTCTCCCCTAACACTCAGGTTCAGGGTAAGCGCCGGCAAGAGTCCAACCACTGGTCAGTCTGAAATGTTCAGGGGGGGGGGGAGAAATAAAAATGTCGTTTCTAAGTTGCCACCAAGAGCCAGCAGTTAACCAAAGTACTCCTTGCAAGGGAAAGTGTCCCGTGTTGCTTGGCTTTTTAAATGAGTGGCAAAGGCTATCTACACTAGGGCAGAAAGCAAACCTCACTGTTCATCAGGTGTGTGCAGGAGGTCATTCCAGTCTCCGAGACAGAAAGGCTAAAGTGTGACCCTAGAAAGTGCTGCTGCATTCAAGTCTCATAACCTTGGAACGCCTTGCCAATCAGAACCCTGGGTGATGGTAAAGAGCCACAACCACTGTTATCTTTGGGAGCAATGTTTAGTTGGTGTCAGTAGCAGGAAGGTTCATGAGTTTTTAACTGTCTTACAAGCTAGAAAGGAAGACAGACATCATACAACAGATCTGAGATTTAAAAAAAAAAAAAAGCCAAATATCAGACTCCTAATTCTACTGCCTCAGCCTCCAGTGAGCAGAAGAAAACAAAACTTCAGCCAAGTCATTTAATATTTATTGAATATTGACCATTCCAGACATTTGCCAGCCTCGTGCTAGACACAATGAGTCATACAAAGATACACACAATGGGGTCCCTGCTCTCTTGGAGCTTACATTCTGATCAACAGCTAATCACTTTTGCAAGAGTAGGAAATCGGAACATCCTACCCAGTTCAAAACAGCAGTCCTTCTCCTCAGAACATGCCATGGTTTGCTTTCTCAGCACTTCCTCTGACCCAGTGTCTCAGCAAAAAGGATTCTACTTTTTAAGAAAAGCTAAGTACAATTACAATTGGAGATGAGATACAAACACCCCACAGATATAGATTTTGAGGTCATCTTCATTTACAATTTCTGCTTTGAATCTTTCTAAAAATCCCTCCAAGTCCAACCAATGCTGTTATAAAATTTAAGAGTGTGTGTGTGTTTAGATAAGGTTTCACAGGAACCACATCCTGGCCTAGCCATGACACATTCATATCACTTTAAAGGAAAAAAATAAAAGAAAACTTTAATCCACACCAGAGGCCCAGTAAGCAGCAAAGCGATGCAGAAGAAACACATAAGCATTGTATTTTGGGATCTTGTCCAAAATTTTCAAGTTTAAAAAAAAAATCCACAAAAACCACAGTGATTAATTTAACATTATTTCCTTGCAATGTTGCCAAAAATAAACTGAGCAGATAAAGAGTTCTGAACCAACCCGGAAATTTGTCTTTCCATCTTGTTTTGGTCCAAAGTTATGATCACGATCAAAAGCAAAAACTGCATCCAATCTGCAAGGTAATTATGTCAGGGTGTCTCTCGATCATCTCATAGCAGAGAAGCAACTTTTAATTGGAATCAAAATCAGACTGTGCTCAGAACTTCTTCAGTTAAGAACCTCCATGCTTCTTTTGTCCTATTCTGAACAAAACAATTGTCTCTGTTTCAACTGAAACACAAGAAAACAGCCTATGGCTTTCAAGTGGGAGCCTCTGGAGATAAAGTGTCACAGGTTTCGCCTCCAGAACTGCTTAGATTCTTCATGCAGATTGAGAATAGCTTTCGTCAGACACCCTGATCTTCACTAGAGAAAACCTTACTTGTCTCAAATCTTTTACCCATAATTTTTTCTCCTCTTTCTGACATCATCTTCAATCAATAAAATAACCCTGTTGCTCTTGGACACACAGAGTGCCTTTGAGGATATTAGATGGGAGAAGAAAGGAAATACCTACCTAGCTCTGTCTTTAAAGGTGCAATATAAATCCATATATTTGGCTCTCCTATAACAGTAGGGCTTACTTTATTTGCAGCCATTATTCTCTCCTCACATAACTAGAAGTTGAGCCTAGCACATTAGTGGGAGCTAAGGTGTTTCCCAAGCCTAGACCAACATTACCAGGTGGCCAGAACACACCATATTTTTGCTGTTCAAATGAATTTTGCAATAAGCCTATCACATCTTTCTAACCCTTGTTCTACTTCCTCCTTCCATTCTGCCTCCACTTTACTACAAACAAGGATGGAAAACCTAGTCTGGGAACCTTCTTAATCCAGGTTAAATTTGGATCAATCTACCTCACACTTTATTTCCAGATAAATGGAAAACATCCATGTCAAAATTTCTGTGACTACGCCATTGTGAATAAAACATCACACAGACACATGCACAACCTCATTAAAAGCTAGAACCGTGGTTAAGAGCACTGACTTGACTGCTCTTCCAAAGGACTAGGGTTCAATTCTTAGCACCCACACAACTCACAACTGTCTGTAACTCCAATCCCACACGATAATATGCCTTCTCCTGGCCACCATAAGCACTACATACATATCATGCACAAATACATACAGGCCAAATGTCCATTCAAATAAATAAATCTAACAACAGTAAAAAGCCAAGAAGTCCTAGTATATTCTCATGTGCTGTCAAGTTGGGCTGCTTACTGGCCTGATCTTTCAGACACAATCTTTCCCAAGAAATCTTGTGACTACAAAGCACACATTCACTCCCTTGCATAAGATATCATGAGTTTAACAGGTAAATGGCAAAGCCGTAAAATCATCAGTTCCAAGGATTCTATTGTCTTATGGCTCAACTTCAAATCTCAAATCAAGGTCTTTATTAATTAATTGCTCTCATCCTTGTTTCTTTATGCCCAGGGAGCTCAGTGGCATCACTTACAAATTAGGAACAATGCTGTACACAACACATAGCATTATTATAAACACTAAGATGGGTAGAGGTGTTCCATGTAAAATATTGGGCATGGATGCTGACACACAGTAAAGACTCCAGAGTTAACAATTACTCTAACTATCATCTCAGGTTTTGTTCTAGTATGCTTTAAAAATTTATGGTTGCTTTATTTTAAAGTCCCTATTTGTATCTCAGTTATCGGTGCAGGGTTTCTTAAGCCATCAACCTTCAAATTTGGGAAGACTCGTGGGAGATCACTCAATGCCCCACACTCCAGTGATAGTACCAGATTGGCATTTGCTCTTGCTTAACTCTTCACTTGCTTAGAAAACTCGTAATGGAAGAATGAGCACGAATCCTTTTCACCTATGTCATTCATTGCTTAGATCACGTTGGAAAATAGTTGAAAGGTCTTGAAATTTTCAAGGCTTACCAAGCGTCTCGTGAGAGCTGTTTCTAAAACACGAATTCATTTACAAAATTTTTATTGCATTTTAACTTGTTTAGTGTGGGTGGGAGGCATGCATACCGTGTTGCGCATGTACAGATCAGAGGTCAACTTGCAAGAGTCACCTCTCCTTCCACCATGCAGCCCCTGGAGATGGAACTCTGGTCTTCCTAGGGATAAGCTGCTTTAACCCACTTAGCCCAGACCAGGATTGGCCATTTCTTATTCTACTTATACTTTAGTTACTCTTGCGTTGAAGCAACTAGACCAAACATATTGACAGGCAAAAAAATTATCACATAGACTGTGGTGGGGCCAGCAAAACAGAGTAGGGTGAATTTTGTTGCCACCACTCTATCTTCTGATATATGGCCATTTCAAAAAAGGATTATTCATCCATTTTACCACATTTCAGTGCTTACTGCCTCGAAAAAAAAAATAGTATAAAGGATCCATAAAATCATAACGAACATAAAAGTAAAAGAGTTTGTACCTGGATACCTGTTGCCTTAATCTCCTCCCACTATGGTATTGTGATTTACACTTTATTTTTGTAAACAACATAAACATAGCATGCAAATATTTATAATAAAGAAGACAAGTCACTTATAAATCCAGTACTTCAACATTGTTAATATTACTGAACATATTATTTAAATCTTAGCAAAGCAATGAAAAACAACCTGTTTTTGTTTTTAGAAACAAGGTCTTCCTGTGTAACCTGGACTAACTATGTAGAGTCCATGATTTCTTCAAACTCGTGGCGATCCTGCTTAGTTCAACCAGTGCTGGGATTACAGGTGTGAGCCGCCAACCAGCACAAGATATTAATTTGCCCATAGTATAGGCTCTTACACTTCACTTTATTGTAAGCCTTTTAGCCATTTTTAGGCATAGACATCCTCGTGTGATAGTTCATTAACATGCACTTACGGATTTTCAATCGTTAAGATAGTCAAATGGCTTCCAGTCTTGTGTGACTTTGAATAATGTTATCAAAAGTCTTCATGATTTAACCTTTTGCCGTATTTTGAAAAATCTTTCCTTAATGATATTAATAAAATCTTATCTTAATAATCTTTCTTTCACTTTAATATAACGTTCTTCTGCTCCTATTTCTTTACCAGGTCAGAGCAGGGCTCTGGGGACACTGGGAAGTTACAGCCAAGAGAATCAGTGTAGGACCTCAGTGGCTTTTGAAATGGCAGAGAGTGGAATGTGGGCTCCCCTAGGAATCTAGCTTGCATGCACTTGCCCCAAATTGCCACTTGGCCAAGAAGCTAATTAGCAAAAACATCAGATGGGTGAGAACAGGTTCATGGCCTGTAATGGCTTATATCATCTTTCATTTTTGCCCTTGGAAAGATCTGACAGTCAGCTTGAAGACATTCAGTTCTAGTGACCCAGCCTGTTACGTTCTGAGAATGGAATTTGTTAGTTTTGAGATCCCCATCTTCAATCTACTCTAATAGGCATGTTGCTGTGTAAAACTGAATGTACATAGGCAAGGAGTCTGTGTGCATGCCTCTATTTGGAGACTCAATGAAAGTAGCACTTTAAAGGGGTGACCTGATTTAATAAAATAGGAGTAAGTGGCACCTGCTTAAATGGTCAGTGTGACAGAGGCTTTAGACAGTGAAAGCAGCAGCCAGAGATGTCCCTGGTCTCACAAGAATAGACATGATGGTCATTTTTTTCTTCAGTTCTTTTCCAGAACTCTCAGAAAAGTGCTGTTCCACTTTTTATCTCCTAATTCTTCTCCATTTCTTCCCTGCCCTGCATTTGACTCAATATAGAAAACAAATTCTGTTCCCTTTATGTTGCTATTGTAGTTTGTATATAGCTCAATTTAGCACCAATCACAGTGTATTTTTCACCAACATTTAGAGAGTGTTTTACTATAGCTAAGTGTTTAGCTTTAGCTTATACTAAGTAGACATTGGGGTAGGAAAACAACAAACAACAAATAATTTGAGCCCAGGCACCAGGTGCCCCTGGGAAAGTCAGGTGTGTCTAACACAGAGCTAGGATCTATGTCTCTGATATCGCAGAAGGGGAAAAAAATCTCTGAGCTCCGTAGAAGGCCCTGAATTTGTAGATCAACATGATTTCAAAGACAGGCTAAAATATATCTTTGGAAGTCATTGGTATATGGTTAACTATCTGATAAAGTCATAAGAGAGAGTTGGGCCATACAGAGGAGGAATCGAGTTCACCAGAGCGGATAGAATGATGGACCCCAGAAGAAAATGATCATTTGAGGATCAGGTATATTGTAAATGTGAAACTAAATTTGTTTCTTAAAAACTGTAAATGTGAAACTTTATAAATAAAGTCTTCTCCTCTATGTACCTTCAATGAAAGAAAAAAAAAAAACCCTTGCTTCAGGGATGGAAGTTCCCAGGAGTAATGTGGAGACACAAAAGAAGGTAATTCACTACTTTTGTGCTTCTAAGAGTCCAAGCAGAAACCACAGCAAATTGAGCCAGAACCAGACGAAAAGTGTAACTTGCTAGGATATGAGATCTTGGAGGCCATGGGACAGGTGTATGCTATTTCTATCCCAGAATGTACAACACCAACTCATGCATTCTATGCTCTCAATATGTGCATAAAGACTGAATGATGACTTTCCAAAGACTCGGATAGAAGCTAAAGAAAAGGAACGGAAGCCATAGAATGCTAACACGATTATTACCTTTTGCTTCCTGGCCTTTCTAAGGAGTCGGTGGTTCGTTCCCTCCTGCTGGTTTTCTCAGCAGCTGTGGATGGAAATAAAGGCAGATATGATTAACTCCACTTTACAATGAGAGAAACACTGAGTCCAGGACAGGTAGCTAATGTTAATGAACTAGATCAGTGTTTCACCGTTGTCCACCAGCAGGGTTGGGATCCTGTCCTATGTAGGTAAAGACAAAACCTTCCATGCTTTCCTTGTCTGGTTTTCAAAAAGACGATTCACAACAGAATTGTTTTAATTAAATTTTAATGTAAAAAAAAAGAAATTCATTCACAAAGACAAACTTACTTCAGTAGTATGTCTAAGTGTGTTCAAAAAAGGATTTAAGACCTTTCTCCAAGCTAACACAGAGATGACTGGCTTCGTCTAACTCTCATGGGGTGTTCTACTGACATAATTCGGAGTCTCCCATTTTGTGATATGACTCTGGAAAGGAGCCTCATTTGCCTGGAGTCAGGGTTTTGTGTTTGAGTGAGGCTCAGGTGCTCACTGCAGGTGTGGCAACATCCAGCAGGTGCATGGACAAGAGCCAATGTTTCATATCATCATGCCAAAGAACCTGAGTCACACTCTCCCAAGACACAGACAGCACCTCCTCCCACTGCTGACCTGCAAGCACCAGAAACCCAGTTTGGCTGCGTTTGCTTGATAGAGCTGAATTTAGACCTTGCCTTCTCAAAGTACTTGAGTAAGATCAGTTATGCCAAATGCCATATAGCCAAAGTAACTGCCCCAAGGAACAGACACTAAGGCAGGCATTGCCCATGGGGAAAAAAGCACCAGAGACTATGTATAAAGAATGACCATCTCCTACAAGTTATGAAGGGAAGTTAAGCTCAAAATAGACTTATATTGCATCCCTCTATAGAACTAGTCTCATGTAGGTGATTCTGAAATCTCAGAAACCAAGATTTCTTTCCCTAAACAAGGTGAAGCAAAAATAGAATCTATTAGGAAGCATCTGCTCTTAAGGTTAGTGGACCATAACCCTTCTCCTTCACACTACTAAGAGAAGTGCTTAGCCTGGTCACAGAAACAACCGGGTCAGAAAATTTGCCACACTTTCCTACACAATCCCAGTCAGCACCCTCAGGAAGAAAGAGTACTCTAGGGTGTGAAACAGGTCATCAGTGGTTTTCTTAGCTCCAAATACTATTTGCTTTGGAAAACAATCTGCCTCTCTCAATCTGTTCCCACCTCTCTCCTGCCCCCAACACATGCATGTATTTAGGCAAACATGCACATGGAGCGGGGAGGGATACAGTTAGAAGACAATCATACAAGAAGGGAAAATGAAAAAAAAATACTGTGTTATGATAAGCCACGATATTTCCCCAACTCACACAGAGAACTACCCATTAGGGAGTAAAACAAAGATCTGAACTGAAAACCCAAATGTAACAGAGGTAAATCCTATGTTTTCAGGACTGGCAATCTAAATGGTTTTCCTCACCTGTGATATTTTTTAATCTTAGATGGCTATCACATGAGGGAGAATGTCACCAATCAATTCATTGCAAACTGGTGCCCCCTTGAAAACAACTGAAATGAGTAAAGGATGCACTAATTAGCTTCCTAATTCGGAACGTTTTAAATGAACTTTCCTATAACAACCTTCCTCAAAGTTTCCAGGACAACTTCATCAAAGATGTCAAGTCTGGCCCATATTTGTATCGCCTTAAAATAATTCTCAATACACAGAATCAGAAAGCTGATTTCTCTCCAATGCTGTTAACACTCAGGCCACTGCATTTTCTGATGTCAGCAATCCCCTTCCCACAAATATTCCAAGTATGCACCACCGTCCTTCTCCTTTCAATTATGTGGTTTCTCTGCTCTTTTCCTGATTGAGACCAGGCCTCTCGGATAATGAGAAGCATGTGTTGGGAGAAAAAAAAAATGGTCCTAAAAAATACATACATCAGTTTCATCTGCACCATACATGGGGGAGCCAATCACTTGTTCTTATCAAAAGTACCAAAATGTGAAGTTTACTAAGATCTAAATAAACACCAATAAATATAAGGGAGATACCCCGCAAGTCCACTCTTTTTAGCTTGGTCACATTTATATTTAATGTTATCTTAATGTTGCCTTTAGGGGTATTTAAATTCTGACATACACATGGAAATGAGCCACGAATTGTACAGCAAGCATAAATATTCCATCATTAACAAAAACCAGCTGCGCATAAAACACCACAAGAGCTGGGTTTCAGTCACTGGCTATCAGTAGTATTTGTCACAGGCAAATATTACTCAAAACTTTTTCCCCTGAAAACACAGACCCATCCACATTTGCTTTACTCTAACATTTGAAGGGACTTTCAAGAATTCACTGGTCACTTGGATGCATTCCAACTAACATCTCTTTCTCAAACTGTTTTTCCTCACCCGGACAGTCACTACAGTCTGTCTAATAAGTTTTACCTCAACCTATCACAGAAAATGAAAATATTTAATTTTTTTAAGAAAAGGTTGAGAGGGTCAATAACACAAACCTAGGGTCAATCTTAATTATAGTCAGTAAGGCAATAGGGCACCAAAGGGCACTGTATGATATAAGAGAGCAAAAGCTCATTAAACAGGAACACCTGCTCAGGACCCTATAATAAGTCTGCTCTGCCATAATACAAACACCTTTCATCCAATGACCTCAAAGCATGTGCCCAATATGAAGCATGCCTAAACACCTCTGTGAAGTATTAATATCCTCACTTCCCAGAAGGGTAACTGAAGCTTAGAGCAGCTAATTCAGCTACCCTTGGTCACATGGCAAGTCAGTGAGGGGCTGGGTTGAGAATCCCAGATCCTGGCTTCAAGTCACACAGACTAATGCTGTTTCAGGCAGCTGGAGTAAGAGTGAAAGTGACTTCACAAATGTCAAGTAAATCTGCAGGGGAGAGGGGGAGAGGGAGAGAGGGAGAGAGGGAGAGAGGGAGAGAGGGAGAGGGGGAGAGGGGGGAGAGGGGGGAGAAGGGGAGAAGGGGAGAAGGGGAGAGGGGGAGGGAGAGAGGGGGAGAGGGGGAGGGAGAGAGGGAGAAAGGGAGAGAGAGGGAGAGAGAGAGGGAGAGAGGGAGAGAGGGAGAGAGGGAGGGAGGGAGAGAGAGAGAGAGAGAGAGAGAGAGAGAGAGAGAGAGATCTGCATTAAAAACTATTACCAAATATACCCTCCTGTATTTTACCCCCAGGAGCCCAAAGTATGAAGCATATTCCTGTATTTCAGTTGGAAATTTGTACATGCTACAGATTTAGATTTTAGTATTTACATTTTAGCTGAAGAAATTTCATTAAATTTGTGGAGAAATATTATTAGTTTACCAGGTATCAAAAATTAGACATCACACACAGACTCTATTTCATCTATTTCATTTATTAAGGGAAAGTTAAAGGCCTGTGAAACTTAAGATTCACTACGTACTAAAGTTCTCAGATAAAAGAACCCTTTGTGTGTGGACCACGCTACTGTACCTATATACTGTGTACTCCATTTTGCCTACAAAATCATTTGCTTGCTGTTTCTTTTTTCCCTAGTCTGGCAAACATTATTTTTGAAGCTATCAATCAAGCATATCTAGGCCTTTCTGATCCCCCTTCCTCATTTTGGATCCTTCACAGTCCATCCAAATGTACACTATCTTAATGAAATATCAAGGATGCAGCAATTTAAAAAAATTTCCAATCAATTAGACAAGTAAACACTGGGTTCTGGATTGTTTTTTCTTAAGAGAAGGCCACAAAAATAGGCTTGCTACATACATAAACCACTTCTAAATCAGTCATCGATTAGAGCTCACTGAAACCTATCTATGCCCCCTGGCACACCAGGAAAAACACATGAGATTCTTGGCATGTAGTCACTGGTTCATACTCCACTATACCAGTTTACAAAGCTTTGTCTGTGATGAGCCTTTATTGAAAAGCAAGATTACCTACTCTTTTGACCCAAAGTATGGAAGATTCACATTCGTAGAAGGATCAGGACTCTTGAAGGTTCGTAGTGACTCTTGGGCTTATTATTTGATATTTCTAAAATATAAAGCACATTTCTGTAGATGCATTATTAGAGGATCATCCCCCAACCCATCCCTACACACAGGATGAGTACAGGATTGTGTTTGTCATAACTCTGGTAACTCATTATCAGAGTGATACACGCATCACTCTGACAACAATCCTTCAAAGGCACAGCCGATACACGTGGCCTCAAAAGACAAGCCGAAACTTTTGAAAATTGACTCAAAAGACAAGCCAAAACTTCTGAAAATTGACTATCAAAATCGCTCTGCCCACTCTCCACAATTTACAGTGGAGGAAAACGTGCCTAAAGCCAGACTCCTCCCACTAGTGGGCTCACCCAGAAAGCCTATGATAAATTCTTATATGTAACATGCTATCAGTGGCCACTGTTTGCTAAAATAAAACATAATCTAGGTTCTTGTGTTAGTCAAAATATAATAAATGGGAATAAATATTTCACTAAAATGAGGTGGACAAGCTTAGACATTCAGAATCTACAGAGTTAGATTTGTTTCTAGAAAGTAATGCTAAATCCTTTCTACAAGCATGTGTGGGCTAAATCTAATGCGGCCAGCATTATTACAAGCCAGAATGATATAGACAATTATCTCCATCCCATATAACAAAAGGCATCAAGAGCCCAATAATAGCCTCATTTAGTTCAAGAAATAATCAACACAGCAAATGCTAATGTAGTCTTTTATGCAATAAATATGTACCCGAAAAAGCCCAGATATAGTGAGGTTTTTTTTAACCTATCAAGCAATGGTTTAAAGACACTAAGAAAGCTAGTTCTGTTCAAGAACTTTTGCTTTTATAAGGCAAATGACCTTCTACTTTCTTTTCTTTCTTTTTTGTTCAGATTGTGTGTGTTGTACGTGGAGGGGGCAGCTTCCTTAAAAAGGGTCAGAAGCCCACCGTGGAGGCGAGTGCTTCAGTATCCCAGCCTGTTTAATACCCCCTTAGTTCCTGCAGCTAAATTCTAACCTTTGACTTGGGGGTGGAAACCTAGATTTTGGACCAAAGTCCACAAAAGGCAAGAAGGAACGAAAAGTAAGTAATGCTAAAGACAACACACCATAGTAAAACACTAACAAAAATTCCTGGGGACAGGAAATCAATAGATCACGATTCTAAACAAATTGGTTTAGTCCCCAGCTAATTAACTTGTCACGCCGATCTCTAAACCCACTGAATCCATGGGAGAAAGAGGTGATGTAATAGGAGATTTGGAAACATTTACCATCCTAAAAGGCTAGGCCCCGACCACACACACCTCTCTCCACCCCTTTCAGTGGGTTTAAGCTGGGCTTAATGGGTGCAAAGGACAATTTCTACCAGACAGTTCTGAAGAATAGACTGTTCTCATGCATTCCAAATGTTCAGTCTCCATGGATGAGGCTACCTGGCCACAAGCATTTCCCAAGAGGGAATATATCCTCTATTTCTCCTCACTGGTAACATTGCCTCTGTCCCAAACAAAACAAAAGTGCTAACCATCCTGAGAACTTGGGGCGGGGGTGGGGGGGTGATTTTCTGGAATAAAGGAAAAGAAAAGTTAACAGGGAAGCAAGCAGGAGGGTGTGAGAAACTCCTCTTGTCTCCAAATGGAAAATAAGCCTAAAAAACTGGATCAAAAGAAGAAGGGAGTTTGGGGGAAGGGCTGCTTAATTACAAAGACACCCTTTTAAAGAAGGCACAGGCCCTGGGAGAGAGCTCTTAGGAGAGGCCCAGAAGCAGATGTACCCACTTAGAATGCTGGCACTCAATGGGACCTCAAGTCAAAGTACCCATCCCACTATCTTCTTACTAGTCTATTCTCAAAAGCATTCGAAAGTCCGCCTCATTCTAGACAAAAATAGAGGAAAATCAACCTCCGAAAATGCCTTAGTTATGCATTAGTCTATTAAACCTTGCTTCTAAAATAAAAAATTACATTTGATTCTCCAAATCTCAATGACAAATATGAATTGCTAAAATCTCTTTTTAAACTTTTTTTTTTCCGGTCAAGTTAGAGACTCAGGATGTCCATGTAAAACTTACTGTACTTACAGGTGGAGTTACATACAGGATAACTTTGTACCTAGGCTGTGAATTAGAAAGAAGATTAACTTTCAATTTTACAGAGACTTAAACTTTTTCAAAGTAAGTGAAGTAAGATGTAGCGCCAGATAGGGCTCATAAACGACACCAGGCAAACCCGTACAAAATAGCTGGAACCTGAGTTATCTTCTGTAAATAGATGCAACTATTCCACAACCACCTGGCTATTAAAATGTCCTAGGCCCCGTAGTTTGGTCAAGCCAGCTTTTCCCTCCCAGCTGATCTGAAACATGATAGCTTTTAAAATTGTCACCATGTAACACTGTAGCATTCTGTCTCTACCTTCCCAACAACTCCCAACCCCCTTCCTGCATCTTCTGGCACCCCGTGTTAAAGTCAACCAAAGATTTTATGTAAAAATGTCAATTATTTATTCCATAAGAATAAGCAATTGCTTCGGGACATCTCGGGAACAAGTCTTTCAACCCAGTTAGTCTAAAACTCGTGGCATTTGCCCAAGTGAAGACAGGTAGGAGACAGGTAAAAATTTACAGTGCCGAAAATGGCATTTCGGACTTTTCTTAGCCGTTGATGGAGGATACTGAAAGGTCTGAGGTAGTTTCCCAGAGCTAGCCTGAGAAAGTAAGGGTTTCACAAGGCCAAACCCAAGAAGAGTTACATATACCCTTAGCCCTTCATCACTAAAGATTATCTTTCTCTCGAAATGAGAGAAAAACGTTATAGTATGAGCTTTAGATTGTCTCCCCACGTCTGGAGGCAAGGAGCAGTAACTGAAAAGGCTTTCTCAAATCTTTCCCTTTCACCTTTCATTAATTTGTATTCAGTCCCTTGCTGCAAATTATTCGCCTATGATTTATTAGCTGCAATAGGACTGCTCGAGGTCTATAAAATCTGTCATTCTCCCACCTCCTTTTCCTTCTCTTCATCTATCTATGAAGATGGGTCTTGCTGTGGATGAACAAAAGTGCCGTGGCTGGGCCTCGGACCTTAAATCAACTACCTTCGTGATATTGCCCAACTACTTATTAAAATCTTCTGACCTTATGAAGCAAATAACGGCAGTCTCCGCCTCCAGAGTCTCACCACCACCACCACCACCACCACTACACATGCGTGCATAAAATGAATAGTTGTGTGGTACATTACTTCCACATTTTAAAACTTGAAGAATTCATGGCCTTGGGGTCAGGAAGGGTGAGCTCCCAACCCAAGCCTAAGCACTTAGGAGAAAGCCATCTAGCTGAGATAAGGGCAATTTCTCAAGCGGGACTTAAGGTAGACTTCCAAGTCCCTAACTGAGGAACTGAAGGTAGACCTCGGAGTCCCTAACTTAGTTGCGGGACTGAAGGTAGACCTCGGACTCCCTAACTTTGTTGCGGGACTGAAGGTAGACCTCGGACTCCCTAACTTTGTTGCGGGACGGAAGGTAGACCTCGGACTCCCTAACTTAGTTGCGGGACGGAAGGTAGACCTCGGACTCCCTAACTTTGTTGCGGGACTGAAGGTAGACCTCGGACTCCCTAACTTTAGTTCCTTAAGCGATCAAATCAGTAGGAATCTACAAGAACCCAGGGAGGAAGTAAAGTAGAGCCAAGCAATGGTACCCCTTCCAGCATCTCCTCCTTAAAGTAGGACAGGAACCCATACTTTCAAACTGCGTTAAATAAACTTCTTGCACATCTCAAAAAACTCAAGGCCAGCGGCAAATGAGTAGAACATACAAGCAGCCCTACAGGCACATACAACAACCTACTCACAAATAAGGGCATGATCAAGTTCACAACACCACAGATTACTGCCCCAGTTCCCCGCAAAAGTAAGGACGTTTCTCCTACCTCTGAAAGCAATGAAGAGAAGGTGAGGACTCTCTTTCTGCGGGCTCAAGCAGTTTTTGTCCCGGGCCGGAGGCCAGGGATGGGTAGGGAGGAAGCCCCAGGTCCCGGCTACTCCGCACCTCGCTGCTCCCTCGGGTCTCTCCTTGGTGGCAGTGGACGAGCAGGATACCGGGCCGGAGGGTGGAGCAGCGGATGGTGAGAGGCGAGATAGGCTGGAGGTGGTGGTAGTGGAGAAAGGCGATGAGAACTAAGAGAAGGAACGGAAGAGAGGGGAGACGGAGGGGTATTTCAGGGGTCTACCAGCGAACGCAGCCAGAATGCTCCTCGGAAGGAAGGGGCGTGACTGCGATGAAGGCAGCTCCTGAGAGAAGGGTGAGAGGTAGAAGCAGGGGAGGCACGGTGGCTTTTCTTCTGGCGGTGAGCAGCTAGGACCGCCCACAAGGAGGGGGTGGAAGATGCAATGGGCAGGGCCTAGGGCGGGGCCAGCAGGGCGGGAGGCAGGAGGGAGGCCCGCAGGACCCCAGCTAAGGGGAGGAGGCGGCACCCCAGGAGGCCAAGCGGCCTTCGGGCGGGGAACTTTCAAACAATTGATCTGCTACATTAGCTGGGTTCGGGAGTCTGGGAGAGATCTGGGATAACACGCAGGCTCTTCCGTCCTCCCACGCGGAGGACTCTACCTAGTGATGGTAGTTCCGATTGCGTGTACAGGAATTAAAGCAGGAGAAAGAAAGGCACAGGGTTTGATTTTTGGTTTTGGTTGTTTGGTTTGTTTGGTTTTTTTCAAAGACTTCAATAGTCTATGGCGGCAGAGCAGCAGAGACGCGTGGGAGAGTCAGAGCAGCTCCCAGACCCAAGGCGGGAGGAAGAAAAATCATAGAACGCATTTAAAAAAACAGCACGAAACCAAAACTTCACAAAATTCTCCTTCGTTTTTCTGCCCTTGTTTCCTTTGACCAGCTGGCAGCCCACCCAAGGCAAAACCCACAAGATCCCCCTTTTACTTCCGTCACCCTGCCCCACCAGCCTCAACCTTCTTAGGCTTTCTTCCCCAGCCACTTGCCCCAAATTTCTAGAAGGGTCCATGTCCCCCTCCTGGAGGCCGGTCACTAGGGCGCCAAAGGATGGGCGGAACTCAGGAGAAGCTCCACCTCTTGGCCAGGCTGGGCGTCCTTGCCAGCCTGAGTAAGACCCACCCATCATTCTTTTACATCTACTTATTGGCCAGTCACGCCAGCTATTGGCCTACGATTGGTCTTTTCAGTTGCCAATCCCATGCTTTGATTCCACCCGCCCTTAAAATTATTAAAACTAAACAAGAGACTATTGTCTAGCTCTCTATTTCCCCCAGCTTCTACTGGGGATAGACGGAGACGCTTGACTTCTCAGTCTCATGAAAGGGTGCTACAATGTGTTAGCCAACTGAGAGATCACTTTATATTTAAAGCACCGTCCAACTCTCTGGAATAGCTAACTTTTCCCTCTTAGTTCATTAAACCAGGAAAAGGAAAGCACGTGAAGTGTCATTGTGGTGCTCACATTTCCTGCCAGTGGAAACAGTTGATATGCTCAAGTACTCGGAGAGTTGAGTACTACAGTATCCCAGGACACGGGATGGGGGTTGGAATCTGCAATTTAGCATCTAGGTGAATGAAAGCACAAAGAGTAACGGGGAGCAAAGTAACAAGGAAGTTGGAACCAAAGAAAGAATTCGTTGTGGGCTCTAGCACATATTACTTGCCTGTGTGACTTTTACGGGACTTTAATTTCTCAGCCTTAACTTTCTTATCTGTAAGTAAATGCTGTAAGGCATGTACAGTGTTCTAACTGGCACAAATGTGTAAGTAAAATGAAATGTATGCGCTGACTCTGTAACTCACTCCCCACTTGTGTGACACAGAGTGGTGCCTCCAGCACGTGACTGTATTTGAAAGTCCAATCTCCTGCTCATCTGTTTTAAGCACTTTATATCCATGATTGGAGAGGTTCTGTGGTTTTACAATGAAGAGGCAACTCTTTTCCTATAGTTTTGAGAGTGAATATGAAGTTGGCTCCCTGGAGTTAGAATAATAAATGACCCCCTCTTCTAACCAGAGTGGGTGAGATTTCTTTGTCAAACAGTTTTACAGTTCCACCACCATGTAATGCTATTTGTGGTGCTGATGCTGAAAGAGGAAAACACAGTGTATCACCAAAGTGAAAATGTTTTGAATTGGAAACAAGTATAAGTATAAAGGCTCCCATTAATTCAGAGTCGTTATAGTGAACCCATGCTAATGAGAAAGGGACATCTAATCCTAGCCTACCCAGTGGGAACCTTAAGAGGTACATTGATCAAGGCATCCCAAGGAAGGCACAGGCAGAAGAAACACTGTCTCATGATAAACAGGGTCCTCAAATATCCCTCTGGCTATAAGAGAGGTAGTGGGTGGTGACTTGCTGCAGAGTGTACAGTCTGTTGTACTAGCTAAGCTGAATCAGAGGCTAGGATGGCGACAAAATGAATTCTGAGTCTGATTCACTCTATGTGTGAGGAGTGGTTAGCCAGGTGATTTTTTTCCCCCATGGGGAGGTAACATTTTTTGAGTGCTTAAACATAGCAACATCTACCTCGTGAGGTTGTTTTGTATTTAGAAGGATTCCTCATGATCATCACCAGGAGAGGAAAATTGTTTCCACAACGCTGCTGTTTACGTGGAAATTAAGTAAAATATACACTTCTAAAGATTAAAGCCGCACAATAAAGAATATTGTTCAGTGGTTCTTCAGAGTTCTTCATTTAGTCTCCTATAAATGAGGCTAGCACTCACAGCATACCTTAAATTTCTCTATTTAATGATATGTCTGAGATGTCCTTCCATATCAGGAAAACTAGTTTTATCTCCTCTTTGTTCATAACTCATCAAAAATACTTTCACTCGGTTAATTATTAAGAGGGCCCTTGCCAGTCTTGTGTCGACACAGAAAAATAAATTGCAGTAGCCAAAGACGGTAGGATTCAGTGTGATATGCTTGCTCATAATCTTGGAAGTTGCCACAAAGTCACTTTCAGAATGCCTTCCCGGAAGCTGTTGGAGCCAATAACTGTGAACCTTGGGTAAGACTCTCCAACCAGTTGAAAATTTGACGGTGAATCAGGCGATGAGTGAGTCACCTTTGTCTTAGCCTGTGGCAAACAGGTTTTTAGGTAATTCTGTTTTCCCGGGGGGCAGAGGGAGTCTTCCAAGTGTCTTAAGGTCGTAGGTGTTCCTCCTCCCCAGCCATGCAAGACTTCCTCTCTGTTTTTACACTGAAAACCTTTCAGCTTGTTTAAATTGAATTTGAATTTATAAAACCCCCCTCCCACCCATTGCCTGCTCTACTTAAAAGGGAGAGAGAGGGCAACATCAACAAACAAAGACTGAGCTGCTATTATGGACAGGACTGAAAAAACAAAAAGGTATGAGACTTGGCTCCTGCCTTCCAGCATATACACATAAAAAGACAACTAACAAGTGTATGCTAAGTGCTAAATGAGTGGTATTGACAGTAAAAGCTATGGACGTTATGAGCAGGGAGTGAAAACTAAGTTTCAGAGAGGAGTTTATACAGCAAACTATGCCACACACATTTAACTAATCCCCACAGCATCCCTAAGTCTTCAAGACTTGCCTATAAAATATGAAAAGCCCTCTGGGGGATACCAGGAGAATTAGCCACTAGCTGTAAAACACCTGTGTAAAGACACTTGGTTACTGAAGTACTGCCCATTAAAAACTCTCGTATTAGGTGGGGGAAAAACGCGACAATTTTCATCTGAGAACTAAAGATACATCGTGCCATACTATGTACCCTCTTTGACCTTCTTCATAAAATGAAATTCTTACTTTGGTGTACAAAGTCCGTTCTGTAAAAATAGTCAATTAAAAAAGAAATATCGGGCTGGAGAGATGGCTCAGAGGTTGAGAGCACTGACTGCTTTTCAATTCCCAGCAACCACATGGTGGCTCACAACCATCTATAATGAGGTCTGGCGCCCTCTTATGGCATGAAGGCATATATGCAGACAGAACACTATTACGTAATAAATAAATTTTTTTTTTTAAAGAAATATCTGCCTTGGAAATATTACGTGAGATGAAATGAACCCGACAAAAAAGGACAAATGTGTAGTTCTACTTATATGATGCACCTACAGGATATAAGTTCATAAGGCAAACAAATAGGAGAGCGGTGCAAGCGTGCTCGCAAAGACAGTGCTTCGGAGAAAGAGTTTCTATTTAGAAGAAGGAAGAAGGTAGGAAATAGATCATGGTGATGTCCGCAGAAACTGTGACTTTAAGTATCCTTAAAATCAGTTTGATGATGGACACTACCAAGAATAGAAAAAGGAGTCATGTAAAAGGGGCAACTGGAGAGCTACCATAGGTCACACAAGTCCATGTCATCAGCACGTCTAACTTCTCAAGAGGAAAAAAAAAGTTATGTACACCTCATGGAAGTTTTCATTTCTAAATTGTTGTCAACTAATGAATGTCTTAATAAAAAGGTTGTCTTTCACTGTTAGTTTTCCCTGACCTACTGGTCAAGCAGAAAGAAGAGTGAGGTGGATAGTTAATTCCTCAACACCATAAAACCACAGCGCTTTGGGCCAAGGGGCATTGTCCTCCATCCACCAAATAACTGGATATGCAAAACGAGCACATCTTCCTCTAACTGCCCCATGAACAGCCAGATCATCTAAATGTGTTCAAGAACACGAGCAGAAGTACACAATGCTCTAAAGCAAATAAATCCTGTGTATTTATGGCATTACAGAAAGTTCTGTCCATTTCTCCCTACAACCTCTCAGGGGGAAAAAAAATCATACAGACATATTAGAAAAAAATGCTGAAAATCTGCCTTCACTAGGGCAGCTCCCTAAAGCTCAGGTTCCAATTGATTTCCGAGCACCCCATCCCTGATCATACAGATCCCAGCAGACCAGGCCAAAAAAAAAAAAAAAAGCCTTGTGTGAAAAGAACAGGAACCAAAGAGGACACACACACAAGGCAGGGGATTACAAATTCTTATTTTTGGACCTTTCCTCCCTTCACACACACACACACACACACACACACACACACACTCCAGACACAGGAAGTTTGAAGCCTGATCCATGTGTGGAAAACAGCAATGTGGGAATTCAGGAAACAACACCAGAACTCTGCTCCAAGATTGAGACCTGCTCAGCATTTGAGAGCCAAGTTACTCCTGGGGTACTTGTGAGTCTCAGGATTTTGGAAGTAAATCAAATGTAGGAAAATAAAACTGCCTGCAAGTCTATTCCCCACATACCTCCTAGGGTCCTGTTTGACTAACCTGAGTTCGCCACTTTATGATTTATGCAGGACCTCACTTCAGTTTAACTAAATACCATATCTCCTTCAGCAGTTTGAATTTCTGCGAAAGTCCAGGCCGACCATACCTCAAAGTAGGGTTTGCTTGTAAATTCCTAGGTTATTAGACCAAGAGGGATGTGTGGTGTATGAGAAACACACATTAAAGTCTGGACTGTAAGAGGTGGTGGGCTGTGATGGGAGACTATTTTTGGAATTACTGATTAAAAAAAAAATCTCTACAAGTGAGTCAGAGGGAAGTTAAACAGCTGAGCCAGTAAGCATGTTAAATGTACCGAGTTAACAGGAAGTTCATCCTCTGACTTTACCCTTTGCAAATAAACTCTTGATGGATTCTGTGGTCTGTTTTTGTAGTTACCAGAGTGTGTGAGACTAGTTATCCCAGTTGGAGACGAATAATGCTAAGGCTGGAGTCAAGATTTATCTTCCCTGGCTTGCTGCTTTACTTTTGGAACTTTAGGGAAGGCTGCTCAGTGCCACACCAGTGTGATTTAAAACAGGCCTACCTTGCAGGCCTCAATCAGCCTTTTTGTTTCAGGTCTGCCACTGTCCTGTGAAATTCACACAGGAAGGCCATTGTTAAGGTATAAATACCTAACCTAGGAAGGGTTAAATAGTAAGCCATAATGGTGAGCTCTGCTAGAAAAGGCATAGAGATTTTTCTCTAGTCACCCAAGCCTGTATTCCAACACAGAGCCACAATTTAATGAGGAGGTAAATTACTTAATCATCATGGAGTTCAACTTCCTCACCTTTAAAACCAGGGCAAATTCTTCGCCATAAGGGATCGTTGTGAGGATTAAGTGAAAGAGGTCCTGGCCATAAAGCATTCCAGAAGGCAGGATGATGGACTTGGTCTGGTGCTTTCAGGAACTAAGAGCTCCTAGATGTTAGGCTCACATCATTCTCTCTTATCAGCAGAGTAGGTGGATGTTTCAACATCCCAAAGATGTCTTTTCCGTTGTTTTTGTTATGCCGTTCACTATCTCTGTAACTTTGGGAAAGGTTTGGGTTCTCATGTCCTCAGCTCTAAAATATGGGCACCAGGCTGGGGAAATGGCTCTGTTACAGCACTTACTGAATAAGTGTTAGGACTCGAGTTTGTACTCTTCCCCTCAAACCCACATAAAACTAAATATGCAGCATGCATCTGTAATTCTGGCACTCTTAGACTGGGATAAAAGAAAATAATTTTGGCTCCCACATACCATACCCACAAGCACAAGTGAGTGTACACACACACACACACACACACACACACACAAATAAAAATAAAATAAAATGAGTTAGGTGTGATGATACATACCTTTAATCCTACCTTTAATCCTAGAAGGAGACAGGGGCGGCTGCATCTATATGATTTCAAGACCAACTGTGTCTAAAAACAGAATTCCAGGCCATCCAAGGCTATATAGTTAGACTTTGTCTCAAGCAAACAAACAAAACAAAATACAATGAAATATGAATGATAATAGCACCTATGTGAGAGGATGGTAGCAAGGATAAAATGATATGTATATACAAATATTAGCTCACACAGCTGTTTCTAATAATGTGCACAACAAGCTATCCAGAGTGCAAGTGCTCTATCTATCTATCTATCTATCTATCTATTCATTCATCCATCTATCTTTCTCTCTCTCTCTTCACATGAAACAGGTTTTGGCTGTGTACCAAAAGCTAGACCGGAATATTCTATGGTGTCCACACTGACCTCAAACTGCCTCCGAGTTCTGCGAAACAAGGTATTGGTCACCAAGGCAGCCATAAAGTTTACTGTCCCTCCTCAGTAGTCTCAACTCTAAAGCAATGAATGGTTTTACCAAAGCATTGAAAATTCTTAAGCAGATGCCATCTATAAGTTACTAGATTTCCAATTACTCTAAGAAATTTAAGGTCATGTGGGAACAGCTGTACAAATTTTCTAAGTGTTGGCGCACATCTCTACAAGTTTTACAGTGTTTGCCAGGACCTGAGTGCAAAGATGGAATCTTGAGAGAACCAGGCATCTTGGCATATTTAGAACATTCATGTTGTGAAGAAAGTGAAAATGGGTGGTCCTGGGAGGTCGTGAGGGGGCAACTTAATAAAATGGAAGGAACCGCATGGAACTAGATTAGGATCCACATAGTCAATTAGTTGTGTGAAATTCAGTAGATCAATATAATCTTTTAAGTCTCAGTTTGCTAGCTTCCTGCCTACTGTTTACTGACCATCCACTGTGTACTGCACATTGTTCTGAATATGTGGGATGTTTGGTGAATACCATGTCCTTATAGAGCTTGCATCTTGAAGGGATGTTGAAATGGAAGGTAGGTATTTGAGCACTTGTAAGGATTCATGGTTTCTTGAAATGGAGTAGCTATATTAGTAACAACAGTACTATTATGTGTGTGTGTGTGTGTGTGTGTGTGTGTGTGTGTGTGTGTGTGTGTGTTTAATTTTTCTTATTTATTCTGTGTTTGTATATAAGTCTGTGAATATGCCTGTCTAGTACCCATATAGGCCAGAAGAGGATGTTGAATTCCCTCATCAATTTTGAGCCTTGTGGGTGATGGGAATTAAACCTGGTTCTTCTAGAAGAGAAGCCAATGTTCTTAACCATTGAGTAATCTCTCCAGCCCTAGTACTACTATATTTTAGTAAGGTAATAATTTCTGCGGTAAAACTCAAGCAAATCCAGGTCATTTCTGTACAATGGACAGTAGATGGCTAAAACAAAGTATTTGGGATTCTTGTTATATATTCCATTCCATCTAGACAGTTTGTTCCTATTGTGGTTTGCTCCATAGAAACCACCTGCATGGTAAAGGGATGTCCTGACCAGTACATTTCACCTCATTCGGATGAACTTTCCTCTCACTATTTCTAGGGTCAGAGAGCATGAATGTGAACTCTTGACATTCCAAACAACTCCTCTTGTCATGTTCTTAGTCAGGTGACATTAACCAACCAAGCATTTCTCACAAGCACGAGATCCCATTTCTCTAGAGTTTTAAATTGTATATATTATTTTAATGTGTGTTTATTTTATGTATATGGCTGTTGTGTGCCGGAAGCATGAAAACAATGTAGTGTTGAAGTGAGGTTCTTTCTGTCTTTATATGATCTCAGGTGATGAAAGTCCAGTTGCTAGGCAAATTTATCCAATCAGACATCTCACCAGGTACAACTCTCTACTTCTACAGACTGTTTTAGCTTGGGAGAGGGGGATGCAGTTCTTAGTTCTCCCTGGTTCATTATTTTTTAGTTTGATTGCTTAAAATGGCAAGTTTTACCTTCCTACAGAACAATAAAACCTGGACTTATGTTTCACATGTTATGTGCTTAATTTCACCGAGTGTCTTGTTTCCTGAGATATCGTGTTTCCAGCATTTCAATGATTGTGTCTCTCCTACAGGAGTAGTACAGGCATTAGCGGAAGGTGTCCAAAGACCTGAGTTAGCAGCACTGATCTTACCTTATTTCCCTTTTCTATCTATTGTCCTTTAAGTTTCTATCTCTGTCAGATTACTTATCACATTGCTTTGGGACAATTATTTTGCACAGCCAGCTTAACTGCAAGTTCTCCTGAGGTGCTGACAACGTGTGCTTAGCTGCTGTGTCTGCTAAACCTAGAACCTGCTATTTGTATCATATACTAAATAGTAACTAAAGGTTTGGGGGAATAGAGGAAGTGTTCCACGATAACACTATTACTGTTTTATTTTGTTGGAACTGAGTAATTCATAATCTTATTTTGCATTTATGTCAGATTTGAAGCAACTACTCTCACCATGAATGACAAAAAAACTCTTTTTCCTGGTTTTCCTCAATTTGCTTTTTATTATTATTATTATTATTATTATTATTATTATTATTATTATTATCATCATCTCAGGTTCCTGTTTCCTCGAAACACAGACACTAGATTCACAATAGTTTCAACATAAAAGCCTTTTTCATGAATGTTTCTTTCCCCCTACCTTTCCTACTCTTCTTGTCTAGTTGGTCACTTGTGCTCCTCCCAACTGGGTCATTTCTTTCAAGCATATACTCTGTCAGTCATTTCTTCCCTTGGTGGAAAAATCTGCATTGTATTGACAATGTAGGGGAGCCATTGTGTATCATGTACAAAGTTAGATTTAGATAGAAACTGCCTTGACTATCATATTGCACAGTGGGATAACTGTAGTTAACAGTAGCACATTACAGAGTTCAAAATTCCTAGAAGAATTTTTTTGATGTGCTTACCACACAGAAATGGTAAGTGATGGCTGTATTGAACAACCTGGTTTGATTATTAAACAATGTGAACAGATGTGGAGGAAAAAAATTATATTCCGTAAAAATGCATAATTAGAATGTCAGTTAAAAACTGAACTAAAGCCAGGGTGGTCATGGGCACCTATAATCCTAGAACAAGGAAGGGAGAAGCAGGAGAACCAGGACTTTGGGTGGGGGTGCTATTCTGGGCTGTATTAGCAAGAGCTTATCTTAAAATACAAAACAAAACAAACTGAACTGAGAGAGAAGTGGGAGACAGAGACAGGGGGCACAAAGAAGGGATTTGACTCTGGTAATAAGTTGTGTAGACTTAAACAAGTAGCTTAACCCTTCTGAGCGTCAAATATTTTTTTTGGGAAAACAAAAACTGAGAAAATCACTGTCATGTCTTGGTATTGTACTGTCTTGTTGTGAGCTTCAGATCAAACAACAGTTAAGAAAACACCTTAGAAAATGAACTCAATGGTTATTTTCAGGACACCTGTGGTTAGTGCGGTTACCACCCACGCTGCCCCTCCATCCCCTCCCAGGAAGACTCCAATAATTGATCCTGTCTTAAACCCCCAGCCTCGTGCTATTGCTGGGTGGGGAAAAGCATTGTTCTTCGTATCTTGACAAGTTGATCTTGGCTTAAGACTTGTTGCCCTCCGGTCTTTTCAGTCAGCATCTGGGGAGCCCCTCCTTTGCTTTCTCAAAAGCTTATTATCGAGTGCTTTTTTTCCATGCTACCTTGCTTCTACCTACCAAGCCTGCTTTGTTGTCCCAGTGAAAAGTTGTTCTTGTGGCTGGAGGGGAAAGGGCACATTGCCAACCTCTCCATCCTCAGCACCAGAACTCCCAGTGTCCCCAGACTCCAATTTCTTGGGCATAATTTCTTTACATGCACCAAAGTTTACCTTATGAGGTATTTTAGATGAATCCCAGGCAGGTAAGTTACATTTTGCAGGGATTTCATTTATTCCCAAAGGTCTGCCTCCAATTGGTAATTACAATACAAAATCCAGAACTTTCTCTGCCTTTGTGGTTAAAAGAAAAAAAAAAAAACCTCAGCATTTGCCTCCCCTTGACCTCAGCTTCCAGACTGTGCTTGGGTCTGTGCTCAAGGTTCCCTGGGGGAATTCTCCAGCTTGAATTTGGCCAGATGCTCAGTGTCCTGTTTAAATCACACTCAACAGTTGTTTTTTTTTCCTCTCCACATTGTATAGCTTTTGCACAGACCCTTAGATTTACTCAATATGTTCCCTCTCCAGCTAGTTCTCCCCGCTGGGAGCAGTCAGGTAGGGCCAGAATAGGTCTTTCCCTCATTCTGAATCATGACTATTTTTACCCGAGACTTCCAATGCCTCTTTTGCCTATTGGACTATAGCTGTTCAATGACTTATTCTTCAAGTTGAAATGGAATCAAACTTTAAACAATCTCTATCTTCTTAAACAAGAATAGGTCAAAATAATTTTCTCAGTGGCTGTTGTTTTAGGCAACGTTGTTCAAGATTATTTCATTCATTTCATGTTTTAAATGTCTGGAGGCGTCGAACACTAAATCATGACAGAGATTCCAGAAAAGTAGCTCACAAAGTCTAAAATATTTAGTATATAGCGCTTCCCAGAGAAAGCTTTTTTTTTATTGTCTTCGAAGTGATTTGAGGTGGTGGTGACCACGTCACCTTCCCTTCCAACATTACAGGAAAATTTTGATCTCTTTATCACCCTGTTGTACCGTGTCTATCCCTTCCACTCACTTGCTAGTCTAGCCACAAAGAGTTTAAAAGATTTTTTTTTCCTCCCTGAACTCAGGTTTCACTTCTTTCCCAGAGAATAAACTAACTTCCTTTGCAAACCAGCTCCCTGCCTCCTTGCCTTCCTGCATCTAATTAATGTCCCTTTGGCTTTGGTGGACACTTTACAAAATGAGGGCTCCTTGCTCATGTTCTTGGAGTCTCTGAAAAATGCTCAGGGTAATTTGAAGACAGAGCAGATGTTAAATACAGGGAGTTTTTTTGCAGACAGCTAAACCACAGAGACACTTAAAATCCCCTTGCAAGCGAAGGCTAACTCTGTTTCACCCACAAGGTGATTTATTTCCATAGCTCTTTGGAAGAAGGCAGGATCAGTTTACTGAGGCTCAGCTTACTCAGCAGAAGGGCTAATCTCTGCTAAAATGTATTTTGGCTGAATTTAATCTTACTCTCATTGGTTTTTCTGGTGCACTACATTCCCAGTTATCAAGGATGGCCTCGCCTAACAAACAATGGCCAACTCTAAAGAACATTAGCCCTTAGTCCAAAGAAAAATACGGAAGGACTAGTAAATACTTAACATAAGATGGTGCCATGAAGTCTCAACTTTGACCCAGTATCCGGAACCTCGGATGTCACAAGTGAGACAAGATGCTTAAATAACTATGCAGGGGGTTCACTGAAACAATTCACATGGCCGAACTGCTTCCATTTTGTATCATTTCTCTTGATTGTCCCATGTGCACTTTTCTCACTCATTTCCACTTACAAATACATGGGCACTGTAACCCTTTTTCCAAAAATAGGAAAGCAGTTGGAAATAGCTTTATGGACTTGATCAGGACGCACAGTAGGTGGTCGGCGACTAGTCTGTGAATGAGTAAGGTGGCTCGAGGATGGCAGTCTCAGCCTAAGTGGAGACACAGAAGCTGATAAGATACTGCAGTGTGCTGCTTCAGCATGCTTGGCACAATAGGAGGCTGAGGAGCTCCAGAAGCCCAGTCTCAGGCTCTCCTTTTCTCTCTCTCCTCTCTCCCTTTCCTCCTGCCTTCCAGTTTTCCTGGCCACTTTTTCTCTCTAAAGCGAATCATGAAAAGCCCAATTCTTCTTTCCCAAGAGAATCTCAGGAAGACTAGATAGAGCCTCCTTTCCCTAAAACAAGACATAAAATCTAGCAAGGCCACATTCTCCTCTCCTCCATATTCACAGAAGAAGATGGTTCCTTTAAAAGACCAAGAAAAATATGAATGGGCAGGCATTTCTGGGGACCCCCTCAGTCTATCTCTCAGATATCGTTCCCTTTTGCCTAAACTAATTTCTATGTAGATCCTTCACGGAATATGAGTACCAAAAGAGTTTTCCTTGGGTCCTTGGGTCTTCATTGCTGAAAATCCTACCCATGTAAATTTTGGTTCGATAAATTAGTTATGTCTTTTCCTCATTAAGTTGTGAGGTAGCTGTCAGCTGTGATGCAAATGATGGGTGAGGGAAATTTTCACATTTTTTTCTGCCTCTATAAATAATAACAGTATTAAAGCTCTACTGTAAGACTGTCCGGTTTGTTTGTACTGCAAGCAAGAAGACTTGCCAACTTGCACCAGACAGTTTCTGTGTGGGTTTGCAAAAGTCGAGTTTAGTTACAGAAGGTTAGAACAAGTTATTGAGGAACTTGAATGCCATCCAGATCAATTGGAACTTGTTCTTTAGGAGGTTTTGGAAGCCATCCAATGTCCTTGGTGCATATGTGGTATTTAGCCAGGAACAAGCCTGACAAGTACCAAGCTCCATTTCCTTAGATCTTTTATTACCTTGTGAGGAATACCTTAACAGTGATATCTATCATGATTTACCAATGATACACTGCACACTTGCTCAGTCAACTGTAGTTAGACTGGGCGAGGATGGTGTACTCGATGAAAATATTTCAAAGATACTTGAAAGTTATTTTCACAGTCTCAAGAGTTTAAAAGCCCAAGATATAAATATATGACAGGGTCTCATGTGTGCCAGCCTGGCCACAAACTTGCCTTGTAAACAAAATTATCTTGAATTTCGGATCCCCCTACCTCCATCTTTTGAGAGTTGAGGTTACAGTCGCGCAGCATCACACGGGTTTCTGGAGTGCTGGAACTGACTCGAAACTTTCATGCAACATAGTTATTTACCAACGGAACTACATCTTCAAGCCAGCAGGCAAAGATGTTTTCTTGTCTCCAAAACTGACAAGGAACATTGTGAGTAGTGACTCCAAGCACAATAACATCTCCTAGATTTTTTTTTTAAAGATCCTTGAATCAAATAACCTGCTGGAACAATAGAATGAATCACGTAATTGTCATAAGCCTTTGCCTACGACTTCTCTCATGGTGAATGCCATCACGGTGGATCTAATTGCCTAATTACCCAAGCTAGAATCACAGCAGACCTATAAAAAATCTCCCCGCTCGCTCACCACTTATTTTCCATCAGTTACACAAATAACTCAAGTTACTATTCCATGGCCAGTGTCCTTGGTCAATTTTTAGGCTCTTATTACTCCTGTCTCTCACTACTTTATGTTTTTCTCTAAGTTCATCCTCAAGTCCATCAGTTACATCACTGAAAGATGTGCTTCATAAACATGCAAATATGATCTTTCCACTAGATAAGTGGAAGTGTGCAATACCGTAGCAAGATTACTGAACTAAGGTTCTATGAGATGCTGGGGGGCACGTTGGGCAGGGATGTAGCTCAGTAGTAGAGTAGTTGCTTAATATTCATACATCACAGCATTTGATCCCTAAAACAAAAAGAATATAATAACAATTTTAAGTTACACAAGAGCACTAGGTTATACAGGCCCATATGCTTCAGAAAAAAATTTTTCTTTATATATATATATTTTTTAATTAACAGTAGACGTATGTAAATGTGAGGACAAGATGATCAGAACAAATAGTTTTAGACTGAGAGAAAAAGGACTTTTTTTGTGCTTTTCGTGGACGAAGAGGGGTTCTAGTTTCTGTGAACCCATCTTGAAGAATATATATGAGTCCTGCTTTCTCTAACTTATTTTCCAGGATAAATGATTGGGAGAAACAGCAGGTCAAATGGTGAGACTTGGTTTCTGGGATTTGTTGAATCTCTTTTAACTGATAGTATTCGGTGTGCCAAGACGCCATACTTCAGGAGTAGTCGTGTCTGAGTTCCACCAGTGCTGTTCTAGTTATAAGTGTTCAGTAATGCTCCATGCTCCTTTCACAATAAAGTCCAGACTTCTCTGACAAGCTTTATTTCTAGATTATTTCACTTTTCTCTCAAGCTCATCTTGTATTCTGTTGACATAGAATAGTCTGTTCATGTCCCAGTGCTATGACACATACTGTGTTCTCTCTACCTCTCCATCCCCCTCATTATCCTTTCACTATTTGTAACTTCAGACATCTTAGCCATTATCTCCTTGTGAAGCCTTTCTTCAACCTTTCTACTGTAGACTAGATGTATCTCTATGGCCCTCATGGTATCCTGGCCACACTTGGAGCACAAAGCTAATCATATCCTACTATATTGGAATGGCATTTGTGCTAGATAGTTTTACATCAACTTGACACAAGCTGAAGTCATCTGAGAGGAGGAAACCTCATTTGAGTAAATGCCTTCATAATATCCAACTGTAGGGCATTTTTGTAATTACTGGTGGGTGGGGGAGGACCTAGCCAACCCACTGTGAGTGTTGCCATCCCTGGGCTGGTGGCGCTGAGTTCTATAAAAAAGCAAGCTGTGATAAGAAATCCAGTAAGCAGCAGTCCTCCATAGCCTCTGAATCAGCTACTGCCTCTAGGTTCCTTCCTGTTTGTGTCTCTGTCTTGGTTTCCTTCAGTGATGAACTGTGATGTGGAATCCTTAGCCAAATAATTATTTTAAGCCTCCATTTTGTTTTTGATCCTGGTGTTTTAGCACAGCAATAGTAACCCTAACCAAGACAGCTAGACAGCTTGGCTATCTGTACCTCTCACAATGAATTCTTTGAGGGGAATGGCATGTATATATATATATATATATATATATATATATATATATATATATATATTTATATATGTGGCTAATATCTGTGCAGAGTGTATTCTTCAAAGTCTGTGTAACAGGGATATGTGGGTGAATAATTAAAACATGTTTATGGTGACATATGAGCGGCTAATATTGTATTCCCTTATGGAGAGTTAGTAGAGGAAAAAAAGCATAAAGTTTGCAGATGATCTAAAAATTGGAGAAGGTCTTAGTGTGTGGGATTCTATGAATGCTACAAGCAAAGAGAAAATTTCAGATGTATCTATAGAAACGTCTCATTGTTAGGTAGAGCAAGCACTGGCTATGCAAGGGATTCTTTTCCAACAGGGAAATAATATAACTAAATGAAACAGCTAACTTCCTAGGGAATTGAAGGGAATTGAAGGGAATTGAAGGAAGTGAACAGAGGGCAACTGCTTTCTGAGGGAAAACAGACGTTTAAAAGAAAATAGGCCTTCAGACTTTCATTTACAAGGCAGTATCTGAGTGAAAACAGTGGCAGTTTCTCTTTCTCCCCAATCCTGATGGCTCTTTTGCCTTAGCACTGGGCATAAGAGCTTGTACTGGCCATGCAGGTGGGGCAGTGACTACCTAATATACTTTTATGAGACTAGATTTTAATTCATTAGGATACATGAACATGTTCTGCCTGGTCATGTCTTATTTATGTATTTATTTATTTATTTATTTTAAACTCCAGATTTTTATTCCCCCCGCCTCGTCCACCCTCTGACTGTCTCCACAAGGATGTCCCCATTCCCCACTCCCACCCCACCAGACCTCTAAACTTCCTGGGGCCTCCAGTCTCTTGAGGGTTAGGTGCATCTTCTCTGACTAAACCCAGACGCAGCAGTCCTCTGCTGTATTTGTGTTGGGGGCCTCATATCAGCTGGTATATGCTACCTGATTGGTGACCTAGTGTCTGAGAGATCCAAGGGGGAGGTCCAGGTTTATTGAGAGTGCTGGTCCTCTTACAGGGTCACCCTCCTCCTCAGCTTCTTCCAGATTTTCCCTAATTCAACCACAGGACTCAGCAGCTTCTGTCCATTGGTTGGGTGCAAGTATATGCATCTGTCTCTTTCAGCTGCTTGTTGGATTTTCGGAGGTCAGTCATGATAGGTCCCTTTTTTGGAGCACTCCATAGCCTAGTGTCAGGTCTTGGGGCCTCCCCTTGAGCTGGATCCTACTTTGGCCTGTTGCTGGACTTTCTTTTCCTCAGGCTCCTCTCCATTTCCATCCGTGCAGTTCTTTCAGACAGGAACAATTCTGGGTCAGAGTTTTGACTGTGGAATGGCAACCCATCCCTCACTTGATGCCCTGTCTTTCTGCTGGAGGTGGAATCTATAAGTTCCCTCTCCCCAATGTAGAGCATTTCACCTATGGTCCCTCTTTTTGAATCCTGAGTGTCTCTCACCTCCCCGGTCTCTGGTACATTCTGAAGGGTTTCCCCAACCTCCCGAGGTTTCATGTTTCCATTCTTTCTGCTGGCCATCGGGAATTTCAGTCCTTTCCCCCCACCCTATACCAGATCATGTTCTCTTCTCTGCCCCTCATCCCCTTTCCCTCGCAGGCCCCTTCCTCCCACCACTAATCATGTCTTAAACATGGTTGTTTCCCATGGCTTTAGTTCTACAAGGCCAATCAGAGTTAGAAAGATAGTAGAATTTTTAATAAATAAAAACTGAAATCTGACAAGCTTGCTCACACTGTAATACCAACACCTGGCTAAGGCAAAAATATCATTAAGTTTGAAGTCAACGTGGGCAATCTAGTGAGCACTAGATCAGTGTAGGGCACAGCACATGATCCATTGTGATAAAAACAAATTCATAAGCTTTACATTACATGATTTTGAGTAGCACAAGAAAGTCTCAAGCTGCCCTTCTCCTTATTGCCCAGGAAATGAGTCATCCCTTTAACCAATGTGCCTAAGCTGTGAACACTACCCACTTGTAAGCAACTTAATAATGTTGGCTGTCACCTCACCTATTCTTGTGTTTAAGTAGCCTCCAGTTTGCCTAACAAAGGACCCCAGATGCACCAGTAGTTGTATTGAAGATTTTATTATACTACATTGTTATCATTATTCCATTTTTTTATTAAGTGTCATTATTAAATTTTTACTTAATGTATTAGTGAATTTTCTAATTGCTTTCACCAAACACATGACAGAGGAAGTATTTATTTTGGCTCAGAGTTAAGGCACAGTGCCTGTGGCTGCTGCATCCATAGCTGTGGGAGGTTAAACTAGAATGCAGAGAGTGGAAGCATGGGTCAGAACCAAAAGTGAGTACAGTCTTCTAGTAATCCTGATACCATCCCCACTGGACCCTCACCAAAACTATCATCTTCTAGGTAGCCCCAAAACTGAAAGTTTCCATAGCCTTCCCTCAAAATCTGTACTACCAGATGAGAGAGAACTATATCTAAAGCATGAGTCTATCGGGGACACTTTATATGTAATCCTCACTATCATGTTTAATGTATAAAATAACCTTATCATAGTTATATAGCCTAGGAGAAAACAGAGAATATCTATGGTTTGACATTATCTGTGGATACATGTGACCACTGTTGACTTTAGAAAGTACCTTTGAGGATAAGGGCAAACTAAGGTACTTATGTATCATCGTATAAGATGCTTAGTGAGTCTTGCATGTAGGAGGCATTCTTTCCATCTAGAACACGTCTAATAAGACAGTGTGGTATTCAAGAAATACCATCAAACTGGGAAACAGAGAAACGTAGGACATTTGTTCTAACTTTGACATCTTCCTGCTGTCTACCCATGGACAAGTTATTACCATTATTTGACTCTGTTTCCTTCTATTTACAGTTAGAATGGCAATGGGTTGCTAGAAACCACATGAAAGAACAGATGCGACACATTAAGCTACAGGTTCAACATATATTCGTGGGAACCAAGAAAATTAACAGGAAAAAATTCACAATCTCTACCCCAACGGCTTCACCCGATGCCTGCCAGTTACTCACTTAAGCTAAATTCTAGATAGTGTTAAGGGCTTTTTGATCTCAGAGACTGTTGGCTAGGCATAGTGATATATGTCTGCAATTCTAGAAATGCTAAGCCAAGAGGACTTCAGTACAAGGTCAACTCAGGCTACATGAGAAGTTCTATATCAACCTTTACTATGCAGTGAGATGACAGTACAAAACAAAACAGGCCTGGTAGCACACACAAATCTGCTGTTTTGAGGCTCACACTTCAAGGGAATATACTTTTTATTAGTACCTTTCAAGCTAAGTTGCCATGCTAATGAAGGCAAGAACATTAGAGTAGGTAGGAAAAGGCACCTGATAGAAAATGAGGTTTGGGCCTGGGAGCAGAGCTAGGTGGTAGAGCTCTTGCTTAGCATATTCAAGGCTCTGAGTTCCATCCTCCAAGTCTCAAAAAAAAAAAACCCTAAAAAAATACTGTCTCAGTAATCATAAATATGGGTATGAAATAAAGACAACTGGCTCCTACTTTATAATCTGCTTGCATCTATACCACATGGCAGCGAGGCTCTAAAGCCTACTTAGTTCCTGTTAGTTAAGTTAATTGTGTGTGTGTGTGTGTGTGTGTGTGTGTGTGTGTGTGTGTGTGTGTGT
>JANHMN010000005.1:34997239-35007871 GCA_030674055.1 Rhabdomys pumilio | reverse complement strand
TATATATATATATATATATATATATATATATATATATATATATATATCACTTCCATTCCAACTACCCCTATATCTATTAACAATGACCCTTCCCAACTTCATATATTGTTTTTTATGACCCACTAACTCCAGTTACTGCTGACCATATTCAAGAGTGTAGGGCCATCCACTTGAATGTGAAAAAAATTACCAGTGGCTCTATCCTCAATAAAGAGTGAGTATCCTACCCAGATTAACTATTTACTGTCACTACGTCCTCAGTGAAGGGTGAGGCCTGCCTGGAAATAATCTGCCTTGTGTACACCGAAATTTTGGCTGGCTTGATCTTGTATAAGTTTCTTGTAACTAACCACATCTGTTGTAAGATCATGATTGTGATGGCCACGTTAGGTCCTAAAGTCAGCATTTCACAAAATTGTTCTTCATTTGCTGGCTCATGCTTTCTTTCTATCTCCTCTTTTGTAATCCTCCTTGAGCCATGATATGTTTGTGTATGGGGGTAGGGGCATGTTAAGAGATACCTCCTGAAGGCTGCAATATTTAGGTTTACACCACTATGCCTGATTTTATTTCGTACTGAGGATTGAACCCAGGGCTTTGTGCAAGCACTGTACCAATTGATATCCATCCCCAATTTATAATAATGAATTCCACACAAAAATTTAACTCAACTCCAAATCAATACTTCCAAAATCTCAAGTATACTCACAAAACCAACTTTTCTGTTTCTGTTGCTTGATTCTGTCCCATAGTATTGTAACTGTCACTGAGGTGTCAGTGTTATCTCTGTCCAGCACTGGTGAGTAACACACATTATCCATGACTCTCTAGACTTTGATTCATCTTTCTTTAATGTCAGAAAACACACAGATTTATATAAAGTTTGAACAAAAAAGGAAGAGAAAACTAGAAATATAGTTTTCTCCTTTTTTGTGTGTCTGAAAGAAGACCGAACAGATACAATGATGACACAAGTTGTTGTGGGAACTACTCTTGGGTAGATGTGAACAAAGTACATCTATTCATCTGAGATATGGTACCTTCAACATACCAAAGAAATGATTCCACTGAAGGATAGAGAAGTTAATCAATGAGTTCAACTGGAGATACTAACAAGAGGATGGATTCAGAGCTCTACAGAAAACAGTTTAGGGATGATCAGATACCCCACTAAAGAGAACGTTCTTCCACAACAACTAGTATTTACTTCTATATCCTTGAGGAGTGGTGGGTCTCCATAAACCTCCCCAGTTCCACAATGGACTTTAGCACTTATAGTATTGTGCATATGTGCAGGCCTTCATTGCAGCCGAGAAGTGATCAATGGCATAGTTATACTCAGAGGTTAGCATTCCACCACAGTAAGTCAGGTATTTTATGACCATGAAGCTTCCCACTCATTTAATAAAAATTGTATTTCATCTGAAGAGATGAGAACAGCATGGTATTTTGAATGTACTTGAACAATAGTACCGTTTAAAAAATATTTTCAGTTCATTGGATAGAACATCACATTCTGTACAGATTTGGGGGCAGCATCAATTAAACGAAGAGTTCTAAAAATACCCATTCAACCTTGTGACCATCACATTTTCCATCTTGCAAATAATTCAGATTTTACCTACACAGAGTCACACCATGCTCACAAAATTTACCAAACATTACCTTATCCTCCTAGGTTTCATAGGATAATACTAACGGTAAAAATGAGGCTTATTTTTATAATAAGATGGCAAGGTGACAAGCCTTGGAAGCTGATGGTAAAGATGCTTAAATTTTCTTTGTGAATTAACAGTGGTCACATTATAGAAGTGTATTTAAAATAAAGTGAAAAGTATTTAAAATAAAGTGTCAATATGTATCCAAATAGGCCCATTTTCATAATACATACAAAGTACTCAATAATATACTATATATTGTAATGATAATAATATAATCACTTGCAGAATATTTCAAACATGCTCATAGTATTAAGGACTTGATATGTATTACATAATTTAATATGCTCAACATTGTTTTGTATATGGGTTTTCCTAACTCTGGATTTGATCACAGAAATTGGGAACTAGATGGCCATCCTTGATGTTGGATTCTTTCCCAATAAGTGCTATAAATATGCAGGGTTAGGAGCATGTTTTCCCCTCTATTTTTTTCTTGGCTTTTGGCTTAACATTTCTATTACTGTGAAGAGACACGATGACCCTGGAAACTTTTATAAAGGAAAAAATTTAATTTGAGACTAGCTTACAGGATTCAGATCTTTAGTCCATTTTCATCATTGTTGGAAGAAGCATGGTGGCATGCAAGCAGCCCCGGTGCTGGAGAAGGAGTGAAACTTTCTACATCAGGATCAGTGGGCAGCAGGAAGAGAGAGTGGGCAACAGGGTGGGCTGCTTGAGCTTCTGAAATCTCAAAGTCAAACTCCAATGACGCATTTCCTTCAATAAAGCCACACCGCCTGATAGTGCCATTTCCTATAAGCCCATGGTGGACATTTTCATTCAAACTGCAAGTATTAACCCCAAATTTGTGATCCATCTCCTGGATTAAGAAGGCTTCTCCATGATACTTTACTCACTTGTCTCTATATGTTTTGAACAATGACTACTTCTAGAGCTGCCATTGCATATCATATTCTTTAGCCATTTTCCATTGACACACGTTAAGTACTAATCAAGAATAGTTTACTCTTCAGCTAATGTTCTTCACCGTTGTGTCTCCCAATCATAACCTCCATTGTAGATGACTTGATGACAAAGATTCTTAACACAACAGTTGTCAACTTGTGGCAAATCTCTATTTTCAAAAATATTGAAATTAAGATTCTTAACTACCAAAATTACATTTACCAAGTAGCAATGAAAATAATCTTGTGGTTGGGGGCCACCACAACTTGAGGAACTGTATTAAAGGTTCACAGCATTGAGAAGGTCGGTATCCACTGTTCTAACACCCTCAATTTCTGTGAGCAGATGATATTCCAGAATAATATTTATAGTTGATGATAAATCCATGAACAATATCACAATAGATATTGGAACCTAGATACTTCCCTTCTGAAAAGTATAACACAAGTTCAATGGTTCCTGCATCTTACGATATCCTTGTATTCCTTTGGGAACTGCACTTCATCTTTTCAAATTGAGTGAGTCTAGTAAAGCTTACCACGAAGGTCTATCTATTGTACATGTTACAAGTATCTTTTTCTTACTCAGGTTCTTGTAAAAATTGAACTTCATTTCTCTAACTACATTGATAGTTCTGGAATAAGCATTTGTCCAATCTTAGCAAGAACACAATCGTGCTTTGAAAATATGAAGAGATGGGTGGGGGAACTCATCCTTTGTCACAGCCGGAGATGTCTCAAGGCAAGTTCAGCGGGCAGTCTAAGTTCCTGGAGCAGGTTGTACATGCAACCAGACAATAAAACAATAGCAAAGGTAGATATCATAACTCGTCATGACATCATTCAGATCTATCTTGAACTACTATTTACATGAATCATTTTCCAATTTATCTCAAAGAAATCTTGATTTATGTTTTGGCCAACTTCAGACATGCTTGCCTTACCCGCCACTGTTTAACTGAATACTTTCAACGTGATTGCCTGGATTTCTACTTGCTTCAATTAGATTTTATGTTCCAGCAACTTTTCCTCCTTTTCTATAAGCAGAACAATATGTCTGTCTTGTTATGATCTGCTATCAGTGGGTATTTAGACCCCCAGTGAAAATGGATAGACATTTTAGAAACAATCTAGTGAGCTATCTTCAATACGGGGGGGAATAAGGAGCAAAACCAGGCAAAGTTTACAACAAATCAGTGAGACTTTCTAATAGGAGACATACTATAACACTAAGAACATCCAGAGATGAATGAGAAGATAATCTGAGAATATGCAATTTTAAAAATAGATTTGTTTCTCTACCTAGTCATGACTAGTCAATTTTCTATTCATGTGTAATTATGTATAGTTAATTAACCACTGTTTTAGTATTTTTTTCATGTGGCTGTGTTAAATACTTTGATCAAAACAATTTAAGGGAGATAAAAGTTTATTGAGTTCACAGTTCCAGGTTACAGTACATCATGGTAGGGAAATCATAATGACAGGAGCTTGAAGAGGCTGGTCACATTACATCCATTATCAGCAATAGGAAACAGTGAATGGTATGCACGCTAGTGCTCAATACATTCTTGTCATTATGTATAATCTGGGATCCTTTGGACAGTTAAGACAGGTGTACTTACATCAAGTAACACAGCAAAACAATGTTTCACAGACATTCTCAGAATTTAATGTTAATTTAGATCATCCTTCATAGGTGTGCCCATGGGTAGTTTTTGATATAACAATTAATACTAAGTATCACAACCATAGTAAGTCAAATAAATAAATAAATAAATAAATAAATAAATAAATACCTTAGTATTTGGTGGAATGCATGATTGTGATACTTGATGCACACTCTTTTGTTTTAGTTTTATGTAGCATCTGTTATTAGCTAGCTCTTAGTTAATTACATAATTTCTTTATCTATGTACAGCTTTCTGTAATTCTCATTTGCTATTTTCATGGGCCCTCCACAAGACTCAAGTGTTGAAGACTTGTATCCTAATGCACAAGAACTCAGAGGTCGGTGTACTGGCTGGTTTTGTGTCAACTTGATAAAAGCTGGAGTTATCACAGAGAAAGGAGCTTCAGTTGTGAAAATGCCTCCATGAGATCCAGCTGTAAGGCATTTTCTCAATTAGTGATCCATGGGGGAGGGCCCCTTGTGGAAAGTACCATCCCTGGGCTGGTAGTCCTGGGTGCTATAAGAAAGTAAGCTGAGCAAGCCAGGGGAAGCAAGCCAGAAAGTAACATCCCTCCATGGCCTCTCATTGGCTCCTGCTTCCTGAGTTGCTTGAGTTCCAGTCCTGACTTCCTTTGGTGATGAACAGCAATGTGGAAGTGTAAGCTGAATAAACCCTTCCCTCTCCCACTTGCGTCTTGGTCATGATGTTTGTGAAGGAATAGAAACCCTAAGGCAGTGGGATAAATGGGAATGTGATTGAATCCTGAATATTCTAACTACATTGATGGTGAGTTTAAAATTGGATAATGTCTTTTGGAGGTTAAAGAATGAAGTTGTGCCTAATCAGAAGATGCAATTCCCTGAGGGTGTTCCCTAGAAAGATGTTCCTTGCCCTGGCTTCCTTCTTATGTTACTCTCTTTATCCAGGTCACTGTCACTTGAGAAAATGTTCTTCTCCATCTTTGTACCACAATGTTATGCGTTACTATGACTAAGAAACAATTTAGCTAGTCAATAATATAGACTAAGTCTTCTGAAACCATGAGCCAAAATAAAGCTTTTCTCCTTTAAACTAGTTTGTCTCGGGTATTAAGACTAAAAAAGAACTTGCTAGCTTATCATTCCAACAGAAGAAAGATTGAAAAAGAATGAATATTTTTAATATTTTAGTTCACCCTAATTATCTGAGTTATCTCCACTCAACTAGATAAAAAAAAAAATCAACTTGGCCATACCTATTTATCAATAGTTAGTCAAGAAATAAGTGAAAGCCTAGAGTTTTAACATTTATTTCTAGGCTTTCTTGCTATTTATAGACAAAAAGTTACGTAGTGATCAGCTGTTGAGTCTAGTTATTAATAATTGTTCACCAAGTCATAGCTAAGCCACATGTCTTCATGTTGCCTTCTGAAAGTTCATCTATATGACTACCTGTTCTCTGAAGATTATGAGCAAAAGTAATGTATCTCTTCTTGGTTGAGGGAGATAAAAATGAGTGTGGTTCCTCTCTATAATGATCTTAAGACTCCACGTGTTGAAAGCAATGACATTCTAATGTAGAAGAAATTTGGATCCCTAAATGACTAGTTTGAATATAGGATCCACTGGTTAACTCTTGGCTACACTGGACAATGATTTGAATGAGCAAAATAAAGTTTACCATCTGAAGACACTGAAATCTTGAGATTTGTTATAACTTTTAAAGTATCTCGACAAAAACACCTTACTATGGAACTTAATATACTTTATTATTCACTACATATTTTATTTCTGTTTCCTTCATTTGCCTGTGAGTCCTTTCAGGGTGAGTTCAGGGTAAAATTTATTCCTTATTGTATCCTTAGTGTTTAGTACAGTAATCACATGACAATTATAATATTGGATAGTTTTGATGGAATACTAACTCTATATGTGCTGGCAGACTCTTGCTGGCTGCTCGGCAATAAGAAACACACTGCGCTAAACAGCTCCTAATTCCTTGCCCACAAAGGTTTGCCTTTCTTTCTTAATTTTGATTTTAGGTATTGAAGTGTGCTCCTTATTTATTTATTTATTTATTTATTTACTTACTTATTGCTGAAGTTCAGCCATGGCTCTCACACACACAAGAGATCCAAAGACCCTTATTCACATTTTACGTTGCTTCTAAGTAGCCAAAATAATTATTCTAAAAAACTGAATTTCTCCTGCAGAGTCCATAGATGTCAGTATAACATAGAACAAATACATCGAAAGCTAGCTGCATGTAATATAAAGTTTTCATAAGAAGGATATTTTGAAATTCATATATATGTATGTGAATGTGCACACATGCACATATATACATATACCTGCTTACATGTATTTATACATGGCCCATGACATGAGGTTTGATTAGTCATTCTGGATAAAAATCCAGCCAAATAAAAACAATTAGCCAAACTATTATTTAGCAAAAGACAATAAAATAAAACCTGTTTGTTCAAGAGAATTTTTACTTTAGCAGACTAAATAGTCACATATACAAATGAGCTCAGTATTTTAAAACTTGGTGTTAATAATCATAAAGCAAACTAAAATTTCATTGTTCTGTAATGTGTTTTTTAACCGAAACAGGGATTCTTTAAGTTACTATGAAGGAGAAATTTGCCTTGTTGGGTGGAAACATTTTTTTTTTTTAGTTAGGGCTTAGAGAAATCATCAAAAAGATTTCTGAGAAATTTCTAGAACATTCAAGTTATGGCATTTCCTGAATGGGTTTGTTCAGTTCAAAAGGAAACTGGATCCAACACAAAATAAACCCTGGGGGTTATCACAATGAGTATTTGGTACCAAACAGCCATTTGACTTTGGTTTTTAATTTTTTTGACTATTCTTTTGGCTTGGAGGAGCCCTGAGTATACACAATATTACTGAGTGCCATAAGACACTGAACCACTCTGCTATAATCTGATGCAGCAGGATACATGTTTATACTGCTGTTCACATATTCCTCTAACAGATCTAACGAGAAGGCACAGAGTGACAGGCAGCTATTGTTCTGCTCAGAGACAATGGGATAAGGTTGCAGTTTTCAAAATGAAAGATTTTTGTTATAATTGAACATGTGACACATTCCTTAATCCACTTATATAGAATACATTTCCAATTGCCTCTTTAGAGTCAAAAGGGCACAATTAGGCCCATATTCAGATGCTAATGAGCATTGCATTATGTAAACTTGTTTTTCCATTTCAAATCCAGAAAGTTAGACTGGAGCAGTGGCAATGGAAACATAAAAGTCGCAAATATCTTCTTTGGATACAGCTTTACACAGAAACACATTTCCCTTAGCAGCTTTAGCAGCTATTTTTCAACAGAAAGATTTGCTGAATGACGGTTTTCTTCCCATACAAGTAGCCTTTGCAATACACAATATTCAGTTATCTTGAAAATATAGAGAATTATTTTTTTTAGCTAAAAAATTGCTTCAAATTTTCCATCCCTTGCCTTTTAAGACTTCCTACTTGGATTCTGCCATAACGTGTCATTTCATCTTTTCTCTCTCTTTAAATCAATTCATCAGGAAGGGGATCAGAAAGGAGCCCTGTGTTCTTGCTAATTGATATTTGTCCGTAGACTGAACAGAGACCGGAGAACATGGCTGTTTTAGATCTCGGGAAGCATTTCTCACAGATACTGCAGAATATTGCAGCTTTGCGATGTCTCACAGCTATTCTTCAGTAGCAGACTATTCTTTAACATTTTGGGGAAGAACTTACTGTTGACAAATAGAAGAGGTTGAACATAATTACCCCAAGACTTGCTTGAGGGGTATGCTTTCTTTTCTTTTTGTTGTTCTGCATCATCTTCTGCTTTCAGACTCCATCTTCTGTTAAGCTCAAACTACTTGGTGCAAATAACTCAACTGTCTCAGCTGCACGTATGTGTCATGAAGCCTCCCTGCCTGGGCTGATTTGGGTTTTCCAAACTGATCACACTGCACATGGATTATGTCACAGATCATATTGTCAACATGATCTCATTGTTGAGCGTGACCTCTCACACCCCCATCACCCCAAGTTCCCTAAGCAACCTGTGCCTTTGCTTCTTCCCAAACATTGAACTGTAAAGACCAATCAACGTCATGATCAGGGTGACAGAGGGCTGACTTTTGAGATTTTTAGACAGTCTCCATGCTTTTTTTTATTGTGTTTAATGCAAAAAGAAACTGATTTTTATGCATATCAACTGCCTTGGGTAAACTGGTTAACATTGCTATGCCTGAAATTCTGCATCTGACAATTTCTTCTGTTAATGAACATCTGTCCTACAGGATTGGTGTGATTGACAAATCAGATAATGGATATATAAAAACTCTATGAACTCTAAGTGTTCCACAATCACAGTGTGTTAACAATCATAATAATCTGTTTAAAATGGATATGACTTTTGTTTCTATGACTGCCTTTAGTTTTAGAAGCTAGACATTTGCCCTTTAAAAGGTCAGAGATTCCGAATCAGCCAATTTGTCTGTTCTGTGTTTATGAGATTATTCCAATGCAAATTGCCATTTAGAAAATTGCACAAATTGAAACCTTTGGTTCAAACTAGAATTAAGCTGAAAGGTATACTCTGAGGCATTTGACGTGTTTTAAAAGTTCTCTTATCGTGAGACAGGATGACAGTGTCAGAGCAATCCACATGCAGGTTAAGCTTCATAGTGTTGCAGAAACAGTAAAGCCTGACAGAAAACCACAGTTTGATCCTAATGAATAGTGGAAGACTGAGGTGGAAGATCTGTTGAGCCTAAGACCAATCTAAGCAACATAATGAGACTTCCATCACCGATAAATCAAAATTAAGCAAAACAACAAAAGAAATCTTTTTACATCAGTGAAGAAGCGAACAAAAGCATATAAATCTTGGCAAATTCCCAAAGCTCGGTGTACAATATATTGTTAGGTCTCTGTGAAAACCCTGCTCTGGGAAGCTGATTGTATTGGTTATCTAAAGGCAACATTTCTTAAGTGGGAAAGAGTTTACTGTCTTCGGCAATGTGTGAGTCAGCTGCAGTAGGAATGAATGATCTCTCTCTTGGGAATTCATTCCAGAATGTTAAGAATCTTACTGTTTGCATTCTTTTTTTTAATAACATAGCCCAAATATTTACACGTTATTTTAAACAATAGTAAGACAAACTTATTTACAACTATATGTAAAAAGAAAAGAAGGGAGGAAGAAGGAAGGAAAAAACAAAGGAAGGAAGGAAGGAGGAGGGAGGTGATGATGAGAGAGGGAGGATGGGGGAGGGAGGAAGGGAGGAAGGAAGGAAGAAAAGAAGGAAAGAATGGTACTTCAGACCAAAGAGAAATAATGAATTTCAACTCCTTTGTGAAAGCAGAATGGGAAATCACAAAGCCTGTGTGGAAAGAGTCTGAACAAGGTCCTGTGGAATGCATACAGATTGTAGCCCTTTAGAGAGGTCTTAGTGTCTTCAGCAAAAGAGACATTTTATGACTGCGGTGACCTTGAAAGACAAGATTGCACCCCAGCCCCACACCTGTTACAGTGGCAGTCTTTAGAAGTTTGCTTCCATCTGGCATCTGGCCAGCTTGAAAGAATTTTAATCAGAAAGAGGTTTATGAGGTAACAGTGCCTGGACTCTGTCCTCTCTGAAGCCCTTTTCATACTGAGCACAAGGTTGTTCAGTCAATCCGTTGCTTATCAGGCCTATCTTAATTAGGCCTGGGAAATCAGTATGCAAAGCAAATTGTCCTTAAGCAGTTAGTACACCGCCTTAAAAAGTGTGCACTCTGTTCATTTTTCTGAAAGGAGGTTTTCTTCATCTTGAGAGTCACAGCTGGAGTAGAACTAAAGCCTAACACCAGCCAGAAAGCTTCCTGCTGGGTACATTTTCCTAGCTTTCAGCATAATTATGCAAATCCATCTTTGACATTAGAGAAAGGCCAATGACAATGTCAAGCAAATGTTATCCAATTTTCACTTAGTTCTCCTATTTTAGGTATTCATAGAGCTGATGTTCAAGCACTGGAGTATATGAGGAATCATTTAAGTGTCTGAGGGAACTGCCGTTTAGTTCCTGCTACTGGAGTAGCTGTTTAATTAGCAGGAGAAACCCATTCACATGGAGGCCTCTCCACTTTAAAAGTCTTTATTAATGGCATGCTGCCTTTAGATTACTTGGCATTAGTATAGCACCCATAGGCTGTTTCCATGACACTGACTACTGTTTTCACTGATTTTCTGAATGTAAGTTGTGTCTGAACATTAAACTCTGTTTTGTTTGTTTAGGAGCGTTCTATCCAACACACACACACACACACACACACACACACACACACACACACACACA
>JANHMN010000005.1:34962400-34995642 GCA_030674055.1 Rhabdomys pumilio | reverse complement strand
GTGTGTGTGTGTGTGTGTGTGTGTGTGTGTGTGTGTGTGTGTGTGTGATGGGAATGAAACCCAGAATCTTGTACACACCAGGCAAGTGTTCTGGCACTGAACTTTATACCAAGCCCCAGGCTGGCACTTGAATGTTGGGTTTCCAGCCTCCACTACTGTGAAAAGGAAATTCTTCTTGTTGAAACTACCCAGTATTTGGTGTTCTACTATCATAGCCCAAACAAAGGTAATGCAGGGAAAGGCCCAGCACTCTATTTTTTTTTTTGCAGGAAATTACATTCCCATATTCCCAGGACTTAGCACAGTGAGTAACATTTAATTTTTTTTTTAATGAATGACTGATCAAAATATGTTTTCTTTTGAAAAACTTTTCTCCAGAATTTGGCAAGTGGCCATATAGACAGAAAAAAAAAGAAACATAGAATGAGAAGATAATGACAGAAGTCTTTGGGGTGGTACTTAAGGAGAGCTTGAACGGCTGCCTAAATGATATAATTAGTTGGTTATTTTGCTGAAGGCAGAAAAACGATATAATGTCTCATTTCGGGCATACTTTGACGTTCGGAGTCTCTTCCATTTGATTTGTCATCATTGTTCATGATAGATGAATCAAGATATGTTTGTTCTCCCTGTTATATACCCCTGAGGCTTTTGTATAGAATGGGTGTGTGATACACATAGATTGGATAAAAATGTGTTTCTTCTCTTGTTCATGTGGGAAAAAAAAAGACTAATGTCTTCATGTTTTTAGTTAGGCTCATGTGTCACTACTTGCATTGACACAGACAAGAAAGACTTTAATGCCCTTATGATCAAAGGGTACAAGTACAGACGGTGAATTACCGTGCCAAAGCAGTTATTGCCCATGAAAATTCAAAAGCACCCACAGAGTATTCATAAAAGAGTTTCCACCTCTTCAATTGTTTGTTGCTCTGACTTTATGACAAATTGCAGATTGGCCTTACATTTAGGTTCATAAGAAGAATTTAAACAGATGTGCAGTATGGAAATGAGTCAATGGATGAGATCATGATAAGTATCCTTGTTCAATAAAGGAAATACTTAAATATCTTAACTAGTACTCATTAAACAAAGAAAACAAGGACCATAATTTTCCATTTACCACCAAGTTTTTCCAACTGCATCCACTAGAGCATCATGGTCTTGACATTTAGCAGAATTTACTAATGGAAAATGAATTGTTATGGGACATTAATTTTTGAATCATTCAAATTTCTGCTGTTTTGATTATTGGCCATTAACGGTTCTACTTTATGTGCTTCCCTTTGAAGCCTTCTTCCCTCCTTTATCGTCTGGGATTTTCTTTTTCTTTTTTTTTTTTTTTAATTGGATATTTTATTTACATTTCAGATGCCATCCCCTTTCCTCAATTCCCCTCCCTAGAAAACCCCTATCCCAATGCCCCCTTTTCCTTTTTGCCTTTATACAATTTTTTAAAAAGGTTAATCAAAGACTATAAGTTTGATAATGCTCAATCAGAAGTGTAACTCTTCTGGGATTTTATATAGGTTACTAAATTTTAGTGTTTCAGTTTTCTGTTTTGTAAAACTTCGGTAATGATGTTACCCATTCTGTAAGATTATCAGGAAGTATCTCTGATATGAAACATGAGTTTATAATAGTGGTTGGCTATAGCACACAATGAATATTTTCATTATTATTTAAATATTTATAGATATATGGAAGTCTGGAAAGAGAGATTGTTTTGTTCATACTGACAGTAGTCTGATTTGTAAATAATAATAATTGTTATTATTATTAAATTTGTTTCCAAATAAATAGGTTTTCTTATGGCATGCATACATATAGTGTGGGTTGATCTTTTGCCCTGACCCTTCTCTCAACTGTCTCTTCATCTTCTGATATACCCTTAAGCCCTAGTATTTTTCTTTCTAGTTCTAAATATTCCTCACCTCTTTCCTTTTTTAATTAGATACTTTATTTACATTTCAGATGTTATCCCCTTACTCCATATCCCCCCTTGCCTAGGAGCCCCCTATCCCATCCACCTTCCTCCTGCTTCTATGAGGATGTGCCCCCAGCTACCCTCCCACTCCCACCTCCCCACCCTCAAATTCCCCCACACAAGGCATCTAGCCTTCATGGGACCAAGGATCTCCTCTCCCACCTATGCCATAGTGGAACATATGTCCTTATTATATGTTGGAGCATCTTCTGGGTATATGCCCAGGAGTGGTATAGCTGAATCCTCAGGTAATGCTATGTCCAATTTTCTGAGGATCCACCAGACTGATTTTTAGAGTGGCTGTACCAGCTTGCAATCCCACCAACAATGGAGGAGTGTTCCTTTTTCTCCACATCCTCTCAAGAATCTACTGTCACCTGAGTTTTTGATCTTAGCCATTCTGACTGGTGTGAGGTGGTATCTCAGGGTTGTTTTGATTTGCATTTCCCTGATGACTAAGGATGTTGAACATTTCTTTAGGTGCTTCTCAGCTATTCGAGTTTCCTCAGTTGTGAATTTTTTTATTTAGCGCTGTACCCCACTTTTAATAGGGTTATTTGGTTGTCTGGAGTCTAATTTCTTCAGTTCTTTGTATATATTGGATATTAGCCCTCTATCAGATGTAGGATTGGTAATGATCTTTTCCCAATCTGTTGGTTGCTGTTTTGTCCTATTGACAGTGTCCTTTGCCTTACAGAAGCTTTGCAATTTTATAAGGTCTCATTTGTCAGTTCTTGATCTTAGAGCATAAGTCATTGGTGTTCTGCTCAGGAACTTTTCTCCTGTGCCTAGGTATTCGAGGGTCTTCCCCACCTTCTCTCCTATTAGTTTCAGTGTATCTGGTTTTATGTGAAAGTCCTTTATCCACTTGGACTTGAACTTTGTACAAGGAGATAAGAATGGATCAATTTGCATTCTTCTACATGCTGACCTACAGTTGAGCCAGCACCATTTGTTGAAAATGCTGTCCTTTATCTACTGGACGGTTTTTACCTCCTTTGTCAAAGATCAAGTGACCATAGGTGTGTGGGTTCATTTCTGGATCTTCAATTCTATTCCATTGATCTTCCTGCCTGTCTCTGTACCAACACCATGCAGTTTTTATCACTACTGATCTGTAGTACAGTTTGAGGTCAGGCATGGTGATTCCCCTTGAAGTTCTTTTATTGTTCAGAATAGTTCTTGATATCCTGGGATTTTGTTATTGCAAATGAATTTGCAAGTTGCTCTTCTTATCTCTATGAAGAATTGATTTGGAATTTTGATGGGTATTGCATTGAATCTGTAGATTGCTTTTGGGAAGATGGCCATTTTACTATATTAATCCTGCCAATCCATGAGCATGGGAGGTCTTTCCATTTTATGAGATCTTCAGTTTCTTTCTTCAGAGACTTGAAGTTCTTGTCATATAGATCTTTCACTTGCTTGGTTAGATTCACACCAAGTTATTTTATGTTATTTGTGACTATTGTGAATTGTGTCATTTCCCTAATTTCTTTCTCAGCCTGTTTATCCTTCAAGTAGAGGAAGGCTACTGATTTGTTTGAGTTGTTTTTATATCCAGCCACTTTGCTGAAGTTGTTTATGAGGTTTAAAAATTCTCTGGTGGAAGTTTTGGGGCTACTCACTTATGTATACTATCATGTCATCTGCAAATAGTGATATTTTGACTTTTTCTTCCTTTCCTATATGTATTCCTTTGATTTTTTTTTGTTGTCTAATTGCTCTAGCTAGGACTTCCAGTACTATATTGAATAGGTAGGGAGAGAGTGGGCAGCCTTGTCTAGTTCCTGATCTTAGTGGGATTGCTTCAAGTTTCTCTTCATTTATCTTGATGCTGGGTACTAGGTTGCTGTATATTACTTTTACTATGTTTAGGTATGGGCCTTGAATTCCTGATCTTTTCAAGGCTTTTACCATGAAGAGATGTTGAATTTTGTCAAATGCTTTCTTAGCAGGTATTTTTTTTTCTGGTCTAGTCTATTTGGAGTTCTGTAGGCTTCTTGTATATTCATAGACATCTCTTTCTTTAGGTTAGGGAAGTTTTCCTCTATTATTTAGTTAAAGATATTTACTGACTCTTTAAGTTGGGAATCTTCACCTTCATCTATATGTATTATCCTTAAGTTTGGTCTTCCCATTGTGTCCTGGATTTCCTGGATGTTTTGGGTTTGGAGCTTTTTGCATTTTGCATTTTGCATTTTCTTTGACAGTTGTGTCAATATTTTCCATGGTATCTTCTGCACATGAGATTCTCTCTTCTATCTCTTGTATTCTGTTGGTGACTCTTGATCTCTTTCTTAGGTTTTCTATCTCCATGGTAGTCTCCCTTTGAGATTTCTTTATTGTTTCTACTTCCATTTTTAGATCCTGGATAGTTTTGTTTAATTCCTTCACCTGTTTGATTGTGTTTTCTTATAAGTCTTTAAGGGATTTTTGTGTTTCCTCTTTAACATCTTCTACCTGTTTACCTATGTTGTCCTGTACTTCTTTAAGGGAGTTATTTATGTCCTTCTTAAAGTCCTTTATCATCATCATGAGAAGTGATTTTACTTCTGAATCCTGATTTTCTGGTGTGATGGGGTGTCCAGGGCTTGCTATGGTGGGAGAACTGGGTTCTGATGATGCCAAGTAACTTTGGTTTCTGTCGCTTATGTTCTTGAGCTTGCCTTTTGCTATCTGGTTAACTCTAGTGCTACCTCCACTCACTGTCTGTGACTTGAGCCTGTCTTTCCAGATATCTTGCTTGTGTCAGAACTCCTCAGGGTTCAGATGTCTCTGTGATCCTGTGATTCTGAGATCCTGGGTGGAAGAACTCCTGGGACTCAGGCCACCTCTGGGATCCTGAAATCCTGGTGCTCTGAGTGCAGTGGTTCGTCTAGGATGGCTCAGGATATGGTGTCTCCACAGGAGCAGACAAGCTAGGTGTTTGCTGCTCTGAGTGTTAGTGGCTCCTCTAGAATGGCTCAGGATACAGTGTCTTCACAGGAGCAGACAGGCTAGATATTTGCTGCTCTGAGTGCAGTGGCTCCTCTAGGATGTCTCAGGATGTGATGTCTTCAAGGGAGCAGACCAGCTAGGTGTCTGCCCCAGGGAAAAGATTCCTCACCTCTTTCGGTAAAACCTCCATTTCCCCCTTTCTCATGGGCCCCTTTCTAGTTTTCTAGTTTCCATACGTGATCATTTCCACATAAATACACACACAAAAAAGTTAGAAGCTAGAATTTTCTGTATGTGGTGTTTGTCTTTCTGAGTCCTAATAAGGTATTTTCCAGTTCCATCAATTTTTCCTCAAATTTCATTTTTAGGACTGGATGAAATTCTATTGTGTATGTGTACTACATATCTAATTGTCCATTAAATGTTTGTTAATGGACAATTAGATTGTGCAAAATTTAGCACAATTTAGACTGACTGTTCTTACTATCTTTGTGACCAGAACAGAAAGGAATATGGATGTCCAAGTATCTCCTTAGTAAGCTATGGTGTCCTTTGTACATAGGCCCAGGAGTGGTATAACTAAATCATGTAGTAATTCCATTTGTCCACATTCTTTATCCAGATCAGGCAGAGAAGACAAAGCCTCACTAAGAAAAGGCAGTCCTCCATTTTTGTGCCAAGCACCCAGGTGCAACACAACTCCACATTGATTTCCATAGTGGTTCCAGTTCTGTATTCTCCCAGAAACAATCTAATGCTTCTCAGTATTTGTTGCCATTTCATTTTAAATTTTTATTTATTCCTTTTTTTACACATGTTACTACCATGCACAGCTAGGAAACCATTGTTAATTTTTCAGGTGTGATAAATTTTGAGACAGTATTTTGTTATGAAGCACTGGATGGCCTAGTCAACAATATAGAAGTCAGGCTGGCCTCGGACTTACAAGTGATGTGATTAAAAGCATGCATTTATTATTCCTTTTAAATAACAAACTATAGAAATGATCCCTGGATGGACTTTTTTTTTTCTTTTAAAAAAAGGAACCCTTTCAAGCAATCTTTAATTAAACCTATAGTACATTTATTTATGTATTTGTGAGGGGAGAGGCACATGTCATAGTGAACGTGCAGAGGTCAGAGGACCATGTGTAGGACTCAATTCAAGTTTCTCTCTTTACCATGTGGGTCCTGAAGATTAAACTCTGCCCTCAGGCTTGGTAGCCACGACCTTTAGGCACTGAGTCAAGTCTCCAACTATTATTTTCCTGATGGTAGCCATTCTGACTGGGCTGTGATATTTTGGATAGCCTGCATGTACTGTAGAGGTAATGTATACTATGAAACTACCCAGCTTTAGATTTTGCTCTTAAATTTTTAAATGAGATGTAGTGCTTGCATATCTTTATAGGGAACACTATCACAGTTGAGTACATTTGTATAATGTCCAGACACCAAATTGGGCTAACAAATTGTGTTCGTCAGCTTTCCCTTGCTGTGACAGAATATCTTTGAGAAAAATCACCTCAAAAAAAAAAAAAAAAAAAAAAAAAAAAAAAAAAAAAAAAAAAAAAAAGAAGAGATTTATTTGGGCTCAGTGTTTCATAGATTTCAGTTTGTGGTCTTTTGATACTGTTACTGTGGACCTGTGATGAAACACAGCAACATGATGGGAGGAGTGTGACAGAGGAAAGTTTCTCACTTCATGGAAGCCAAGAATCAGGGATGGGGCAAGGGAGAGGGTAAGGGATAGGTAAAGTGGAGAGAGAAAAGGAGGGTCAGTAGCAAAACATATCCTTCAATACATACCCCCAGTAACCTACCACCTTCAATTAAGACACATCCCGAAAATCTCATATAGCATGAACTTATCGGCGTATAAATTTATTGACAATATTAGTACTCTCATAATCAAATCAGATATTAACAGTATGAACATACTGATAACGTGCTTTTCAGCACCTTAACTCTTGGGAACATTTTATGTCTATACGATATTATAAAGAGTAACTTGTCCTCAAACATTAATCATTTTATACATTAGGAATTTCTTGCTATTCTGTATTCCTTACCAGTCATTTTGAAATATCTTACTAGGTCATTTTAGCCAAGACCTGTCCTGTTGTGCTATAGGGGGAAACCAGAACTGATTCTTCCTAAGTGTTTTATGATGTTTACTAGCAATTTGTTTCAAACATTTATTGATCTCTTAGGATAGTAAGCTAATCACAAAGTGAAGAAATTGAGGAGAAATCTGGGCTAAAAGCATAGGGAGACTGAATTTTAGAGAAAATTCACATCATGGAGTCAGGAAAAACTATTCTGAGGGGAAGGCCCAGATAGATCAGACCAAACAAAATAATTCGGAGAGGATCTTTTTGGATGGCATAGGAACTCCACATTCTAAGTGCTTCTACAGAGAAGTCAGGGATGACTAGGTTGAAAGTGTTTATGGCTAATATTTAATTTTATCAATATGTGCATTCATACTCTCAGCATGTAACCTAATTTGTGAGAATATCTCTCTATATATATTAATATATACATATTAATATATAGAAATTATATATTAATATACATATTAATATACACATATATATTAATATACATATTAATATATAGATATAATATATTAATATACATATATATATATATATATTGAATTAATATATCATCTGAGGGGTTAGAAAGATGGCTCAGTGTTGATCTCAGAGAAATTTAGGAGATAAAGGAGATTAAAAGGGCATTTGTTTGTGACCAGCAAATATTTAGGAGTCTGGTATTCCAAACACCTGATTCAGGGTCAAATAAAATTTCTTGGTATATTTGATTTCATTCAGTTATCAAAGCATTAGTATTAATCTAGCTCCAGAATCCTGTCCACACACCTTTTTTTTTTTTTTTTGTTCATTGCAGAGTGAAAAATCTTAGTAGTTCATGGGGTAGCAGTTGAGATTTAACGTTATGAGCATACAGGTATAGGAGGGAGTATGCTGATAGGCAAAAAAAAAGTTATCTAAATCTATGCTGCTCTAGAGTAGATAATGGGTGTCAACAGCCTAAAAACTTTACATGGAGACAATATAAGCCTTGTGTAGCCTGTTTTATGCTGTGTGCTTCTGCCCTTTTGTTTTTCCCTTTTAAACAGCAACAGTTATTGATATCTACAGTGCCTCTGATACGTTGGTTTTTGGTAGATCACAAATTTCCATCCTAATCTCTATTTTGAAACCCCAGACACAATATATTTTTCAAACCCTTAATAATATGACATGATATTTTAATACATATATTAAAACTAGAACAGAATGAGCACCAAAAGTCAAAAGCAACATCACAAACATGAAGAGTATAACTGCATATGAACTATGAACTGAACAAAAGCCTCTGATATCTTTGTTTTATCAATGCCAAAGCGTTCTGCACACATTGAAAAAAACATTCCTTTATTGCTTTGTTTTTCATCCAATCAATACTATTATACATTACAGTGCCACAGACTATGTAAAGTTATATAAAAGCCTGTTACCAGAAGGGATTTAAATATATAGACATAGAATTAAATGAGATTTGAAGCCTACTTGCAATTTCCTAATCAATCTGGTAAAATAAACTCTGTGTGCTAAAAATTAACTCCGGGTCTGATGATTTGCACAATTTGAAAAATGAGAAGCACTTCATTTTCTTTGTCTAAAATCAGTAGAAGGATTTTTGACTATTTTATTTCCTTTGTTTTTGGGCTTCAAAGAGTTGAACCCAAAGAACTGAGCAAAAGAGAAACAAAATATCCTCTGCTTCAACACAAAGAAAACCATCTAGCTCATTTGTATTTGTTCACTGATTTCCAGTACTGTTATCTTGAATTTCTGTGAATGCTTTGACAGTTGGGAAACAGCTGGGAAGACAGATAGTAAAGGAGAAAAATGAGGACAGCTACTCAAGGCGATCACTCAGCAGATTTTGCATTCTAATAAGCCACAACAACCCAGGAAGCCTCTGGGTTAGGGAGAGGTAGCTCCAACCAGACTGGGACCAATTATCTAAATATGACTGAAAGGTGTGGGAATTAGTGCTCTGTAGGAAACAAGCTTGATAAATGATATTTCTCTTCAATATGAGGCACAATAAACTGATATTCCACTTGGGAATTTCTTTGCACAGAAAAGTAAAAGAACAGCATAAATCTAATGTTCCCCGCTTCAAATACAGGGCGTCCTTTGCATAGATGAAACATGTCAGAAACTAGGGACCCTGTAGAAGAGATAACTTAAAGAATATTCTGGTTGTCATAAGGACTTAGAGTAAGATAAAAAGAAAAAAATCAAGTTTCTAGACACCCACCTGTCTATAAGTCATCCCAGAATACCAGTTTCAAATGACAGGTAAATAGTTAGTTGCTCACTGAATGATACTTTAACAAGAAAGCATTTGTAGCTAGATCGAGAGGATGCAGAAGTATTGCAGTGTGGGTGATGATAGTCATTTTTCTTTGAAAATAAACAAAATTGAGAACTGATAGTTAGTTATTTATAGTGGAGATGGATCGGAGTCCCTAGCCATAACATCAAGCACTCTTCTAATGAGGTATCTCTCAAAAATCAAACAAATATTTTTAGCTCAATGTTCTATATAGACACCTACGTACAAACAAAAGCCTACACATTCAGTGAAGGAAGTCATCAAGTGTTGAAGGCAGAAACAATTTTGATCATTGTTTCTCTTTAATCACCAATTTATCTTTTTCTTTAATGTGTATCAATGATGGAGAAGCATGTGAATTATGTTGTCTAATGTCCCTTTTGTACTCAGCCATTACTAATGATAAGCCCTCCATGATTTGGTCATAATAGTGGATTAGGCATAATCAAGTCTGCTGAATGCAAAAGGAAGGTAACTGATCAGGCCTCTTCTGTTGTTTAGATCATGCTTTTGTAATTTTATCACGTGAAGGAAGTTACACTTGTAGATGTGAATTTGTTCCCAGTATTCAGCTGCTAGACTATTTTTCATTTCGATCATGGCTTACAATGGCTCCTCAAAGAAAGAAAATCTTTTTTTTTTATTTTGTTTTGTTTTGTTTTTTTCCATTTTTCATTGGATATTTTATTTACATTTCAGATGCCATCCCCTTTCCCCATTTCCCCTCCCTAGAAAACCCCTATCCCGTGCCCCCTTTTCCTTTTTGCATTTATACAATTTTTTAAAATGTTAATCAAAGGCTTTGTAAGTATGGTAATGCTCAATCAGAAGTGTAACCCGATACCCAACCTAGATATATAAACTGTCTTTGACTGGTGGAGACACGTGAACATCTGCTTCCATGCCCCCTCTCTCTTTCTCTCCCTAAGAAAGAAAATCTTAAGGAAATACAATTATCATGAATCCTTATGTTTAGCCCACCTACAGAAAATTTCTTTCAAACATTGTGTAAGAATACTGTAGTAAAGTTTTATTGTCTTCATGGTGTGTATAAAAATAACAATTAAAGAGGAATATGTCATCAAGTTGGGAGGTAGTAGAAGAGAAGAAAGGGGAGTTGGAAAGGGGAGAGGGAAGGTTGGAAATTATGTTAATACAGTATTTAGGTATAGAATCTCCCCCCAAAACAAAAATATTTAAACAAAATAGATAGTAAAATGATCACAAACTTTAAGTAAGCAATCGTTAGTAAGACATCATGGTTATACTTGTAATCCTTAAACTTGGAGATCTGAGGCAGGAGGGTCATCAGTTTTTCAAGGCTAGTCTCTACGATGTGAAACCTTGTCTTAAAAAATAAGTAAACAAAACTGTGATGGTCTGTATATGCTCAGCCCAGGGAGTGGGACTATGAGAAGGTGTAACCCTGTGGGAGTAGGTGTGTCACTGTGGGTGTGGGCTTTAAGACCCTCATCCTAACTGCCTGGAAGCAAGTGTTCTGTTAGCAGCCTTCAGAGGAAGATGTAGAACAATCAACTCTTCCTGCACCATGCCTGGCTGGCTGCTGCCATGTTCCTGCCTTGATGATAATGGACTGAACCTCTGAACCTGTGAGCCAGCCCCAATTAGATGCTGTCCTTTATAAGACTAGCATTAGTCATGGTGTCTGTTCACAGCAGTAAAAATCAAAACTAAGACAAAAGCTATATTTGGAAATGTAGTTAGTTGAAAAGAAGACAAAAAAAAGCTAGTGAAATCACTTCAAACATTATTAATCATTAGAAACAATATTAATAATGAATCATAACAAATAGTTTGGCGCATTGAGACAACAGATACTTGCAAAAATATTACTGTCCTAAAATACAAGCCACATGATAAACTTTAGAATGTTTTCAATATAGAACATATGTACACAGTGTTATTTTTTTGAGACAGGGTCTAATTATGTAGCCCTACTTGACTTGGAATTCATTATGTAGACCAGGCTAGGATCTGTCTCACAAATATCCATCTGCCTTTTTCTATCGAGTGCTAGGCCTAAAGACATGCACTACTCTGCCTGACCTATAATATAAACTTTAACTAACAAATTATGTCCTTTAGTTCCAGATGTATTTCCTTAGTATGAGGCCCCGGATTCCATGTTGATATGCTGTGGCATCCACAAAGTGCTCAGAGTGACTGCGTCTCATTTCACAAGTTTTCCTTTCTTTAAAGAACAAGTTCCAGTCATGAGGTTTTTGGATTTTCCTTTCCTTGTCTAGGAAATAAATATGGCTAAGATTGGGATCCCTTAAGGGAGGGAGTCAAGGTAATTTAATTGTTGTCTGTGCATATGTGTGCACCAAACCAATGGTTCAGTATTATGCCAAGCATCACATCTGGAATGGGAGATAAAAGAAATAGGTTGCTACCCTGCTTGTTTCGCACCTGTGCGTGTCTACAATATTTACAAATTGAAGTAAATAAAGAAGCCTCCAAGAACAGCCATTCTTTCCCAAAATAACTACAAAAATGCAATGTGTTTGGCAAATTCTCCAAGCATCATAAATAAATAATCTATTCAACTGGTAATAATATGCACAAGTCAATTTAAAAAGCTAAAAAATCCCAATTTTCAATAGATAGAAACTAAAAATTATAAAAAATAAATTTTAAATTAATAAATTCTCAGACCAAAATAGTTAAAGATAAGAAAATGTGAAGGAGTTTTTGTATGAATTTGCTCAAGAACAAGTCTTAGTCCCTTTAGTTTCCTTCTGCTGTGTCTATCCGAGTGGAATTCTTACTCAGTTTCTTCTCATTTCCTTTGGGAGGTACCAAGGACTGACTGCAGGACTGCCTGCCTACCTCCTGTACTACTTACTGTATGTTTTCAAGATTTGCAGGTTTACTTTTACATGACTGTTTTCCATTATATTGTCTGACAACATAGGTTCCTGGCAACCAAGAAAGGCTATTTGAGTAAGGAAGAATTTTAAATCACTTCACTAGCAAATGATTTGCGTCATGATGGAGTTTGCTTTTTGTCACCTTGGGCAATGAATACATAGATAATGACCCTTGTTCAGAAACATCCATTGAGCTGAAGAACGTAAGAGCTTTAAGAGCTAGTGGGCCCTAAATACAAATATGCTCTGTAGCATTTCATTTGTAAAGCGATATACTTATTTTTTATTTTAAGCCTGAGTAAAAGTTTTTATTGTGAGAATTGTTTAAATGATTAAACTCTGTCTTTACTCTGTGGGAGTGAGCATATAGATTATAAGAGATTGTCTGACAGAAAACCACATAAAATATTCACTTCACTATGATGGGGGGGTGGTATATTTCAAGGTAGCACCCAACCTGTAACATCTCATACCCTTATCCAAGTCCAAGATTCTCTATAAAAATTATCTAAAGCTATCTCTCTTAATATTCTGATTTTACCCTAAATGTTGATGATTCTTCTAAGAGGAAGATGAAACAAACTTCTGTGCTCAAATTTAAATTGTTAGCAGAGTAAAAAAGAAACATGGTGTGATTATTACAGAAAAGAGCAGGAAGGCTCTCCAAGACTCTAAAAACCAAGTATACAGATTATTCCACTCCTGGGTATGTAGTCAACAGAAGTGAAATCTGGATGTCAAAGACATATTAGCAAACTCATGTACACAGCATCATTATCCATGTTAGCTAACAGGATGAAGTAAATAAATGTATATTTACTGCCACACAGATAAAGAAACTATCACAGGGGATTTTTCAGCTTTAAAAAGCAAATTCTGTCATGTGTTACATGTTGGTGAGCCTAGAAGACACAATTCTAAAGGAAACAAGTCAGATATAAAAGCCAAATACTGGAAAGAGAAGTGGCTCGCATGGAGAAGTCCTTAGTGCACAAGCCCGTGAACCCTGGTTAAATCTCTGGACCCCATATAAAGCTAAAAGGAGAAACCTGACTTTACAACGTTGCCATCTGACTTCCACAGATATGTCATGGCACATACAAACCCACATTTTAAGGCAATAGTAATAAAAGAAGTAAATATTTAGAAAATAAGTAATACATGAGGAATCTAAACCAGTCCAACACTTTGAAGGGACTGAGAAATGGCTGTTAAAGACCAAGAAGACAAATGGAGATTTAATGGTCAGTATACAGATTCTCGGTCATGCAAGATACCAAAGTCCTAGAGATCTATTGCACAATGATAAAAGGTTATAGTTAAGATTACTTTACATTTAAAATGGATAAAGTAATAAATGTTATATACAAACGGTCTTCTCATTTACCTTTAATATTAGCATGTTATTAACTTTGAGGATTACTCTGTTATGAAAATGTATTTATCTTTCATTAACTTACAATTTCTCATGCTCATTGGTCCACAGAATTTTAAAGACTCTCACTAAAGTATATGAAGTAACATTCTGAAGGATGTCAGTGATACATTAATTACAATTAAAGACATGCCATTTATGGAGATTATACCCACCACCACCACAATATGTGGAGAAGAAATTATTTGCAAGTTGTGATAATAAAATCAGTTTTGGGCATAATATGTTGAAGAAAAAATATGTTGGAAGAGCCTTGTCACTTTTAAATTTTAGCCATTAATAAAAATTTATTGCAGGTGAGAGCTATAGAAATACATCGGATAAAACTTATACTTCTAAGCCTGGCAGATTCTCTTGGGTTGCATTCAAAAGCAGTTTAGACCTTGCTATCTAAAGATGACAATTATTTAGACCATTGAAGATCAGTCATGTTTGAGATCATATTTTTAGGAGTTTCAGTCTTCAATAGTCACATACAGAAATAATTTAAAATATATACCCAAGAATTTCAAATAATTGATAATGATTTGAGATTTGCATATTAGCTCCAATGTAAGAAAATCGTAGCACAGACTATGAATGAAGCAGGATAACAAAAGATAAAGATGACTTGGTCTAGAGCAAAGACAGAGCTTCTTGGCTAAGGTTTCATGACTGTGTTGAAAAAAGCCTGGGAGTACCCTGTTTTTTTTGTTTTTTGTTTTTTGTTTTTTTTTTTTTTGTTGTTAGTGGAGCGAGAAATGATTCTGTAATTGTGATTTTTGTCATCAAAATGGGCAGACAAGCTAAAGGCTGGTCCTTGCATTGTAGCATAATCTATTTACATTGAGATTATACTGTCTATACTACATGTAAGATTACACTAGAAAAAAAAAGAGTCAGGGAATCATGTTAGAAAAACAAAACCTAGAAGAACAGAAATATAAATGTAAGAGACTATAGTATCAAATAACTAGGTTACAGACTCTTGGTAAATCAACATGAACTCATACTTTATCAACACATAAGCTGTTTTACACACACACACACAAACACACTCACATATGTATGTAGGCACATTACAGAAAAAACAATAAATTTTCAATTAATGTGGTTTATTTCGAAGGTCAAACCCAAATGAAGGGGTCTCAACCTAGAGTTTTGTAATAGTACAGACCCAACACGAGCAAAGTCTTGGAATATCAATCAAATTACATTTTTTGTCTCATATTTGAAATTTAACCCAAAGGATTCTCTCTTTTCTTTCTCTATTTTAACCTAAGCATAAGTGTAACCTTCCAGGTGCATCAGGTAGAATGTCAGGTTTCAAACCCTGTTGCTTAATGAATAATGCTAAGTTAGTATGTTTGCATTTCCTGAGGTATAGAATTTGAGATGCTCCCCATGCCTACCACATGGGGCTGCATATACAAAATGAGAGAATGCTTGCCATTTACTTTTTTTTTTCCATTTTCTACTTGCCTTCTTGGTTCAATTGCTGGGCACTACTATCTCTCACCTGGAAAACTCGCCACCTGGAAAACTCTTAGCGCCATACCTCCCACCTGCCCTAACTTACTTGGTCAGTTGAATCTAGTCCCTGCTAAACATCTCTTGACCACCTGCCTATAGGAGTAGCCACAGCCCATCGTTCCTCCTGAGAACTCACATGGCTGTTTGGTTCTCCTCTATCCAAAGTATGATGGAACTAACTCCCTCTTCCCTTCTTTGTGTCTCCTTTCCTCCTGGGACCCGGAAGTCCTGCCTGTACCTTCTGCCCAGCAATTGGCCCATGGCTTTCTTTAACTGACAGATCAAGAATCAAATGGGGAATAGGACCTTAACATCAGACCGCCCCCTGCCAAAATAAAACTACAACCCTGAAATTCTTTAAGAACATAGTCAGGAAAGATGGAAAATCACCTCCTCCACCAGAAAAAAATAATCAAATCAGGCCCATGCAAGAACAGATGACTGGCAAAGCAGTCAGTGAATAAGATGGCATCATGGGTAGAGAGGCTGGCTCACTAGCCTGACAATGAAGGTGGCAAAAGAAACAATACACAAGAGTTGTTCTCTGATCACCACACTTGTATCTGCATACATGGAGACATGCTAATAAGATTTAAGAAAGGCCAAAAGAAGCAGTGCCAATACCCATATACTGAGTCGAACAATAAATGAGTAGTAAACCATAGTAGTGCTCAATGAATAGTTAACAATATTTCTAAGGTGTAGAGCATCCTCTGGCCTTAACTCTTGTCTCTAGATAGGCTGGCCACCAGCACTCCTTTTGTTTATGAGGTATCCCTTCAGAGCTGAGTTATGGGAAGATACAGGACCATGACCAGCTCGTTACTTGGTTGCTTGTGTCTGAACTCAGGTTCTATTAACCACTGAGCCATCTCTCATCACTGCCCATATTGGAAGGTAACTTTTTTTTTTTTTAGATTCTCTGTGTAGCCCTGGCTGTCCTGAAACTAAATCTATAGACCAGGGTGGGCTCAAACTCACAGAGATCTGCCTGCCCCTGCTTTCTGAGTGCTGGCATTAAAGGTGTGCATCACACCTGATGACTCAGAAGGTAACTTTTTTAAGGCAAAAAGAAATTCATACTAGCTGTCTTAAAAGAATGCTCATGAGGCTGGGTGGTTGTGGCACATGCCTTCAATTTCCAGCACTTGAGAAGCAGAGGCAGGTGGATCTCTGAGTTCAAGGTCAGCCTGCTCTACAGAGTAAGATTTTGGACTGTCAGGGCTACACAGAGAAACCATGCACCCACACAAATAAGGAAAGAAAAAATAGAAAGAGAAAAGAAAAGGAAGAAAAGAAAAGAAGTTCAAGAGATGGGTTGGCAAGATAGCTCGGTGAGTACAGAGCCACCTAACTCCTGCCCCTTGACCCACATGATGGAAATCCAGGATTGACTTCCCTGGCCTCCAACTTAGAGATCCTCCGTCTCCTAAGTGCTGATAAAGGCCTCCACACCTGGTCATTACAGAAGATCACAATGTATTCACAGTAGGAATTTATAGTAATCAAACCCTGGCACAGTGCTTGTAACAGGATGTTATAACTTGTGAACATAAGGATATCGAGAGAGTCTTTGTGATCTTCAAAGTTAGTGGGAGATGTTTTACAACTGTACACATGTCCTTATAGACTGATAGGTTCCTAAGCTGGCTGGAATTATGAGTAGCTTCATTTTTTATGCCCCTTTAGGTGATCGGATCATGAATAGGCCATGTGGCTGATTTCACACACACACAGATTCAATACTCGGTGTGCTTTCTCATGTGGCATATATACATTTGTAGGGCTTCTCCCCAGTGTGTTTGTAAATATGGCTCTCGAGGCGGGAAGATTTTTTAAAAAAGACTGTCCACAGTTTTTGCAGATGTAGGCCTTCCCTTTGTTTTGGGTCGGGGTCCTGGGTTTTTTTTTTTTCTATCCTGGTACCACAGGAAGGCTTGAAGAGCATGCTGAGGGTTGTCCTGGGGCCAAGTGGGAGTTTGAAAAATATAAGACTCTGTCATCATAGGGCATCTGGCTACTAACGAGGGATATCATCCCTCCTGTATCATAGGTCTGGTCACCACTAGGGGTTATCATCTGCATGCCAGGGAAGGCTAAGTCAGTGTTGAGGGTTGTCATCTGCATGTGGTAGAAGGTATGATCACCAGTGGAGGTTGTTGCCTGGCCCCCATAGAAGGTTAGGTTGCCATCCAGGGATGTCATATGGTATCTGTAGAAGGTCTGATCATCATTGGGGGGTTGTTTTCTGACTTCCACAGATAGTCTGGACACCAGTTATTTGAGCTCCATGGTAAGATACATTACTGCTAGGAATCATTGTCTGGCCCTCACAGAAGGTCTGGTCACCATTGTGGGTTGTCGTTTCACTCCCATAGAGACTTTGGTTACCATCAGAGGGTATCATCTGGTTTCCATAGAAGGTTGGCTCATCACTGGGAGTGGTCTTCTGACTTGTATAGAGAGCCTGGTTACCATTCAGGGGCATTTTCTGACACCCATAGACAGTCTGGTCAACATTGGGAGTTGTTATCTGACTGCCATAGGAAGTTTGGTTACTATTGGAGGTGTCATCTGAGTCCCATAGGCCAAGTCATTGGTGGAGATTGTGATTTGACCCCTGTAGAGAGTTTGGTTAGTATCAAAAGGCATTGTCTGACCCCCGTAGAGAGTCTGGTTAGAATCAAGGGGCATTATTTGACCCCCATAGAGAGTCTGGTTTCCATTGGGAACTGTCATTTGATCATTATAGTATATCTGATCCCCACTGAGAATTTTCATCTTATCTCTGTAGACATTCTGGTCACTGTAGGTTGTCGTCTGATCCCTATAGATTGTCTGGTCAGCACTGGCAATTGTTACCTGACTTCTATTGATATTCTGGTCACTACTGAAGGTCATCTTGTGATGCCTATGGGGAAGTCACCATCTGACCTCAATAGGAGGCTTGGTCACTCCCGGAAATGACTGGATAGTCTTCAAATGAGGTTTGGTCACTACTGAAATTCACCACAGGGCCCTCTTTAAGAGCTGCTAGCTGATTATTATAAAGGGTGTTTCTCTGTCTATCTTCAATAGAGACTGTCACCTTGTTTCCCGTGGTTGCTGTCTTCTGGTATCCAGTGAGTAAGGGCTTAGAGTTATCCTTGACATTGGTCAGCTGAGAGCTTGCTGTGGATATCCTCTGGTCAACTGACACAGCTTCTTGGTTTACAGGAACAGCCTTAGCTGGCTATGCGAGGCATATATTAAGGGCTTTTGCAGGGTGTGCTGTTGAGACTGGCTGGGGGATAGTAGAATATTCAGAGGTCATCACTATGGAACTGCAGGAAGTCATGACTAAGGGCTGACTTGCACTGACTATCTTTTACAGGGGCTATGAGAGGCTCGAAGACCTGAAGCTAAGCTAGAGCTCATACCTGGTCTTTTACGTGGCAGGAAGAGTTGGAGAAGCTCAACTGCCTCAGATGTTTGGAGGATGAAGTTAAGCTTTTTGTGGAACTAGATTTTCAGTTGGAAGAACCGAAGCAGATCTAGAAAGTGGACTCTGATGGTAACCACTAGCTGATGTGATCTAGGTGGACTGGGAGCATTGTCAGCATCACTGTAAGGAGCATTGTCAGCATCACACATTGGCACTTTATAAGAGATACACTTCTGACTCTTTCCTGAACCAGGACTGCTGGGAAGAGAAGCATTAGAATGTAGTGGGGAGTAGAACTTAGAGAATAGTGGAGAACACATTTCACAATGGATTGTATGTTTTCTGAAAGTCTAGTCCAGTCTTAAAGCTTTTTTTCTATATTTTCAGAAACTCTCATTAAACATGAAGTTGACTTTACAATATCTATGTATCACTTTGAATTTCTTAGAATTTCCTTACTTAATTGTGCTAGGGGTAAGATGACCTTGGTACATTGATTCTAATTTTTGTGTAAGTAATTGCTCCTAATACATTATTTTCATTCTCAGCAGAACAGCTAATATAGTTGATATCTCCTAACTGCAGACGAATACTGTCAGAGCTCATTTTGTAAGAAATCGCTATCAGAAGATAATCCATTACTCAACACTGTGCAGGTTTTGTTCTGATAACAGGCACATTTATTATCAAGAAGAAAGTCACTGGGGTGGGGCATTTGGGGCCTAAGTATGAGTTAGTCCGTGATAGGTGCTGAGCTTTCTCATATGAAAGAGGTTCAGGGTGCTCTAGAAATCTCTGACCGACATATACATTTTAGAAACGTTTCATTTATTTGTGAGTGCACACTTGCACCTGTGTGTGTGTGTGTGTGTGTGTGTGTGTGTGAGAGAGAGAGAGAGAGAGAGACAGAGAGAGAGAGAGAGAGAGAGAAAGAGAGAGAAGGAGAGAGAGAGAGAAGGAGAGAGAAGGAGAGAGAGAGAGAGAGGCACATAGCACTTTTACCTGCTGAGCTCCTAACTTTTTAAAATTTGTTTCGTATACAAATTGTGTGCTTGATATACTATAACTCACCACGTCAATTTTCTTGCCTCATTTTATCGTGACTGTAGAATTGGAAAGGAAAAGAAGGGTTAATGTAAGATAGAAACTGTCTCAAGAGCTAGCTTCAACCTTCCTCCTTTGACCTGTGACCTACATTAGCTTGCACCACTTCCTGACAGACACATTCCTTCTTCTTATCAGTGTAACCTGTCTCATGCTGTCTTGATCACATGCTTTTGTTTTCCTGTTTTATTTATTTTTTTTACCAAGTCTTTTCACAATTCCTTATTGAATACCTGTTTTGTTCTATGAGCTGTATAAGGAACTGAAGTTACTGTAATGAATAAGATAAACTGCTTTGAAGTCTGCACCCTCATCCTTTCTGTTTTGTAAAAAAGATGCTGACCATCCTTTAAATCATCCTGTTTGATATTCTTCTCCCCGAAAAGGACCTCCTTATTTTCCATTTCATTTCAGCTATCAGAAAACAACTAACATATTGACCATAAGGCATGACTACTTAACACCAACACATTATACTGAATATATACTTTTATATATAAATCAGGATCTAGAGTTTAACAGTTCTGACTTGGAATCCCACGTCCTACTTATCTGTCTGATCTGGAACAAGTTATTTACTCTCTCTGAGCTGGGATATCTGAACTATGATTTAGTTAGTTAAATTTACTGAGAAGTGGCTACCCGTATATGTACCTAAATGTTGGCTATTATTGTAGATACTAGTTAATATAAATTTTATTGAAATCATCTTATGACATTGAAATATCAGGGATGGTTGGTTATTCTTTTCTTGCATTGGAAGAAAGGGATCCATGGAGTTCAACTGATTTGCCGTTAGTCCTCCAGGGGAATTCATGATGGGGCCAAGACTATAATCTCAGCTTTCAGCCCACAGTTCAAGGAACTGAAATTACAGTAATGAATTGGTTTCTTTGCCTAGAATAGATCACTAAAATTTTTGTGGTCTTCCTGACTGGCTGACTTCTTGACTCCTTGACTAGTTCTCTGCTGACACAATTAAGTTGATTATTCATAGTTCTTTTGATAAAACAGTGATGTTTCAACAGCATTTTTTATTAACATGTGATGTGCAGCACCACCATTTCTGGCACATTGTCCATCCCTTACCACATGTTTTCAATACAGGCTCACACATGGACTGAGACTTGTGACTGGGTTAGAGAGCAATTCGTAAGTTTCTTTTACTGAGCAATGCCCAGCAAGAGTGCAAAGATTCATAAATGGCTGGTCCTTGATACTTATATAATGATCAGAGTATTTGTTTTTAATAATGGAAAATGTTATGTCTTGGGTTTATTTGCCTTGGTTTGTGTAAAAGTTCATATCAATGTGCTTGATTTGGATAATCCTATAACTTATTTAACGTGCATCTTACTCTAAAGACAGACCATAGAATTAACTAGCTCAGCCAAGGTTTGAAATTCCCTATCACACGCCTAGAATGTGGACAGGCTTTCATTTCATACAAGGTTGGATTTTCATAAATCACTTCCTGCAGTGAAAGGAAATTTTCTAAAAGCGTAGCAAAGCATAGTCCTTGAGGGCAAATTCAGCTAAGTTTTTCTAGTTTTTTTACAAATGAAACTTTTAGGTAAGGTTCCCATTTTTTCTTAAATCAAACGCAGCAGAAATAATGCATTGGACAGCAAGTGACCAGGAAAAGATGACAATCTTTAGTACTGAGCAATGTGTCCTCACGATCATTATTATTCTACTCAAATGTTATGGTATGGTATTTTTATAGCAATAGTATTTTTCCTACATCTACTAAAGTCCTAAAAAAGGGCTTATTCTTAGTTTTTCAGACTTTATCATAAGCATACATTTATTCATTCCAAAAATTCAATTCTTTGCCATTTTCTTTATTGTCTGCTTTCTATCCAGCACTCACAAAATTCCCGAGACACCTGAGATGAGTGAGGCATAGTCACTGCCTTCAAGGAATTCAGAGCCTGGGGAGGTAACCCGATGAATTATTAAGTAACATAGTTGCATGTTATCACTAAGATGGAAGCCAAATGCTGTGGGAGTCCAGTTCCTTCTCTCAAGAGTATGATTTATCATTTTTATCTGTAATTCAGAAAGGGATTGCAAAGTCCTCAGTAAATGATTTCAAGCTTCAGAGAACAGGCTCTAGAGATTTTTTTTTTTTTTTTTTTTGGCAAAGGGCACCTTGGCACTGTCACAGAAATAACTCTACAAGGCTTCCTACGCCATCTTTGTCCAAGGCCAGACTTGTTAATATTTCAGGTCTTCTAAAAAAATTAGCAGTAAAGTATCAAGGCTCAAAAAGGAGCATTCCCATCAATTAGCTTCTCTATACACAGCAGGCAGCCACTGGGAGCATCTGTAGAGATGTAGATAGCTCAATATGAAGGTTCACTATTTTTTGAGATTGCTTTCTAAAATAATTATTTTACTTACTGACAAGTATAATTGAATCTAAGCATCTAAAGGAAAAGAAAACAGTTTCTATAAGCATTCAAAACCCACGAAGTTGCTAACTTTTCTCCCAATACAAAAAAAAATTCCATTATGAAATAATGATTTTCATTTTGCAAATATACATTTGTCAATGAGAAAATCCTGAGGTCCAGCCAATTGCTATTGAACAATCAGAATATCCAGTTCCTATTGAACTCTTAGAGCTAGATCCTCTAGGCTTAGGAAGTTTCATGCTTGACTTACATAACAATCAAAACACATGAACATTGGAGAGGCACATGATAATGACACATACCTGTAGATTCAGCTCTGGGCAGGATGAGGCAGGAAGATCACAAGATCAAAGCTAGTCTGGACTATACAACCAGACCTTATCTCAAAGCAACAGGATGTTAGCACTGTTGTCTATTAATAAGTGCAAAGCAACACAAATTATATCTGATACATAAGGAAATGTGGTAACGAATTGTGAATTGTTTAACATTGTGCTTCTTGAACTTTAAGAGTTGGCCATAGCACTGTTTTCAAATGAATGTCAGTATCATGTGTGAAGCAGTAATGTGTGCTGTCTTGAAATCTTATTTATTTTAAGTCTACTTACCCCTATGGTAAAATTTTTGAGACTCTGCACTCTATTGTAATAAAAAGTTAAAATGTAAGAAAAATGAAGGCATTAACAACCCTTTAGTGCCATTATAAAAGTGGGGTCACAAGAAAAACTAGCTGTTCCTCAGACTGAAGAGTCAAAGGGTGAATAGAAGGAATCACAATTCACCCAGCTTAAAAAGCACTCCTTTTCACATCGACAGTGCAAGTCTTCATGGACAGTACTCACAACAGGCACATATTTGTTTCTACTTTTAATTCATTTTTTTTTTTGCCAACAGAAGCCCAAATCATGTTCACACAGCAAAGATCAAAGAAAAAAATTTCATGTTCCCATCAGATGGAGAGGAAAATGATCATGTTAAAATATGCAGGAACATTGGGTTCTTATGGAAAGGCTCAACTTCAAGGGGAAAAAAAAGTTCCTAAAACCTAACCCTGGGAGAAGGAAGACTGTCTTTATAAACATCAGGTAAGTAGAGCTAACCATGTAGAGAAAGGAGAATACATATCTGAAGCGCTGATGTAGGGTGAAAAAATGGAGAAACACTGGAGATATTCACAGGATGGAGGTGCAAGATCCTTAATAGATGCAATCAAATCCTAGGCTTTAGAATACTTCTCCTTTCCCAATTTTATTGCCATGGCATTCAAATGCTCTTTATAGCAACTCTTTTTGCCTAGTATTTCATGTTTGCCATTTAATAAAGAATGTAACATGGAAGAAAAAAAATCAAAAGACACACTTGGGAAACTGTACCAAGTATCAGAACCAGACTTAAGTAAGGCAGGAATTTTTGAATCATCACACTATGAATTTTAAACAGTTTTAATTTATGGTTTAAGATGCTCTGGATCTCTATGTCGCTCAAGACTGTTCTTAAAAATCACAGTCCTCCTTCATTCACCTCCCAAGTACTGGAATTAAAGGTAGACACCCCTGAGACCATTAAAATAGCTACGATTCATGTACAGATAGCTCTAATAGACAAAGTAAGCCCGTGTGTAAGCAGAGATGTGCAATGTCAGTGTAGAGATAGAAACTTTAAGAAAGAATAAATAATGAGAAATGTTCAAAAAACTAAACAAAGAGTGCTTTTTTAAACGTTTGTTAATAAAACGCAAACTGGAGACAGCTAACACAGGAATTGGAAGTTTAAGGACTTTACAACAGAAACATCTCAAATTAGAAAATAAGGGAAAAAGTGACTAAAAAAGAAAAGAGAATAGAATATTCAAGAGTCATGGGACTAAAAAATTGTACATATACCTAGTAGAAGTATGAGATGGAGAAGAAAGAAAATAAAAAAGAACATAAGAAATATGGCAGAGGGGCTGAAGAGATGGCTCTGCTGTCTTACAACCAAAATATAAGAAATCTGGCAGAGAATTTTTCCAAATTAATATTAAACACTAAACCACAGGTCCAGAAAGTTCAAAGAGCATTAAGTATGATGAATGCAAAATAATAGTAAATATATTCAAGTATCTGTATATATCATTATTTACATATATTTACATCCTTGGTGTGATTAAAGATAATATTCCAAAGTTTAGATGAAGGGCTTTGGATTATTTTACTGTTATCAGGTAATCACATTGCCATAATAAATTTATTACCCACTAAAAAGTGGGCAAGAAGAAAATATGACTGAAAAGGAGAGAAATGGAGTCTAAAAATGATTCATCGAAGTAGAGAAGGCAGAAAGGGGCAGAAGGTGAAGAACACCAGCTATATCCTGAAGAAGTACATATACTACAATATGATAGACATCCATCAATTTCAGCAGCAGCAGTAGCAAGGCAAGACACTGACTGGGAAAATATTTGAAATGATTTTTCAGAAAAAGAACCATTTGATACATACAAATAATGGGTAAACTCAACAATAAGAAAAGAAAATAAATGTATTATAAATGAGCCTTGTAATCAGTGAGTGTATGTGTAGCTCATTGTACAAGAATAGGGTTGAATCTTCAACACCAAAACAAAGACGAGAGCAGATTAGAGAGAACAAGGCCCTTAACTGCTCCCCATGAAGGAAAACATAATATAAGATAGTGAAAAGTTGTTCCCTATCATATACAATTTATAAATTATCAACCAAAATTAAAAGAACATTGGGATACCACACAAGACTGTTGGAATTCCAGATTCCATAACACTGACATTGATAAATCAGTCTTGGCTTACTACAGTGGCACAGTTGTCACAAGTAGACAGTGTGCTTTATAATTTTTTTTTTTTCAGAGGCTGGGTTGGCAAACTATACCCCTAGGAAAATTTAGCCCATTGACTGTTTTCTTATGCAAATAAGTATCTGTACTGTTTGCATGTGTCTAAGTGATGTGTGTGTGTGTGAGAGTGTTTGTATCATTCATTTGCTCATCCATGAGCATTTGGAGACCAGAGAAGACTGTCAAGTGTCTTATTCTATTGATCTCTTCCTCCTTGTTATTACTGCACTTTTGTGGTACTAGGAATTGGATCCAGGACTTGACACATGCTAGACAAACACTCTCTCACTGAGCTATATTCTCAGGATCTCTGAGACTATACAACATACAGTAAACAATCTAGAAACATCGTCCTTCACATTCACGTGCTCCACTAGATGCACTGGCCCTTGGGATCCATCTGTCTCTGTCCACTCCTTAACTTGAACATTTTGTGCTGAGATTACAGGTGCTTGTTGCCACATCTGACTTTTCAATGGGTGTTAGAGATATACTCAGTGAGTTTCTTATACTGGTGCACAAAGCACTTTACACATCAAACCATCTTCCCAGGCTAGGTTTTACATATTTAATGTATAAAATAGGTTTAAAGAATATTTCAGGATATATTGCTTTCAAATAGCATTTTAAAGGTCTGTAAAACCTAAAAAAAAAAAAAAAAATCACATAAATTTGTTTTGTAGAATGTTTTTTGACTTCTAGACCAGAGAGTGACAATTTTTCACAGAATGATAATAAGAAAGAGAACTTTCATGGTTTTTTTTTTCTGCTCTAAGTCCACTCTGACACCACAACATTTGAGCTGTAGGTTGCACTTTGATTGAGGAGACCTAAGACTAGTGGTCTATTACCTTTGGCAGCACACAGTAAGCAATCTAGAATGTTGTTTCAGGAACAAACAGTGGCAGGTATGGGGTAGTCACACTTAATCTATTCCATTGTGTCTGGGATTAGTGACCAAGGCAAAGTCCAGAGGGAGAGGATGTTTAGGACTTGCAGTTTGGTAGGGTGGACTTTGACCTGCAGGGCCACGTGTGTTCACAGTAGACATTCTGAAACTTCCACGGTTTTTCTTTTAGTTTCATTATACCTACCTTTTCCTTCAGTTTTCATGGCAAATAATGATTTTCTTCCCCCTCTTAGCTAGCAATGCTAGAAAATTATTTGTCAAAGATTCCTCCATCTTTCTAACAACAAATCCACCCCTAAGTCTGTTTTTACATTCAGTATCTTTCTTTTGCTACAATTTGAATCTGTGCTGAGCTCCCAAAGCACAAATGTTAAAAGCTTTGGTCCCCAGAGAGGCACTGCTGGGAGATGGTGACACCTTGAAATGATGAGACTTATGAGAGGTCTCCATGTCACTGGGGACATGCCCACAGAGGGTTATATGAGATGAGCCATTTCCTCTTTCTCTCACCTGGCATCCTGGTAAACTGCTGCTTTCCCATGTACTTCTACCATAAATGTTTCAACTGATCACAAACAACTCAATTATTGCAAAACTCTCCTGGCTAGCTTTTCAGTTGAATCTATGGGCATCGATAGTTCCTGCTTCTTATAGCACTCATGCAGATTATTCAATAAGTAAAGTCAATTAGGTAACACTCAGTAAACAAAAAAAGATTTTATTGGCATAGTATTGTTGTGTTCCTGTTGAAAGAAAGATATAGCTAGAAATTCAATTTTGTTTTTCTATTATTTCCTAAGGAGTAGTATGTGATAAGTGCCGGGGGCCATGCTAAATGATTTAAATGCACACTTGTAATCTTGTAATCTGCCAAGCACATCTCATTATTTCTTCTATTTTACAGATTTCTTCTATTTTATAGATGAACAAATTTAAGGTAGAAATACAGGTAGGCAATGTAAACCTGAGTCTGGACCCAGGGCTCCTTTCATTCTTCATTATGCTTTTTCAGATGATTGCTGGAATCATTTGGGTAAAAGAAAAACCCAGCTAGATGTTGGAAATGAAGAAAGGCTTCATTTTAAAGACCCAGTTTCTGCCAGGAGCTTTTACAGAGGCTGAGTAGAAAATGTATTATAATGAACCATTTTGCGTTCTCATTGTTTTTGTTGCTGTTGATTTTTTTCTTTTCTTTTTTCTCTAGGGTTATACTACATTTCAAAATACCACAGTGGCTCCAAGTGTCATTTGAATGTAACAAATCTCATGTCTCAGATTAGCTCTTACCTCTTCTACCACAGGCTGGCTGATTTATAAAGAAGAAAAATTATGTCCTACTTTTCTGGAGTGAGGGAAGGACTCAATCAACATATGGTATCTGTTGAGGACTGCTCTCTACTTCAGGAGGAATTCCTTTCTACCTCGACTGTGCTAGATGATAGAAGTAAGAATTCTTTAAAGAACACAACCCAAGCCTCCTGCTCCTGCTCAAAGAAGTTCTGTAATGACTAGAAACATTTCAGAGCTCATATAAAGCAGGTTTTCTTGTTATAATCTTGTCTGTGTGACAATCTTTCAGTGGGCTTTTTATCCCTGCCCCAAACAAGATTTGCCCCAATGCTAAGTAAATTTTACAGAAGCTAAAATTCCAGATTCCTAGCTAAAACAGTTTTATCTTTCAAAAAATCGGACATGCCACCTCAAAAGGTATTGATGGTGGTCACTTCTCAAAGAAAAGGCACAAACACATGCTTTTTTCATAGAAAGAAAAAAAACCAGTCAGACATATAAAAACTAAAGTCAAAAGTTCAGTTTTAGCATTGGTATCTCTGAAACAGAGTTCCTTACACTGTTTTCTTATTCTTCTGGAACCTAATATTCCCCAAGTAAGCTTGCTCATCATATTGAATCCATGGGAAGCCTCACTTGTCTTCTTGTACCTTGACCTTAAATGCTAAGGAATGTGGAAAAGAAGATTCTGCTATCACGTGGCAGGAGGTAGAAGAACAAATCCAGGAACCAACAACCTTCATCAATCCCCTCTGTAAAGATACCCAATCTCACTCGTGAGGGACTTATCAACTCTTGTGACCTATTGATCTAGCAGAAGCTTATCCCTGAATGTGCAGAGACTGCATTCAGTCCACAGCAGGCCTCCTCTGTCTCAGCAGCATTCAGATGCTCACTGATGGGATACATCCATCTCATCACAATAGCCCCGAGTCTTATCAGTCTAAAACCAACCTTAACTTTAACTCCAGATACTTAGTCCAGTCAGATAGGTGTGAAATTTAAGGCTTGATGTCTTCTAAGGCCAATTTCCTGCAAGTGTTAAGCCTATGAAATCAAACAAGTTATGATCTTTGAAAACACAAGGATGGGACAGTCATAAAACCAACATTTCTATTTTAAAAGGAAGAATCAGAATAAACAAGGAACTGACCCCATTTAAGTCTAAAGCCCAGCAAAGCAAACAACATTAAATCTAGAAGATTAAGCATAATCCTTCTTGGCTCCAAGTCCTGCTTTCCAGACACTCGGCTGGGGGTTGAGTCTCAAAGGCCTCAGGTAGTTCTGCCCCCATGACTTGAAGGTGTAAGTCATATTGTAGCTCTTAGGCATTGAAGTCACATGCCTGCACTGCTCCCAGGCCCTTTTGAATTCCTTTCATCTATAACTTAGTTGTCTTGGGAAAAGGTTTACCTCTCAAGAGGCCTTGGTGAGGGCTCTCGTGGTGTTCATACTGTTTATCCACACATAAAGTGAGGACCTTCTCTGTCAGCTTTATTCCTGTGGCAGTTCTCTATCAGGTCCAGAAAGGTCTATGAAAGCCTGTTTGAAATCTAGATGGAAGCAGCCATCGTTTCACTGATCTTACATTGTGCATACCTGTAAAGACCGTGTGGACACCATCAAAGTCCACAGCAATTATTGCCCAAAGTAGGAGCCTGAGCTGCATTTGAACCCACCAGAGCCACACATTACTCATCATATTGAATCCATAGGAAGCCTCACTTGTTTTCTTGTACCTTGACCTTAAATGCTGAGGAATGTGGAAAAGAAGATTCTGCTATCACATGGCAGGAGGTAGAAGAACAAACCCAGGAACCAACAACCTTCATCAATCCCCTCTGTAAAGATACCCAGTCTCACTCGTGAGGGACTTATCAACTCTTGTGACCTATTGATCTAACAGAAGCTCATCCCTGAAGTCTTGCATTAAAGTTCAGGAAGCAAAGACCTGAGTCAAACCTGAGCAGTGAAGCCGCCCACAAAAACCGGCACATTTCTTGTGGATACACTGGGCTTCTTCCTCAAACCTTTTGGTTTCAATGCTCTATCATTCTGAGCTTGAGGTTGTTAGGGAGGTCGAAAGTTTTCCAAAATGTATTGGGATCATTCCCATTTTTTCCAATGCAGAGTTCCTGACTTCTTTATAGTCATATTTATCTTTTTAAAATCAAATATATACACAAGTAATTACTTGTTTTTACTTCTAATTACACATTTTCTTTATTCAGGCAAGAAAGAGAAAGAGGAGGAAGGTCTCATCATGTATTCCAAACTGGACTCTACTGCATCCTCTTCCTCCTCCTCACAGCTTGTTCTGATTACAGGGATTGCCAGGCATGTGTTGGGATGAGCCACTGGTCTTTTACTCCTTTTCATGCCTACCTGAGGCTTTTATAAACTCTCACAGGATTTGTGGCTTACTCCTGAAATCACAGCTCTTGGGTAATGGAAACATGTGGATCAGAAGTTCAGGGCTAGGGCTAACAACTTGAACCTAAAACACACACACACACACACACACACACACACACACACACACACAGAGAGAGAGAGAGAGAGAGAGACAGAGACAGAGACAGAGACAGAGACAGAGACAGAGACAGAGAGACAGAGAGACAGAGAGACAGAGGCACAAAGCAGGAGCTAGAGAGATGGTTAAGCTTTTAAGAGCAGGTACTGCTTTCCAGAAGAATCAACATTCAGCAGTCAGTATCTATGTTAGTACTTACAATTGCTGGCAACCCCATCGTCAGGGAGATCTGCTGCCTCTGACCTGTGTCAGCACCTGCACACACAGATACATGCATGCATAGCTGCACACACAGGTATCTGCACACAAAGGAACTCACACACAGGCACCTGCATACACACACACACACACACACACACACACACACACACACACACACACCCCACTCACATACAAAATTAAAAATAAAAACAAATCTACACAAAAATTCAAGTTTTGTTATATTACTTCTTTTGTTTTCAGTATAAATCCCATCCCTAAAGCATTTCTCTTCTTACATTTTACTGTAAGTAGTTACAAGAAGCCACACAGGATACTGGGTATATTATTGTTTAAGAATTTCTCTGCTAAATATCCATTTGGCCATTCTTGAGCTCTATTTCTCACAAACCCATAGCACAAGTTTTTGTGCTAGTTTGCAATAAAAAAAAAATCCTTTCTCCAGTTTCTAATGGCTTCTCCCTCATTTGCATATAAAACTTCGTTAAAGTATTCTTCACTGTCATGACCATATAAGTAACTAAGAATTAACCTTTCATCATAACTTTATTTCCCTTTTCTTTGATAAATAATTCTCCACTCTCATCAGTCTTTGGAGGCATCTTGTAAAGGTTGCATCTCCTAATGATGCTGTTGCATTGGGGTTTAAGTTTCAATGCAAATTTTGAATTTTGAGTGAACAAAACCGTTTCAAGCTAAAGCAACCTTGGAGAAAGTAAAGTTCTGCTGCTTCAGCTCTGTGAGTAGAGACAAGGAGGTGCTTCAGAGCTTCTTACCTCAGTGAAGTTTTAAAGGCTAGAGGTTAAGAAGCACTCCGTATGTATACACTCCACTGTGTACTTTTAAAACTTTTGGTGAAGTCTGTTCCTCAACATTTGTTGACCTAAAGTCAAACACAGTAGAAAATGAACCTAGCGGGTGAGTCTTTTCTTTGAGAGTTTGGTGCTGAAGTCTTGGGACCAGAAGAGGATTCATCACTTGGGATCTTGTTAGAAAGGCAAGTTTTTAGGCCCTAGTAGTACAGTAGTCTGAAATTCTGTATGCAGAACTCAGCTGTCTCTTTTCCCACAAGAATTCCAGGTGATTTTCGTGCGCACTAAGTTTGGGAACAGCTTCTCTGAAACAGCCTTTCTATTTTTCCCCTGTTCTACTTAAGACAACTATTTTGTGAGTAAATAAATACTGCACATTGGTAATAGGAGATTTGGGCAATTAGGAGCCATAGCACACCCTGAGGAAAATGTAATATTTCAGTTTCTTAGCTCTCCTCCCAAGAAACTCATCAATGACCCACAATAGGATTGAGTTGATGATCTTCTGATACAATTACTAATATACTAAAATCTGAAAATCCTTAATTAAAGATGTTGGCTATCAGTTCCAATAGCTGCTATAAGGTAGATTGGGTTAAATTAAGTAAATCTGGGAATTTAGGTGTTTTTTGGCCTTTCTTCAAAGAATATTTCTATTATTAAACTTTGCTACATGTATGTAGAAAGACATTCATTACATGCCAGGTAAAAGCGAATTGCAGAAAATCTGTAGAGTTTGGTTCATATTAAACAGAAAAATCACAAACCTTTCTTGATGTATATTTGCACATGCACAGAAACACACAGGAGAAAATTATTCTTAATGGTGGCTACCTGGAAGTAACAAAGTTAGACACGGCAGGATCAGCACTACCCCTTATTTATGAGTTGACTTTATGTGATTTCTGTTAGACATGATGAAATATGGTTAAAAGTGTTAAATGGTATGTCTGGGCCTAGGGATGCTGGAGAGATGGAGCAGTATTTAAGAGACTGCACTACTCTTCCAGGGTACATGAGTTTGAATCCTAGCACCCACATTAGGCAGCTTGCAACTGCCTGGAACTCCAGCTCCAGGGGATCAGAAGGCCTCTGCAGTCACCTACAGATAGATGTACATGAATGAAAATAAAAATAAATCTTAAAAAGAAATGGTACAGTCAAGAACTATTTTACAATTTTTAAAATGTACACTCTTCGGGATACAATAATGGAATCTAACATACTTCTCCTTTTGCTTAGGATGTGAATTATCTGACATAGTAGTACTGGACACATTACTCATCTTTTAGTCACTTAGGCGTTGTCTCAGATACAGGATCCATTGTTACAATATTGCAGGACTTTGTGTCAAGTAATCCTTGTTTTGTGTAATAGTTGCCACATAGCACAAAAGTACTAGTGTATATATAAAAAAGAAACTATAAAAAGTTTTAGTTAAGTGAATGGTGAAGTTTCAATGTAAGGGAAAAGCCATATGCTAAGGTTGTTAGAATCTTCATAGTAATGAGTTGGAGAGATTGCATACTTCATATAGGCTCCTATGCTGTCTGTAAATTCAGTCATCCACAGGGGACCTTCTTCTGTAGATACTTTTTGTGTATAAGGAAAGACTACTGACCTTTCTAATTTTGCTTTTTGTACTTTCTCATTGTTGAATTTGTCAGAATTAATATATATATATATATATATATATATATATATATATATATATATATATCTGCTACTACTGCTACTATTTTGTAGTATTAGAGATAAAGAACAAGGCTTCTAGTGTGTGGTATAAATTTTGCCCCATGGAATTACATATAAAGTTTCTTTCAGAAATGATCCCACTGGCTAATTTTGAACTTGCTCTGAATGCCTTTAAATTGCTAATTTCCCGCCTTAACCTTCCTAGTAGATAGGATATTATGTTTGTGCTACCAGGCTTGGCCTTAAATATTTTTAATATACCGAATTCTACTGAGAAGGTAATATCCACATACCAAGCAATTCAAATATTACAAAAGAGGAAATAATTTTTAGTAAAGATCTTAAATTTTTTTCTTTGGACATTTTCAATATTCAGAGTTGGATGATTCTTTTACTATTTATTTATTCATTTGTTGTGTGTGTATGTGTGAAGGTGCTCCTGGGTTTGGTGCATGTAGACAGGTCAGAGAACAGCTTGAGGGAGTCTGTTCTGTCTTAGGTCCCAATCATCAGGCTTGCCTTAGGAGGTCTGGAGGCAGGCACCTTTACCCACTAAATTATCCTACCTTCCACTGGCTCTGGGTTCTCTGTCTGCCTCTCAGTCTCCTTGTGTCTCTGTCTCTCTCTGTCTCTCTCTCTCTCTCTCTCTGTCTCTCTCTGTCTCTGTCTCTCTGTCTCTGTCTCTCTGTCTCTGTCTCTCTGTCTCTGTCTGTCTCTGTCTCTGTCTCTGTCTCTGTCTCTGTCTCTGTCTGTCTCTCTCTCTCTCTCTCTCTCTCTCTCTCTCTCTCTCTCTCTCTCT
>JANHMN010000005.1:34941666-34962390 GCA_030674055.1 Rhabdomys pumilio | reverse complement strand
TCTCTCTCTCTCTCTCTCTCTCTCTCTCTCTCTCTCTCTCTCTCTCTCTCTCTCTGTTGTGTCTCATTCTGTAGACCAGTGTGGGCTACCTAGAGTTCGTGAAGTAACTCAGGCTAGTTTCTATGTCGGCCTTCCAGATATTTATTACAGGTACAATATACCATGTTTGGATGAGAAAATCATTCTAATCCCAAAATGTGTTTTGGAAGTATGAATAAAAACTTGCTATACAGAAGCAGAAAGGGGTAAACATATAACATTCATATTTCAAAGCAGGTATTTGTCTAGATATGGAACCCATATAAAATGAAATAATAACAACTACATAAGCTGGCCTCTTTGTTCATCAGGGTCAAATTTTAGCCAACTTAAAGATTAATATTTCTCACTGTGCTCAAGTAAACAATTTTAAAAATGTTTTATCTACAATACATCCAACAATTGAAAAGTTCTGGCTCTTTCTATCTCTACAGCATCATGATAACAGGAAACAGTTTTTGTCTTACCTGAATAATCATTAAAGACCAAACCCCAAAGTCTCTACCACTCTTTATTCCACTAGTATCAAAATAACTACAGTCTTCTCCCCACCCTCCACTTTTCTTTTGGAAACAAGTTCCTTTTTTAATCCTACTTCATAGATTTGGAGAAACAGTGGTAATTGTTTTCAAATATTTCTTTTTGAATCTTTAAATTGTATTTTATTTATTTTTTACTCATGAGTATATGAACATTTTGCCAGCAAACCTTGTACTTTTGGAGGTCACAACGTGGAGTCGGATTTCCTGGAACAGGAATTATGAATGGCGTTGAGCCATTATGCCAGTGTTTGTAACTGAACCTGGGTCCTCTGAAAGAACAAGTGTTCTTAACCGCCGAAACATCTCTCTCTCTCTCTCCACTCTGTGCCTACTATTTATTAATAGTCGGGGGGGGGAAATCTTTTTTATTCTTTTAATGTTGTGTTTAATTTATTCTTAAATGTCAAGCTCCTGATTAGTGAAATGTTCCTTGTATAGCCAAGTTAACAATTCATTCACGTAACTTCTTGTCTGCATGAATGACTCCTATCCATAGAAAAATATTCATTACCATACTGCTTCACATTGTATATTGGACGATCTGCTCTGCTCCTCTCTTCTGGTCAGGTAGGCAGGCTCCTTTTAAACATTGATTGGCTTATCCCCTGAAAATGTCTTAAGACATTTAAATATGACAGGCCAATTTCATTTAAAGAAGAATGCACTGTTTCCTTGGGCAGCACATGCACTAAATTTGAAATGATGTGGAAAAGATTCCAAGAACAGCAATGGCATGATGATTCACAAGGAAGAATGTACGTTCTTTTGTACGTCCTGGAATGAACAAAGTCTTTCTTCCATCCACCATATACAGTGGTAAAATACTAGAGGTATGGCTCCATGAAAATCCAGAAGAACATATAAACACCTGCTAACACCATTAAAATTAATTTTTAAAAATTACATAGGCAGTGCAATAAAGTAGGAAACAGAAATGTCGGCAATCAGGAGACACAGTTAATATCTACAAATGGAATGATTTTTTAACTCAGGAGAATTCAAATGAAATACATTCACAATTATCTGCTTGCATAAACACTTCCATAAGCAGCTAGAAAAAGCTGTGGCGAACTCAATTAGTTTAACACAATACCGTGAACAGGAAGACAAAAGATTCTGTGTTTATTCTTTTAAAATGTCCTTTGAAGATTTATTTTTTTTTTATTTATGTGTCTGTGTGTTGTTCGTGAGCATAAATGAGGGTGACTGCAGAGGCCAGAAAATTGCATGGCATCCCTTGGGCTAAAGTTACAAGCAGTGTGAGTTACCTGATATGGGTGCTGGGAACTGAACTCATGTCTTCTGCAAGAGCAGTACATATTTCTGAGTGCTGAGCTATCTCTCCACCCTCCTGAAATAGTTCTAATAAAATCTCCAAAGTAAGGGCTTGGTGGAAGGGGAAAATCAGTGACGAGATGTGTATTCGGCATGTGAAAAGCCCTGGGTTCACACCTTAACGCTAAACATGAATGGAGAAAAATCTCAACTCTATTTTAATACATTGCTCAGATACTTTCAGACTCTGTCCTAAAGAATATATCACAAAGAATAATAAATCTTTCTAGGAAAAGAGGTTAATTTTGCAAACTTTCTCTAACACATAATAAAACCTGGTTCAAAACTATAGTTCTTAACACAGTATGGTAATGGCACATGAAAGTAAAACAAAACAAAACAAAACAAAACAAAACAAAACAAAACAAAACAAAACAAAACCCAGCACAGTCCAGAGCCCCCAAATAGTAAAATATTACTCACATGTTTCATTTGGAAATTTCCATTTGGATCCTGCCTTAGCACAATGACAAAAAGATTTGTGTTGTGGAATGTCTTTTTTGCTTTTAGGTTCCTGGTAGATTCTTTTGAATGGAAGCTTGCCCACATCCTCACAGACTGGAAGTTCTCGGGAAAAATGAATAGATAATGTTTTCCTAAGCCACGCCTTTCTTAATGTTTCCTTTTCCTTATTTAGTGATTACAAATACAGTATGTTTGTATTTGCTTGTTTTTGGCCGATGGCTGGTAGTATTTAGAAAGTTAGCCCAGTTTCTGGACTTTCTTTTTGTCAGTGTCTGGTTAAAAGAGATACCGTACTGTAGGTCAATATTCTATTTTCTTGGAGCAGTAACTTCTGATAATTTTTCTTTTAATGCAACACCATAATCATATTCTGGAAGGTTTGATTTTAGAGACAAAGAAGATGAACCTCATATGCATATTGTTTTATTACCCTATAATGGCATATACACAAATGGTTATCAGTCCTGTTTTTCTTTAGAAACATTGTGGAACTGAAATCAGAGCCTAATGTGTATCAGGAAAAGGCTCTATTACAACAGTACCCTAACCTTATATATTATTTTTTAAAGCTTTATTTATAACATGTCAAATTATATCTATATCTGAGTACATGTATAGGAATATTACCTTCAACCTATAAGAACTACACTGGAAATATTTGAAAAACACATTTATCATGTTTACTTTTATTAATCAAAGGTATCTAAAAATATCTGATGAGAATACTATCTGAAATTTATTTCTTTCAAAAGTATTTTAGAATTGTCTTAACGACTTCTTTCAGACGCTATTTTTTTTCTATTCTCCTGTATTTAAATAAAACTATGTTTTGATGACACATTTTTTTACTTGTCACTCGTGCAAGGTTAAATAGATATTGAATTGTGATACACATATATGAAAATAAGTGGTTACATAAATGCATGACTGCAAATGAAAGAAACTTTGCACAAAATGAGAAAAGACCTGGACTTATAATAATTCGAACATTCTCTCTGATGAGTCTGCCACATAAACGCTGAGAGAAAAAGTGTTCTGGAGGAAAAATACATTTTCTATAAAGATAGAAGGTATATTCAACTAACTGGAAATTCAGGATGGCTCAAGGTGGAGAAGTAAGTTTACTCATTACTTTAAACTGAGTGGTTATAGTAGTAAGGACCAGATTATACCCGAGCTAGAAATCTGCATAAAATGTTTTGTGTTTATAGCAAAAGTGAATGAAAGTCACTGTAGGTTAACAGGCAGAATATATTATGATAAAATTAAAGGTTTCAATGAGTAATTTGCCTTGAGTATGGGCAATGTAGGGAGGGAGATCCTCAAGAATGGGTTTAGACTATAGTCAGCTGTCATTTCTGAGAGTTAGAAGCATGCTCAAATAGTCAAACAAATGAAAGGCAAGTTTGATCTCAAAATACCATGACTAATGTACTCATAGTGTACCCCTGCTGTCGTGGTTTGAATGAGAATGGCCCCCATATACACATATAGTTTAATGTTTGGACTCTGTTTGGTGAAACTGTTTGGGAAAGATTCGGATGTGGGATCTTATTGGAGGTGTGTCACTGGGGATGGATGGGCTTTGAAGTTTCAAAGCCCACACCATTCTTGGGTAGCTCTCTCTGTCTCTTGCCTTATATATAAGCTCTCAACCAGTGTTCCAGCACCAGGTCTGCCTGCCTGTTGCCATGCTTCCTGCCATGATAGTCATGGTCTGTAACTCTCTGAAACTCTAAGCATGCCTCCAGTAAACTCTGTCTTCTATCAGTTGCCTTGTTCGTGATTTTGTCACAGGAATAGTAAAAATGGCATTAGTTAATATAAACAATTACTTAGATGTTTTATAATTTTATATAACCCATTCAACTATGATCACATGCTTCTTTATTCTTCATTGAGAAATGTGGTAAATGTATCAATATTCTGACACAAGTTGAATTTATTAAATACTCAGCTACTTTGAAGGCTAACTCTTCATATTATATGTTGGTTATTCATACTTGTGACTAAGGAAGGAGGGGCATCATACTTCTTTTTTTCCAATTTATTCTTTATGAAGTTCCTCAGAGTCCATTAAAGAAAAGAATGGATTTAAGAGTTGAAAAGTAGTTTGCATAATACCTAACCAACTCTAATGCACTGCCTGGCTGGTTTTCTCCATCAACTTCATTAGCAATGTGGTTAGTGTTGTGTTAACTCATTGTATAAAATAGAGAAATACTTAGGTAAGATGAAGAGATTGTTCTGTTTAAAATAATTTAGTAGGTATGTAAATAATTTTTGGTATCAAAAAATGATGACGTGCTAGCTCAGCAGGTAAATGTGCTTGTTTGCTAAATCTGGCAACCTTAGTTGGATTCCAAGGACCAAATGGTGGAAGGAGAGAACTTCCTGTTCAACTTGTTCTCTGACCTCCACTTGGGTATTTTTACACACACACACACACACATACACACACACACACACACACACACACACACACACAGAGAGAGAGAGAGAGAGAGAGAGAGAGAGAGAGAGAGAGAGAGCACAAAAAATCATTTCTTAATGATGGTGATGGCTACAAGGAGATGTCTCCCGTGATTATTTGATCACCTAGAATGTTGTGAGTCCACAGTGGGCTAATTGATTGCTTGTTAGTGTTAGTGATCTCTATTCTGAGCAGGAGTAGACGGCAAACAGACTTTAGGAAATAGTTCCTGAAAGAGCTCAGGGCTCTCAAAAAGAACAGGTAAATAAGTCAAGAGAATACACATGCCTAAAATACGGAGAAAAGAATTTCATTGAGTGGCTAAATCTGTCCTAATGTACTGAACAACCATGAGAGCAATGAGTCACAATAATAAGGTTCAAGACCACTGATACTTCTGAACTGGGTAACTAGAAGGTCAATAATTAGTAGGTAGCTTCTAGGAGAAGAATTAGCCTTTCTTTTGGAGCATGCCAACTACTGAGAAATGACTGAGCATGGTTGGATTTAAAAGAGTTAAGACTTCCGCTAAATGGAAACCTAAGACAATGTGGAGTCAGAGGGGAGATAAACCAGAAGATTGGCTCACAAGCAGAAAGGGTCCTGGCTATCTCAAAAAGCTGAGCTGGGAGTCTGAGTTTAAAGATGTTTTTGTTTTCCTAGAAGTCATGAGAGGAAGGAAAGGAACTTGCATTGTTTCAAAACAGCGGTAGTCAAACTGAAGGGCCTTTCAGTCTGAACAAGTTTACTTTGAGATGTTATCATTCTCTATTTCTGTATGTGCTTTATTATCCCTTAGTTTATGTTTAAATGCTCTGGTTACAATGACTTGTCAATCTTATCTTGACAGAACTCACAGTAAAGGATTTTCTGGGTATCAGTCAAGCTAAATACCTGATCTGAGTGTCTGGCGGAAGCCACCCAGGAGCAGTGAGTTGATCTGGAGGCAATGTAGGAAACAAAGGTGCTACAAATTCTCAGACAATTGTGAAGTAAGGGTATCCTTCCTATGGCAATTTGTCACCTCACTTCAAAATCAAAGAGGCCCCATGCAGAAAAACAGGATGGCTTAAAAATCTGAAGAAAACTCACATTAGAATGGCTACAAGTTTTTAATAGACAATATTACATGGTGGAGGTGAGACAGGATTATTGTCAAGAGTTGGAGACTAACTGAACTACCTACTGAGTTCTAAGCCAGTAAAACAAAACAACAGACAAACAAACAAAAACTGAAACAAATCAACTTCCATAGAGAAGGAATTCCTGTGGATAAAAAGCAATTGTCCATAGGCCAAGCTGGGATCAGTCAGAAGAAATAAAAGCAGAAAGAAACTGCACACTGATTCTGTGTCTCAGGACATTGTTAACACTCAGGCATGGCAAGGAAAAATACATACTCTTTGGATTTGATCTATTCTGACTTCATATGAACAGTCTGAGATGATATTCTGAGGTTGTTTTGTTCTTTTGGAAGACAGCCAAAGGCATGTTGGTGCAATATTTTGCTCCTTTCAAACAATAGTATTTAAATGCAAGACTCTGGAGTTAAGTTTAAATAAATAGTGAAAAATTCACTACTATGATACATGTTTATATAATTCACAGCTTGGGATATCCACATATACAAAACACACTTGGCAATACTCTTTCTAAAAATCAACTAAGTAAGATTTATATTTAAAATAGCAATATGTCTTTTTTTATATTGTGAACATGGCATACAAGGCCAACTTATATATTAATCAGAAAAATACAAGGCCAAGCATGGTAGCACATATCTATGATCCCAGCACTCATGAGGCTATGATAGGTGGATCTTTGTGATTTCAAGGCCTGCTTGGTTTGTATAGTGAGTTCCAGGACATCCAGGACTATGTAAAGATGCCCCGTCTCAGAAACAACAACAACAACAAAAAACTGAAAAAGGAAAAGAATGCTAAAGTATTTTGGCTATTTGAGTCTGGTATCCAGTTCTGCCATAGATACAAAAGTCAAGACTAAGAAACATTTCATACTTCAGAATGACTATGCTAGTTTTTTTTTTTATTGTGGATACTTATTTGAAATAAGTGTCACTTTGGTGTATATTTTTGAATGTTTTACTCACAGCAAAGGTACCTCTGAGTTACTGGAACTTCTCATGATTTTTCAATCAAAATGGTATGTGCTAATAAGGGAAAAGTAAGTCAGGATGGAGGAAGGCACAGATTCGCACAAACTCATCTGAAGTGAACTTTATCAGAAGAATTTGAGCCTTATATATGTCATCTTCCAAGGGTGTGGTCAAGAATCCTGGGATTCCTTGGAGACTTCATAGAAATGACTGAATGTTTTATGTGGCTCCTTCAATGCTGAAGTTATTTGGATTTACCTAAACTGATATTACATGTAAGCTCTAACTTCAAGTTTGACTTCTATAGTCTTGCTACTGTCTGGATATTTATGATTCTTCAAATTGATATGTTGACATCATCTCTTGCAAAGAAGTAGAATTAGGAGCTAGAGAATTTGACAAGTGGTTTTGCAATGAGAGTGAATCTCATATGGAGGAGATGACTGTCCTATAAAAGAGACATCAGAACTTTGTTACTCATTCTCCTAGACGGCCGAGGAAAAAGATTCTATCTAAGAAAAAAGTAAATGTGTCTTCATCCTTCACCAAATGTTTTATTTGATACATTGATTTCAGATGTTTTAGCTTCCAGAATTGTTAGCAGTAAACACATGCTGACTATAAGATATAACCTACCCAGTCTACAATATTTTGTTAGAGCACTCTGAAAGGACCAAGTCTTCTTGTCTAAATCAATGGAGGAAGTGCTTCTGTCACCCAAGTCTCTTGGGCTCTTCCAGTGTAAGTTTTTTGTGTTTATTATTACTGGATGCATATGCATGATGCACGACATATGTGGGCATAAGTGCCTCAGGACAAACATGTGGACATTAGACGATAAATGTGTAAAGTTTTATTATTGCACTTTTATGTGGGTTCCAATGACCAAATTCATGTTGGTAGAATGATAACTGTAAGCTATATCACTGGTCCTCTACCAATTTTGAATACTTTAAACTCAGCTTTATCTCATACCAAAATTTTCTGTTGTAGTTATCTGAATATTGACACTAGACACTCCCTGAGTCCAGTAAAATATTTCTTTCCTTATCACTTTGAGCTCAAATTATGCCAGCAAGATGTTTGACAATGAGCTTCTTCCTTCTTGCTTACTAAGGTTAAGAGAGAGCCCCCTTCTTCCTCCTGAGTGCTTATGTAGGCTTCTGGTTAGATCTAGAAACCCAACATGTATAAGTGCTGATTAACAAGACAAACCAGTAAATTATTAATTAAATTAAAGGATTTCTTTGGTTTTGTTTTATGAGGTTTGCCTGCATATGTATGTTCAACAAATGTGTTGTTGGTATGTATACAGTTCATAAAAGAACCCCAGACTCCCTAGAACTAGAATTACAGACAATTGTAAGCCATGTTGTTGGTGCTGGAAACCAAACCAGGTATTCTGCAAGAACAGTTGTCTCTTCAACCCCAAGTTTTATTAATGTTTACATGTGCAGGGACTATTCCCAAAATGGTGAAATCAAAACAAACAAACAAACAAACAAACAAACAAAAAAACCCACAGTAAGTGTGTGAATACATAAGGAGAAAAACTAGTATGTGGTCTAGAGTAGTCAATTCTAGCAATGTTACTAACTTATGTAGGGGGTGGCTTATGATTTTAGTAGAAGATAACACTTTCTTCAGAACTTGTTCATTTGGTACCATGGTAGGTCCAATAACTCATATCATCTGATGGTCAAAGCTATTGTTTTCTAGACCTATGTTAAACATCCCAACCCAAAGAACTTTTATAGCTTGCTACACATTGGAGGAAGACAGACCAAATGGCCCTCCAATGCATTCACAGTTCCTTCAGAAATTTCATCTTGAAGTGGTCAAAGCACCAGTGTGGTGTATTTCAAGATGGCCCATATATAACGCCATCATCATGCAGTGATTTAATGCCTACCACTTTTTTTTTTTACTACAGTCCTCTTTCCCTCTCTCCCTTCCTGTCAGTATGAGTGACAGACCAGCTGATACTGTTATGCACAGGAAGATTTGAGATGAGTGACTGTCAAAAATATTTTGACCGTGTGAAAGGACATTTGTGGAATGTCATGGCATCGTTGCCTCCTGCCCCTCAGAGAATGTGGCATTCAGTACTGGGCTCTTGCCACTCTACTCAGCATACCAAAATGAGTTCCTGGCTTCATTATGCATTACTGAGTACCAAAATAATATCCTTACCTTATGCATTGGAATGCATTTATTTTTATATTCTGTTGTATGCCCTACTTTATACTTTAGATGACTGCTTACTTATAATTTAGGTGCAGTCCCCAGACTATTTTGGTGAACCCTACTCCCAGAGTTAGAATACTACCCACCCCCGAGTTACTGTGAGATTTGTGCTAAAGTTCACAATGTGAATTTGATACCATTAAACATGAGCTATGTACTCGCAGTGTTTACTGAAATCCTTCAGTCCCCTATCACTTTTCTTAGATTTCAAAGTTATGGAATTGTCCAGTGTGTTTGCTCAGAATGACCTGAAGTGACTCAAGGGTTATTCTGGTCAAGATTCTACTGCTGGTTACATTGGCCCACATGTTTTAATGTGATTTGAATTACCAATATAAATGACTTGAATTTACATTATTTTTGTCTCTATTCCACTGTAATAATTATTATATTATTTTCCAGAAGTTTCATCAACCCTTCTTGGGGCTTTAATTCTAAACATGCTAGATTTAAAGTTGGGGGCATATTTTATAGCATGATTCATTAACCATTAGTTTCTCAGAGGCTTTTGAAATTATTTTTATATTCTCATACCCGGAGTCATAGTAACCAAAACACATTTTAAAATATGATTTTTCTGCCAATATTTTTATTTATTTGAATATCAGAATGTATGACTCACTATGACTCCGTGACTAACTAGGCTGTAGGAAAAGACATTGATAGAATTTCAGATGCCAGTTTATCAGTAGTTTTGCTTACAAGTAGAATAGATGACTCTGTAGGTTGCAAGGCTTGAAGACTGGCTCTGAAATACTATTCCTTTCAGGATATTCTCAGAACACACCTACTTATCAGCCATCTAATAATTAGCAAGAAGTACTGGCAAGAGCAAAAGTTGATTTTAGTTCAGGTTCTTGATGGATCTGTAGGACGTTGGTTTTGGTAAGTGGAGGACAGGTCTGACTTAAGTGATTGTACATGCTGGCCTGGCAAGAATAGCTTGGTGACACCGCCACCTGAGGACAGGAAGGGAAAGACAATATAAAATAATCATGGTTACCTAGTTTTCTGCTTTTCTGCAAACCTATTCTTGTCCCTAACTTGTAGTTTTGACAGCCTGGTTGCCAGTCCGCTATTTACCCAGCAACAACATTCTTACTATCCTAGAGTATCTTCTATGAGGGGGGCGGAAGTACATCGAGAACATCTTCATCACGTTATGACTTCTTTAGGTGTCTTCTTGTTATTTGGAGAAAGTTCTTGAAAAATTTTTGGGTGCCTTACTCTAATCGTGATAATACTATCTAATCCTTCAGGCTGCATGTTTTCTTGAAAATAGTGTTTGCCTGAACTGAAGCCTAGTACAAAATTCATGGCTTCATTGAGAAATTCCTGAAAACCCCATATTCCTCACTCACCCCTCCTTTTTCGATTATTCATTATCTTGATTATACAACCTCATAAATGTACCATGTATGGTTAACTGAGGTAGAACAATGTTAACTAAATCCTTTCATATCTGAAAATACTTTGAAGTTCTTCCCTTATGTTTACCTTGGTAGAAACTACTACATCAGAGATAATTTGTTCTTAAATTCTGAAAGTGCTAGCCGAGTGCTGCCTTGGGTCAGTGTTTTCACTTGTAGCCCATGGTGTTCTAAGATTTCACTACTGTGTGTTCCAGTGTGATCTATTTTTATTATTGCACTTGACACTTGGCATAGTCTTCCAGGAGGGAAATTCATGCCCTTGGATAATTTCCTTTATTTTCTTTCATTTCTATATTCTCTCTGTAAATGTTACTATGTAGATATTGAAAATCCTAAACTGATATTCAAACTGATCTGCTACTTGCTCTTAACATTTGTGTGTGTGTGTGCGTGTGTGCGTGTGTGTGTGTGTGTGTGTGTGTGTGTGTGTGTGTACTTCCAATTTTGCCAGCACATTTGTGAAATGTGCCCTTTGCTCTACTGCATTTTGACACTGTGGTGGTTTGACTAGAAAAGGCCCCCATAGATTCATGTGTTTGAATGCTTGGCAATAAGGGGTGGTGCTATTAGGAGGTGTGATCTTATTGGAGAAGGTGTGGTCTTGTTAGAGGAAGTGTGTCACTGTGGAGGCAGGGCTTTGAGGTAAAAAATACTCAAGCTGTGTCCACTGTAAAACATATCCAGTCTCCTCCTGGTCGCCTTTGGATGAAGATGTAGAACTCTTGCCTCCTCTAGCCCCCAAGTCTGCCTGCACACTGCCATGCTTCCACCATGATGATAGTGCACAAAACTTTTGTAACTACAAGCCAGCCCCAATTAAATGTTTGCCTTTATAAGAGTTGCCTTGGTCAGGGTGTCTTTTCAATCAGCCTATTTCACAGCAATAAAACCCTAAGACAGACACTCTTGTAATAATTGGGCACCAATATATTTAACTCTTTTCTATTTAGTAGATTATGTCCTGCAGAAAAAAAGTAGTCTAATTACCTATCAGGAGTTACAAGCTTGTGTGTCTGGATTCTGGGGTTTATGCAAAGAGTATATATAAATTGAACCACTTGACAAGCAGAGTATTGTAACTATTTTGACTTTTTCTATGTCCACCTTAGTTACTGAATAGTGACACGAAGGCTTGCTTATGGCCTTGGCTTAGGCTTGCTCCCCAACTAGCTCTTAATTTGTATTAGCCAATTTATATTATTTATGTCTGCCATGTGGCTAGTTAATTACCTCTCCTCAGTTTCATGTGTCCAACTTCCTCTGAGTCTTGGAAGTGAATCTTCCTTTGCATGACTTTTTACCAGAGTTCCTTTCTGCTGGATGTCCTGCCTGTTTTCTCTTGCTTAGCTATTAACCATTCAGCTCTTTACTGACAGGTGAATGCTTTTACACAATGCACAAGAGAGTATTCCTACAGATTTTATACTCTCATGTTTAGAGTGGAAACTCACTTGTCTCGGTCAGTGTTTTATTGCTGTGAAGATACACCATGACCACAGCAATTATTATAAAGGAAAGTATTTAATTTAGGTTGCTTGAAATTTTAGAGGTTTAGTCCCTTACAATCATGACAGGAAGCATGGTGACAAGCATGGCACTGGAACAGTAGCTAACAGCTACATCCTGAACCTCAGAGCAAGAGAGAAATACTGGGCTTGGCATGGGCTTTTGAACTCCCAAAGCCCACCTGCAGTGAAACATTTCCTCCAACAAAGCCAGAGTTCTGAATAATTCTAATCCATTTAAATAGTGATAATGACAGTCTCTTGTGTCTAAGCATTCAAATATATGAGTCTTTCTGGACAGGTAGTACATCTTGTTCAAACACTCACACTACACTAGTTACTATCCATATAAACCTATTCAGGAAAATGACACCATCAGTCTTTATTAATTTGTACACCAGCAAATGGAAATTATTTATGGAGTGTATGAATGAACTTAGGATAAGAGGCAATGGCTGCTGCACATTTGATATATCTGGCTTTAGTTTTAACCATATGCCTCCCTGTAAAGATTCTTTTTAAAAAATTATTTATTGTATATTTGTGAGTACACTGTAGCTGTTATTAGACACACCAGAAGAGGGCATCAGATCCCATTACAGATGGTTATGAACCACCACATAGTTTCTGGGAATTGAACTCAGGACCTCTGAAAGAGCAGTTAGTGCTCTTAACTGCTGAGCCATCTCTCCAGACCCTGTAAAGATTCTTGATGGATCAAAATCCTAAGACTTCTTCAAGTTCTACACTATGAACTGTCTTGCCACTGTTGGCTTCTACCCAGTTTTAATATTATCTACTCTGCTAATCTAATTATCACCTCTCTATCTTCTTATCAACTTAAACAACTTCTGCTGACATTTCTACTATCTTTATGTGTATATATATATATATATATATATATATATATATATATATACACATATATATATGTGTGTGTATTCATGATCTTTTTTTCTTTATTTCTTCAACCTACTATGTTCTTATTTGTTTAATATATGTAATATATCATAATATATATGGTCAGAGTAATGATATGTAAAATATTTATTACTTGTTATGCCTGTGTTCCAACAAGGCAGAATATGAATCAATAATATTGGTAGTATATGGTCTGAAAGTCCCTTTTCAGGTTCATAAATCTTCAATCAGTCGAGAGTTTCAGTTACCTGTCATTGTGCACATTGGCAAGATATCATTCAGGAATTTACCATAATCTATGTGATATATCTTATACTGGTGTCTATTTAGACTTGTAAATTTTGTTGAAGTTTAATGCAAAGTGCATGTGACTACCTTAAATATAACTTTTTACTTAACTAGAGGCGTATTTTTAGAATATTTGGCACATCTATGTTTGTATGGTGTATGTGTATGTATACATGGTATGTGTCTGTGTGTGTTCTTGTGGGTTCATATGTATAACAACGCAGGTGTGGAGGCCAGAAGATAAGCTTGGATGTTTGTTTTTATCTTCCCATATGTTTGCATCACGGGCTCATACTTGTTTGTCACTAGCTTGTGAGGATTCAGTTGTCTTACTTCCTGTTTTACCAGAGGAACACTGAGGTCATACACAGGGACTACTGAACCTGGCCTTATGTGTGTTCTAGGAATTTGAACCTAAATCCTCATGCTTATGTGACAAGTGCTTTACTGACTGAGTCATCTCCTCAACTCCAAAACATTGCTTTTTCATGATGCATTTCCTAGTTTTTTAACCTTGCAAACAAGCAGGGGAAGTTAAACTCACAAGTGGGGAATGAGACATTGAAACATCTGTCTTACCAAGCTAATTGATGATCTTTATTTTTAGCAAACTTACCATTGAACTTAATCTTTTCTTTGCTTTTTCTTTTCATCTTTAGGAGAGATCATTTTATGTAATTTTAACTCCCTATGTAGACAAAACTGACCAGAACTCCTGGTCCTTCTATTTCCACTTCACAAGTATTGGATTACAGGCATGTGCCCTAATGTCTAGCCAAACCCCAACATTTTTAAATGCTAGTACTTAGAGTTCTGCTGTGAGACAATGAATAGTGCATTCTTTTGCCTATTTGTACTCCTAAGTATTTAAGAAGTTCTGTATTTATATGTCAAACAAGCTCAGAGAAGTATACTACAGGCATATTAAGGGGCTTCAATAACCTAAGTCACATGATGTTCAATTACTTGTGTGTGGCATTTGTTTGCTTATTTTCCCGCAGACATTCTCTATTTGTAATGAAAGAAACAGCACAAATGGATACAGACAGAAAGAGTAATGATGAAAGCTTGGTTTATCCAAAGGAATAGGAAAGGAAAAGCCAAGTCAAGCAGAAAAGTTTTACAGAATATTGGTTCTACTAGAATAAACATGGCTGTAGTGATGCTACTGCCCCCACTAGCTGAGGAGAAATGGGGAGGGGGAAGTCTGTCCTTCCCAGATTGTAACAACGTTTTCTGACTTCTTCACAAAGTACTTTCATAGAAGGTGAAGAAGGGTATTAAGACATAATTACTAGCAGGTAGTGAAAACTACTCACATGCCAATAATGAACATATGCAAAACCTGGACTTGTCCTACCAAACAGCAACAATAAAGTGCTTCTTCCTCTTTTACTGTAGCAGTCTGAAAAGATACCTAGCATAGAACTAATATCAAAGCCATAAGACACAAGTAGACTTGGTGATAGAACAATAGTAATGACTTACTATAAAAAACATAAAGAAAAGACAGTGATTAAAAAACACCCAACAAAATGGGCTGGAGAGATAGATTAACAGTTGAAAACACTTGCCACCCTTGCAGGGTATCTGGGTTCCATTTGTAGCATGCACACAGCAGCACATGATAGTCTATAGCTCCAGTTGCAGGTGCTCTGCTGCCTTCTGCTGACCTTTGCTGGGAACCAGGTTTACAAATGGTACACATACATACAAGCAGAGGAAAGACCCAAACACATAAAATATAAATAAATAAATCTAAAAATTGAGGTAAACATCTTGAAGTTGACCTCTGGACTCTATAGGTACATATGTGAGCATGTGTTCCTACATACACACAAACATGTACACATTAATATAATAACTACTCATAAATGAAAAAATACACAGATTTTAACAATTCATAGATCAGGGAAGAAGTCGTGTGTGTGTGTGTGTGTGTGTGTGTGTGTGTGTGCGTGCGCGTGTGTGTCTTTGTATGTCTGTGATAGAGATAGAGAGAGACAGAGAAAGGGAGAGACTTTGTCACTCAAAAACTCAAAATAGATAAATGAATTAATTAAATTTAAAATAAACGAAATAAACGATGCATTGCCTTTGGATATAGGATAAAGAAGTTACCTACTATTCTATCTCCAACATCACAAAATTAGCCATAAAAGTTATCATTCAGATCAAAGTATATAATGTACAGGAAAGCACTCTACAAAATGATAATTATTGTGCTCATTATTGTTTATAGTTTTTTTTTTTCCACTGCAAGAACACCAGAAACAGCACCTTTGGTGAATTCACCTTAGTGAATCCCTGGACTCATATAACTGCCTAGGGTTCTGCAAGCCAACAATCCTCATGTGGGAACTACCTTGTAGAATGTTATTTATGTTTAGGTTATATAAATATTCTGTAGTGGCTTATCCTTTCTTCCCATTTAAAAATGTTCTTCTAAACTAATTCATCAGAAAGATACTTGTGCGATGGCATTTGCTTGTTTTGATGCCTCCACATTCCCTCCAGTCTGGGAGGAGCATTTGCAGTTTCACAGAACCACATTTTTGAGTTTCTCCATTTAAGAATAGTGTTGGTTTCCGTCATAGTTGACATTCAGCACACTGTCTTGCTTGGTGCTGATTGATTGTCTCTCCAGTGGCCTTCTATTCTATGGAATGAGAAAAGTTAAGAAAACAACTACTATTTTTTTCCATAGGTTGATTGGATGGAGATGTGTGAAAATGTTCAGAAAGGACGTCAAACAGATTGAGTAATGAAAACAGTCTTGGATGGGCTATGTTTGTTGACAGCACAACTACTGTCTGATATAAGAACAGAAAGCTAAGGAAGGGTTTGGAAGACTGTTCCACAATATCAGTTTAATAGTTTAGTGTGCCTGGCTTTCCGAATCCTTGATCTCTTTTTTTTTCTGTTAGGAATTTAGACTCCACAGCTCACAGTGTCTTCAAACCCTCCAGAGTGCTGGGATTTCACTTCTGTGCTATAATACTGAACTGGCTGGCTTTCTTCAGTATTGCAGTGTTTATATTATTTTTAGCTTCAGTTTCTACTCGGAGCTTCTCTGTGTGCACGAGAGCACACTCAGGAGAACACATGGTGTGAAACACAGGAAAAGGAGGGTTGCATGGCTAGTTCCAAACGGTTTGAGCATCCCCATTTACATTTTCACATCATGTGTACCAGTGCCCTCTTGTGAAAGATATTATTATGGGGACATGCTTATGCATATCTTTGTCACTTTTTTCAATGAACATGGGAAGAAAACTATAAAACCGTGTTTGAAAGCATCTTTTGATCATCAGATGGATTCTCCTTCTTCCTTTTATTTTTGTTTTGTTTTTGATTCCCTTTATATTAACACTCTTCTTGAAGTAAACTATTTCAAGTCATTCTTATTTTTCTTTAGGTTCTTAAATATATAAGCATGAATTTTGGTTATGGTGAATCTGAAAAGTCTCTCCCCACTCCTACCAAAAATACCAAGTGCATGGGAGATAAAGAATAATTTGAATCTCTAGCTGATGTCACATTGACGTCTGTGGCTTACCATATGGCAGATGAAGGAGAAGAACTACCTGGAGGCCAGAATGAAATTGCTTACTGTTTAACTCCAAGGCGTATTACTGGATGCTGAGTCAGAAGCAAGTCCGGAAACCTTTTTCACAAGGCAATGTTTTTCTTAACGGAGTGAACTTTGACTTCCTTGTCTGAAAGAAGAGACTGATAACCCTAACCCATAATTAATTCAACTTTTGAGACAAAGGTAACAAATTGTGAAAGGAACTGGTAGACTGGAAATAGTAGAATGGGCTGTTGCAGATCAGGGAATCGTGAAGCAGAAGCACAAAGGTATGAAGGCAGTGCAAATTGGGCACTAGAACGAGGAGACCTAAAGGCTAGTCTATGTGATGTACAGTCTTGTCCATGTATAATGCTAACATTTTTCACATTTTGTATTTACTGTATCCTAGGCATTATTTTAATCTTGTATCTGTCAGTGTTTCAGCACCAACATGAACTAGGCAATATTTGTTAGCTACATTTTACAGGAGAAATTAAGATACCATAATGTGCAGAGAGACAGAGACCTTGGAACAATCAGTCCTAAGTGGAATATTTACGTCAAAACCCTCCCCTCAAGCTCAGGGAACTATGTGGAAGGTGAAGCAGGAAGATTGGAAGAGCCAGAGGGAACGGATGTTACCAAGGAAAGAGTGTGTTTTCCAGACACAAAGAGACTGACGCACATATGAACTCACAAATCTGTAGTAACATGCACAAAGCCTACTCAGGTCTAAGTCAGCTGGGGTCCCAATGCTTATAGTGGAATGTAGACACACTCTTCCGTCCCTAACCAAGTCACTATCTACAACTGACCACCACTTGCACATGAAATATTAGTTTTCTCCAATGGAATCTCACTGGATATACAAACAACACTTAAGGGCAGGCCCCAGGCCCAGCAGTGAATGGCTAACACAAAACAAGTGGAATGGTATTTTTTGTCTCATATTGCTTTGTTTGGGTATTTTTATGATACCGGTCTTTTGCTCATAGGTTATGGTTTCTGATTTTGTGTATTTAGGGGATTTGGGTATGTGCAGTGTGTCTCTCTACATAGATTTGTTTCTTGTGGTTTTCTTTCTTTTTTAAATTCTGCTTTGTTTTCATGCTTGTTTGAGGGAGGGGGGAGGAAGAGGACCGAAAGCTCGGAGTTGGATGGGTGTGGAGGTGAGAAGGTGGAAGGTTCTGGGAGATGAAGGAAGTAAAACTGTGATCAGAGTATATTGTATAAAAATTATTTTCAATAAAAAAGAAATTTAGATACAAAGTGAGAATTTACCTATAGCACCTACGAGCAAAGTACAAATACAAATGTGTGCGTGAACACATCATAATGAAATACATTATTATTTATGCTAACCAAAAAATAATGAAAAATATAAACCAAATCTTTCTCGGGATTTTTTTCACCTAAGCTGTTATTTAGTATGATGTCACCAAAAAAAAAAAAAAAAAAAAAAAAAAAAAAGATTAGCAAGTGACAGAGGCAGGACTGGAAGCTAGACTGACTGGCTCCAGAATTTTATGCACAAAGACTGTAGTGTGCTGTCTCTAATGTGTCAGTCAAGAATCTGCCCAAGCACCATTAACACCACTTCAAAGGACATTGAACAGTTTGCAAATTTTCTATGTAGAATCACCATTTAGTTGTCTTACACGTTGTGGGCATTAAGTGATTCAAGTTTGCAATTTTCCCCTAAAGATCTGAAGCTTTATCCTTCAAAAGTGAGAGGACAAAATGATTGTTTACAGAAGAAATTGTACTAAGCATCACTGCCTTCATAAACCATTTTTATGAACATGATTGATTTGGAGCTTTATACTTGTCAACTGTTTTACTGTTTTTGCATAATAAGCCTTCAGAAGCCTCTAACATTGGGGGCACCTTAGGCACCTAGAGTGCCTACATTCACATTTGCATTCTTTTGTTCTGATGACTCTCTAATTCCACAATTATCTGAGTTGTTAGTAGGGGCTTAGCTTCTCCTTTGCCTGTAAGTCTTCAAATCACTCACTGGATGAGGCTTCATGTCTTTTCTTCATCACCGCTGTATCTATGCTCACGTCACTAAGTGCTTGGTGCGTGCCACCTTCCCTGTATTTTGCAGCATCAATGATCTTTCCCTCTACTTGCTCTCCTTCCGCTGTTTCCCAGTGATCCTTCTGTTTCTTTCTTCCCTCATGTTTGTTGCTATCTAGACTCCCCTGTTTGATGTTCTTTCTTCCTAAGAGAGGGACTAGTGTGTAAAATTTAGATCATATTCTATGGGTAGTAAAGCAAGCATAAATACAAAGTCCTATAGAATTCATACCACTAGCTCTTAGTACTTTCATCTTATTTTAATCATTTGGAGGTTCTTTGTTGCTTTGAGTTGCTGAGTCTACTAGACAATAGATTACAGCCAATCATAGCTCTATTCTATTTCTATACTATAAAGCTTTTACAAATAATTAATCTTCAAGGTCTGGAGACATGATTCAATAGTTAAGAACACTTACTGTTCTTGCATAGTACCCAGGTTTAATTGCTTACACTCACACCAAGGAACTCCCAACCACCTGAAACCCTTAGGTCCTGGGCATCTGAGATTCTCTGGTGTTCTTGCAGCACTTGCATGCATGTGGTAGTGCACGTAGACGTATGCAGCTTTATAAACATAAGCAACATATAGTAAGTTAATGCATGTGAGTCTGTACACACACACACACACACACACACACACACACACACACATATATATGTATATATATATATATACATATATTTATGTATATATGACCTAGAGGACCTGAGCTCTAGTCCTGGATTTGACCAGGACTAGCTTTCTTGGTTACCAGAAGGCTCAATGCAAGCTTTCAAAGGAGGGAAGCAATGAACAGTCTTTCTCAGCTTTTACGCCTACGGATCATAAATAGCAACAGCTAGAATGGCATGATAACCTCAAGTTATTGCACAAGTGCAGTAGTGACAAACATATCTTGGTGATAATTTATAGCTCTCCAATTGGATTTTAAGACCTACTCCAGAAGAGTAGAATCATACCTACTGCTGGAAACAGCCTGGGACATGTAAATCATTGGTCTGGGACAAACAGTTATAACTGCCATTTTACTAAAACAATATAACACCTAAAAGCATTCTAAATACTTACTTTAGTGCCCACAAATAAATGCATTCTTTATCCCACATAAAGAAGACAATTATTTGTAATAGATAGAAACGATAACCACAACTGACCAAAATGCAGAGTTGTGGGGCCTAGTCCCAACTGATATAACGACAACAGAACTTTTGCAGATTGTTTTGAAAGACAGGATGTATTGATCATAAGAGCTAGAAGAGCAGAATATTAGTTATGAGATTCTGTATCCTAGAAATGTCAGAGATGCTACATTTATGAAGTCATAGCAACTTGACTGGCTAAACATTACCTGAACAAGAAAGAGATCAATATACCTGTTAACGTGGAAAGGGGAAGCTCATAGATCCCCAATTCTAGACAAAGATCTAAAAGCAACTAAGAACTGCTGAAAGTGGGAGAAATAACCTTACCAAAGGAAGAACACATTAATTGATTATGCAATATGAAATGTTCATCCCTGAAGACATATATACAAGCAAATTTATACAGACTAAGCATGTTATATTTATATATTAAGAACATATATATTTGTGTATGAATATATGTTCATATATACATATATGCATATACACATATGTACATATACTGTACCACTATATATATATATATATATATATATATATATATGTGTGTGTGTGTGT
>JANHMN010000005.1:34915136-34941266 GCA_030674055.1 Rhabdomys pumilio | reverse complement strand
CACTATATATATATATATATATATATATATATATGTGTGTGTGTGTGTGTGTGTGTGTGTAAATTTAAGAGGGTAAATCATTTGCATAGGAGGCTTCAGAAGGATGAAAGGAAAAGGTGTATTTATATTATAATCTCAAAAACTTAAAAAATATATAATAAGAAAATAAGTAAATCTTTTAAAAATTCATTTAACCTTGAAATTTTTAACTTGTATTAATATTAAATTTATTTGAGTGTTAACTGAATAGTAATGGAGTTTATGTATTTCAAAATGATTTAGGTTACATAACCTAGTCTTTCAACTATTTTTTTTGTTTGAAAAAGACTAAAGTTCCTGATTGTAACATGATATTTTTTAAATTGCTGCAATGGTCACTACAGGCATTTTTTCCTAACTATCACCTCAAAGCTTTTGACACATCTCACATAATACACTGGGCTTCACTTAATGCTCACTACACTGTTTCAAACTACCTGACTCATGCAGAGGATGCACCCGTAACTTTGAAGAGGGTTCTGGAGCACTCGAGGTCTATTTATGAACAGGAAGGCCTTATTTAAAATAAAACATAACGAAATAGGAAGTTTGATTTCTTCAAACAGCATTTTTTTCATAAAGTAAAACTGAGATATTTACTGATGCCAATAGGTAACATTAAAATAACTTGCTTAAAACATCTGAAATAGGTGATTAATACAGTCTGTAACTACAGGGGTGATGAGGGAAGGGACATATTAAAACGATTTTTCTCTATTCTAATTAATGTTGTCTTTTTATTTCATCTCCAGTGTACCCAGATTTTAGCCAAAGGTTACTAATATCAAGGCATATAAAAAGTCACTGTAATACTGAAATACTTATTGTGATGAAGGCAAACAGAATAAGTACACATGTAATTTCTTATCAAAAAATCTTGAAATATCAAAATTAATATTATTTTTTTGTGATTTTGGTGGTATATCTTTCTGAGGACCTGCATTCTTTGAGCTTTATTGAAAAATTTATAAATGTTCTCAAATGTCATTAAATTTAAAAAGGAAAAAAAAGGGAGTTCTGAAGCTTAAGCTTACTAGGAAACATCCACCTCTTTTCTCGTGAATGGATTTCAGCACAGCCCAGCAAAATGGCCATATCACATCTTTATTCACATTGCTGGTAACTCATCCCAGACAATCAGTAGCAAATCTCAAAAGCAAGAGTCTTATTTGATGAGAGGAGATCCTTTAGAGGAGAAGAAATTTCTGATTTATTCCTTGAATTGGAAAGATGCCAGCATAACCATCCTAAGGAACTACTATTACCTGAAGAAATACCAAGAAGGTAATAAAGTTTTTTTTTCTTACAAAAATAATTTCCCCATGAAATTAGATCACTTTAAAAAATAGAAATTATTATGAATGGGGTGTGAAATGGTCCTATTGAATTAATACCTAGCACTTTCTTTTCTGTGGCTGGGTCATCAGAAAAGACTGTTGCCTAAGTGTTGTTATTAGGGTCATTATTATGGGTCATGAGGATTTAACTACAAACTATAAAGCAAAAGTGTAGTTTTGTTGGCTGTGTCAATCATTCTAAATTTATATTGCAGGTTTACATGGGTAACATGATTTTCTCCTTAATCTCAGGACCTCAGGCAGTATCATTTGGATTTAGGAGGGCATAAGGAATCAGAGTTTCAAAAAATCAACACAGATGAGCTGGTTAAAGACAGAGTGTCACAAAAGAAAAGAAAAAGTCATGAGTGAAGAGAAAGGGATGGCAAAAGCTATCCAAATGCATTATATGCATATATGAAAATGCCAGAAAACAAATGTAACAGAACTTATTTAAAAATCAACATGGAAAAAATAGCTCCCCAAAGCTTTGATAAGTCTTTGTATGTAGGTATTATAACAAGATGTTAGAATAAAGATGGAAATAAAATTTAATCTCATGTGCCAAAATAAACCTATAATTAGTAGCAAACACCAGATGACAATAAGTGGCCTTAACCTGAGAGAAGGAAATAGGTGCAAATTTCAAAGGAGTCATCATTCCCGTATTGGAAGTTTGGTTGCTTCCTAGGCTTAGTCCATTAAGTGATGTGCTTTCTTGCGTAGCCAGCTCCTAATTTATGTTTAAGCACATTCCTTCATTTTAAACAAACAAAAACCAGTATACTTGCTTTTCAGCAGGTCACAGAACTTTCTCTACAATTGACACAAACTCTCAACCAACACCAGAAAATTAAAATAAAATCCTGCATCATATCTGACTACCATGGATTAAAGGTAGATATCAACAACAGAAGGACTACAGACTCCTGGAAACTAAAAAAACTCACCAATGAATGAAACATGAGTCAAGACAGAAATTAAGACAGATATTAAACCCTTTTGAGGATAGAATGACAATGACAACACAACACAGGCAAACTTGTGAGACACGATGAAGGAAAGTTCATAGCAGTGCCTACATGAAAAATAACCGGAGAGATCACATATCAGTAATTTAATTGTACACCTAAGTGCTCTATAACAAAAAGCAGAAATAACAACACGCAAAAGGGCAGATGACAAGAAATAATCAAACTCAGGGCTTACATAAATAATGTAGAAACAAGAAAACAATACAAGGAAGCGATAAAACAAAGAATTGGTTCTTTGAAAATAAACCAATAAACTGGACAACCCCTTATCCAAATTAACTAAAGGCCAGAGAAAATTATCAAAATTAGGAATGAATTATGGGGCATAACAACATACTGTGGAAATTCATAGGATTATAAGGACTTACTTAAAAAAAAACCTGTATTCCACCAAATTGCAAAATGTGAAAGAAATGCATAGTTTTGTTAATAAATACCACTCACAAAAGTTAACTGCAGATTTCATAAGCAATTTATACAGGCCTATAACCCATAGAGGGATAGAAACACCATTTAAACATCTTACAACTGAAAAAGTTTAGGGGTAGATGGTTTTACTTCAGAATTCTACCATATGTTCAAAGAATTAACACCAGCACATCTTAATTTACTTAATTTACACAAAACAGGAACAGAAGGGACATTCCTCAATTCTTTCTATGAGGTTACAGTTGCCCTCATACCTAAGCCACATAAAGACCCAATAAAGAGAAATACAAACTAATTTCCCTTAAGAAACAGATAAAAAATTGTAAAAAAAAAATATTTGTAAATTAAATCCAAGAATATATCCAAAAGATCATCTATGATGATCAAGTAGGCTTTGACCCAGAGACTCAGGGATAGGCCATCATGCAAAAATCAGTCAATGTAATTCACCATATCAAGAAACCAAAAGGAAAAAAACATATGATTATCTCATTAGATTCTGAAGAAGCTTTTGACAAAATCCAACACCCCTTTGTGATAAAGGCCTTGGAGAGATCAGGGGTATAAAGGATATACCTCAAAGTAATAAAAGGATATTTCACCAAACCCACAGCCAACACAGACCTAAATTGATACAAATTCAAAGAATTTCCACTAAAACCAGGAATGAGACAAGGCTGTCCATTCTCTCCATACCTATTCAATATAGTACTTGAAGTCTTGAAGTCTTCTCTTAACCAGAGCTATAAAACAACTAAAGGAGATCAAGGGGCTACAAAAAGGATGTGAAGAAAACTTATCTTTATTTGCAGATGATATGATTGTATACATAGTTGATCTTAAAATGTAGATCATGAAATTCCTACAGTTGATAAACACTTTCAGCAAAGAAGCAAGATACACAGTATATCAAAGAGTATCCCTTCTATATAGAAATGACAAATGGATGGAGAAAAATAAGGAAAATAATAACTTTTACAATAGCCTCAAATAATAACTTGGGATAATTCTACCCAAGTAAGTGAAAGGCTTAAAAATTTTAAGACATTGGAAAAAGAAATTCAAAGTGATATGAGAAAATGGAAAGATCTCCTATGCTCATGGATATGTAGAATTAACATAGTAAAAATGGCCATCTTACCACAAGCAACCTATAGATTCAGCATTATCCTCATCAAAATTCCAAGAAAAAAAATCACAATTCTTGAAAGGAAAATACTCAGTATCCTATAAAAACACTAAAAACCGATGATAGTTAAAGTAATACAACAATTATTTTATTATTCACTAATAAATTTTAAGTTGTATGGTACAGCTATAGAAATAAAAACAGCATGATATTGACATAAAAACATTCATCAATGGAATCAAATTGGTGAACCCGACATAAACCTCCATACCCATGGACATCTGATATTTTTAGAAGGCCATAAATACACACTGAAAAAATAGCATCTTCAACAAATGGTGTTGGCCTAACTGGATATTTCCATGCAGAAGATTAAAAATATTATTTATTACTCTTCACAAAAACTTAAGTCTGAGTGGATCAAATACCTCAACATAAAACAAGACATAATGCACCCGAATGAAGAGAATGTGTTCAATAACCTTGAACACATTAGTATAGGAGACAACTTTCTGAACAGAACACTGGACCTCATGAAGCTGCAAAGCTATTTTAGGGCAAAGGACAGCATCATTCAGACAAAGTAGCACTCTACAAAAAAAAAGACTTTTTAACCACCTACAACAAAGGGCTAATATTCAAAATATACAAAGAGCTCAGAAAAGCTGAACGTTAAGAAAACAAGTAATCCGGTTAAAAATGGAATACTCAAAAAAGGTATTCTCAAAAAAGAAAACGCAAAGGGCTGAAAGACACGTAAAAGAAATATTTGTCCTTTCTCATCAGAGAAATGCAAATTAAGTCTATTTTGAGATTTCATCTCATAAGCGGTATAATAGCTAAGACTAAACAAATGACAGCCCATGCTGTTGAGGAATAAGATCATGATGAACACTCATTTATTGCAGGTGGGAGTGTAAATTTGTCCAATCAATATGGAAATCAGTGTGGTGTTTCCTCAGGAAGCTAGGAATAGATCTAACTCAAGATCTTGTTATACCATTTCTGGGTATGTACCCAAAGGATTCTTCATCCTATGACAGATACACACATTCAATGAAGGCGCCAACTGACAGATGATATGCAGAGGATAAGAGACCATGGAATATTCAGTTCTAAATGCGATGCCTTAACCAAATCCCTCACCTCAGGGTTCAGGGAACCTTGCAGAAGAGGTTGTGGATAAAATGTAAGAGCCAGAAGGGATGGAGGGCACCAATGAAATATTGAAATACAATAGAATCAATACACACATGAACTCACTGAGTCTGTGGCAGCATGCACAGGGCCTGCATAGTTCTGGGCCTGATGTAGTCCCATTGGTGAAAGAGAAGTGGATACAAGTCCCTATTCAGAACTGAGAATCTATCTCAAATTGAAAACTTATCACATATGAAAAATTCCTTTTTTGAGTCTCACTGAATATTCAAACCACACCTAAAATTAGGCCCTGTGCCCAGCAGTAGATATCAGATATATTTTTTTTCCTTGTAGGGTCTTTGCACATACATTTGTTTCTGGCTTTGTATTTTGATGGAATTTCTTTGTGCGCAAATGTGTGTGTTTGTACATCTCTGTGTTTCTTGAGCTTTTACTTTGCCTCATTTTATTGTTTGTTTTGGCCTACTCTGTTTTTTTTTATCTAATTTATTATTGTCGTTATTAGTATTTTAGATACCCATATGGATCTCAATCTGAGAGATGGAAAAAGTGTGGATTTGTGTGAGTGAGAAGGTGGACAAGTTCTAGAAGTAGTTGAGGGGAGTGTATACTCAGAATGTATTTTATTTTTAAGAAATTATTTTCACAAAACCCTTGATATTTTCTCATGAAAAATGATGTTCTGGGTGGAATCTGAGCAGCACAGAGCTTTTGAAAGATCTGCAGTTAGTTCCCGATTGATTGTTGATGGCATTGCCCTTTGAAATGTTGAGCAGGAATCATGATCATGATCATAGATTTTGGGGGTGGGGGTCTGGGGCTCTGGGGCTCTGTAGGTTTAGATACCATGGTATCATTCTCTTCTGTGAGTTGGATGGTTACTTGCTGCCTTAAGCTGTCACCAAATTTTAATAGTTTAGGCTACTCACACAGCCTCACTCATCTACGTGCCTGTGTCCTATAGAAACTAATTACCTATATGAAAATCTAAATCCCTTGGAGGAAAAGAAAACCCACATCCACATTCCTTTGTACATCATTATCTGCTATTTTATTTATTATTACTATTACAGTTAATATTATTATCTTTATCTTGTAGTACATTTTATACCTAAAACCACCAACACAAAGCTTTACCAGTTATCATTTGGAGTCAAACTACTTCAGGTTTTTTCTTTGCTTCCTCAGACCTTGATAAATGATTTTTCATCTCTCTCTCTCTGTGTGTGTGTGTGTGTGTGTGTGTGTGTGTGTGTGTGTGTGTGTCTGTGTCTGTGTATGTATATGTATACACACACACACATACACATATACATATTTTTTTGTTTGTGTATCCAGACTGTTCTTTGTAATATCCTTGGTAATAGTAATCCTTCCTCTATGACTCATGAATTTCATAAACCTGTATCTTCCCAGATGTTTAAGAAAGCGACTATTATGTACGATGAAGGTCCTTAGTTCCAGTTCTGCATGCTCTTTTAAAAGTGCACAAGTCAGGAGAGTTAGGAAACAGTACAGAGTCAGGTGAACTGGGTGTGGTGAGTCTGATAGGATTAATGCAGTGGCATGTACAGAGGAAAATCAGGATCTCCAAATGCTTCACTGTGTGTATGTGGGTCAGAATAGCAAGGGTATGTCCCAGAACAATAACTTCTTAGGACTCTAAAAGTATCACTTGTGTGTCTGAAGTATCCACTAAATAGCAAAGCAGAGATCTGAGGAGTGAAAATAAGCGTGCTGCCTCGAACCTAGAGTGGGTTAGTAATTCTTTACAATGTAGTATTTGTAATATGATAAAATCCATTTTACACCAATTTTGTGAATCTAAGATAAAACTTAAGAGAAAGAGAAATTTTAGGAATGATATACCCCAATCTCTCAATTTTACAGATGAAGAAACCAGACTGAACAGGTTAAGTAGCTTGTTCAAGGTCACATAGTTGGCTGCTGATACACCTGGGACAAGAAATAACTTAGGTCTTCTTACATGAATTTCTTTCTTGGTGTAGTTATGTCTAGCCAAATTTGCATTGTTTTCAAATTACAAGTGTTTCAACTCACTGTAACGAGTCGAAAACTAATTTGCTTCTGATGAAAATGACATAGGCACAGGGTTTCATACAGGAAAATTGAAAAATGATATATGTAGCTTATTTCTTTGTTCTTTTCAATTTTGTTTCTGGATCAAGAAGCAAATGAAGGTAGGATAACAGTGGAAAGCAAAACAATACAATCTAATAGCTTCTATAGAGCAGTAGGTGTGTATCTAGTCATTGCTGAGGTACAAACAGGAAGGCACATCTGCCCTTCTAAATACACAGATGCCCCCAAAGCTTCACTTGTGGAAATCCCTGCTACTTTGGAGCTGTAAGAAACTCTGCTCTGAGTCTAGAGATCTCATGCTAACATTTAAGAGGGAAAACCACCCAAGTCTGTCAACCTTTGTGGTAAGAGAAAAAGAAAGTGTGGCAGAGATTCTAGGCTCGTTTCGAGATGTAGCTTTGGTGATGCACACCTTTAATCCCAGCAGTCAGGGGGCAGAGACAGGCATCTCTCTGATTAGAGGCTGGCCAAGTTTACAGAGTGAATTCCAAGGCAGAGAAAGCTACATAGGGAATCTCTGTCTCAAAATAAAAGGGGGTGGGGTGGGTAAATAGTCCTGTCTAGTTTGAAGTTTCCCTCATTTATTGTGAAGTTGCTCACCTCTGATCCTGTACTCGGGATAACACCTCACATGCCACCTCAATATTAAACCCGACCTGCTGGTCTCAGCTGTTCATCTGATCTTTATTGGTGCCGTTTTCCATTCTTTGATTATTTCAATATTTATAATAGCTTACTAGGCAATTTGCTAGATGTTAAAGATATTATTTAAAAAGCAGTCCCAATTCTCAAAGTTTTCACAATGTCGAGTGAAAACCATACAAAATCAGTTATCTGAAAGTAGCTATGATTACAGACTGTGGGAACTCCAGAATAGCAGAGAGCAAAGTTACTTAGAGGTGGGCAAAAGAGGTATTCTAATGAAAATTAGTTTCAGTTAAACTTAAATAAAATGTAAAAGTCTGGTCTAGTTTGGAAAACTTTCAGGAACTGAGAAAATAAGCATACTCCTAAGCATTTGGGTAGAATGCTCTATAAATTTCTGTTAGATCCATTTGATTTATGATGTCATTTAATTCCAGAGTTTCCCTATTAGTTCTTGTGTGGGTGATCTCTCTATGCACGCAAGGGCAGTATCACAGTTACCCGGTATCCCTGTGCTGGGCCAAATCAGGGATTTTTAGGACTGATAGTATTTCTTTTCTAAAACCGACTGCATCTGTGTTTGGTGTCTATTGAAAACTGTAAATACCCTCGTAGTGGATTATTTTTTTCTTTAGAATGACTACCACTTTTGGTTTGAAGTAAATTAGATGTTTGTGGTGTTTCTTTTTATGAATACATGGTCTGGTTTTTGTGGACTGTGACTGACCCTTTGTTTTTCATTACCATAGCTTGTCAGATTTTCATCCAGAGAGTTCAGTCTTAAAGTAGTTCTGTATGGTTGTAAAAATGCTGCGTCAAAAGTTGTTCCAGCTGAGTGATGGGTAGGTACAAGTTCCGTGGCTGGGTTCAAACTTTCTGTAGCCTTAGAGCATTCTTACTGTTTATTCTCCAAAATGCTTACTCGATTCTACAGGTGGTCCAAGGGTGACAAAGCCGAGGTCACAGCGAGAATTCATTATATTGCATGGAGTTGGGTATTAGAGGCGACATTGTCCTTAGACGACAGCATGTGGGTTGAGGGCAATCTCAGAGTCCCTATCTATGGTCAGGTGACCAGGATGTCACAAGTCCTAGGTTGTTCTGGTGAGTGTGACAGAATGGCTCTGGGGACCCTTACCTGAGGTCCAGGTCACGGGACAGCATTTAGTCTCAGTGTTATGGTGAATAGAGCAGTTGGGAAGAAGGTGGGTGGTCAGCTGGGGATTCTGGAGTCAGACCTCCACAAAGTCTCAAGCAGCATGATAGATGGGGTGGCTAGTGTGTTCAGCCATGCATCATTCTTGCTTCATGCTTGTGTGGAAGTTAATACATGCAATGCAAGTGGAAAGGGGACTATGCTGGGCAAAGGAGAGAATAAACTCTAACAAAGCATAAAAGCACTGTATATATTTTATGCTAACTTTGTATGCTAATTAAAACATTATCAGAAAAAATATGTCCTGTCTGTCTATATGAAGTCACTGAACCTAGATCTTGTACATAAGAGATGTGCATCCACCTCACACTCTAAGTCCATTTAGTTCATTTGTGTTATTTGTTCACTCCCACCCTGTTTTGAGATAGAGTCTTATGTTGCCAAGGCAAACTTTAACCTTCTGATCTTCCCGGCCCCAAGTGCCATGGTTATAGGCAGGCACAGTCACACCCAGCTCAGTTCTCTCCATAAGATACAACATTTACAGAGAAATTGGTAACAGTTCATGTAGTTTAGCACCTTTGTGTATTACATTGGTGACACTTAGAAATCAATTTTGTACAAGTTCTGTCTGAGTCTATAGTAGTAAATGGACAAGACCACTGTTACAGTTTCAATTGGGTGGACTGCTGGCCATTGCTAGGGTATATATTTAAATGATCTTGTCATAGACATGGAAAATTTTATATATATAATGAGAACCTCACCTGCCAAAATTTGTTTTGGTGTTAAAAAGAAAATGAATTTATTCTTGCATTCTCTCCCCAAATTACCAAACTGTCAACAGCCTGCCTTTCAGAAAACACTAGATAGTATTCTAGATTTGTTTTGTTTCTTGTGTAATAATATACAATTATTTTTGTTTTGGCTACAGCAGATATTTGAACATTTTTGTACGCTGATATAAAGAAGTCATTTCCAATATACTCATTTTGGAGTAAGAATTCTGATGAAACTATGGCAATCTACAGGCATGAACCGAATGAGAGTCTATAATATACTAAACTAGATGATTATTAGATTTTCAGAGGCTCCGTAAGAGGAGTGTAGCCATCACATAGATGACTTTAGATTTTTTTCTTCATACTTGCCTAATTTTCTTGGTTTGTGTAGAGATGCATGGGATGAAACTGTAGCGGTTTTCTAGTTTCCAACCTCTCCTCTGACACTTGAGTTTTCTCTGTCATTAGCTCTCATTAAGGCACTACATTCTGTCTTTATAATGTTCTTTGAAAAGCATTTACATGCTCTTTGATATTAAGTAAAATCTTTTGTAAACTGTGAGGTTATAGTTTTTGTTATAACCATGTAGAATGCATCCCCTATTTTTCATCTTAATGCCTCTCAACTTCCTGTATCCAAATACTGTTGCACACTGAAATCTTACTTTGAATTCAACAGCTTAATTTTAATGACTAGCTTCTGTAAGATCTTATTCCATGTTTGTCTTCTATCCATGTCAAGTGCCTCTGGAGATACTTGTTCATGGGCTTCTGAAAGGCTAACATCCAGAAGGCTATTCCAGGTGCAAAATAATCTAGACTACCACCTAATTCCTTCTATTCATGTAGCCCATAATAAGATTAGCTTATGTTGGTGGCATTGCAATATTATATCAAGTTATCAGATTTATTGTTGCTGGCATTTGAATTTAGATCTCCTAGCAGATACTACTCATCGTAGCTACCCATTTGTACTCTTGAAATTTCAGTGTATTCTATCTTTCCTAACCTACTGTTACCATCTTTTCTTTGTTAATCTCAGTCACATGAAATTAGTAATCATAAAGGAACCAAGAAAATTTCCCCTGGCAAGGTTCTACCTCAGTTTCTCTTAATACAGAATCTAGAAACCTATAATAGCTTGATTAATTCTGTACAAAATATGTACATCAATGTATATTTTTGAAAAATACATACCTTTTCTCTGTTTTGCATTTTGGGGGATCAAAAGCAGAACCTCGAAGGCAAGGCAAGTGTTCTGCCACTGAGCCTCATCACAGGACGTTTATCATATTCTCAAATATATATGTAATTTAAAATTATTAGGAGATTTTCATTATAGATGGACATCAAAAGATTTTCATTATAGATAGTCATTTAAAAATCTACTGGTACAGTGTTCACCTAATGCCTCTTAATTTTAAATGAAGACATATATAATGTCTCATCAAATGCTTTTCTGGTTTCTTTATTTTCATTGAAAAAAAATTCTGATCACAGTTTCCTCTCCCCCCACTCCTGCCAGATCTGCTCTATCTCTCCTCTCATCCTTTCTCTCTCTCTTCAGAAAGCAAGCAAACGCAAACAGCAAACAAAATAACCAAGCAAACCAGAATTTAAAAAAAAAATAAGAAAAAATACCACTCACATACACATTCTTACTTGTCTAATATATTTCATTTTTCAAGATTAGCCATAAAAGGTATTGTTATATAATTGGGGTATTCTACATAATTATTGCTTTCTTTTGATACAGGATCTTATTACATATAGGCTTACATATAGTCATGCCTGCCCTAGAGCTCTCTTTGTAGACAGAGCCAGTCTCAAACTCCCAGAGATCTATATGCCTCTCCCTCTCAAGTGCTCAGATAAAAGGAGTGGAGCATAGGTCTAGCAATAATTTTTCTCATAATGCATTACTGAATCTCTTTAAAGAGGCCAGTATTTAGTTAGCCATTTAGCTGCTGCTTTCTGACTGGAACTATTCTGAGGACTGGAAATAAAACAGGAAGCAAGACATTTCATTTGCTCACATTCAACTTGAACTTACACATTTATTGGTAAGGAAGTCAGACAAAAAAATCACACGCACAAGTGTAATAATTTTACATAACGACTACCCTGAAGAAAGTGAAATTAGGAAACAAGATAGAATGTGTCTGTGGTTAAGAAAAGGCAGCAAAATAACTATATCAGTGAAAAATCTCTATTGGAGAGCTGCATTTGCTCTGAAATCCTGTTGCCAAGGATTTGGACTGCAAATACCTAAGCAAAGATAACAGCATTGCAAGATCCTTTGGAAAGCTGGAGGAACAGAAAGATCAATATGACTGGAGCATAGTCAACAAGGGTAAAAGTAAAAAGTAATGGATTTCGGGAGACAGGTAAGGTCACAGCAGCAAGAGAACAGAAGAAAACTTTGTTGTAAGTTTAGGTAGGATTATAAAGAGCAGCTGAGGGCCATGGCTTGATTTACACTAGCCCAAGCCTTTATTGGTTGTGTACAGAGAATGAATAATAAAGAAACCTGAGATAGAGACACATTACCTGTATTTAATTGTAGAATCTATCTTCAATCTCCTCTTAATAAAAAGAAAAGCAAGGAGCATATCTCTATCAGCCCAGGGTCTCATCTATTCTCCAGGAGTCTTCAAAGATCATCACCACCATTGATCCATCAACTGAATACACCTCCTCTCACCCCCAGAAGATAAACAACTTACTTTTTAAAACAGGTTTTGAAATGGAATTGAATGACATCACTTACCTTTCTTCATTTGTTTTTCTCTTCAGCCCTTCCCTGGTACCTTTCCCCCATCCTTCCAGGGATGTGTAAACTTTTTAATTTAAATTCTACTCTGCAGGAGACAGAAACATTTACATCCTAGAATAATAACTCTTTGTTGTTGCTGTTTTATTGTTTTAAAATTATCTCTCCAACTTTCTCTCACTTCAGCTACTTCTAAGTAATGATAGGTTTTTTTTTTTGGTACCATTTTTAGCCTTAAAATAATTCTCTTTGACAGGAAGCACAGAAACAAAATAGGATGTAAATGAGTCAACATTCTTTGTGTCATTCATCACTCTGGACAGCTACTCTTGCTTACTTAGGTGTTCATTTCTTGTTTTCTACTACATCAATACATTTTAAAGTTATTTAGTTCTCCTTCTTCATGGCATCTCTGCCAGCTTGGAAAAGTATTTAACCGCTTTGGAAAATGGGGACAATCATATTATTAAACTCATATAGTTGGCAGAAAAAGGCAATATGTTATATATAAAGTACCCGGAGAGGTTTTTTTTTTGTTTGTTTGTTTGTTTTTTGTTTTTGTTTTTTGGCACATAGGCTCTGTTAAATATATGATAACTGTCATAATAATAATAATAATAACAATAACAATAATAATAATAATAATAATAATGTTTTAGCATTATTATATATTAATATAATGACAACAGGAATAATGATATCGTTATTAGTATACATTGGGTATAAACTTCAAATTTTATCTCTCTCATGCCATTTCAGCATGATAGTCTTGTGGTATTGATGGAGTTAGCTGATAAAATTCCTATAATGGACTTAATACAGTCCCTGAGACATACCCACATCATACATGTAGAGATCAGAAGACAACTTTGTGGAACTGGATTCTAGGAATAAAACTAAGATTTCTAAGCTTTCATGGCAAATTCCATACCTGATGACCCATCTCACCAGCCCCCTCCTTGAACATTTAAATGATGTGAAAAAATAACATTTCCCAAGTTAACTATAATTTTCTTTGGTTTTTAGAAATTTTTGGTCTTTAAAAAGCTGCTTTAAAATAATTTTTTAAATTTTATTTTATATGTGTAGGTGTTTTGCTTTCATTTATGTGTGTACCAGGTGTCTGTAGAGGTCAGATGAAGGCACTGACCTCTTGGAACTGGAGACATGGATGATTTTGAGCCTCTTTTTTTACATTCTGGGAAACAAAGATGGATCCTTTGCAAGAAAAACAAGTGTTCTTAATTGTTGGACAATTTCTCTAAGCTCTTAATTACAATTTCTGATGTAACTGTCCTTTATAAATCTTTCAACAAAGAAGCTGAAATGAGCTAGGCATGGATGTGCACACCTGGAATGCCAGTACTCTGGGAGATGAGGCAGAAAAATCTGAGTTCACAGCCAACCTGTATTACATTGTTGAACACTTACCTAAAAAATAAAAATGCTGAAATGTTAAATCTAGAGTAAGTTTTCCTTTTAAAACTATATCTTTCTGAGGAGGGTCTTTAAAATATAGAAGTAACAAGTCTGGTGACTTATACTTGGTCATCTTAGACCACGACAGGACTGAAGCAAGTTCCAGTCCAGTTTGATTTATATGGAAAGTTTCAAGATTCCAAGGCCTACATACTGAGACCCTATCTTTAAAAATAAATGGCTTGTAGAATGCCATAGACTTCATCCTTAGCACCAATCTCTCCTCAAAGTGACCCCATAAACCTTATAGCTGTGGAAATGATTAATTGTAAACAATTCAATCTTAACAACGTCTTGTCATGAGAACCAATATTTTCATCTTTTTCAAATTAAATAATTTATTCATTTTAACATTCCATTTACAGCTTCCCCTCCTTCCTCTCTTCCCAGTCCTTCTCTTACCTCACCTTCCCGCATGCTCCCCTCCCTTTCTCCTCAGAGAAGGGGAAGCCTACCATGGATATCAACCCACCTTACCTATTAAGTTGCTATAGGACTAGGTGCATCTTCTTCCACTGCCAGCCCAGTCAGCCCAGTAAAGGGGGTAAGGATCCAAAGGCAGGCAACAGAGTCAGGGACAGTCCCTGCTCTAGTTAGAGGTATCACATGAGGACCAAGCTGTACATTTGTTACATATGTGTAGGGGGCTTAGGTCCATCTCATGCATACTCTCTGGATAGTGGTTCAATCTCTGTGGGCCCCTATGGGCCCAGGTTAGTCGATTCTGTAGGTATTCTTGTGGTATCATTGACCTCTCTGGCTCCTTCAATCCCTCCTCTTGTTTCACAAAATTCCCTGAGCTCCTCCTAATGTTTGGCTGTTTTGGTCTCTGCATCAGTTTCCATCTTGCCCCACTCTCATGTAATTGCAGTCTTTGTGATGAAAATGGGCTTACTTGATGTAAAAGGCAGTATCAGATGTTGACATCCCAAGAAACCTCTTTTTAGATAAGAGGATTTCATAGTTGAAGAAAATGTGAGTTTGAAAGAAAAAACTGAGAAGAAATAAGCACCGAAGAAAGAATGAGGCACCTTTGTGCCAACCTCAGGTGTTTCTGAAATGAGACTCTCAGTGCTGTCTAATAGCACAGGGTTTATACAGTAGATGGAAAAGGAGAACAAACATCAGTGTCTGGTCTATCACATTGATTTGGATCTTGTAGATGTACATATATGAAAGGATCAGGGAACTGTGGTTCCCAGATTCTCCATGGATTGCATTTCTGGATTGATGTTTATTTTGGTAAAAAAAAAAAATCTGTTTCAGTTCAAAGGGCATTATTTTATAAGGCACAATATTTTAATAGAGATAGATTATCTATTTTGTGAAAATCTAGCCTTATAAGGGTTTCTAATTATTGTGAACTGTTGGAACAAATGTTATTAACATTTAAAATTTAGAGATTAATGATCTTACTAATGTGTCAATAACTATGTTTCTAGTTATAAGTACAAATGAATTTTGTTTTGCAGAGAAAAGATTGGAGGGAGAGGCCATTTTATATCTCCAGTTATATAGTCTTCTGTATACATTGTTGAAATTAAACCTAAAGCATGCATATCAAAGCAAGTTAGAAATAAGTCTCAGTTTTGCTTAATAAAAAATATTTTGCGATTTAGGTTTCCAACATAGAAGCTATGAGGAAAACATGAGATTAGAAAATAACAAATTCAGAGTTCAGACATTCTCCAAATTATGCTCATATGTCAGTATTCATTTTTGCTATTATAGTTTCAATTAGGAGAGGAAGGGGTGCCTGAGAGACCAAAGCCAAGATACAGGCCTAATGGCTCACTGATGAGTGAGCCAGCCTCACCTTAAAAATTCAGCTATACTTTACCTGATTCTATTAAGAATGAACACCATTTTCCTGAAGTTTGAAGGGTCTGGACTCTATTTTGAAACAGTTAACAGTTCTCAACTGTTATCATGCTACTTTGTTTTTCTTACAATGTCGTGTATGTAGTGAGCACTCAAATATCTCTTCAATAGACAGAAATGTCACTGCTAGGTTTATCAGTTTCAGTGAAGAAAGAATCAGAAACTGGAGGTACACTATCCTCATGATTGTATTTATACTCAAGAGATAAGTCCTAAGTGTGTTGTATTCTATGTTTTAAATATTTGGCACAGATCATTGACAACAACCCAAATCGTACTGAATATACAAAGAAAGAAGCATAATACTCTGAAATGCATATTCTTTTTTATGTTGTATTTTTTTTTATTATGAAATCATAATTTTTACTTTTTTAACACAGGGGTTATAAACACAAAAATGCACGATGTGGGGAAGGGGATGACACAGGAACATAGGTGTTCAGGGGAGTACAGATACCTTTCAGAACAGGGTATCAAAGGTTCAGGGGACAGGTCACTATGATTCTGCCTATGATTCACTTCTCCTTAACTAATTTGGTACTATCCGCCAAGGCTGCCTATTTACAAGGTCTATGACTACTCAGGCTGGTAGATTTCCACAAAAGCTGCCTGTTTACAATAGTTTATAGACATCTGTTTCAGTGTTTTTTTTATAGAGACCCAAGATTTTGTATTAGCAGGCATGTATGTCAGGCCTATTGCTGAGTTTAGGCTTATGGCTGATTTTAGGCCTTCAGTGTGTAAGCAGGGCTGCCCCTGACATATCCTCCCTTCTCCAAGTATAGAAGGGCTGTGGTGATTCTAATCTTGCCAAGGCGGGGGTAGAGGTCTGACCTCCAATAATTAAAGGGGACCTTGTAATGACTCCAGTCCTCCTGTCGTTGTCTAGTGAGGCATGAGGGCCATATCCATTCTGATGTCTTTTCCCTGGAGAGGGGATACTTTTGACATCAACCCCTATGCAGTCAGGCTTGTCCCTCAGGGAACCCAGAAACATATTTTTAACTTTTATTTATATTCCCTTTCAGTGCTTAGCCTTGAAGCCTAAGCAAGAATTCAGATCGCCAGTCAGAGGGAGTTCTGGGTGGCCCCTCTCTGCTTGGTCTAGGGGCAGAAGTCCCCTCTTTTAGGTTGAGTGGAGATGGGATTTGGGGACACCCTGGATAGAGTAACATCCTCATCTAGAGTCTCATGGTCCTCCATAGCTAACTTATGATAATGTATCTAAATAGATTTTGCTATCAGATTATCTATCTGTTGTTTCACAAAGTTAGTCAGCCTATTTAAGGCCCAGGGACCAAAGGAAATAAGCAAAAACAACCCAATTAATGGTCCCAAGATGGAAGGAAGTAGGGTTGACAATCATGGAGAGGTTGAAAACCAATTCTTGTACCAGCTCTCATTTTTCTCTTTCTCTCTCTGTCTTTTCTAAAGACCTTCTCTGGCCTTTTTCATGCTCTCTTTAATCATTCCTGTTTTGTCTATGTAAAAGCAGCATTCTTCTTTAAGGGCTATACACAGTCTAGAGCTGTACATGGTCTTTTCTATTATAAAAGAGAAAATCAAGTCCAATTAAGTCCTTTGTAATTTTTGGAGATCGCATCAGATAGCAAAAGGAGGAATTTCTTCAGATTAGTGATGTCAATCTCTAGCTGTTTGATGTCTTTGTCAAAGGCCCATCGGAGTTTTGAGTAGTTTAAGTCCGGAGGACAGCATCAGGATTAGAACTCCTAATAGCAGACATCATGGGTGATTCATTTTTACCGGAATACGAAAAAAGAAGGGAATTCTCAGGGAGATTTCTCTTCCTTGGATGTCAATTGTTATTCATCTTATTTATAATTGGGCCTGGTTTTGTGGAGGTATCTATTTATGAAATGCATATTCTTATGAAGATACCTGGCACTCCATGGCTCCAATGATTTCTTCATTCACATCAGGGAAACAGTGCTAACTCATAAATAGTGCTAAGTAAATGTTAATTATAATCATCATTACTATCATCACAGTCAATATAGATAATGGCATGGTAGGTGGAAAGAAATAACATGTAGAATAAGAACTGTTTTAGTGGTAGGAAAAATGAAGTGGTGCTTATTCATATGAGATATATAGGAGAGGAGAAAAAATATAGAAATAAAAATGATGTGTGAGGGATAGAAAAGGGAGAACTTCCAGGACCAGTGCACTTTAAGAAAATCAATGGCTTGCTGAGCACACAGCTGGAGAGGTGTAGGGGGGCTGGGTATAGATGAAAAGAAAAGAGTCTATCCACCAAGGAACCATTCAGAAATACATCGTCTGAGTTTGTGCTTTGTTGTTGTGGGAAATGATACAAAAAGACATTTTCCCCTTCCTTAGCTTTTTCAAAGGTCGAAGGCAGTGAAGATAAATGAAGAAAATGTAAACGTCTAAAAGAAAGAGAATAGCGTGCAGGGCCAAGAGTGCAGATAAAAAGTGCCTGCCTGACCTACGACTTTGACAGAATGTTTTTTTTTTTTTTTTTTTTTTTTTTTTTGCTGTCGTAATTACGAAGAAAGCAAATCGAGTGGCTTCAGATAAACCAAAGCTCACGGGTGATGGAACTACTAAAGAAGCAGAGGCTGTTGCTGCGGAACACTGAAATTCAGTAAACACTAATAAGGAATTGCCAGTGTAATCAGACTGGTCGACTGTTATCAGACCTCTGAGAAGAACACATTGTTGGGCAAAAGAATTGCACGTTAGTATTGTTTTTCAAGAATGTGTAAGGAAAATTATAGTAACTTTGATATTTCTAGTTTTTCTACTAAAGAGAGTCAAACAAAGCTGAAACAACCTGGAAGCTGGCAAAATAAATTACAAGAAGTTAAACATTGGAGGGAACCCCGAAACACCTTTTAATTATTCCATCTTTACAATCAAGAAATAAATCCCTCTATGGGAGTTTTCTCAGATATTTTAGGTTCATATCTTAATTGGTTAGTATGTTGGACAGCTTTCTACCAGTGTAAAGAATATCTGTGAAAACAAACTTATAAAAGGAGAAGGTTATGTGCCTGTAATTCTAGCTCTTGAGAGGCAGAAGAGGGTGGATCTGCAGACTCAAGGCTAATTTGCTCTACATACTGAGTTCTAAGTAAGCCCGGCATATCCTGTGAAACACTTTCTACAAACAAAGAAACAAACAAAAGTAGTGTGTGTGTGTGTGTGTGTGTGTGTGTGTGTTGGGGGGTGTCAGAGTTTTGGAAATTCAGTCCATGATTGATTTATTCTCTTGTTTCTGGTCCTCTGGCAAGCTAGTACATAATGGCAGGAATTAAATCATTTTCAAAGATTGTAATGGAAAAGGAAGAAACCGGGTTCCTACAGTTCTCTTTGAGGAAACACCTCTAATTATCTAAGATCTCTCTCTAGGTCCATCTATAACTCCTACCATTTCCAATAGTGCCATGGTCTAGAACCAAGCCTTTGACATGCAAGCCTTTTGGGGGCACTTACGGCCTAAGCTATATAAACTGTATAAACTGTATGCTTTTGTTTGTTTCTTGGTTTAAGACTGTATTACCTAGCATGAGCTGTCCTCTAGTTTGCTTTGTAGCTAAAGATAATGAACTTGAACTTCTGATAATTGTGTCTTCAACTCCCAAGGGCTGAGATTATAGGAGTATACCACCATACCCAGAACAAAGACACTTTTCTTACCTGGATATGTCATTGCTTTGAGAGTTATTATTTCATTAAACACAAGCATGTCAAATTTCATTCATGTTCACAAAATTAAATTAGTGAATCAGTGATATCAAAGTGTTCTTTTATAATGGATAATAACAGAACTCTCCTAGTTTCCTTTCTATTGTTGTGATAAAAATGCCATGACCAAAGCAACTTGGAGTGGAGAAGTTTTCTTTCAGCTTGTATTTCTCAATCATATTTTAGGGAAGGCAAGGCAGAAACCTAAACTAGGCATGAACCTGGAGGCAGAAAATGATGCAGAGATCATGGAGCAGTGGTCTCTGCTGGCCTACTCTGCTTCTTTTGGTTTCTTATGCAATCTAGGACTTCTTACCTGCTCAAGAGTTGCATTGCATACTTACCATATGTTTTGATAAAATCTACCTCCCCTTCCCTCCCTTCCATTCTTCCATATACCCTTACCACTTTTTCTTCCCAACCTTTTTGTTTGTTTGTTTTGAGTCCATTGTACCCTTAGTGCTGCCTATACATGCATAGGTGTAATACAATCTATTGGAGCATGGCTGGTCTCTTAATGGTCACATCCCCGAGGAAAGCTGACTTTCCCTTTCCTTCTCCCAACAGTCATAAATTTTCCTCAGCTTCACAAACCCCTTCTCTTGGATTTTGGTTGTCTCTATCCTGTGCATGTGTGATGCATAAGATCAAAATTGCTGTGGGTTTATGTGTGTAATGATATTGTTATATCTGGCAAATAGTTTTTCATAACAGATGTCTACTCCATCAGGCTCTTAAAAACCTTTTCATTCCCTCTTCCATCAAGACCCCTGAGCCTTGGGAGAAAGCATCTGATATAGAAGGTCTATCTTGAGAGAAACACTCCCCAGTCCCTTATTCTCTGCATACAGACCATTTGTGCATCTCTGTATTAATCACTATTTACTGCAAAGCTTTCCTAACCTATGATATAAAGTTAAGGCCTTAGAGGGCAGTATTTTACTATGCCCAGATGGTGTTTTGAATAAAATTGGCCCCCATAGGCTAATATATTTGTATGCTTAGTCCCCAGTTGATGAGCTATTTGGAAAAGATTAAGTGTAGCCCTGTTGGAGGATATATGGCAATGGGAGTGAACTTTGAGGTTTCTAAAGCCCAAACCAGGTCCAGCGTCTTTCTCTGTCTGCTGACTGTGAATCAGGATATAAATATCTCAGCCCCTGCTTGGCTGCCTGACTGCCTGGCTGCCTGGTGCCATGCTTCCTGCCTTAATGTAAATGGACTAAGCCTCTGAAAGTGTAAGCAAGCCCCCAATAAAATGCTTTTTGTTATAAGAGTTGCCTTGGGCATCATGACTCTTCACAGCAATAGAACAGTAACTAAGACAGCCTATGTATCACAATTTGTGACACCTTTGAAGCAATGGACATGCTTTGTTGAGTCAATGGTTATTGTAGCTTGCAGGTTTCCAAGCTGAGCAAGATTATTGAATCCTTTTCTCCCTGGTAGCATTCATAGAACCTTCCAGCACTATGAAAACTAGCCAGTAGGGATTAAACTTTGAGGTTACAACCAGTTTGATTTCTCCATGTTGTAACTTCAATAATATGGTCTTATAATCGAGTTCTGGAAGATAACCAAGAGCAATGACACCAGCTTGCAATGTTTGGAGGAGTTCTATGTGACCCGAAATTTAACTCATACCAGGCAGTGGCCTAAGAGGACTATGGAATAGATTGTCCTACCATTATATTTGTATTTAAACTTTTTAAAATATATCTGTATGTTTGTATACATGCACACATTTTAGGGTGCTTCTAAAGTCATTGACTTTGATACATTTTCAAAGGTCTTTAGCCTAGTTATCCTCTGCTTTACTCATTCCTCTCCCTTTCCCTCCCATACCTTACCCCATTTAACCCTATTTGTTCTATTATTCCTCTTTCTCACTCCACGTCACCTGCGTTTTGTCTTCTTCCCTTGAACCATGCCTCCCACCACTCTCCTTATTAGTTTTCTACCTTCTTTAGGTACTCCAATTTATACACACATATCTAAAGATTCAAAGCTAGCATCCACCACATATGAGAAAGAGTATGGGTTGTATGTCTTTCTGGGTCTGCTTTACCTCACTCTGAATGATTGTTCTGAGCTCCACCCACTTTCCTTCAGTTTTCTTTACAGCCGATTCATGTTCCACTATATATATATATATATATATATATATATATCACATATTCATTATCCATGCATCATCTAATGGACATGTAGGCTGTTTTCAGTTCCTGGTTATTGCGAATAAAACAGCAAGGAGCATGGAAGAGCAGGTATCTCTTAAGTAGTGTCAATCCTTTGGGTATATGCTCAGGAGTGGAATAACTGAGTCCTAGAGTAGATCTATTGCTCTCTTTTTGAAAAACCCTCACAGGGATTTCCATAGTGTCTACACCCGTTTACATTCCCACCATCACAAAATGTGTTCATGTCCGCCCCCCCCCCCAACACACACATTCGTGTTTGTTGGCATTTGTTTTTTCTTTTGCCTTAGTCCTTCTGACTGGTGTAAACGAGGCAGATTTTGAAGAGTATTGTCTAACTAGAAGTGTAAAATGGTGGCATGAAATATAAAATGCAGGTGATGTGGAGTGAGAAGGGAATAGTAGAACAAATAGGGTTAAAAGAACCCTATTTTTAAAAGAACTAAAATACTTACAAATAAATTCTGTCAAAACAACATTTTAATGCACTTGGAAGAATCATTTAAATCTTTGAGTTTTGTCTCTGGACAATTTAGTAGCCAAGGATAAATAACTGTCAATTATTTTTCACCCTTCAATCAACTCTGAAGAGGTTAGTTTCAGTAAGCGTCGGAATTATTAGAAGGCTACAACTAAGAATATTGTTTGTAAAGTTTCCATCTGCTTAATGAGCAGCCTGAGTTTACGACTAATGTCCACGATTTACTATCAGTTTGTGAATTGTTACCTTTAACTGACATGTATTGTTTTTCTTTTTAAGTGAATGTTACAGTAACCCAGTGTTCATGCATGTCTACATGTGTGTTGCCAACTATGACTTCTTGGTTTACAATTGCTGAAGAGTCTGTTAACTAAGATGATGGTATTCAGGCAGAGGTTTTCTTGGTAGTTTGAATTTACGGTTATTCACATAAAATATTTTGTTTTAAATATTTAAAATATGTATAAATTTATAAAATATTTATAAATATTTAAATATTTACTATTATTTGTTATTGTTTTTGTTATTTGTGTTGTGGTATTTGTGTGTGTGTGTGTGTGTGTGTGTGTGTGTGTGTCTGTGTGTGTGTGTGTAGATGAGTGTGTGCTATTATATGCCTGTAAACGTCAGAGGACAACTTTCTGCTGTGGTTTCCAGGGATGAACTCAGGGTTTCAGGCTTGAATGGCAAGCACATTTGTCTGATGATTTATCTGGATGAATATTTTTATTATTAAATTTTGATCAGTTGTATGGCTGTATGGTTTAGTGGTTAAGAGCACTTGGCTGTTCTTCTAAAGGTCCTGAGTTCAAGTCTTGGAAGCCCATGATGGCTTATGGCCATCTATAATAGGATCTAATGCCCTCCTCAGGTGTGCAGGTGTTTATGCAGAAAGAGTGCTCATATAAAAAAATACACAAGCAAACAAACCTTTATAAAATTTGGATCAGTTGAAATCCCAACCTAGTATCTTTAACAAAATAAAGATAATACTATGTTCTAATAACAGGGTTGGATATAATAAATAGAAAATTAAACAAGAAAATCTTAGCTTTGAAAAACATATAGCCTAATTGCATCATCAAAAATTACTCAAACCTGGGGCTAGAAAGATGGTTTAGAAGTTAAGAGTATATAGTCCTCTTATAGAGGACTCAAGTTTGGTTCCCAATACTCATCTTTGGTGGCACACAGTCCCACAGGTAACTCCAGCTCCAGGGGATCTGTTCTCTTATGGTCTCTCACACACATGCCCATACCCATCCTATATATCTGTGCACATATACATTAAAAATAATAAATATTCAAAATGACTTCACAGTTGAATGGAAGAGAAAATTATGCAATAAAAGTAATTACTATGGGAGTAAAACACTCTGACATAAACTGACATCTACAAAAATAGTTATTAGTGACCTCAAACAGAAATGAAACATCTTATATTTGTTTGTATACAATAGATGAATGGGTAGATGAACCTAGAGTAACAGTTAACATCCTATGTAATGATGTAGAATATTAAAGATAATGTGTATATCATGGGAGATGAACATTTGCCTAAAGAACAGGGACCAAGAAGGGAATGCAGATTATATAAGCTTCTAGATTCTTATTAAAAGCTTTATCTTTTAAAGGAAGCCACTGAAATTTTGTATGCAGTGAAGAAATCCCGTGATTAGATTTAAACATTAGCTTTTATTGCTAACTGTAATCTGGAGATAAGACAAAAGGTTAAAAGAAAATTTCAGGGGATTGCCTCATGCCTTAAAAACAGATAACAATGACTTATATAAGGGGAACATTTCTACTAACATTGGAATAGAGAAGAGTGAATGGATGTGACATTTATTCAGGTATAAGTTGGTGATTGTCAAGGTAGGATGTTGTTGGCACTGTGATAAAAAGATTTGGAAAATACTTCAAAGGTGAAATCATGAATATAGTCAATTTTAGATGTGTAGAGGACTGGAAACATTTAGAAGCTATCTAATTATATGGATCTGTAACTCAGGCAAAACTATGTATGGAGGAAAAGATTTGTGACGCACTGGCAGGTAAATGGGAGCTTGTTTTATTGCCAGGAAGTAAGACAGACCTCACAGCTGTACAACAGGGGAAGAAAGGAGATGAGAGGAAGAGACACAAGCTTTGGATAGACCTCTGAGATAGAATTCTCCCACTCAAGGGATGCACAGAGGAAGAAAATCTTCAAAAATGAGAGAGATGCCCAGAGAAGCAGTGAGACGAGAGCCAGGCTAATTTGGTTTCACAAAGAAGAAGGGTAGGTGACATTCAAAAAAAAAGTGCTTATCAAAATTGTTGAGTAGAGGCCAGAGAGATGGTTCAGTGGGTATGTGCCTGCTGCTGATTCTGACAGCCTGGCAATCTGAGATGGATCTTTACACCCACATGCTGGAAGGTGCAGACTGAACTTCTGTAGACATGTTCTATCACACATATGCACTCTGGGGCACATTTGTCTATCTTTACACACACACACACACACACACACACACACACACAGAGAGAGAGAGAGAGAGAGAGAGACAGACAGACAGACAGACAGACAGACAGACAGACAGACAGAGACACAGAATAAAAAGTAGTGAAATGTACTGAGAGTTTGAGGATGTGAAATAATATACTGAAGTCCTCTAGCACTGTATTAAAAGCTTTCTTGTTATTAGATCAAGTAGACCTTCCAACCCCCTTTAGGAAGCAGAGAAATTTTCACATCCTCACAGGGAATTACAAGGTAAGTATACTGATTTAAAGCAGGTGGCAGTATGTGAATGAGTGACCAATCACAGGAAATGCACAAGGCTTTGTGTTTGATCACCATTACGAGAAGTACAACCCAATGGAAGGACAGAGGACGGTCCTAAGAGGTGTAAACAGGACTAAATCATACAAACATTTCCTCCTTTAGTTCCAGGGAGAGTCAGGGATCTATTTTCCAGAAGCACAGGGAACAATGGGAAAAAAGAAGGAAGGGTTCTACAAAGTTTGTTTTCCTCTTCCTTAGCTGTTTCTCAGAAGAGCAAATGCAGAAAGTGGTGATAGCACAATACCAAACAAGGCAACAAATAAGTTCCATTATGGCCAGGATTTATGTCTAATTTACTGTTTTATTGCAAACACCAAGAAGAGTGCCTGACACATAGTAGATGCTTAATAAATAACAGTTGACAGTACAATGAAATCAAATGGGAAATTGGAGCCCAATGGAGTCTGAAATATAGTCTTGCCTCTTAATTATTCCCTGTGACTGGATATACTGAGAAAAAATCAAAGGTCACATTTGATAAAATGGATAGTCTCCTAAACAAGAAGAAAATAACCGTGAGTTGCTTGCAGAGCTAAATATATCATGATTATTTCATCTTTAAATTTATTTAACAACAAAAAAATAAATAAATAAAAGCTGGAAGCACCAGATAGCTGTTGCTTCTTTGTCTTCTGTCTTTGCAAATCATACTGAGTTTGCAAATAGACACTAACTTGAAACTGATTTCATTGTTTCAATCTGTGTGGAAGAAGGGAAAATGTTTTCAGTTGCAAAGGTGATGTTTTTATTAATTGGTGATTATTGTATTGTTCACAGCAGCATTTTCTGAGAGGGGGTCATTTGGTGGTTGGCTCCGTTTCGGTGGGGGTGACCACAGAGATAAGAGAAGTGAAAGTGCTCTCATTGAGGTGCATTAACAATATACCTTCTTAAATGGTGTGTGTGTGTGTGTGTGTGTGTGTGTGTGTGTGTGTGTGTGTGTG
>JANHMN010000005.1:34887169-34901215 GCA_030674055.1 Rhabdomys pumilio | reverse complement strand
CTCTCTCTCTCTCTCTCTCTCTCTCTCTCTCTCTCTCTCTCTCTCTCTCTCTCTGTTTAATTTTTTTACCATCCCTTTATTTTATTATTAATATATTTGAGTTTAATCGGGGAGCACTCATGCCAATGTACACATGTGGAGGTCAGAGAAAAAACTTTTAGAAGTAGGCTTTCTCATCCCATCTTTACATGGATTCTGAATATCAAACTAAGGTCATCGGGCTTGATGGTGTAAAAGATTTTAAGTTTGTTTAATCCCATTTGTTAATTGGGCTTTGTGGTGTAAAAGATTTTAAGTTTGTTTGTTCCCATTTGTCAATTGTAATTATCTCATTTGCTATTTAAGTCCTCAGAAAATATTTGCTTGTGCTTGTAGGTTAAAGAGTTTTACGTCTGGCAGCTTAAACCTTTCAGGTCTAGCATTAAGGCCTCTGACTGTACTGGTGTTAATATTTTCTGTATATTTTGTACCACCTCCTGAGTAGCTTAGAAGCTCTTCTATACCAGTGAAGAACAAATCTTATTCTTTGTTCTAACAGACTTTGCATATCATTCACAGCATCAAGAAACAGTTTCAAATATTTGTTGAGTAAATGGATCTGTGATATTTAAGGGAATTGCATCTTATAGCAATAACAAGCAAAACACCAAACAAATGTAATCTTAGGATTCTGATCTAAAGCAACAGACTGAATGTTTTCAAAATGAAAGGGTATTTGTGATCATTTTTCTGTCTTACAAAATGAATATGAAAGAGAAAATGCATTATTTTCTGAATTCAATAGTGAGAATAACATATTATTCCATGGCTGCTAAATGAATGTTCAATTTAAAGCAATGACTTAGCTGTGCATCCTTGGTCATGTCAATTAACCCTGAACACCCTCCGTTTCTCTGCAAAAATAAATGGAGGATTGGATTATATTGTTTTCTGTATGCCCTCCATTCTAAAAATATATGGCTTTTAGACCGCAAATTTCAGCCTTAGTTAGCAGTGCTGTAGCATGTGTATATGAATTCTGAAGATGTGGAGTCATCCATTAGTGTCTTAAGTACATTTTACGTATAGATAGAATCTGACTTATGTATGTGGTGCTTACGATCTATTCGCAAAGATACCAAATTGATTCTAGGATATGTTAAAAAAGATGTCGTACTTTTTGTGGACTTAAGAAGATGAAAGGAAAGAGAAGCTGAAGAGAGACTTTAGTTAAGTATGAAAACTTGATAAAAATAAAACAAGGCTAGCATTTGCCTTAACAAGAAGCAAAAATCAAAACCCTAAAACAAACAAACAAACAAACAAACAAACAAAACACTTTCCTCTCTCTCTTACTTCCCTTCATTCATCTTTCTATACTTAAAGTACCTTTACCATCCCACCTCATTAATCACAGTTGTTGATTGAAAGCCATCATAAAAACTGAAATGCTTAGTGCTAAGAATCAGTGGGGAAGGTGCCTGCTGCATAATTACAAGGAACACTGTTAGGATATCCAGCACTCATCTAAAATAAATTGGGTGTTGCTGCACATCTCTGTAGCAGCAGCTTTAGTGAATGCAGTCAGGTAGGTCCCTGGAGCTCAGTGACAGGCCAATGTTAGTAAACTGCTGAGTTCTGGTACTAGTGATACACTATGTCTTAAGAGTTTGCTTAGAGACATTGAGAGTTTTATGGACATTGCTGCCAGAAAGATTCAATCAGGATGTCACCATATACAAAGGAAGCCTAGGTGAGAAGTTTAGAGAACCACTGCTCTGGGAACTTACTTCAGGCAAGGCTTGTGGTCAATGCTCACATGTCAAAGGACAGGATCACTGGCTAGCACCAAGCATGTGGCTTTATTGGATTCTTGAGTGAATATAATGCTGACTGTGTCATTACAATTGCAAATGTAACCATATTTGTGGGAAGCTAAGACCTGGGTGTAGGGGCCATCAGGAACCAGGACCCAGATATCAAAGAGATGCTGCTGTATGACACTTTCACCACTTTGGGGTCATCTTAGAAACCCTCAAGATTGTCTGGGAACCTAACAGAAGTAATGTCAAGGGTTATTCCTTCATTAACTTTGCTTCATTTGATGCTTTGGATGCAGCAACTGAGGCTATGATTGGACAGTACTTCTGTATCTGCCCTATCTCTGTGCCTTATACCTGCAGGAAAGACTGTAAGGGTGAGTGCCATGATTCATCAACAAACCACTTCTGGCACCACAGAACCCACTGTCTCAGGCTGATTGCCCTCATTAACTGTCTGAAAAAACATATTCTCCACCAGGTTTCATCCCTAGTATCTGGGATTCCTTCACACAACCTATTTCTGACTTTCTTCCACTTATAATGCTACCTCCTAAATCCCTCCTTTCTGGGAAACCCTCAACCATTCACCCACAACTCATGCAATATGAGGTTGGAGGACATGACCCACCAGTAGCAAGAACTCTAGGGACCAGATATCTCAGATACAGCTGACTCACCATGGTCCGCTTATCTTACAAACCCCATGCTGGGCCTCCAGGCTCTGATGAACAGACAACACCCTCAACCATCTCCAGGAATGCCTCATCCTAGACCTTCTCCTATGAAAGTGCTCTCCCCTACTGGACTCCTTTTGGATCTCCCATGGGCCACACAGGTCTTATGTCTCCACATGGTATATGCAGACCTCCTCCATTGAAACCCCTCATTGATATACTGACCCTCCAACAACCTCATCCTCTGGTTACCAGCAGGGGACTCCTTCACTCAGACCTACTCCATAGCTCCCAGTTCTGCCTCCTGGTCCATTTCAGGGACCACTTTCTCAGTAAGTTGTCATACCTTGCCTCCTTCTTTATATCTTCTTCATTTCTTGGCCCAATTAGTATCTCTATAGCTCATCGGGACTGACTGTTGACGTGGCCCAGAGCCTCCACCTCCATTTAAATATCTTTTTCCCTTCAGGAGATTTTTCTTCATTTTGTACTTTATAATTTAAAGTAGAAAATAGTTTCATGAGATGTTTCGTGACATAGAACATATTTTATAAATTCTCCAACAATGAGTAAATATCAAAACCCAAACAATACACTAAAGTAATTGAACAAAAATTGATATGCATACTTTCATTTTCTGGACTTTTAGATGAGGAAGGATAAAGGAGCCCCACAAAGCTTTAGAATGCATGAAGAACTACAAAGGGAAGAAAACTGAAGTGTCTCAGGAACTCAACAGAAGTCGCAGCTAGCTTCTGACCTCTGTATGCCTAGGGCAGCCTCTAATGAGCAGAGTAAAGTCTTTAAGAACAGAAGAAAGATTTTAAATCCCCATGCAAGTCTCCATTAACTTCAAATAATTCCCATAAGGCAATTAGGAAGAGTAAATGCATGCAGGAATAAGACAAATATTTTCATCATCTCAGTAGGATCCTATTTCCTATGCATATTTAAATTCTGTTCTTACTACTATTTCTGGAGAACAACAAATCTTCTTTATGGATTCTTCTTTTCTGGAAATTTCATATGTATGAAATTATACAATATATATTCATTTGCAGAAGCCTTAGCTCAGTGGTTAGTAGGTCAGTCCATATTGTATCATAAGTGAATATTTTGTTCTTTTTGTGTCTGACAGTTATTTCATCACATAGCTATTCATCACATAGAAGACTTGAACTGCCAAGCATTAAAATATAAGACAGTCAGCCCTATGTAGGGATGTGTACCTGCTATCTCAGCATACGGGAAGCTGAGGCAGGAGGACCAGAAATTGGTGACCTGCCTCACACTAAAAGCAGTTTGAAGAAGAAATGAACCAAATGGGAGAAATGCAAACTCCACACCACAACACTTTAAATGAAAAATTTAGCAGATAGTCTCATTAGTACACTGGAGATGATACAGGAAGCAGCCAGTGACCTAGAAATAAAACAGTAAATATTTTGTGACCCAATGAACTCCAACACAAGGAAGACAGAATAGGGAACCGAGTTTTGGGGATGTGTGATACAAATCTCAAACAGGCCTGATATTCATGTCATTGCAGCCCCTAACAGAAAGAAAAATAAGGCTAGTGTGAAAAATATATATGAAGGAATGATACCTGGAAACTTCTCCTACTTGGTTAAAAAAATAACACACATAGGAGTAGGAGGCTCAGTGAGCCTAAAGCAGAGTAACTCTGAGAAAAATATGCCAAGCTGGATCATAATCAAAAAGTTCAAAGGCAAAAGGTTCTGAAAACAAGTGTGTAAAAGCATCAGTTATGTATGGGACAGCAGCCCAAGCACCTACGCATCAGAAACCATGACAACAAATGGAAACCAAGGTTTAAAATCAATGCCATCCACTGCAGCATATACAACCAGAACTAGTTATGAATACAGTTTAAAAACCCATTGTTAGCATCTTAACATTCCTTCTAGGCCCCGCCCAACAGTTACCTAGCAACAGCCAGGTAGGAGCCTGGGGCTTGCTATAACAAGATTGGCCGCCCTCACTTTGTTTGATCTTTCTCTCTCTGTGTCTCTCTCTGTCTTTCTGTCTCTGTCTCTGTCTCTCTCTCTCTCTGACCTTGCTCTCTCTCTTTTTGTCTTCCTCTCCCCCCTCCCCCCTCTCCCTCTGCCCCCTCTCCACATATTCCCAGCTAGCCTTGTCTCTCTTCTCTTCTCTTCTCTTCTCTTCTCTTCTCTTCTCTTCTCTTCTCGTCTCGTCTCGTCTCGTCTCGTCTCGTCTCGTCTCGTCTCGTCTCGTCTCGTCTCGTCTCGTCTCGTCTCCTCTCCTCTCCTCTCCTCTCCTCTCCTCTCCTCTCCTCTCCTCTCCTCCTCTCCTCTCCTCTCCTCTTCTCTTCTCTTCTCTTTCTTCTCTTCTCCTGTTCTCTCCTCTCCTCTCCCCTTCCCTCCCTGTCCCTTCCATCCCCTCACCTCTCCTCTCTTCTCCTTCACCCCCCTCTGCTTCTCTGTCCCCTCCCCTCTTTCTCTACTTTTACTCCCTTCCCAACTCCCCTTTCCATTTCCCCCCAAAAACTTTATTTTATACTAGACCCATTGGATGGTTGGTACCTGGGGAGGAGGATGCTTCAGCATGGGCCTACTAAGGCACTCTCTTCTGCTGCACCATACTGAGTTTTACAGAACCTATCACCCATGCTTATAATTACTAACCACAGGGCTGGAAAGAGGGCTTATCAGATAAAAGCCCTGACTGCTCTTGCAGAGGTCCTAAGTTCAATTCCCAGCAACCACATGGTTGCTCACAACCATCTGTATTGAATCCAATGCCCTCTTTTCTGGTGTGTCTGAAGAAGGGTTAAACTACATTTGTGGATCAGAAGATCTGATGTTGTTAATCTGTGAGTCTCATCCAAATTGATCTATAGATTCAACTAGGCTACACTTGAGAACAAAGGACACAGAAAGGCTGTTCAAAGACATATATGGAAATTCAGTGAAACTATTGCAGCCCAGTTTCACAAAGAAAAATTCTGAATTACATTAGTTGACCAATTATAAAGCACAGTAGCATCAGTAAAAGCACACTCATGAAAGTCATTGATGCAGAGCCACAGGCTCTAAACTTGAATTTTGTGCATGTGATGTTGATTATTCTACCCAGCTCCTTTCCAGGTGCTAGTCAAGTGTTTTATTATGGAGCTCCATTCTCATTCTTTTTTCCTTTCAGTTTGATCTTGAAGCTTATTGTGTAGCCCATGTTATCCTTAAACTTCTGGATTAACTTCCATGGTAATTGAAATTACAGGCATAAGCCGCTGTATCAAGAAAACAACAACAACAACAACAACAACAAAATGGAGCTTTTTTTCTCAGAGTTATATCTATTTTATTCTTTTGTTTATTTTGTGCACTTAAACATACACAATAATTGCTATGCCATGGCTATCATATTGGGGTTCTCTAATGGGACAGAACTTGTAGGATGGATCTATAAACATTAAAAGGGGACTTATTGAATAGCTTACAAGTTGTGATCTGGCTAGCCCAACAAGAGCTGTCTCCAGACAGGAAAGGCTACATGGCTGGATACCACAGCTGGTCTTCAGTCTACATATACATTCCAGAGAAGTGGGTTTTAATACCAACAAAAGAATTCCTCAGCAGCAGCATATGTTAGCTTGCCAGAAGGGCTGAATTCAAGCAGGCAAAGAACAAAAGCTTCTTTCTCCCAAGTCCTTTTACATGGACTAGAAGAAGGTGTGGTCCAGACTTAGGGTAGGTCTTCTGACCTCATATGTTCCAAGTTTTGGGTAGATCTTCCTGCTTTAATTGATCCAATTGAGACTAATCTCTTGTAGGTATGACTAGCTGCATGAGTTTTAGTTGATAACATGTAGTCAAATTGATAACCGCAATTAGCCACCACAGCCATTTTAAGATTATACAAAAGTTCATTGTGTCAGTAATAAGAATATTGCTGTGCAACTGACGTCCAGAACTTTTTTTGCCTTAAGAAAAAAGCTGTTTGCCAATTTATGGTAGCTAGTGATATCATCCAAACATTTGGAAGGTGATAGCAAGACAGTCAGGAACTCAGCATGAGCTTTGAGCACATTTTGAATTCAAAGTCAGTCTAAATTATTCTTGAGACACAGTTGCAGAAACAGAACTTTGGAAAAAAAAATAGTAGTGTGTCTCTATAACCAACATTTGGTAGGGAGAACCTGTGGGATTGAGAATTCCAGGCCAGCTTGGGTAATTTAGTAAAATCTTCTCAAAGAAAGAATGGAGGAGGGAAAAGCAGAGTATCTATTAACCATTTCTACTACTAGAACAAACAAAAAACCTCAGCATTTCAGTTCTTTTAAAAGGCATCAATCTTCCCATTTGTCTTCATGATCTAAAAAGGAGTATTGAAGAGAACAGGCATTCAATCCACAGCATCTTCCCTTGCTATACTACCAGTTCAAGTCCTTCCTACATACAAAGTGTGTTCAGACCATCCCAGTAGGTTCAAAATTCTTGACTCTCTTTAGCATCAACTCCAAGATCTAAATTCCAAAGTCAAATGGAAACAGCACATGAATCAGGCTAGACTCAAGATATGGTTCAATCTGAGGGAAATGACTCTACTATAGCTGTGACCTTATTAAATAGTAAAAATTTGTATATGTCTAAACCATGATTGGTAATAAAATGAACATACTGAGTGCTCATATCATAGTTTGCAACACTAGTTTCTAAAAAAGGAACTAAAAATCCATGGCTACTTAAGTCTGGAGAAGGAAATAGTCAAGATAAGCTTAGAGCTTTTTATGATATCAGGAACTGGGGACACATTCAAATAAAAAGCAAGCAAACAAAAGAAATATTAATGGCCAGGTCTGGGAGTATTTAAACAACAAAATAAGTAAAGTAGTGTCAATATATAATACAACTGCTCCTAGTGATATAGATAATACTGAAAGTAATATAAACAGGGCTTTCAAGATGGCTCAGTGGGAAGAAATGATTGCTTTCAAGCCCATCAACCTAACTCAATACCAGGATCCACATAATAGAAGGATAAAAATTCCAACTATCCTAAGTTCTTCTCTGACCTCCACACATGCATCATGGAATACATGCATACACATAGATAAACAAACACACACAACAGGAAAAAAAGTATTACATTTTGAAAAAGAAAATAGCACAAATCAAAACAATTGTACTACATTAAAGCAGCCAAATTTTAAAGAATGTATACTTTTTAAATTTATTAATATAAAATAAAAGTGTAATCAAATATGTAGTGAGAAAAAGGAAGTCAGTGTTTCAGCCCGAGCTGCTCCACGCTTGGGGGTCAAAGTGTTGAGAACTGCTCTGCCCCACATTTGGGGGCCAAAATATTTCGGACTGCTCTATCAATGTTTGAACTCGCACTACCAAAAGTCTTGGGGGCTAAATTGTTAGAGCCCACACTGCCCCAAGGATCAGGATTCAGCAAGAGAGAAAGTGAGGACTGACTCGAAGAATGGAGACCAGAGTGTGATTCAATCCCGTTAATTCTTTAGTCTCTCTTCCTAGTCCAAGTCCCAAGTCTTGAGTTCCTAGTCCCTAGTTCCTAGTCCCTAGTGCCTCCAAGTTCCAAGTCTCAAGTCTAAGTGCTCTTCCAAGTTCTAGTGTCTAATCCTAGTTGCCTGTCTCAAGTCTCAAGTGCCTACTCCAAGTGTCTAATGTCTGTTGCCTTCTACTGTCTGCCTCTCCCTTTTATATGTCTCACTTCTAAGCCACGCCTCTAAGTCACACCCTTAGGTCTTGTCTCTAAATCACACCCTTAAGTCACACACCTTTAAGTCTCACACACCCAAGGGAAGATCCTGGGTATCTAAAAGAGATGTTATCAGAGTGTGCTCAGCTGTTATAGGCTATTGTAATCAAGTCTCTTGTCAGGGTATATGGCTCAAGATGGCTGCACAGATGATAGCCACCTTCTGTCTGATAGCCCCACAAGTCAGTAGTTGTCTGGAAATGGATGTTGCAGAAAGGGTGGTTTACAAAGGTATGTAAATAATTCCTTTGGGCAGATTGAAATATTTGCTGTCTTAATCATGGTATGGTTTGATGTAAAAAATAATTCAATTTAAGGCTTCAAATATGTTAAGTCTGTTTTAAGTCAAACATACCTCAATAACATTTAAAAATATAATCTGCCTGACTATATCTAGAATTCTTGTCATTACATCACAGTTGTCTCTCTTGAATCATGAATGGAAACAAAAAACATTTACTATTTATAGGGTGATTAATTAGGACCTTCCAGGTTGTAAATCATAGTATCAGGTCAGACTTCAAACAATACACCAAATGTATAAAATGACACTTTTTATAGGCCCTGACTAATTGAATATTGAAATTTTATATACTTGAATTCCTAGTAATTTGAATTCATCCACAGGGGCTATGACTAAGAAGAGCATATAATACATACATTGTATTTAGAGGTAGACATAAATCCTTAGAGTAATGAAAAATGACATTTGCAAGCTGACATAAGGCTTTCTCATGGTAAGTGCAGTTCACAAAGACTCAACGTAGTATATGAGTTCCTTTTAAAAATGAAAATAGCTTCACAATAAAGCAAATTTAAGAAATCACCTAAGAGAAGCCATTATTAAATTTGTATGAATACATAAAGATATTTTTTCTAGTGGGCCAGCGAGATGGGTTACAATGTTATGGTACTTGCCATCAAGGCTGACATCCTGAGTTTGATGCCTGGAATCCACATGATAGAAAGACAGAATAAATTCTCACAAGCTATACTTGGACTTCCACCCAAGTCCTCCTTGACACACACATAAAGTAAGCAAACAGATGTAAAAAAAAAGTTTTCTCTACACATGCCTACATTTTTATATATAATATATATATATATATATAATTTATAGATTTAGACATGTGTAAAAAACCTTTTTACATACACATATACATGCACTCATGTGTGTTGTTGCATTTATTGTCAGTGATACAACAGGTCTGTAGATCTCACCTTGAGATAGTATGTCCATTGATTATCAATGCTCCACTCTTCTCTTCCCCATAGGCCCTGACAATATCATTGTATGACTACTTTAAGCATTAACACTTCTGTGACTGGTTTATTTTAGATAGTTTAATCTAAGGATCATCATGATATTGTGTAACATAAAGTTTCATCCTTTGTGAACTCTGCATAATATTATATATTTTATCAATTATCTGTTGATGGACATATAAACAAATATATACTCATATATGTTGGGTATGAATCTTCATTACACAGTTTCTGGAACTGATGTATGAGTTTATGAGTTAGTTATTATTCCATGCTATGAAGAGAAACCACTACCAAAGCAACTCTGATGAAAGAAAAGACTGTATTGAATGGGTGGCTTGCTAACAGTTTCAGAGGAAAGTGACCATCATGGAAGGCAACATAGCAGCAGGCAGGATGGCATGGAGTAGGAGCTGAGAGCCTATGTCTTATCTACAAGTTGGAAACAGAGAGAGAGAGAAAGAGAGAGAGAGAGAGAGAGAGAGAGAGAGAGAGAGAGAGAGAGAACATTTTTCTGTTTTTATCAAAATGGACACCAAGCATTCAAATAAATGAACCTATGGGGTCCATTCTCGTTCAAATGAGCACATTTTGTAACTGGTTTCAAAGTTTCTCTCATCCTTGTCTCTCTAGACTCTGTCCTACAAGACACGGAAGGACTGAATTTTTAAAATACACAAATAGAAGTATGTTAATGATTTGTTTAAAGTCTTCCCATAACTTCTCAATATACTCATGAACTTTATAGTTTCCTGTTCCATAACTATTGAAATTCTTGGCATCCTTTGTGTGTCTCTAACAATTGCCTTTTTCTCCACTCAACTTTTACTGAGCACCACCCTTCTCCAGAAAAACCTCTCTGAATATCTTATGTAAGGAACCAGTTCCTGCCTCTGGTTTCTCCCCTCCCTTTTAATCTGTTTGTTAGGTTCTTTTATGGTTTAGCTTTTTTGTTCAGCTTTAATGGAACAACTCGCCTCTGTTGAATTCAGGTTTAATTAAAAATTAAAAATTAAAAATACAAATATTTGAAAACCACTGTATTAAATGTCAAGAGACTCAAATAGGCATGTCCTAGAATTGTAAAATGAGTGAACTTAAATTGAATAGGTAGAGAAAAATTAAGCAACACTTTATATTTCACAGCATTTTGAAAATTGTTCCTTTTCCTTTTTTAGATTACCTCATTTCCCTCATTACTTTCCTGTCTTTAGTCCATCCATATCCTCCTCCTTGCCCCTATCTCTCTTTCCAATTCACAGCCTCATTTTCATTACTTGTTGTTTTACACACAAACACACACACACACACACACACACACACACACACACACACACTCCTAAAACACATATGTACAAACTTCTCAGTCTGTATTATGCTACTTATATGCATATTTGCTGTGAGATTGTGTCTCCTAGGAATATCAAAATCCACACCAATGAATGCTCACCAGTATGACTGCCCAAAGATGATCTGAACAAGAACAACACTATTTATGCTATGGCCATGGAGGATAGGGGTAAGAGGCCTCAGCCATATGAAAAGGACTATAGACGCCTAAAGACCGCTGACAGCAGAAGTAGCCTTCCTGAGGGAAGAGTGCATCAATTCATCATCTAATACCAAATGTTCAGCTTTGAAAACATATACATAAAGCATTTTACACCATTTTAAATACATATATAAATGCCATCACAATTAGCTTTGGGATAGCTAGCATTATGTTCATTTCACAAATCAGAAACACAGTCTGTGAGTTGTTCAGGAGTATGTGGTCAGTTAATAGAATGTTTTCTGGTTCCGACAGAACAGTGTCAGTAAGGGGAGCACCCTCATAAAAGCAGAGGGAGGGGGCTGGGATAGGGTGTTTGCAAAGAGGAAACCTGGAAGAAGGATAACATTTGAAATGTAAATAAATAAAATAACCAATAAAAAATAAAAAAAAAAAAGATTTCCTATTTTTCATGAACAACAAAAAATTATCTTTAGGTCTTTGAGCCTCCAAAACCCAATGTTATTTAATAGATTTTTAGTCTAATATTTTTTTCTGCAGCTCACATATATTCCTTGTGTTGCCTTGTTTCTGCAACTAAAACTGCGTAGTTCAGAATTTTGCTCTCTCCAGTGTCCTGGAAAACAGAATAACATAGTTGTATTGGGGTAGATAAACATTTTTTTCCAAAGAAGTTATTAGATGTTCATACTAGACTGGAAAAAGGGATTTAAATTATGTTTTATTACAGAATTATAAGGTAACTAAAGAGGATACTGAATTTAGCAGACTGAATCTGTCAGCTTAATAGTCATCAATGTGCCAGACACCATTACTGTGTGCCAGACACATTGCCTCGAAACCAACCCATTGACAGACCATGAATAGATTCCCCTTATCTTTACATTCCACAGGTTGTCAAATTTAAATAAAAATTTTATTTTACTTTCATAAACAGCATTCAATTTTTAGAGATACTTGCATTCTTTAATACTACATTCTATCTATTGCTGTCACTTAACAATAGTTAAAATTAGAAACATGCTCCCAACACTCAAGAAATGGAGGTAAGAGGATTGATAAGTTTACACCTTCCTGAGCTACAGAGCAAGACCCTAAAAGGCAAAAACAAAACAAAACAAAACAAAACAGACAGACAGACAAAAAACAAAGACAAAAACACAAAACAAATAGGTTTGGAGCAGAACCAAGGACATTAAAGAACTGTAATGAAGGGAGGAGGGTTGTGGTGCATGCCTTTAATCCCAGCACTCAAGAAATGGAGGCAGATGGAAATCTTTGAGTTGGAGGCCATTCTGGTCTATAAAAGCAAGTCCAATATAGCCAGAGCTCTGTTACACCGAGAAACCCTAAATTTAAAAACCAAAACAAACAAACAAACAAACAAACACTCCTGCCTCCAGGCAATGTGAAGTTACACTATTACTGTGTATGCCCGGTAATCTGTGCATTTGCCGTTTACTTGGTTTTACCTTGCCTCAAAGTCTGAGAAGTGGGAGGAAAGTAATGACACCTATTGAGTTCTTTCTCTGTGCCAAAAGCATAATCTAAACAGATTTATCGGATTTCTCACAGCCACACTACTGGTAACCGAGGTATGACACATATGACACTATAGTCAATAATTAGTGACTAGTTGAATAAATAGGCAGAGTAGATCCTAATATTCTCATTTAACAACTGACAAAAACCAGTGTTCCAAGGTGTCAAATGTACTGCTTAAGGTTACACATATGGTAAACTTCACTCACTCTTCTTCCTACTTTTCTTTCTTAATCTTTGAGAAATTCTTAAAGGTCAACCTTAATTGCTACAAGCCTAAATCTTATGAAAAGTCTCCTCCTTCTGCTGCAGCCGCTGCAGCTGCTCCTCCTCCTCCTCCTCCTCCTCTTCCTCCTTTTTGTCCTTCTGCTGCACCTTTTACCTAATCTCTAGAGATAAGCACTCTGTAGAATTTGTGTATTCTTGCCTGTCCTTTTTCTTGTCCCCATTTGAACCCATTCATTGTTGCTGAATTTCACGGTTGAGTTTTAGTTGTTTCTACATAGATTCCATTAGCAGAAACGCGTGTGTTACGTTTTGATGTATATTCTATTCTCTCTACTTAGCAACTGAGTGTTTTTATTGCAGGATCATCTTGCTTTTGTTCCTGTTACCATCAGCAAGAGTGTGCTTATGCTGTTTATAATAATGGGTATTCTTCTAGCTGAGTTTTAAAGAATCAAATCTTTTCTGTTTGAGCTGCAAGTATACACTTGGGGAAAACGATAGACTGTACTATGCAGCAACTGTTTTATGACTGTGTTAGCAATTGAAAGGGTAACTCTAGCAGCAGTATACACTAAAACTGATAAGTAGCTTGTAAATGGAAGCAACAGACAATCTAAGAACTGGCAACCGCTTGTCTCTACTCTGATTTGATGTGGTACTGATGAGAGAATCTTGCTGTTTCTGGAGGTAACCTATCTTAATAGATCTTGAGTTTATCATCCATTTCTCCTTGCTCAGTGTCTTGCAGTAGTTTAGCTTTTATAATGGAAGATCTGTGGTGATTTCATTTCTAGGAAACTGCTCACTAAAATGTTCTTTGTTCAGACCATTTATCTGTTTCTTCCGTATGCCATTTTTAAGGACTAGCTACCACTACTATGTGATCATACTCTCGTATCCTCCTTATTCGCTATTGAATGCTTTCATTGCCATTCCCCCACCCCAATAATCTGCAATCTCATTAGCTCTACTGAAGAGATTTTCATCTTATTCTCCTTACTTCCCTATCTGTACTGGGACATGTTATTTCCTCATTAAATCAAATAATCCACTATTTCGTTACTGCCTTGTTAAGACTAGAAAGAAAATTTTCAGCCCAAGAGAGAAACTTCCTGCCTTTTCATTTTTCTACTTTCACTTCTGGGCTTTGAAATACTTTGAAGTCACAAAACTACAATAAGCCAGTGCGCACGTGCGTGCACGCGCACACACACACACACACACACACACACACACACACACACACACACAC
>JANHMN010000005.1:34810291-34887159 GCA_030674055.1 Rhabdomys pumilio | reverse complement strand
ACACACACACACACACACACACACACACACACACACACACACACACAGGAGTTTTGAACTTTTGCTAGCTTTTACACTTTGCTTCCTAGTTTTGTTTCCCTTGTTGGCCTTTTCTGAAAATTTCCAAAGGCACACTGTCAGCTTTAAACGGTTCATATTATTCTGTTGCTTAATACCTTTAGCAAGCTTGAGGCCAACAGCCATGGGCTCTCTGACTTTTCTTGCTTTTCCTTTATGCCAGTTTTTATTGAGAAATAAAAATCATTGCCCTTCTGTCTTTGCTCTAGAAAAGAACCTTTGCAAGACTGGTAGGTCTTTTTTCTCACCATGTCCCATTTGTCTGACATATCTTGCTAACACAATGACCCACCCCCTCCTTGCAATGTCGATCTCTCTCTTCCCTTCCTACAAATAAGATCACTCATCTGCAGAATTGTTCATACTATTCTCTGAAACTGGCTAATTCCTAAATTTGCACTCCATTTCTCTTCCACATCCCTTATTTTCAGGATTTTTAAAAGAGTAGGCTACACACCAAGGAGATGGCTCAGAGGTTTAGAGCACTTGTAGCTCTTTTAGAGGTTTGATTTGCAGTGACTCCATGGTGGTTTATAATCCTGTGTAGCTCCAGCTCCGGGCCTTTGTCTGACCTCCTCTAGTACCAGGTGCAAATGCACAGCACAAAGGTACATGCAGGAAAATAATCATTCACAAATTAGTAACTGCAAAAAAAAAAAATTAAAACAGCAGTGTTTTCATCCCTTACTACTTGTTTGTGCTGCTTAACATCTCCCATGTAAAGTTCATTATTGGAGCAGAAGTCTCTAAAGTTTTAATGTTCTGATATTGTTTTGTATGATGACTTCTCTAATTATCGTCTTAGGTCCTTCCCTAGACACAAAACTTATGGTTACTATAAACTTATATTTTTGTCTATATATTGATAACTTCTCTATTCTGACTTCTTTCTATGTGGACTTCTGCTGTACATTATAAACTTTTACATGGAGAATTGAAAGCACAGTACTTACGGATCTGTACAGCTGTATGCAGTGGCTCAGAAAGAAAAGGGATTGAAATGAGTTGGAGGCCATACTGCTCAATACTTTGAGTTTCAGTCCTATCTTTGTTATATATAGTAAGACTCTGCCATACAAAATCAAAAACAACCAAACAAGAGCAGCTTTATATTCAAGTGTTTTTGGGTGTTTATTCAAAACAGTCAAAACCTGGAGTCAGCACAAGTGTACTATAATGAGTACCCAGACAGTGAATAAGCCACTCATTACCAGTCGCACAACATGGATATTTCTATGAAGCACTATGTAACATGAAAGGACCTGAACAGAGAAAATGGCATAACTGAATGTTCAACTTACAACTTTGACATATCCATGTTTACAGCAGATGCTAGTAACTAAGACTGGGAAAGAGTAGTGACTACTGAGGGACAAAAGGAAGTGCTCAGTTACTGTGGAAACGATCTCTGTAATGTCTGTAGTGAGGAGTCACACAACTCAATGCATTTTTATCTCATGGGCATTTCAGAATCTGACTGTATACAAATTATATTTCAATAAAATGCACAGCTATTTTTAAAAAGTAAGGAATGATACAATGTATTATTTTTAAAACTTCCAGGTTTAAACTTATAAAGCCTTTGATTAACATTTTAAAAAATTGTATAAAAGCAAAAAGGAAAAGGGGGCATGGGATAGGGGTTTTCTAGGGAGGGGAAATGGGGAAAAGGGGATGACATCTGAAATGTAAATAAAATATCCAATAAAAAAATAAAAGGAAAAAAAATTCCAGGTTTATTTATTTTTGAGGTACTAGGAATTAAAGCCTTTTCTTCAATTAATTTATACCTTCAGTCCCTTTTACAATCTTAAGATTAAAGAATAACTTCATATCCTCATATATTCTCACAAAATACCAATTTTATATTCATTCACTTTTTCAGTTCTATTTTATTGCCAAACAGATCATAAAATCAGTTTTAACTCTACCATTGAATTTAATAACATTGGATATATAGAATATTCTCTATAAGTACTTGATTTATTGATTCTGTTATTCTTGGGGAGTATCTTTCATCTAAAAATCTCCCCAAAAGATAGATGAAGTGATATATTATTTAAGCATCTGATGCTAGAGAAACATAAATGAAAAATGTTGTTCCTCTTTAGTTGTGTGAATCACTTGTCCTATATATGTCTCTGTTATTCACCTATAAAATGGGGAAAGTACCAATATATCATTAAGTTCTATAAATTAAACATTGTGCCTCCAAGTAGTTAGCATGCAGAACTCAAATGTCAAAGGCATTGAAATTAATAAAATTGATTTTATCCTCTTGTTTATTTGTTTGTGTAGTACTGGGATCTAACCCAGTGACTGCTGCACTCTACTTCTGAGCTACACCTCCAGGTTTATTCACTTTTTAAATAAAAAGTTATTCAATCCTCCCAAAGAACCCAGGCTATTGCCAAAGTTATTGGTCGTTCTCCACAAACTGATGGTAAAGCTCTATTGCTGAATACAATACCATGCAACCCATTGAATATAGAGAAGTAAGCTGGTGCCTACCTAGAGTTTTTAACCACTACTGACTAGTGTTCATTCTGCTAGAAAGAACTCTGCATACGACCAGAGGAGAAAGTTGAACACGTACCTGGCTGCAAACACTTTGTTCTAAAATGGTGACCTGCTTGAAAGAAATTATGGTACAATAGTGCCACAAAGCTTGAGAGAGTTACCAGCCAAGATCTGACTGAATTTAAGTCCTACTGCACAAAATGGAATCTATACTCAAATCTTCTTGCATGGCCAAGAACCTGAGATTAGAATGGGTAGTTACTTAGGAAAAAAAAAAAAACAAATACTGCTGTTATGCTAAAAGGACACAGTAATCAAGTGACTAATTACATTCTGCTATGCTCATAAATCAGTGTATTTCTTAGATGTCATCAGAGAAGTTTCATCCTGCAGTAGATTGAAACAAATACAGTAATCCATAGATGGACAATGTGCAGAGAATGAGAGACCTTGGAACATTCAGTCCTAAATGGAATGTCTCCATCAAATTTCTCACCTCGGCCTCTGGAAACCTTGCAGAAGAGGAAGTGGACAGATTCAAAGAGTCAGTGGGGATGGAGAACTCCAATGAAACAAGGCCTCATAGACAAAGCAGGATTGATGCACACACGAACTCGTAGAGACTGTGGCAGCATGCACAGGGCCTGCTTAGGTCTGGGCAAGATGAGGTGAGAGATGTGACACAAGACTCCATCCCTGACCCAGAACCTATCTGCAACTGAAAACTACTTGCAAACGAGAAATTAGTTTTTCTATTCTATTTATTATTATTATTATTATTATTATTATTATTATTATTATTATTATACCAAATATTGCTCCCTCCAGGTGCCCCCTCACAGAGTTCTTTCTCCTATTCCTCCTCCCCTTTGCCTCTGAGAGGGTGCTCCCCTCAGGGTATCCCCTTACCCTGGGGCATCATTTCTTTACAGGTACATCCTCTGTGACTGAAGCCAGACAAGGCAGCCCTCTGTTACATATGTAACAGGACTCAGTTTGGGTGACCTGAGTTGAAATGCCCAACAGTAGGGAGATGGAACCTGAAGAGATCACCTCCAGTAGTCAGACAGGATCTCCAGTGGAGGAATGGGGACACCAACCCACCTACAAAACCTTTAACCCAAAATTGCCTCTGCCTAAAAGGCAGGGACAAAGATGGATCATAGCTTGAAGAAATGGCTAACCAGTGACCAGCCCATTTTGAGACCTATCCCATGGGAGGGCAACAAAACTTGACACTATTACTGATGCTGTGCTGTGCTTGCAGACAGGAGCCTAGCTTGCCTGTCTTCTGAGAGGCTCTACCAGCAGCTGACCGAGACAGATGCAGATATTCACAACCAAGCATAGGAAGGAAACAAACTACTCCTAAGGGTAGGTGCCATGCCCAGCAGTAATGACCGCCAAAAACCAAAATTAATAGTATATTTGGAGTTTCCTTGTATCATAATGTTGGGTCAGGGCTCCTTTCCCCCCCATCTTACAGGTCATTTACATATTTGTTATGACTTCTGGTTTTGGGTTTTTATGGGATTCTTGAGTGTACAAATGTGTGTATCTCTGCTTTTGTGTGTGCTTCTCGTGCTTCTACATTGACCCTATTTCTTATTTATCTTGTCCTATGTGGTTTGTTTGTTTGTTTTGTTTTATCTTATTTTATTTTTTATTATTCCTTAGATGACTGTTCTTAATAGAAGGGGAAGTGAGGATGGACAAATGGTGGTGGTGGGGGGAACCAAAATACTTGGAGTTACTCTAGTTGTGCAGAGACAGCCACAAGGCAAGAATTGCCTCTTTCCATCTACAGATAAATTACTGTCTAGAAAATGACACACTTGCAGAATAGTCGAGTGATTATATCTGCCTAGACAGAGTAATCAGCCCTTAATAATTCTGCATCACTAAGGTCTGTCAGATGAGTTTGGGCCAGAAGGCTGAAGATTTGATGTTCCAACGTTCGGTAGTATAGGGGCTGTCCAGGTGTTCAGTGGTCTCTATAAATTGGCTAAGTTTTAGAAGCTATGCTTTGTGCTTCCCATAATTTCAGTTACCTCAGTCATTCTGGATTTCTGATGGGGGTTGAAGACCTATAGGCTCATAGCCAATCCTGGCTATTTACTTTGAGAGAAAAGATCTGAGTGAATGGTTTTCAGCTGACATTCATTCTAAAGCCAAGAAAAACAGCCAGGTTCAAAACTAAGTGTTTTAGTTAGTAGAGACGACAGAGGTTCTGGTTAGTCGACAAAATGATGGACTGGGTATTAGGATTATCTTGCACCTCACTGGTACAAATAGGAATAATTATGCTCTAATTGTATTTTGAGAAAAAAGTGTTATTTTAACAGGAAGGGTGATATGTAGGAGGAGCTAAGGGGAGGGAGCACCGAGAGGAAGAGATGGAGTAGGGAGAGGAGAAGATGAAGGAGAGGAGAAGCAAGGTGATGAGAGAGAGAAAGAGAGAGAAAAAAAGGGGGCCATGGAGGCAGATGTTCACGTGTCTCCACCAGTCAAAGATAGTTTATATATCTAGGTTGGGCATTGGGTTACACTTCTGATTGAACATTACCAAACTTATAAAGCCTTTGACTGACATTGAAAAAAAATTGTATAAAAGCAAAAAGGAAAAGGGAGCATGGGATAGGGGTTTTCTCTAGGGACGGGAAATGGGGAAAGGGGATGGCATCTGAAATGTAAATGAAATATAAAAAATTGAAGAAAAGAAAAAAATTTTTATTAGTTTTTATTTGTTTGTTTGTTTTGAGAGAATCTTATTATATATACCAGGCTGGGCTCAACTCAGAGATCTGCCTGACTCTTTCTCTGAGAACATGTTCTACCGTGTCTGGCTTATGTCACTACTTTACAATATCAATCAGCACATCTTTTGATATGTAAAAGTTATGCACAGACTAAGGAAAGTACAATATAAAAATTAGTTTAGATTCAAAATATATTTCATATAAATTTAAAAAATTTGTTTGGTTTTATCTAAGCAAAAGCTCCCTCTGTAGTCCATGCTACTCATGATCCTCTGGCCTCATGGTAGTGAGGGTGCTGAGATTTTAGGAGTCTCCATGCTCAACTCTATTTTAAAATTTAATAGCAGAATACTTGAAACATTTTCTTTGAGATAAGGTCTTTCTCTGTTGTTTAGACTGAGCTTTTAACTTGCCTTGTAGCCTAGGAAGGCCTTGGGCTCAGTAACCTAAATCAGACTCCTGAAATTTTGCAATTTTAATGTAACAAATGCTTTATTGCTTCTTGACAGAATGATGTAGGGAACATGATTTTCACTATCAGCTGCTCTTTCTAAACAACACATTTTTAGTTTCATTAGTGTGACTCATTCAAATACATCATTAAGTTGAGACTGCAGCCTAAAAACTGATTAGTCATTTTTTTTCACAGCTGAAAGTCAGCATATTACATGTATTGTATTAGACTAAAATCTCCATTAAACTGTACCTAACTAACCCTAACTTCAATTAAAGTTGTTTTCCTTGCTGTGTTAAAATTTTAAAAAGAATAAGACAAATAACAAGACAATTTTATAACCAGTACAGTTTGCGGCAATCAAAAGTTGTCCCAATGAGTCAGCTCATTTGTTGGGTCTTTAGAGAAAGTTTATATAACTCCCATAGCACCCAATTACTTGAAATTTTGCTTGCTCTTAGTTTTTGTTTTAAAGAATTAAGAAATAAAAATTTTGTTGAAGAGGAAATTATATAACAATAAATAAGTCATACTTTACCAATAAAGAATTTATTAGATATTTCTCAAAATAAAAGTTCACTGAAAGATCCATAAAAGGCCATTTTTGATGAGGCAAGAGTATAATGAAGTCCAAGAGAAAAACAGTGGCAAAAGGTAGCAGGCTTTTATTCATTATCATATAGCAGACCCTGGTCATGTGATAAGAAAAAAAATTGTTATGGCAATGAAGGAAAGGTTAGAAAGTGTTTTTTTTTAAAGGTTAAAATTGTGACATAGTGACACATTTTATAATTCCATCTCACAAGAGGTAAAGACAAGAAGATCGGTAATTCCAGGACAACCAGGATTGCATATCAGACCTTGTCTCAACAAGCAAGCAAATATAGAGGCAGGAAGATTGTAGAAGTTCAGTGACAGCTTGGTTTACATAAAAAGTTTCAAGCTAGCCAAAATTACTTAATAAGTTATTTCAAAAAAAATAACAATGAAACTAGCAAACAAAAAGTTTCCAATCAATCAAACAAAGCCCAACGTAATTTATTGTGCGTTTTTTCCTGATGTGAGCCTCATACTCACTCTCAACATTTTGAGGTGCCAAGAAGAGTTCTGTCTTGTAGACTTGGCCTTAGGTTTACTCAGGAAGTGATTGGGTACTTTCACAATGTTTCTGGGACTATTGTATCACTGGGCATATGTTTTCAGGTCAGTTGTTATTGTAGCTCTTGGGATCTACAGATAAGTAGACTGCTGATCACTTTACAATTCTGGTTCCATGCGTAGAACCTCACATCGCTATGGTGCTGGGCTGGGACTGATTCGCTGGATTTTTTTCCCTTGTCCTATATTTCATGTATGTGGTTTCCTCAGTAATAGAATCTTTCCATTAATTTATAGAGGATAAGGAAGAACAATGAGAGTAGTAAGCAGTTTATAGGTTTGTGAGACTCTATTGTTCTATACTATGAAAAGACATAACCTATACTCTTGTTTATTTTTTAATTAGATGATCTATGTTATCTCAGAAAGACATTGTTTCTCATTGTGGAATAACTTCATGCAGATCTATTTTCATACATATATGTACATATTTCAGGAAGCTTCTATAGTAGTAGGTTTTCTATATAGCATTTTCAAAGATTTTAGTGTTTGTTATTCCTCCTCATGGTCCCTCTTCTACTCTGCCCACTTATCACCTGTCCAATGTAACTCTTCTTCATCCATTAATCTCTATTCTGATTTCTTAACAAGTTTAGTCTATCTCCCCTCTCTTGAAATCCTGGCCCATTACAAGTTTTCTGACTTCCGAGTATTCTAATTTAAAAACACAAAAATATGGAACACTTTATGAACTGAATTTGCATGTCATCATTGCCAAACTAATCTTTTCTGAATTGTTCCCATTTTCGTGTGTATGCTGCTGAACACTTAAATACAACTTTTAACATGCTTATTTTTTTTTATTTCCATGGGAATTGTAATTCCACATAATCTTGAAAATAGTCTCTTTTAAAAGGAAAATATTAGCAATCATATAGTTTTTGTTGCATTAGTATAACATTATCTTGGTTTATACTATTAAAGTTACATTTGTTGATAAGGAAATGAATTATAAGGGATATGTTTAAATTATTGTCAAAATAGTGGTGAATGTGTTTTTATGGATTTGACATTTTAGTGCATCAAAAAGTAAAAGAAATAACAAAAGCAGATGCATAGCAATGTTGATATTGATAAATGTCAGAGAAGAAAGTATGTGAGGAAGGGTATGGCATGTGGGGATGGGTAGGGTGAGGGGTTTAATAGGAAGCCTGTGATGGAAAACTACAACTAACATTACACAATGTGTTCTTGTTTCAGATAATTACAAGGACCTCAAAGTTACAAGAAGAAACAATCCACATTAATTCTGTGAGTCCTCTTTGATACATCTTATATCACTTGACTACTTTTATCAGTGGGAGGGGCACGCTGGTTATTTTATCTCATCTTTTATATCCCTTGGGGGAAAATCTACTCCAACAATATTCCCTGACTTCTGGTCAGTATCTTATCTTCATCTAATGCAAACTGGTGGTTTGCTTTCAACCAGTCTTGTAGTGAAAAATAATCTTACAGTGTTTCTGGTTTCAAAGATAGTATTATAAACTTTTTGAAAGAATTAAAGGTGGGGAAAGTTTTACTTCATACCAGAAATTTCTCTCATGTATCGGCATCTCTTCCAGAACAAATGAATAAATGGAAAAGTATGTGCTAAACTTTGCCTTCTAATGAAAGACACGCTATTCAGTATCATCATAGGGAATATAAAAGAGGAATGTAGTATAGAAAATACATTCAACTTATACTGGATAGAAATTGAAGATGTTTGAAAAAGAAAATTAGCATGATTTAGGTCTGGCCTGTTTGTGAGGGATGCATACATCGTTTCCTTTTTGTCTCTTTAATTCAGAAGTATAAAGAAAATTTAACAGATAATTGTGTGTGTGTGTGTGTGTGTGTGTGTGTCTTTTATTCTTAACAGTAACCACCCTCTTTTGTTGCTGATTGAGTGTCATTGCTCTCAGGAGTACTTACTGTAGAGCATCTGAAAAATTCTATTCCTAAATCATGATTTCAAAGTTGCAATTTAAGGAAAGTGTTTTTATGCAGTTGTTAAACTTTATCATATAAATATTAGATGTAGAATTAATGACTTCACCATCAGTTTTTAAGAATCAGTCCAATGGGTTTACAGAGAAACAAGGGAGGCCAGTTGTAAAGAAGTATTGGCAAAGCAGATCTTTGTACAGGTAGTCTATCCAGATTGCATCCTCACCACTAGGACAACTTTTTACTCCTGGAGATTTATGAATGTATGTACCATGGCTATGGATGTGTTGTGACAGTGTATCAGTGACACTGCCACTGTAACCAGTCTTGTTGTCACATACATTAAAGATACTACTTTAATTCTTTTCCCAAGTTCAGCTGTCTCTGACAAACGGTGTCAGATCACCAGATAGAGTTCTGCATAATTAACCCAGCAAGGCAGCTCTATACTTTAGTTCTCCAGTTTGCATTTTCCTATGTGTTAGCTTTGTCCTTTCAGATAAATAGTAAGACCTTTCTAAAAGTGGCTTTTCTACAAATTAGTCTCGTATACTTGTTGTGTTGGTGAAGTTGTAAAAACTCCTTCACTGAATTTATGGATTCACATGAGGAAAGGAATGAAATAATTTAGGAGAAAAAAAATGTCTGAAGTTTTAGCAGTCCCTCAGAAATTTAACTGTGTAATCTGGTAGGACTAACAAATGAAATCACTACCAGTCGTTGACATCGTTATTAGATTAATTGACCAAGAGAGTTTGATGAGAGTTTCTAGATGAGAATAAATCACACTGAAGAGCAAATCTTGACCAGGTTCATTAAGATTCTGGGAAACATGAACTATGTTAAGGAAGTGCCGGAGAGGGCTCTCCCATGAGGAGGATTGGACTTGCGTTTATTCAACAGCTATTTATTAGCTCTGAGATAACTTAGGGTCCAAGAGTAGCATGAGAGGTAATTGTTGGATGGAAGGCAACAAAAATACAATGTAAGATTTGTTCTTTGGATCCCCAAAGGTTGTGTTTTCTCCAAACAGTTTATCTCTTCTTAGTTTGTTTTAGATTTCCTGGGAATTTTTCCTCATCTTTGTGCTCCATGTCAATTCCTAGATCCTTTGCTTGTTCGAGGACAGCAGGACAGAGAGTATCCACAGGAGTCTCTGGCTTCTCCGCCTTCCTGGTCATACCTTCAGAAGACATTTTACTTTATTCTCTACATTGCCGTGCCTGAGCTCTGGAGATTTTCACAAGGAGATTTGGATCAGTCATTTGTGATTAATAATAGGCATTTAATATAATGTTGAAAATATAAACTGCTTTGATAAAAAGGGAAATAACTATAAATTTATCGAAAGGTTACAGTTGGCTCCACTTTGTAATTGAAGAATAAAATGACACTTTCTTCAATAAAATAGAATAAATGTCTCCCTGGGCAGTGCAGAGTTGGTTTTATGGACAGAGAAGAACCGAATAAAGAAGAAACAGAACAAAAATAAATGAGGTCATTGCAAAGTACTTTTCCTTGTAAAGTCAGGATAGTGAGACAGACAACAGAAAAATAACTTATAGCTTAATATCAGATTCCTTCAGTTTAAAGCATAGGAAATGTCACTGTATAGAATGAAAATGGCCTGCTTAGCTTGATGGCTCTCATATTTGCGATTTCACAAAAGGTCAGACTAACAGAATAGTTTTGGTTTGGTGACAGGTCATCACAGCATGAATAACTCCATTTTGAATTTTAGTCTCATTTGTTAGGGTCTAGTACAAGATCCCAGCCCCAAATAATGGCCTCTTATGATTATCTTAATTTAATAGCTAATTATTTTAAATTAATCTGTTCTAATCTAGGAATGTAACTCAGTTGGTACAATGCCTGAGTTACATGCAGGAAGCTCTGTGTTTGATTTCCAGGTGGAGAGTGAAACTTCAACAATACCATTGATTATTGCACATTCTGAATTAAATGGTTATAATACTCTCAGGTGCAGTTGTGTTTTCCCCTCCCCATTAGTTATGCCAAGTCTTTTCAATGACTTACTGCCTTTTGTACTTTTAAATTGAGACAGTTTCTGTTTAAGCATTCCGTGTCAGCAAACAGCCTTGGGTACTACTACTTTTTGAGTTTTTTTTTAATTTTTTATTTTAAATGCAGGTTCGATATAAAAACATTTAACAATTCTATTGGCATTTAACATTAGCTGCTAGTGCGGATGGATCCAAATAAATATTTAAAAAAAAATCTAAGCAACTCATTTTATGTAATTAATTTTTGGAAACAGTCTCACTAAGTAGACCTGGCTGGCCAGCAACTCGCTTATGTAGATAGACCAGGCTAACCTGCAACTCAATTACATAGACCAGGCTGGCCTAAACTCAAAAGGATTATTCTGCCAACCTCTGCTCCCTGAATGTTGGGATTAAAGGTATAACTTCACACCAACCTAATTCATTTAGTTTGCTTTTAAGAATCAACCTCAAGTCACACAACAATTTGAAAACTCAGATCTGGTAACCATGATTTTGCAACCTTTCTGTCAACTTTACTACTTTGAATAGTTTGGTTAGATAGGTGGAATCAGACCCCATGTGTCCATTTGTGTGCCATGGTTACGTTATTCAGTAGAGTATTCTCATGACACATGCATGATACTAAGTGTGCTGGACTTACATTCATTTTGACAGTTCAAGAGCATTGCATTCTGTGTATACAGAACATTTTGTTTATCCGTACATACTTTTGCTTCTGCTATCTTTAGGTTATTTAGAATTATGCTGCTATGAATGTGTATGTATAATTATCTGTGTGAGTCCCAATTCCAATATTTTATATAAATCTAGAAGTGGAAGATTCATATGCTAATTCTATATTTTTTTGAGGAATCAGCAGTCGCAATATTTTACAAGTTTGCCACAAACATGCAAGAATTCCAGTTTTTCTTATCTTTGACAACACATATTTTACACTTTAAAGATTTTATCAGCCCAATGGATTTGAAGTACTTATGGTTTCCATTTGCATTTCCCCATGGCTAATGGTTGTGAGCGGTTTTTTCTGTGTGCTTATCAGCTGTTTATGTATATGCTTTGGAAAAGCCAAGTATTTTGCTTGTTAAAACTTTTTTTTAGAGATAAGACTGCTTTAGATTTATGATATAGACCAAACTGGGCTAAATCAAAGGCAATTCCTCAGCTTCTGCCACTCCAGTGCTAGGATTAGTTCTGAGCTACCATTTCTTCCTTCTCTTTTAAAAGGGTTTATTTTTATTATGTCTAATTATGTACATTTCTATATCAGATGCTTGCAGAGTCCCCTGGAGCTGGATTTACAGGTGATTACAAACCAACCCACATTGATGCTGTGAACTAAACTTGAGTCCTTTGCAATAACAGTACATGCTCTGAACCACAGGGCTATTTCTGCCAGCCCCATATTTTCACTTTTTCCTTTTCTTTTTTTCTTTTCTTTTCTTTTCTTTTCTTTTTTTCTTTTCTCTTTGACTTGCCTTCTTTTGAGATAGGGTCTTTCTATGTAATTTTGGCTGTCCTGGAGCTTGCTATGTAGGCTGGTCTGGAAGTCACAGAAATCTTCCTACCTCTGTCCCACACTTAGCCACTTTGCTCATTTTAAAATTCAATTTGAGTACATATAAAACTAGTTTAATAATATAACAAATAAAGTGGAATAAAACTTTCAGGAATTGAGTCCAGTCAATTATCTTTTCTAAGTGAAGGGGAACAAAGGGAAGGCATCAAGAAGCAGAACATGGCAGGGAGATAAAAATTCCTTCAGTTTAGTAAGTTGGGGGGAGGCTAGTTCTTTCTTAACTAAGTGGAATGTATGCAGAATAATATTATCCACTGAAGGTGAGAAAGTCGGTGACAGTTAATTCCATACAGTTGTAGATATGAAGATTTCCATTCTACTAAAACACGGGTACATTGTTGGAGAAAGATAAGTTCTATTATAACTTTAGAAAAACGATTAGAAAACCCTGGGATTCATTTATCTGACATTTGTTATGAAATGTTTTTCCAGTGAGTTTTTATTTAAGTTTAGAATATGTGTTTGATAAGAACAAGGTGAAAAAGAATTTCTCATGGCAATCAAACATGTCTAGATTATGCTTCTTTGCTTACACCCTGGGGCTCATGGCTTGCAACTGCCATCTGGTGGTGGTATGCTGGCATAGCAGTTAGTTATTTTCAAATAAACAAATGGAAGACAGAAAGACAGACACTACTTGGAAGCAGAATTTGTAAATCTAGAAAAATAGTAATTTCATGTGCCTGTAGGACCTAGATTATTAATGGCATTATTCAAGCCAATCAAGGCTGCAGAGTGAGACTATGGTCAAAAAATAAAATGCATGTATTTCTCATTTATTATTGGCAACATAAAAACTAGTGGGTTCAGACAGTCTGAATCTATGAATAGTTTTATTGTCTTTGTGATATGCTTTACACTTTAAGGGGTTGTAAATATACATAGCTGAGGAAATTATTAAATTAGAAAACACATGCATGTGAAAGGCAATGTGTTGAAAGCTCAATGTCATATATTTTTATTTTTAAATTTATTTGTAATATTCTTTAGAGACACAGTCTCATCGAGAAACTAAAGCTATTCTCCCTGAGTCCCCTGAGTGCTGGGCAGCTATGTGCCACCACACCCAGAAAAATCACTTATCTTAAAGTTTATCAATGCTTTATTTAAAATGAAGGATGGCTCACATACTGTGTACTTTAGCCTTTTCTGTGTTATATATGAGAACTTGGAGGATGCAGCTTTGCAGTAAATTGCCTGCTTGGCATGTACAAGGTCTGGGTCTTATTCCCAGTGTCACCTCGATCAATAAAGGTGTGTTACTACATGCTGGAATAATAAACTGGAAAAAAATAAATTGGTAATTGAAACCCCGTGATGATTTTAGAGTTAACGTCTGTCCTTTCGAATTTTTAAAGATTTACTTGATTTATTTTATGTTTCTGAATATTTTACCTGCCTGTATGTGTGTGTGTATGCTTTTCATGACATCTAGTGCTCACCGAGGTCCGAAGAGAGTACCAAATACCCTGTAACTGTGGTTACAGAGGGTTGTGAACCACTGTATGCAGATGCTTAGTGCTGGGAACTAAACCTGAATCTTCTGTAAGAGAAACAAGTGCTCTTAACCATCGAGTCATCTCTCCAGCCCTAACACCTTCTTTTGAAAATAGGCATAGTAGTTGAGGCAAAACTCCTTGGTAGTGTCCTTGCTTTTTATGACCAAAGCCCAAGATTGGTCAGCACCATACACACTCAGTTACACACACACACACACACACACACACACACATACACACACACACTGTAAGTGATAAAAGTAACGCTGACAAAGATGAATGATCCAATCTTTAGTCGTCTTCTCTTGAGAGTCCAGATGACTGATGATAGAGTGCCTTTCTTTAGTGTCTTCTTAATTAGCTACTTAGGGCTGGCAGCGATGTGTAGGAGGAGCTAAGGTGGGAGGAGTAAGGAGAGAAAGAGGAAAAGAAAGAGGAGGAGCTAGGGAGAGAGAGAAGTAGGAGCTTTGCAGAGCCATGCAGGTATGGAGAGCAGTCGTTGGTAACAACTTTTATTTAGGTTAAATAATTGGGAAACAACTCTCATTATATGGGCATATTGTTATTGAACCTTACCATATATATAAAGCCTTTGATTAATATTTAAGCATTAGAGTTTCATTTTCTTACTGGGCCTGCATAGATGGAGGGATGGTCTGGGCACTGCCCAACCTTGCAGAGACAGCGTGGAAGATTGGCAGAGCCATCTCCCACGCTGGTATCTCGTGAGTGCCAGGGCTGATGTTTCTGGCTGACTGTTTCTAGCTGCGCACAAGTGGCCTCTGGCCACAGAACATGGCAGCTGAGCTAGGCAGAGCCACTGCAGCGTAGATAGTCGGCCTTACCGGCCATTTTTAAATAATTACTACAACAATGATGAAGTGTTCTGAGGGAAACCCATGGGCTACTCCAGTGAATATTATAAGATTGGCAAGGCAGGCTTTGTGGGCTAAGAAAGCCTAAGGTATCATTCAGCTTTAAGGTGAAAAACATGGGGCTAGTTAGCAAGTAAGAAAGACCTTAACAGATTTGTTATTGCTGAAGTTTGAAAAGATTTTCATAAGAAATTCTAATTATATAAAGAACATTACTTCCCTGAGGAAAACCGTCATGTGTGCTTCAACTTATAATATAGCTATTTCCCAACGAATCTATTGTAATCACAAGGATTTGGAGGTGGAGATAGGAGGAATACAGATGTGAGGCTAGCTTGGTTTGAGAACTCTGGAACAGTCTGACCTACACAGCTAGACCCTGTTTCAAAACCTAAATGCAGGGTATCACTTATTTTCCATTAGGGACTGGGAGCTGGGGCCTACTGACACTATCCAGCATCACAAGACTCGAAATACCGTTTGTCCTGCATGCATACCTTTTGTACCAGTACACAGTTAACGAATCCTAAATCATGTTGTTATATTAAGTCAGATTGCATTTTGTTGAATAACATTGGTTGAAGTTGCAACTTCAATTTTTTGGCAGGTCCCACTGTGAGCAATTAGTTTCCTACATCTTTGCTTCATAGTCAGGAGTTCCAGACAAAGGAAGGAGCTGAGAGTGATAGGAAGAAATTTTGTTCGGTCATCAAAAGGAAATTGCATTGACCACATTCTTGACCCTTGCTATTTTAAGGAATCACATCTTATTATAAATCTCAATTGACCCTTTACACATTCATCCAGTAGTACAATAAGATTCTGATATCTTTAGTGTTAGCTCATAATAGGGCGTAAATAGATAGGCATCTTTTAAAATGGACATAAGCCTATATTTTTCACTCATTTTTATTTCCATCTCCCTCTATTTAGAGGTGCTTGGAAATTAAGTACTTCACCATTTGAGGTGTTATTTGAATAGTGCTCCCTGATAATCAGTGGTTAGAGCCAAATAGACAACTTTCTATCTACAACTTTAGTACTCGAAATATCTTAAAGTTAAGATTTATTTATTTTATTTGTATGAGTGTTTGCTTTCATGCATGCATTGCAGCAAGTGTGTGTCTAGTGCCTGCAGAGGCCAATAGAAGGAGCTAGATTCTCTGGAACTTGAGTGACAGATGCTTATGAGTGTCCATGTGAGTGGAGGGAACTGAACCCGGGTCCTCACAAGGGCAATTAGTGCTCTTAACCTCAAGGCCTTCACTCCAACCCTGGAGATAGCTGGTCTTGAACTCTCTATGTATATGAGGATAAATAGAAATGCTTCGTCCTCTTGCATCTGACTTTTAGATGCTGGGGTTACAGACCTGGCCCTCACATAGTAATAAGTGTCTATTCTTTATGTATCTTTTTAGTGGACACTGCTCAGCAGTGGGCATTAGTATAAAAACTGCAATAATTAAGTGTTCTCTCTGCTTCTCATTTTGGTCCCATCCGGCCCATATTGTGTGGAGAAAAATTTTATTGCGTATCGTATCCTCATTTTTAAGTTCTTAAAATTTTACAACTTATGGAATACAGTCAGTTTATATTTGATGACTTGATCTTCAAAATTCTCCCTATAGCTCCCATTTATTTCCACAGTATATACTTGTTCTAATTTTCAATTACATACACATATATATACTTATATACATGTATATACACATATACATATATATGTGCATATATATACACGTGTGTGTATGTGTGTGAGTGTGTGTGTGAGTTCGTAGGTTTGTGTATGGGTTGGCAATGCTTTCAGAGACCAGAAGCTGGTTTTGGATCACCTGAAGCTATCTGTAGTTACTGGTAGTTCTGAGCCATCTAATATTTGATGGGACTTGAACTCAGGTCTTCTGAAAAAGCAACATGTTCCCTTAGCTGCTGAGTCATTTCTCCAACCCAAGTACACTCCATTTTAAGTTCTCAGTGTTTGTTTTTTTCTCTACAAGTTCAAAGCATCATAAATAGTGCATTATTATATACCATCTGCACGACATTATGATGTAAGTAGTTTTAACACTCTCTCTCTCTCTGTCTCTCTCTGTCTCTCTCTGTCTCTCTCTGTCTCTCTCTGTCTCTCTCTGTCTCTCTCTGTCTGTCTCTGTCTCTCTCTGTCTCTCTGTCTCTCTCTCTCTCTCTCTCTCTCTCTCTCTCTCTCTCTCTGTATGTGTGTTTATGTGTAAGATACATATGTGTAGAGGCCAGAGGACAACCTTGGCTGTTGTTCCTCAGGTGCTATCCACCTTGATTTTGCAACAGTGTCTCTCACTGATCTGGAGCTCACCAAGTAGGCTAGGCTGTCCACCATGATCCAGAGATCTGTCTTTTTATTTTCTTAGCCCTAGGACTAAGAGCATGTGTCACCATGCTCATTTTTGTTTAACTGTGGGTTTTGAGGACTAAACTCAAGTCTTTGTGCTTGTACAGAAAGAAATGTTCCAGCTCCCAGCCCCACTGTTTTTTATTCTTTTTTAAAATTAGTAATGAAGATTGAACCCAGGTTCATGTGGGTGCTCTTACACTGAGTTGAAACCCCAGTCATCATTCACTGTTATCCATTCTTACTCTCATTTTATAGAAAAATTGAAGACTTTTTCCTAAGGCAATGAAATTCGTTAGTGGTACACCTAGGAACTCGAATGATTGTTGGAATACATAGTAGCTGACTGTCAGTGTTTTCTGTTTCAGAAAAAAGAATGTGTTTCAAAAGTCAGTATTTGGATTCATAGGAAAGGAAACTATATAAGAAAATCAAAGCTTTCTTAATCTTCATTACATTGTTTTTATTTTCCCTAGTTGATGTTATTGAGCTGTGTTACTAATAAAATGATAGATGCATTAAAATTATTTATTTTATAAATTTGTGTTATTGAAAAATTAGAATTTAAAACAACTGTTGAGATTTCATCACACTCCATTCAGAATGACTAAAATCTACAAAATAACAGACAACACATGCTGGTGAGGTTGCAGGGAAAGGCAAACCTTCATTTACTGTTGGTTGTGATGTAAACTAGTATAGCCACTCTGGAGGCGATCAGTATGGACAACCCTCCACAAACAAAATGCAAATCTACTGTATGGTGCGGCTGTATCGCTCTTTGACATGTGCCTAAAGAACTCAGCATCATACTCAAGATGTTTGCTCAGCCAAGCACATTACCACCCTACTCACAACAGCTATGAAATGGAAGTGACCTAAGTGTCCTTCAGCTACAAATGATAAAAGTATTCCACCATCCAGAGGTTCGGAGAATGTATGCTATGTTCTGAAATTTTGGGACACAAAAATGTCACCCTCTTGAGGTAAATTGGATGGAGCAAGTAAGAGCCTATCTCAATTTAAAAAGGTGTGAAGATTATTATTATTATTATTATTATTATTATTATTATTATTATTATTATCAGAAGTGTAATTACCAGTGAACTGCAACATTTATGGAGACAGCAACAGATGTGTGACAGCTGGATACATGGAGTGTCTGGTGAGTCCTTTTCTATATAACATCATTCCTTGTGTATACTTTGAGGAAGAAAGTGAATGTGACTAGTCAGTTGTCAAATGAAGTGAATAAAGACCACCCTGCGGATGTTATGATCTACTAAACTTAATGCTTTGTTTGCCTTAGCTTGCATGATAACTTAGCAATTACGTTCTGACAGTGAAACATTTTCACACCTTGAAAGCACATGCTAATATAAAATTATACGGCAGAGAGTTGGCTGTAGCATGTCCAAATGCTAGCTTTCATATAAAAGTTTTGTAAATGCGAAGTTCTGCAGACACACCCCCTTCCTAACACCACCATGTAAGTAAATGCCACAGGTGTCATTCACTTGATTAGACTCGCTGACTTAGGATGCTTAGATTATTAGCTGAGTCTTGACTCACATAAGAAAGGACACTTGATTGTCAGTAAGAAAACCAAAAATCTAGTCATGTATGTACCTGTCACTCAGTAGTTCTCAAATTTTAATGTTGATCAGTATCATCTGGAGGGCCAGGCATGGAGGTGCATACCCATAATCTTAGCTTAGCACTCAGGAAACCTAAGCAAGATCACTACTTTAATACCAGTGTGAACTATATAAGGAGTTTAAGGCTGTTTATTTGAGTAAAGAGGTGCCCTTTATTAAGTTACTGTCCTAACTTTACTGCAGTTGCTATGTAGCAATTCTGTCTTCTCTCCTCCATCTCCCCTCTTTAGCCCTTACAAGGTTATTCAAGCATAGCTACTCTGGAGGTAGATGGGGGTTGTTTTTGCAGTTTTGAGATGGGGTCTTACTCTACAGTTCAGGCGAACTCCTCATGGCAGTCCTTCTGCCTAACATAGTGTTGGTATTGCAAACATAAGCCATTATACCTGGCCAATTATGATTATTTATTTTGATGTCTATTTCCCTTTTATTGAAGGCACTGGGTCTCAGGAATAGGCCCAAGACCTTCACTGCACAGCTTGAGTCATTGAGCTTTAGTAGACTTGGAATTTCCAGCAGAATGGAGAAGGACTTGATGTGCAGAGCCTTAAAGGCATCATTATTGTCATGGAAAGCCAGGGTCACTGTGACTGAAGCCTGTGTATGTGCTGTCTGGTAAGTGAAATCCTATGCTCTAAGCATTTTCAATTATGATGCGCTGGTTGTCTTTGTGCAGCTCCTGCACCTCAGGCAGCCTCTGCTTGAGGATGACATGACGATGTCAATATGAACCTGGTGCTTGGTACTTTGGTGTTGGTTAGGATGATAGATGTGTGGTATGAAATGATGAGCCACATGTCATCAGAGCAATTGACTGTGACTGGTCATACCATTAATAGCCTCCCTCCCTTCTTCTTCTCCACACCGTCTTCTGCTGTGTCTGTGTGAATAAGCTTAGAGTTAACTACCCTAACTAAAAGTTTTAATTTTAATTCTTTCTTGATTATGTTTCCTTATTTGCTTCTGAATTGTTTAGTTTTCTCATTTATGTGCACTAATCCTGGTATATATACACAATTAATCTATCTAATATATACAATCCAGGCTATTCTATACCTCTATTCCAGTAGTCTCAATTTCTCTCTCATGAGCATTCAGTATTTGCTTGTGTCTCCTTTGCTATATGTTTGAGTCATAAAATCAAATGAGCATGCCCAGTCTAAGTTATACTTTGGATAGACATTGAAGAGTAGGACAAAACTGATGAAAATTTGTTAACTATAAGAAACCTCAATGATAGTCTCAGATGAAACGTAAGGAGATTAAGAAAAATAAACCAGACTTATAATAAAAAGAAAGCTAGAGAAGTTATTTCACAACTACATATTGATTATATTCATACTTAAAACCAAGGAAAAATTAAGTATAAGAAAAAGAATAATAAAAATAGAAATTAACTCTTCAAGAAACCATAACTGTCTTGAATGTGTATATGCCTAACACTGGTTTGTTAACATGGCATGACAAGCATAATACAGCAAAAACAGAGAAAAATATTCCATTATATCTCCAAAACATTACCACCGTTCTATAAGCAAATGATAAATCTAGCTACTAGAAAATCAGTGAAAGATGTAGGTACACTGACCAGTACCATCTACTGGCTTTAAGTGACATTTACAGAATAGTTTATCTAACAGGAACAGATGCGTGTTTTTCTCAACTACATAATTAGTATCCACCAGAACAAAAAAATTCAAAATCTCTTCAAATGAAAAATTTAAAAGAGTAGCAATCACATAAATTTGTTTTAAGATGATATATTAGGGTTCTCCAGGCTCATGGAATTTATAGAATGAACGACTCTATCTGTCTGTCTGTCTACACACACAAACATATGTGTCACCCCCCCCACACACACAGGAGATTTATTGTGATTACGTAAAGTCTGCTGTCTAGCTATGTACTAGTAGTTGCTCAGTTTCTCAAGGCTGGGTGTCTCAGCTGGTCTTCTGTATATGCTGGAATCTCAAAGAAATAGGCCTAAATGACAGTGAAGGATTGGATGTACTAGCAAGGTGAGGTCAAGCAGGAAGAGCAAAAGCTTTCTTTTTCCATGTATTTACATACATACTTCCAGCGAGAGGTATGGCCATATTGAAGTTATGTTTTTCTCCCTTAGTATTTGGATATCATGTATCTTTCCACATCAGTATCCCAATTAAAGGCCTGTCTTCTTACCTCAAGATCCAGATCAAACGTGTTTTCCTATTTCAAAGTTAAGGACTACAAGTGGTTTCACCCACTTCAAACCAAGCAGAAAATCCCTCACAGATGTACCATTCATTTCTGGATTGCCATTCATTCAAGGTGTAGTTCAGTTGACAACCAAGAATAGCCACTATAGATGACAATGGATTAAACACAAAATCAGTAATAGAGTAGTAATGTATGGAATATTAAACATGGATATTAACAGTATAATTCCATAAAGAACATGGATCAAATGAGAAGTCTCAAGGGGAACTTAAAAAAATGTGGAGCATAGAGCTTAGAGTGTTTGCTCAGGGGTGGATAAGAAGATAGCTCTATGTGAGGCTTTGTATTGACACTCAGCACTAAAACAAGTCAATAAACATTGGTATTTTAAGGAAAAGTGAAAACACAATTTATCAAATTTCTGAAATGTAATAAAGTCAATGCTTAGGGGAATTTTTCTGGCATTGAATTTATGTGTGTAAAAAAAAAACCCCACAAGATTTAAAATCAATAACACAAACTTCCACTTTAGAAATGTGGAAGAAGTTTCCTAAATAAAAATAAGAAAAGCAATACTAAAAATCATAGCAGAATTTTTCTTCAGAAGATAAAAATCAGAGGAAAGACTCCATAACTCATTTTATGAAGCTAGAATTATGAGAATAGCAAACTAAAGATAAAATGAGAGGAAAATTCTATACCAGTCTCTTTCATAAAGATAGATACAACATTTCTCAGTAAAATATGGGTGTATCAGACCCAATGACATATATAAATAATTATACACCACAAGCACATAAGATTTATTAAGAATATGTAAGGGCAGTTCAACATTTGAAACTTAATTAATGCAATCCATCATATTGACAGGCTCAAGAAGAAAGTTCATGTGATTATATTAATAGATGTTAAAGTAAACTTGATAAAACATAAACATGAGGTTAATAGATTGTACTTAACTTCTTCACTATATAGCAACAAGGAATGGAAATTTTAAATGGAAAACATGGGGAAGGGAGGTAGCTCAGTAGTGAGAGCTCTTTTGCCATCAAGCTTGAATACCTGAGTTTGATCTCCAGATCTTGCAGAGTAGAAGGAGAGAACCAACTCCCACAGGTAGTACTCTGACATCAATATATACAGCACATATATCTTGTCGACTCAGTCTCTCTCTGCCATTCTCCATCTCTCTCTCTCTCTCTCTCTCTCTCTCTCTCTCTCTCTCTCTCTCTCTCACACACACACACACACACACACACACACACACACACACACTTTAAACATTGATCTGCTTTATTGTAACTTTGTTGAGGCTTCTCACATCTCATGTCAAAACCAGCAAGCAACAGAAGGGGAATAACTCTTTCAAACTGGTAACAGGTGACTACAAAAACCTTACATTAAATTTTGGGATGAGAAATCCAGCTTCTGACCCGCTGCATGTTACAGGAACAGTGTCCTACTACAACTTCAACGCCACTACAATTCTTTTTCTTTTAAAATATACATAACATTTTTATTGTTTCTCTGTGACTTTTGTATCACGCGCCTTGATCACACCCACTTCCCAGTCTATCCTTGTGTGGGTGCCCCCTGTAACCACTCCCTCCAAAAAAAAGTACAAATAAAAATAGGAATTAAAAAACATTCCATCTGTGTTGTCACTGTACTGGCTGGGGCATGGTGAAAGAATTCCTTTTTTATTTGTAATATTTGATATAATTCCTTGAGAATTTCATGCAATGCAACTTGATCATAGTCACCCTCATGTCTCCCCGACATTTCTTCTAGATTCACCATTACTCCTTACTCTTCCAATTCATGTCCTTTTATTTTCTTTTCAAATTCTTAAAAAAGACTATCTAGTTGCAGATGTCCTCATCTTCTGACACTTACAATCTTTCTGGCCCCTTTTCCATCATGTTCCAAGAGGCTTAATTGGAGGCCAGCACTATAAAATATATTGAGGATGGCCACTCCATGGTCAGTTCACCTCTACATTTTGAACAATGTAGCTTTCTTTAATGATCTCCGTCTGTTTCAAAAAGAAGCTTCTTTCACTCTGAAGCCTCCTCCCTATGGACTAGCTCTTATGGTATTAGAAGGAGCCATGCAAGCTGCCAAGGAAGAGAAGCAATCAATAGTTCTACTTAGCTAGGAACCACAACAAAGACAGTATGTAATCTCCCATTTTGAGTGTCCAGTACCCGCTGACGGATACACCCTCTGTAGAATGCCATAGAATATGAAATATGTATTATGTAGCCATTGCAGATTGTCTCTTTTCACATAGGATTGTGAATTTCAATTTTATCTACATCTCTTCATACCTCTGCTATTTATGTTTAAATTTTGAGATGGAATATTACCAAGTAGCCAGTGCTGGCCTTGAGCAAACCGTTTTGTTCCCCCTGTCTCCACAGTGCTTGTGCAGCAACTGTTTCCTACATATCAGACTTTAGTAAATTTGAGATGTTTTTAACCATGAAATACTGGCCCAGTTTTATGGATCATCTTTTGGTCATCGTTTGAAGCACTACTTTGGTTATTTCCAATCTTTGATGATTATGAAAATTAACATTCAATAAACATTTATGAGTATGAATCTTTGTATGGATATATTTTCTGTTCATTTGAGAAATAAAAATCGCAAGGTCATATGCTCAAATCGTGTTTAGCTTTATAAATGCTACCAACTGGCTGTATCATTTTCCTATTCCCACTAGAAATGAATAGATGTTACATTTCCTTGCTAGGATTTGGTACAGACCGTTTTAAATGTACCATTCTATAGGTATATAGTGATGTTTGGCTGTTTTTTTTTTAAAAGATGTGTCTCACTCTCTATGTATACCAGGCTGTCTGCCAACTAACTGAGATCAGTGTGTCTCTGCCTCTCAAGTGCTGAGATTAGAGGCATGTGCCGCCACGCCTGGCTTTACTAAGTTTTGTCTTACACATGTTTTTGTGTGTCACCACATTTTGTATTTTGTGACTCATCCAGCCAGAAGCAGGAAACATAAATAAAATGTAGACGTCTCACACTAAGTAAAACTCTTTAATAAGGTTTTATTTTATTTATAAAAACACAGGGTTCTGAGAGCATCCACATACTTCTATAAAATTCATGTTGTATGATAAATACAGTTGGCATACAAAATATGCTGTTAAGGAAAATAAAATCTGCCATCAAAAACTATCAGTAAGTTTACAAAGTTTATTATTCTTTATTATTGTTTGCTTTATGTGCGTCCCATGGGCATGCATGATTCCTGCACAGGCCAGAGGAAGGTTAGAATCTTCTAGAACTGGAGCTGCAAATGATAGTGAGCTAGAGCTAACCTGTGGTGCTGGGGATTAAATCCAGCCCCTCTAAGGGCAGCCAGTGCTCCTAAGGACTGAGCAGTCTTTTCAAGATCACAGCGAATATTTTAAATTTATGGTCATTTGTTTAAACAAGTTTTGTTTGAGTGAGTCATCTGGTTTTCACTCTGCTTATAAGATACCCAAACTATAAACACGTTCTACTGCATCATGACCTTGATATATATGAGCAGAGAGACAGTTTTGTATTTCAAACCAACTGTTCTATAGTGTCCTAAAACAAACATTTAAAGAAATGTTTAACATCTTCAGTCATCAGGGAAATGCAAATGAAAGACTCTGCCATTCCACCTTATACCCATCAGAATGACTAAGATCAAAAACTCAAGTGACAGCAGAGGCTGGCTAGGATGTGGAGCAAGGGGACCCTTCTTCCATTGCTGGTGGGAGTGTAAACTCGTACAACCACTCTGGAAATAAATTTGGTGATTTCTTAGAAAACTGGGAATAGCTCCACCTCAAGACCCAGGTATACTACTGTTGGGCATATACCCAAAAGATGCTCCACTATATGACAAGGTGGTCCACTTAATCAACTATGTTCATAGCACCTTTATTTGCAATATCCAGGGCTGGAAACAACTCAGATGACCCTCAACTAAAGAATGAAAAAAGGAAATGTGGTTCATTTATACAATGGAATACTATTCAGCTGTTAAAAACAAGGATATTATGAAATTTGTGGGCAAATATCATCCTGAATGAGGTAACCCAGACCCAAAATGAGCACATGGTATATACTCACTTATAAATGTATATTAGCCATAATGTACAAGGTACACACACTATAATCCACAGGCCCAAAAAAGAAGTTTAACACAGAAGGGAGGATTTGTGAGTCTCACTCAGAAGGGATAAATAATCATTTGAGGTGGATGTGAGGAGGGAACTGGGTGGGAGAGGGGATGCAAAGAGGACAGGGCAGGGGATTGGATGTAGGGAGAGCCTGGGAGAGAGGGCCAGGAGAATGAACACTGAAATTGGCTGTGGGCCAGAGTAGGGTGGGTCGGGATCATCTCTAGGACTTGCCAGGACCTGGGATGGAGGAGGATCCAGTGAGTCTATTAGGGTGACTCTACCTGAGATTCCTAGCATATGGGGCCTGAATTGGCCACAGCTTTTAGTCAGGCAGGACTCCCAGTGGAGGGATAAGGACACCAAACCACATGCAAAACTTAAGACTCCAAATTTGTCCTGCCTACAAAGAGTACAGGGACAAAGATGGAGCAGAAACTGCGGGTCCCCTAACAACTGGAGCAGGGGCTATACCTAAAGCTGTTTCCTGTCTACAAATCCTGTTCTCCTAACTGGGCTGCTTTGTCTGGTCTCAGTGGGAAAGCATGTGCCTAGTCCTGTAGTGACTAGAGGTGCCAGGGTGGGTTGGTACCAAGGGAGAATGTTCCCCTTCTCAGAGAGGGGGAGGGGCAATGGAGGAAGGGACTGTTTGAGGGGGCACTGGGAGGACAGGAGGTGTTGCGATGTGGATGTAAATTGAATAAACAAACAAATAAATGAATGAGAGAAACAATAAATGTTTAGTAAAAAGTAAGCTTTTAATATTTTTGTTGAGAAAAAACTTATCAACTCTATATAATCAACAAGAAATTCCAAATGCCAGTAACATTCAAAAGTGCTCACTTTATGCCTGGCAGTGTCTTATTAGTACCAATATATAAAATTAAAATATCCAGTATTTTCATTTGTTCTCTTGTTTCTCTGCACACTGCTGCCCAATATTCTATTTCCTGGACCTCCCTGTTTTCTTTCTAATACAAAGTGCTCCTCATGAACGTTTCTTGCATAAAGAGAAGTATAAACGTGAAACAGTGTTAATTGGTAGGTCGTTGACAACCATTGGTTTGCACAAAGGACAGCGGTTTTCTGAAAGCTAGAAATGTTCTGTGGACAATTGTAGCCTGTACCTCCCTGCAGGACTGCCGTTGAATAATGCCTCCCTTAGCGGTTCTAAATCATTACCCATCATGTTTTACAGAACTCTAGAGAAGGCTTTCGGGACAACTTTGCACTGTTAATGTTTAATGTTCCATAAACTATTTCAGGATAAAATTCTCTTTTCTATCTTACCTACCACTTCAGGATGTTACCATTACATTTTCTCAAAAGGTCGCTCCTGCTTTCAAGGTGATTCACATTCTGAAAACTGTTATCAAAAAACAAAACAAAACAAAAACAACCCAGGATATGCAGCTTGTGTTTTTAATGCCAGCATCCATTTTTTTTTTTTTTTTAGTTATCCTTTCTTCCTTTGTTTCCTACTACACAGGACGATCCTATTTTTATTTTAACCTTCAAAGGGAGGTTGTTTGGTTCTATTTGTAGCTGGCATGCAAAAACTGTACACACTTGTAGATTATGTGATTTCTGATACATGCATATAATATGTCAGATCATATTGGCTTGCTTACCATTTGTTTGTGGTAAGGGCAATAATAGCCTGTTTTGTAGAAACCTTTGAAAAGTTAACATGGGATTGCTAATTATAGTCTGTCCACTGCTCAATCAGAACCTATTTTTCAGCATAACATTGATTGAGTAACCACGGAATAATGTGTTCCTTTCCTCCTCTGTCCAGCCTCTGTGACCACTGTCCTATTTTCTACTTCTCTAGATTTCACATACAATGCACGGTGAAGTCATATGTATGTAGCTTTGTGTGGATGTTTTGTTTCTTGGTTTGTTTCTTTTTTTGTTTATAGGTGTTATCACCCTATGGCATTAAATACTGTACTCTTTCCTGACTTTTTTCTTCATCATGAATTCTAGACGAATACATATTTGTAGCTCAAACTTATCCACATTGGTCTCCCCAAACTACATCTTGTGTAAGCTTTTTTCTCTTTCCCACTCTAATAACAAGGAACACCACCCCAACAGTTATCCATTCCAGAATCCTTGTAGTAATTCTGAATGAAATATCCTTTCAATGTCAGAGATTTCTAAGTATGGTATTGCATGACATAATCCCAGGACTTGGAAGGCTGATACTATAGAATTTCCAGTTCAAGGCCAGGCTTGGTTACATAATGAGATTCAATCCACTCTGGGATATGAGAGTCTTTCTCAAAAAAAAAAAAAAAAGAAAAAAAGAAAAAAGAAAAAAAAAGAACAATACAAAACACATGACAAAATAAAGTCAAAGAAATTTCACTGGGTTCTATATCCAGAATCAGTGTAAAATATCACTTTCTTTTATCAATGCCCAAACTGTAACACGTGTGTAAGCTACTGTCAACTGTCACTTTAATAAATCTTGATTTCTTACACATTCTCTTGTTCCATGAATGCCTTTTCTGAGTCTGTCCACTTACCTGCCTAGAAAATATGTAATTTAAATGTCTGACTCCAGTGGTTTACTTAGAAATGAGGGCTTTGGGTTGATTAGGTTTAGATGAGGTCATGAGATTGAGGTCCTTATAATAAGATTAGTGTCCTTGGAAAAGACACTGTAAAACATAGTTCCTTTTTTTATCTGTCTGAGCATATTAACTGAAGAAAGGCCATATGAGGATACAAGAAGTTAGCTCTGCAATCAAAGAACCTTAACCAAACATTGACCTTCTTACCTTGGATGTAGACCTCTAGTATTCAAAAACATGAAACATAAAATCTCATTGTTTATAGTATTTTGCTACAATAGTCCGAGTTGATACTTCATAAAAACATATGTAGTTAATCAGGTGCTTCCCAACATCAGTCCTCTAAGTCGATATTTTATCATACCTAATATATAGTCCCCAAACATTGTTCATTCCTCCAGAATTGTATGTGATCTAGATCCTCACTACGTCTCTGATTTTTCTATTTTCTGGTCTTATTCAGGTTAACTCCACCCCAGTCAACATAGCTTCAGTCTTGGCTCTTTATCAAGTTTACCCTTTATTCTGGGGTTTGCACCCCAGACTTGTTGACCCCCAACTCTCTCCTGGTGATACAGACATCACACCCCACTCTTTTTTTCTTCTTTTCTGTATTCTTCTAAAGATGTAGTACTCTTTAAATTTGGGTGGGGGGGAGATTTTGTTTAGTTTTATTTTATGCATGTGGATGTTTTGTTGCATGTATGTCTGTGAACCATGTTTAGTATTTGTTCAGGCAAAAAGAGGGTGTCAGAGCTCCTGAAACTGGAATTACAGACAGTAGTGATCTGCCATGTGGGAGCTGAGAAGAACAGCCATTAGTCTTCACCACTGCATTGCTTTTTACAAAAAAGTTCTTATTCAGTAATGAGGATCAAACTCAGGGCATTGCTCATCCTGGGTAAGGATTTTACTACTGGGCCTCAGCCTTAAGTTTTTTAGTTTGGCTTTACATGCTTATTACTAGTCAATATTTTCATTTCTCTCCACCCTTTCTCTCTGGAAGGTGGTAAGTTTTGTGCAGTCACGGTTTATTTCTCTTTTGATCACCATTACAACCTTTTACTTGGTGTTAGATTATTTTTCAAAAATAAATGAATTAATTTTAACTTATAATCATGGATTTTCTGAGGAGCTAGTTAACAGAATACATTATGATAAATTCTATCCCCAGAGTGGACAGCTACTTATCAGTTAAAAGGAAAATTTAATAAAGCAATGCAAATTATATTACTGTTTTATAACTGTTTCTAGGGACATTTAAACTGTACAGAGTGATACCCGGAGAAGAATTAGTTAGTATAAATTTTGACACTGGAATTAAATTAAGGAGTTTCTAGACTCTTATTCTATTCTTTTAAAAAAATTATCACACCATCCGGGCCTCTGTCTGGCATGCTAATTCATTTTTCTCCTACAGCACTGTCTGAAAGGTACAAGAAAACAAAGTGGTGCTTTTGTTTTATTTTGATTTGTTTTGTTTTTAAATATTTTTGTATGTGTACTGTCGCTTTGCCTGCATGAATGGCAGTGTAGCATGTATATGCCATGTGCCTGAAGAGGACAGTCAAGAGCATTAGATTCCCTGGAACTGGAGTTACAGAGGTTGGGAGCTGCCATACGGGGGCTGGGATTCAAGTGAAGACACTCTGGAGGAGCAACCAGTGTTACTTAACCCCTAAGCCATTGCTACAGCCCCTGCCCCATGAAGATAGTTTTAGAGGATATAAAACAGTATCCAAAAGCCAAAGAGTGGGATGGGATGGATATAAGACAACCATTTTTCTTGATTGCAATTTCAAATACCCAGGAGAGATAACAAAGAAACTGTAGTTTTGAAAACACTTGGCTAAAAAGCAATTAAACCAGCTGTGCTTTACCTGTCAAAGAATAATCCATAAAGAAAACAAAGCCCATCTGGTTTGAGTCCTGAAGTCATCCTGCAGATGCCATAGAGAGCTTGTGTCTAAGTGCAAGAATAAGTGACTCTGACTGTGAAAAAGAACAGAATCTTTTCCTCCGGGCCTCCTGTTGGGCTAGATCTTCCCCTTTCCTCAGTCTGAGTTACTGAGCTACAAATATGTGTAAAAGCTAAATTACAATACCTCAATTGGAACTTTTAAGGCTCTTGATTGTACATGTCCTCAGATCCAAACCGAAAACAGATTTAAAAGCAGAAGATGATGAACAATTCCTTTTCAAAGAGAAAGTAAAAACAGAAATGAATTTGATATAGAAAACTGAAGTAAGTAAAGGATTTGGATATTTAATAATGCAAATCTAACTGTGAAGAAGAGGGAAAGTTTTCATACATCGGCATTTCCATGTTATATTAATTTTAGATTGTCCTTAAGTCTTAGCAGGATTCTATCCATAGATTATCAATATTCACATAAACATCATTCCTGTTTTTTATTACTGCAGCAAATGTCTTTAAAGAGATGATTGAATCACGAGGACTGTCTTTGCTGAAACTGATAATGACATAATGGTTCTTTGTCCTTGGCTTGGAATAGCATTATGGAGGCAACTCATATTTATGTTTGAGGACATTTAAGGTACAGGCAGAAGTCACTTGGCACAGACATAAATATTCAAGATGTAGGCATTTCAAGAAAGGGAGAGGATGCGGAAGAAAGAAGTTAGGGTGGGCAACTTTTAATGGAAAAATGATCTCTCTGATTTTGTTTTGTTTTTATTAACAAGCATGAATTCATTGGGCAAGTTAATGGGCTTCACTGAAATTTCTTTCCATGTGAAGTCTATGTTCTGATCATGCCCATTATCCTTTTAAACCTCTGTCTTGATCCTGATCCACCTTCCTCCTGTCCCTTCTGAGTCCCTAACTGCCTGTTTCTATTTTTAAGTAAAAAGATGCATCTTAAAACTAGAATTCAAAGAAAAACGGTTTGGGGGTGGGATTGATGAGTTGAGGGGGAGAAAAGAAAACATTTTAGATACAGGGAAGAGGAATGAGAGAAAGGATGGACGCAGGAATGTGGGGTATGTCACTCCAAGAAGATAAGTGTGACAGAATGGTGGCCAATGGTCATGCTGGGGATTAGTGAGAGGCTTGGATGAATAGGTTGGGTGGGGACAATTGATAGAAGACCTGTAATTCCAGCTGATTAGTTTTGACTTGATCCTACAGGCATGGCCTTGTAGGAGAGCAACACGCTGAAAGCTATGCCTTAAGAACATTAGTCTAACATGGGCTTTTAAGAAGGATTTGTGTGTCTGTGTGTGGTAAAAACTGGATGAATGTGGGATCATTGAAAGAGTTAACTTGGAGCATTTAAGCTTATCAGAAGCAAATCTTTCAATTCTTTCCTCCATGATTGGCAAAGGCCACAAAACATGTAGTCTTCTCTTTCTTTCTTTTTTTGTTTGCATTTTCTCTGCCAACACTCTCCTAATGTATTTGAACTTCTTTCTTTACCCTAATTAGTCATGATCCTCTGGGAAAGCAGATAAGGGGGTTGTGGTGGGGACTTTGAGACTGTGTGCGCTGCCTTCCAAACCACTAGTCACCTGGTTCTTGGATGTCTTTGCTCAGGGGTCAGAGAAGGTCTCTTTCAACAGATTTGTGATTGATTTTTCTAGTTCCTGATGAGTTATTCAGTTCCTATAATTGTTGGAGCCCCCTAAGTCTAGGTTTTGTGCTTTTCCGTAGGACTCAGCATGAGTATCAACTGAGTTCTAAAAAAAAAAAAAAAAAAATCAACTCTTTGCAGTGTGACTCCATTATCTGAAATTATGCAAAGTCCTAATGTCCCAGGCAAATCTCTATTAAAATGGAAATACAAACATGCCTCAAAATACCAAATAAAAGGAGTTGGGGATTAGTTATGTCATTGTTTTCCTTCAAGTCAATTCTGGTCAGCTCAATAGTTGTTTAGTGAGTATTCTCACCAGGATTTGCAGACTCCACAGTCAACCATCCACATATATAAGCATCCTCCAAAATGAATGGAACATGTAACAGCAACTTAAACTACAAAATTAGGTGTCAAAATGAAGGAGCACAGACCATTGCAAGAAATTCTCTCTCTCTCTCTCTCTCTCTCTCTCTCTCTCTCTTACACACACACACACGCACATGCACACGCACACGCACACGCACACGCACACGCACATGCACACACACACAGGAAAACCTCAGACTCCTACTTGTTTTTTGAATTATAGATGCTAAATTATTTTGGATATATTATCATTGAATCTGTCTAATCTAAGCCTGATGAACACAGAGGAAAACTGATGGATAAGCATCCTATTACTCTAACCTAATGTTCTCTACTCCATCATTTGTCCTTGCCCTTGCACTTTGCTTTTCCAACATTGCTTTCTGAGTCACTGAGTAAGCCCTTCACTGCAGTGCTTCTCAACCTTCCTAACCCTGCCACCTTTTAAGTTCCTCATGATGTGGCGACCCCCAACCATAAAATTACATTTGCTGCTACTTCCCAACTGTAATTTTGCTATTGTTACGAATTCAAATGTAAATATCTGCATTCTGATGGTCTTAGATCATACTGCCAAAAACCATCATTAGACACCCAAGCTCCTAAGGGTTGTAACTCACAGGTTGAGAAACGCTGCTTTACTGTGTGCCATTTTCCCCCCTTGCAAGTATAGAGATCAGCTTCTCACTGAAAATGTTATGTGGTATGCAGTAGCCTTATTTTGTTTTGACGAGGAGATGATAGGATTATCCAAGAAGAGAGTGTACCTACCCTATATGCAAATTAACCAGGCCAAACTGATATCTCTCATGGTACTGCACTCATACCTGACAGTAGAGTTTGGTTTTGTGCCAGTAACTATGTGTCTGTCTCACAGAAAGATCTTAGGGATGGTCATAGTTTGTTGGCAGATTGGAGACTGGGAAGATAAACTGGAATAACTTATTAAAAATTGCCTTAAAATTATTCTGACAAGGAAGAGGTGAGATGGTTCTTTAGCAATGTTAAATATATTGTTAGGCTGCCTGGTCTAAGACCTTTTAATAAACATTCATTAGGATGGACTCTTCCATATACTTTGTAGTTAATGAAAATGGACAAATGAGAAGAGGCTAGAGGAAATAATAATAATGATAAGTGAAGGCTAAGAAAGAAAGGAAAGGAGAAACAAAAGAAGGGAGCAGGAGAGGGAAAGGGAGTGATGGGGAGAGGAATTACTGGTTTATTACAAAAGAAACAGGGGTTTTAAGTTTCTTGGTATTTCAAAGAAATTGTTCAAAGGAAACAGCATTAAGTAGAAATATGGATGAAAAACAAAATTTGTCAATTTACACATGTCTGATTCTCCAAAATCTTGTCTTCTATTTCCATGTGGGACATATAAAAAGAACTCAAATTATAGGAAAGAGATTGCTCCAAGGCTGTCTTTGCTGCCATTGATATAACGTTGGTGTGCTTAGAGGAATTCAACGGGTTGAAATAGCAACTCAAATAGAATTGGGGTCAGAAGTGGTGTCTCAGGTTTACAAACCTTTTTGAAATGCTGAGACTGAAGAATGATGAATTCAGGGTCTCCTTGTGCTACAGTGAGTTGAAAGTAAATTTGAGTAACTCAGAATTGCTTTTTTTCCAAAAGAACACCAATATTCAGTATGAACTGAAGATCCCAAATAAGAGAATTAACCATATTTGAACATTTATTGCATGGTAATTTCATTGTAGGTCACAATGTAAACAATCCTTATTTCTTCCTCTTAGCAGGACGATTTACATATAAGTGGGCAATTTCTTACACAATACACATTCATATGTAATTTCATTACCATGCACCAGGACTTTGAAAGTAGTCTAGTTCTTTGATAGGGGACTATCTTAGGGCCTCTGATATATCTAACAAGTATCCTCTCACTGAGATATATCCTTAACTTGGAGGATTCTAGTTTTGAATAATGAATCTTCTTACTTTAAACTGCCCTCTTCTACTATTCCAAGAGAAGTCTATTCTTTGCCTGACATGTACATTCTTTTAATGCTTTTTCCAAAGATACATTCTCTTCTACATCAATTTTAAGTGTTAATCCAGGGATGGAGATGGAGCTAATGGCGAAAGAAGGGCAACTTAAGCTAGTCTAAGTTTTTCTAGTCACTGATCTTAGAGAAAACCTTACTAGAAATATTCTGGCTAGTTTAAATAGATTTATAAAATTCACAAAAGAAGAGCCTATAAAAACATTTTTTTTCTTGGTTGACATAAATTATTTTTACTAGCTTTCCCTGATTCTTGCTAATATTGAAGTACGACAGTGATTCAGTTTAAAAACACTAGTTATATATCATTAGGAAAAAATCTGATGATTTTAGGCACAAGCCTCGTAATATATATGGCAAATATTTGATACTTGGCAGCAGAGCATAGTTGTATCATCTCAAGTCATTACTTGAAAGTCCCTAGTTAGAAGCCTTAGAATTGTACCAGTATGGCATGAGACCTCAAAGGTCATTCAAGGAATACACAAGATAGGCTGTTAACAGTGAAACCCATTTACTTGTATGAAGGTAGTAAATCTAATATATTTTAAAGTCAGCATTAAAAATGTTCTCTTTTAGAGGTTGAAATCCTAGAAATGAGCTTTGTGCAGCTCCATGTTCTTTTCCTTCCCCGTTTTTTTTCTTTTCTTTTTAAAAGCTCTACTAGTGTTGCCAGGATTCATGCTGACCTTTGCTATCTCCAGGGATTCTAGAGAGTAACCTGGCTTTCTACTTCTCTGCTTTCAACAGACACTTTCTACACAGAGCTGAGTGTAATGCTTTTTATTACTTCCAAGATGGTTTTTGTCCAAGGGTTTAATGAGACAGATGGGAAAAATAACTTTTCCAAATAGCAGGGGAAGGGGCTATTTCCTACATAACTGTCTCAACAAAACTCAAAGTGAAAGAAAAAAAAAAGTCTCATCCAACTTGAGAAGGAAGAAGAACGTTTACATCATTTGCTCAAGCTTTATCTACTGCAATGCTTTGTTTCTCAGTCGCAACATCATTTGTTTATTTTTATTTTCTATATTTTAAATAAACTGTGCAGTGTCAGACACTACAATTTTTTAAAAAAAGAATTATTTATGTGAGTACACTGTTGCTGTCTTCAGACACACTTCTGGAAGAGCAGTCAGTGTTCTTAACCACTGAGCCATCTCTCCAGCTCCATACTTTTGTAGTCTTTTTTTAAAATAGATTTATTTATTTTATATATGTGAGTGCATTGTCACTGTCTTCAGACACACCAGAAGAAGACATCGGATCCCATGACAGGTGGTTGTGAGCCACCATGTGGAATGCTGAGCCATCTCTCCAGCCCAACATCGTTTGTTAACAAAGTACATACTAGGGGCCTCTGCTCTTGGCTATGGAGGTAATATGGGTTTCTCTTATGATAAGCTTAGTGTTTCTGAAGATTCAAAGGGATAAACTCATCTCATATCTCCAGGAAAAAATCTTGCTTTCATTTATCATGAAAACTCTATAACAAACATCATAAAAAATTCATAAAGAATGCTGTGTGAATTTCTCTCCTGGCTGTGAGGAATAGTCTTTCAACAATACTCAGTGGAATATTCTTGAACTAGATCTTCTGCTAATGGGGAATTTCTTTGAAGACATAAGAGAGTATAAAACATTTTTATTATTCACTATGACTCGCAGAACTCAGTAGAACAATCGATTGAATTCTTTCTTTTGAATTCTCTGTAGTTCTGTGGTATTATGTTCTACCAAACTACAGCTTATTGACATGGGAATGTCAATCCAATTTCAGGTTACTATTTGCTAGACAGGTAATTTCTAACTTCTCATTCATCACTTTCTTATTTCTTATGTGATAGTTTTATAGAGTGCTATTAATGTGATAACAGTAATTCAAAAATCAGTCTTAACTGCACGTCTTTATAAATTTTGCTAGTTCTATATAATTTCATAAGTATTATTATGCATAAAGAGAAAAGGTTTAAATGATAATATATATCATTATTGTGCATAAAGAGCAATAGTTCTGTCAGCCTAAAGTGTTTTCTCTTGGCCCTTTTACTCAGTTGTTTTTCCCCATCTGTTGACTCAGGCTACCACTCATATGTTTAGTGACATATGAATGTTTGGTTGTGTTATCTCTAGCATTTTATATATAAAATGAGTTGTACTGTATATAGTTGGTTTTTTTTGTTGTTGTTGAACATTTACATGTAGGGTAAGTTTTCTCAACATTAACACTACTATACTACTAACCCTGCTTTGTTGTGTTTGTGACCTATTCTAGGCTGTCTAGGAGGGTGAGCAGCACTTCTGTTCTCTACTATAGGTAGCATCGTACAGTTGTAACAGTCAGATACATTGCCAAGTCACTGAGCTATAGCTCAGTGGTAGAACACTTGGCTAGAACCCTGTGTGTACTCATGCATGAGTGTGGGCTTGCATGTGCCACAAGAGAACAAGTTGAGAGACTTGGTTCAGCCCTTTCACTGTGTGAGACAGGATAATTGAACTCAGATTATGAGCCACCATACAGGCCTCAGGAGCCATACATTTTAAAACACTCTCGTATCCTGAATGCCTGAAGTTTGCCAAGGAGTTCAGTCTAAGACTTACTCAATAAATTCATACATTGGTATCATAAACTTATGATGCCAATATAAGTTTATATAGACATAATCACCAATTTACATATTGTATATTAAGTGCTAGAAGACTTTTTTAAAATTTAGGTTAGTTAATTGGGAAAAACCTCTAATTGTATGGGTATATTGTTATTGAGCATTACCAAACATATAAAGCCTTTGATTAATATTTAAGCATTAGAGTCTTATTTTCTTACCGGGCCTGTGTGGATGGCGGGATGGTCTGGGAATGCCCAACCTTGCAAAGACAGTGTGGAAGATTGGTAGAGCCATCCCCCATGCTGGTGTCTCATGGGTGGCAGGGCTGGTGTTTCTGGCTGGCCATTTCTAGCTGTGATATGCACTTGGCTCCGGCCACAGAACATGGCAGCTGAGCTAGGCAGAGCTGCTGCAGCTTAGATGGTCGGCCCATGCAGCCCCATTTTTTCAATAATACATCAACAGTGGCCAAAGGCATTGGATCCCCCTTGAACCCCAATGTAAGTACTTGAGAATAAAAATTAGGTCCTCTACAAGAGCAGTATATACTCTTAATCACTGGACCCCATAGCTCATATGTTCTTAAAAGATTATTTATGGAAATATACATAATGTGCTTTATTCTTACCATTAGGAGTTCAATTAACATAAATTCAAAAATGATTACAGTGATTATGATATATGTAGCATTCACTCCCTAAGAACTGTGATATATTCAGCCATATACTTCTGTTATTGACAATATAAAGGTCACAATGAAGGAGAAATCTGTGGCTATGTAAATCAATATTTATGTAATTTTAGCAGGGCCTGACCCAAGGGTGGTGATTCATCATTTATTGATCTTCAGTACAGTAAATTAAACATTTAAATTTCTTTGAGAAGTGGGTTTTTTTTTTTGGTCTCACTTCTATACAAAAGTAAAAAGTTAATCTCAGAAAAAAAAAGGTGAGACTAGAATAGCAGCAGAACTCAAGACTAGAAATGGTGTGAGGCTAGAATGCAGAAGGGCTAATGGAACGATGTTTAAGACATCCAGGAATGCAGCTGGATAGCAGGAGTGACTTCTAATGTTCTATAGCACAGTAGGCTAAGTATAGTTTATAAGATTTCTTTATATACTTTATATATAATAACTTGAAAAAAGGATTTTAAATGTTCCAAACACAAAGAAATGATAAGTGTTTCAGATGACGAATGTATTAATTACATTGAATACCTGTATTGAAATGTCACTCTGTAGCCTATTTATAAATACACTTAATAGTGCTCAGTTCCTTAGAGAAGATGATATTTTAAGGATGTATTGCTACTCTCTTAACTGTACAAGCAGTATATACAATTTAATTCCCACTATTAAAGAGAATTCCTACCATAATGCAAAATATATTTATCTACCAGTATTATCTTGAATAAGCCAACAGCATAATAATAAAAAGTCATTATAGCTACCAAATTAATCTAAATTGCATATCATAACTTAAAGGCACCTAATGTACACGTGAAAGTTGTTTTTTTGCTACCTTCTTTGATCACTTCTAATCTGAAATAGATGTGTGAAATGTAGGTATTTGATTTAAAAACATGCAGGCAAATTTGAATTTATCAATTCCAACAGAGCAGAACTTAGATTGGAATATTTAAGAGCTTTCACTTAATTAAACTCAGAAAAACTTAGAAAATACTTTCCTGGAATAAGGCAATTCAAAATCCAATTATTAGATTTGAAATATTTGCTTGGAACATCCAACCTTACTAAGAGTAAAAAAAGCATTTTCAACAATAGATGTATTAAAAACTCAATATGATGGCCAACAAACTAATTTCACGGTATTTTAATGAGTTGGAGCTAAAGCAGGATGAGTGCCAACTTAAGAAATAAGTTTTACTTCTCTGTTGAGGAATACCATTTTCTCCTGTGAGTTCAAAGGGCTCAATCTAAATTTTATGATCTAAGAACCAGAGAACTTGGATTAATGCCCAGGAGCAGGGGTCACTGCTGGCTCTTGAATTTATGAGGACTGTGTTTACAGTTCTATGGAGAAACATTTTATCAAAAAAAAAAAAGTTTATGAAAGGAAAGAAGAGTCTGCTTTCTTGATAATGGTTTTCCTAAAATCACTGTTCCTATTAGGGAATAAATAATCTACACAACTTAAACTGAAGCCTTAGTACTTTACAAATGTAATCATACCTATCGAAGGTAGATACTGACTAGTCTAATAGTGGTAAATGACCTAAATTTAAATGTCTGTGTGCTTTTGTCTAATTTCTGTTGAAATTTGCTTTTCTTCTGGTTTAATTGTTAGCCTTTACAACTCTTATACTTGTCTTCCAAATCTTTTAGAATTTGACACTATTCTAGCTATTCAATCTTGATTCTTCTACTCCTCAGAATCCACTATTTTCTTACTAACATGTTAGGGTTTCTCCTGCCTCGGTCTGTATTGAAAGTGCTGCTCTTGCTCAAATTTTTCTCATCCTCTAAATTCTAATTTGAGACCTGGCCCCTAAGAAAGTATCCTTGAGTATTACAATCCTCAAAGTTCATTTTAAACAAAATCTTCTAGCACTTAATATACAATATGTAAATTGGTCTTTATGTCTATATAAACTTATATTGGCATCATAAGTTTATGATACCAATGCATGAATTTATTGAATATGTCTTAGACTGAACTCCTTGGCAAACTTCAGGCATTCAGGATACGAGAGTGTTTTAAAATGTATGGCTCCTGAGGCCTGTGTGATAGCCCACCAAGTCTTGTGATCTGAGTTCAATTATCCTGACTCACACAGTGAAATTGCTGAACCAAGTCTCTCAACTTGTCCTCTTGTGGCACATGGAAGCCCACATACATGCATGAGTACACACAGAGTTCTAGCCAAGTGTTCTACCACTGCTCTCCATACCTGCATGGCTCTTCATCCTCCTACTTCTCAGCCTCTCTCCCTCACCTCACTCCTCCTCTTACTTTTTTGTCTTCCTCTCCTTACTCCTCCCACCTTAGCTCCTCCTACAGGCCACCACAGAAAATTGCATTTACCTATATACATAACCACAAGCAGTAGCATGGACACAATTAAAATTAAGGATAACATCTTCCAAAGGTTAATATATAAATTCTTTTAAAGCACTATATACATACTTTTAAATACAATGCATATAGTCATCATTAGTGTTTCTGAAATTTCCTGTCTTGCCAACCAATGATTCCTTTTCAGTAATTATGAATTCAGAAAAACTACTATTATGCAACTTTCTAAGAAATGCTGCTTTTTTTTGTTTTGTTTTTCAAGACAGATTTTCTCTGTATAGCCCTGCCTGTCCTGGAACTTCTTCTATAATCCAGCCTGGCCTAACTCACAGAGATCTACCTGTCTCTATCTCCCATGTGCTGGAATTAAAGGCATGCACCATTACCACCTGGCTAAAATTTTTTTATAACTATAATTTTATGGTCTGATAATGGATAATTCAAGATGTTTTGATTTTCAAAGAAGGTTTGCATATACAAACATCACATTTCTCTGTACTCAAATCTTCATTGCTTTGCTAACTTTATATAAAAGATAGTAACTTCAATCTATCAGGAATCTGGCATGTAGTTGCTGACTCGAAATATAGACAGTAATGTCGAAAATGATTATATTAAGGAACAAAAGGTAGGAAAACATACCAAACTCACTTCTTAAAGTTCACTTAGAAAAGATGAATTTATTCATTTGTTACTGAGCACCTTCTGGAAGTACTAAAAAAGTTCCTTTGACAATGGTAAATGAAGAAACTAAGTTTATTCACTTAGTCAAGTAATGAAAATCAGAGGCCAGTCAAGGGTGTCCATATCTGAGAGACTTGAGTAACAGATGATTGTGAGTCACTATATTGGTACTGAAATCCAACCTAGGTTCTTTGAAAGAACAGCCAGTAATTTTAACTACTGACTCATCTCTCCTGCCCCTTGAAATTATCATGTAATTTAAAATGACAAATGTAGTATTGATTTTCTATATAATCATTCTTAGACAGCTTAATAACTGCTATGTAAAAGAAACATTGGAGACAAGTTGTGATTAAGTAGATAGAACTGCTTGACATGATATTATAACCACAGTTACAGAGGCTCTTGAGGTTGAAGTTGGACATGGAGGCCAGCCTGGACAGTAAAGTGGGGTCTGGTATTAAAGATGAGTAAGTGAAAAATATGTAAATTAAAAGACAAGTTAAAAGATTCAGTTATTTATAGACGTTAATCTCAGTTATAGTATAAAGGACTGGGAAATTTAGGTATAGAAAAATAATAGTTCACTAATGTTATAAAAGCTTTTTGTTTTTATTATTAGAAAATACATTTAGCCTAAAAATTATTTTTTAAAGCAAGACTTTTGTTTTGAGACAGGATCTCATCGTGCACTTTCAGTTTGCCTCAAACTCAGGGTGATCTTCCTGCTGCATACTCCCCCGTGCCATTATTAGAGTACCACACGTGCTATAACAACAAGCATATACTATATGTATTGAAAACGTATCATCTGGTAATTAGATTTGGAAAACCAGAACTAAAGGCATGAAAACTAGAAAAGAAGAAGGGAAACAGTATTTATTCACTTAAGAGTACACAGAGAAAATTCTTAAAATCCTATGAACATTAGGTGTAAGATATAAGATCAATATACAAACTTAGGTTGTATTTGTAAACATGAGAAATAAAAAATAAAAATACCACTAAGGAATTAATTTTATTTACAATATCATCAAATGCAATAAGATATTTAGAATTCCATGTAAGCAAGGAAGTTTGAGATATGCATAATGAAAATGACAAAATATTACTCAATGCAATTAGAGATTATCAAAATAAATGAGACAGAGTTCAATGTTGTGGATTTAAAAACAATGAAATAACAATGAGAAAGATTTGCTAGGAAGAAAATCAGGGATCAGTGATAATGACCTGTGTACGATCTTTCACTGGTGGTACTCAACCTATAAAAGGTAAATTTGAGGGGAACACACACCTTTGTCACATATTTGATATCTTTGAATCAATAATATCTAGGTGTAGTTATAAAAAATTGTCTAACTTTATTCCAAATGATGTAACTATCCCAGTGATTCCCACTAAATACTTCCCTCTCATCAAAATAGCTGAGACCATTACAAACAACCTCGAACCAAACTCAGTGCAGGACTCAGTGGTTGGTTTGGTTAAATTGCTTCTCAGAGGGTATATTTTGCCTTCCCAATATCTTCATCAAATTATTTATTTATATTTTATTTTGTATGTATGGGTACTTTTCCAGCATGTAAGTCTGTGTACCATGACCATGTCTGGTGCCTGAGATCAGAAGGCATCAGATTCCCTGGAGTTAAAATGATAGTTGTGAGCCACTATGACAGTGCTAGGAACCAAACTTAGATCTCTTGGAAGAACGGCTAGTGCTCTTACCCATGACCCGTATCTTAAGCACTCCTCCTACTCTTCCCCCCTCCTCCTCCCTCTTCCTCTTTTGTTCTTCCTCCTCCTGTTCTTCCTCCTCCTCTTCTTCTTCCTCCTCCTTCCCCCTCCTCATCCCCCTCCTCCTTCTCTTGGAAAGGTCTTTCTGAGTAACCCAGACTACTGGCATTGTAGAAGGCATGTATACTTTCTGCTTTCAGGTACAGGCAATACCTTAAAAGAGGGAACAAGGAAGAGCTAAAAGATAGAACTAATAAATTCTGTATTTCAGGCCAGAAACAGCTATTACAACTAGTAGAAAATATAGTTAGCTGCTTTCTCAAGACTGTTCATTTCAAAAATAATGAGTTATGGTAATGGGTGGGTTCCTGGGGCTCTAGTATTTATTTCACTACTGAAATTTTGGGGAGATAGGAGCACTACATTTAGTTGTGTACTCAATTCTTTAAAACTCTAAAGGATAACTCCAAATACATAGTCACACCAATGGCCTTTTTGTTGACAACAGACAACAAAAAGAATGAATGTGGATGGAGATTTGAAAGAAGAAAAGGTAACTGACCATGGTGAGAGGAAGATGAAAGACTGAGGGAAAGAATAAATAAGTTTCATTACCTATGAAATTGTCAAAGACAAAAGCTAATTTATATTTAAAAAATCTGTTATTAGAAAGTCTTACAACCAAACAACAAAGAGACAACACAATTAAAAATGATTAAAGAACTGGAATCAACATTTTGCCAAAAATACAGTGGCTAACATACATTAAAATGATACTTAACAGTATTGATCATGAGGGTAATAAAATTAACAACCATAATATCATACCAATTCCTATACGCTATTATTGCCTTTTACTTAATAATTTGGGAAATTGCAAAGATTGACAATGATGTATAAAAATAAAAAGCATAAATCCTTGAGGATATAAAATGGCTCATCTGCTGTGAAAAACAGTTCAGCAGTACCTCAAAATTTTAAATATGTTAGTTATCACATAATCCAGCAATCCTATTACTGGCTAGATATACAGGCAAATGAAAAGATATATTTAAGTAAATTTTTGTATCAAATGTTAACAATACTGTTATTTACAATAATTCCAAAGTAGAAACAACCCAAATAGTCATCCACTGATGAAATGTATGATAGTTTTATGTAAACGTGACATACTATATAATCATAAGAGAGGAGGGAGCCTCAACTGAAAAAATGCCAGGTAATGGACATGCCTATGGGGCATTTTCTTAAGAAGTAATTAGTGGGGAAGGGCCCAAATCATTGTGAGTAGTGCTACCCTTGGGCTGGTGGTCTTGCATTATATAAGAACACAGATGGAGGAAGCTGTGAGTAGCAAGTCAGTAAGTAGTACCCCTCCATGGCCTCTACAATGGCTCTTTGTCTCCAGGTTCTTATCTTCTTTGAGTTTTTGTCCTGACTCTTTTGATGATGAACTATGATGTGGAATTATAAGCTCAATAAACCCTTCCTCCTCAACTTGCTTTGGTCATAGTACTTAATCACAGAAATAGTAAACAAACTAAATGAAACTAACCCAACTAAAACAAATTGATAAATGAAATCCAGTATGTCATATAATAGAATATCGTTCATACAAAGAGAAACCAAGTACTGATAGATCTGTTAAACCAAAGATATTAACTAGCTCATCGTACTGTGGTAAGATATTAGGATTACTATATGCACCCGTACTGTGACACAAGGCCTAATATAAATGAAATGTGCCTTCCCTATGTGTTTACTTTGCATACTATAGAAAACAGCTTGATGTCTTTTTCAAGAGTCATGGTAGTGTTTGTGACAATGCAGTAACTGAGATGGCTGAAGAAAGACTGAAAACAACACCCAGAGAAACTCCCAGCTTAAGTTGTATTGCTTTAAAGAAGATTTAAGCTATCACAAAGTCAATCTGTAGATATATAATATGTAAAATATCTATGAAGGGAAAATTCCTATTTTTCAGAATTAAAGATCTTTTATTTTCTCTTGGCGAATAATTTCCAAAGATCTACTGTTTCATTTGTTATGTGTAAATTACTGGGTTAGGCGCTGTTGGAAAAGAAAAAAAAACCTCATATTTTAATAGTTGAAAAATTTTAAAATCTGGTAGAGAAAATGAGGCATTTCTCTAAAATATCATTGATCTTTAACTAGACAGTGTCTGTGGTATGATAGCCAGTGTTTCAGATATATGGGACTACAGAGGCCAGAGTGTCCATGCTCAGTGGTGGAGACATATTTAGAAACAATGCACTGGAACTTGAAGGATAAATAGACTGAAAATTTAGATTTTGAAATCAGAATTGTGCAACCCTACCTTTAGTATTTGGAAGACAAGTACTTGACATGAATATAGTCTATAGCTAAAAGGTAATAAATCAATTCATTTCATTAAAAAGTTCCAATAAATTTTTCTGGGTTATCTCTTTAAATCTACTTTTAAGCCAAGTGGACTGTCTTCCATTTGTGATTCCAGCATCTGTCACCTGAGCAGGAAAAATTTTTTATGTTCAAGTTTAAATTTGGCTACAAAATGAAATTCTGTCTTCTAAAACAACGAAACAATCTGTAATCCATACAAAAATAATACAAGTCTTTGTGACATATATAAGATCATCTAAATAGTTAACTTTCATATGATTTCAAAGTGAAAGTACTTATTACTATAATTTTGATACAATCACATTTATATTTGTGAGTAAATCACTTTGACAGACTTTCAAATGATTTCTTCTTTTTTTTTTCTGAGATACAGTTTTTCTGTGTAGCTCTGGCAGTCCAGGGAGTCATTCTGTAGACCAGGCTGGCCTCATCACTCAAAAGTGATGCACCTACCTATATATCCCCAGTGCTGGAATTTAAAGCATGTTCTACCATGCTTGGCACTCAAATAGTTTATTCTCATTTCAAAAGTAAAATTATAGTTTAAAACTTGGCCTGTTTTTTCTTTCTCATGTAATGGATTTATTTATTTTAGTACAATATAATATTCTTAAATATAAAGCTCTATAAAATAATATTCATATAGTTGTCTCTGAATCAATAGTTGATTCTAGAAGTGCTTTATGGTTTGGGGCTACATGAGTAAATGCATGTAACCTTATAAATGACTTTACTATGTCCTTACTTTTAGTTCCCAACTTTGATTCATTCTAAAATTTTATTTTTAAAACTTATTTCTATTTTGTTTGTATAAGAAAGGGTTTCATGTAACCCAGGTTGGCCTCAAACTTGCTGTGTACACTAGAATGAACTAGAAGTTTGTGATACGTCTGTGAAATTCTTTGTGAGCATAAGAGTAGACCATTCCACTCATTTCATGCCTCACTGCAAGTGGAATTCAGGGCTTCATGTATGGTAGTTGAACACTCTACCAATTAAAATACATCCCCAAGAAGCTTGATTTTTGATCGATATCATATATGTATATATGCATGTACATATCTATGTATATGTACATATAAACGTATAATGCATCCAATAAATATATCTCAAAAGTATAATATATCCCATTAAAATAGTTTGATTCATGTGGACATTACTTAATAATCACATTAGGCTAATTAGGATATCCATCACCTAAAACATTCATCATTCATTCATTTTTTTTTTAGCTTTATTTTTTATTTATATGAGTACACTGTAGCTGTCCTCAGATATACCAGAAGAGGGCATCAGATCCCATTACAAATGGTTGTGAGCCACCATGTGGTTGCTGGGAATTGAACTCAGGACCTCTGGAAGAGCAGTCAGTGCTTTTAACCACTGAGCCATCTCTCCAGCCCCATCATTCATTCTTTATTAAGTATAAATTAAATAAATCCTCTTTTGTAATTATTTTTCACTATAGTTACTTATAGTCAAATTATCCAGTATTTACTCTTCCTAACTTTAATACTGCCATCATTGACCAACCTGTTTCAATTCTGTACCCACTCTTCACTTCGTGTTTACCAATCAATGTTCTGTTCTCCACTCCAGTAGGATCATATTTTCTTAGTTCCCACATTAGTGAGATCATATAGGATTTCTTTTTGTGTGCTGTGCTTCATTTTGAATGTCCTCCAGTTCCAACCATATTGTCACTAACAACAGTATTTCATTCTTTTTATAGTAGACTCTCACCCATTGTATATATATGTATCATGGTGCCTTTGCCAGTTAAGAGCACTTAGTTTGATTCTATAATCTAATGATGAAATCATATTTCAATGAACATGACAATGTACATCTCTCCTCAGTATACTGAGTTCATCTTTGGCTACATGTCAAAATTTTACATTGTCCAGTATCCAATTTAAAGGTTATATCATGCTTTTTGTTTTCTCTAGTAAAACCTAAAATAATGTTTCAACAGTTTAAACAATTAATTTTAAAAAGAGCTCATGAATTGCTGGGTTCTGTAATTTATACACTAACATTAACTATTAGACTAAACTACTACCTTATTTTATTTTTTCCTTTTAATGATTAGGATAAGCAAGAGAGATCAAGCATATTTATCCAAAAGTGACATCTACATTCAGATGAATAAACTAAAATTGTGAAATAAGATTTGACTGATTCAAAGTCTGCACACTCTAACTCTGATCCTACTACAAAAATATGTAGTATGCCCTCTTTTATACCTTTATTTTGAGACAAACTACCTAACCCACACTGCCATCAATTTTTTAGTCTTCCTGGGATTACAAGATGATGCCACCATAACTGCTAGATCTTAATATTCTTACACTTTCTTCTCCTTTCTAAAGACTTTCTTAGTTGCACAAAAACACTGATATGTGCCCACTCATAGTTTACCAGAAAATCAGCCTCTTGTGTATTTGTGTGTGTGTGTGTCTGTGTGCGTGTGTTTGTGTGTACATGCACACAATATAAATGAGCTTCAGAAGACTTTTGTCTCTGCCTCCCAACTTCCTTAGGCATGCTGGGATTGCAGACACTCTCTTCCAGTTCATCTCCTCTTTATCCTTGTTTATACAAAGTTCTTTCCATTTCTACTTTGTTCTACAGAGGTTTGTTTGTGTCCTGGAACTTGTATCCTATCTGCTAACAATTGTTCTATCATTCCTTCAAATCTACTCTTTTTTCTTTTCACTGATTACTTTAATCAGTGAACAAGACAGTAGGTTTTATCTTTTGATGCATCTTACCTCCCCAGTATTCTCACCCATTTCTTCTCTCCCTTTTTCATGAGTCCTTCTTTATCTTCAAATTACTCCCTTTCTTCTCTCTCTCTCTCTCTCTCTCTCTCTCTCTCTCTCTCTCTCTCTCTTTCTTTCTCTCTGTGTGTGTGTGGTGTGTGTGTAATTATTTTTTTTTTACTTTATATATTGAGCTCTTGGTTCTTTGAGTTTTATTTTTACTTATCCTCTGTCCTTAAATTATAGAAATATTTGGGGCTGAAACACAGTGCCTAAGGCAATTACCACAATCCACCTTTCCAGAGAATATTCTTTTTTTAATCGTCGAATTATAATTTTTACTTTTTAACACAGGGGTTATAAACACAAAAAAATTATCATTCATTACCCACTTTATTCTTCCCTCCTTCCTCATCGTCATCCTTCTGCTTCCATGTCATCTATAGTCCCATTCATTCTCCTTCAGATGGTATACTTTTATTCTTCTTACATCTGGAAAGAAAAACCTTCATTATGTGTATTTACCACATGTTCTTCACCCATTCTTGGGTGATTCTAGAGCCTGCCAGATCCGCAATGAAAATCATTACAGGTGGGCCGTACGGTAGCTTTATTTTGAGAAATCCCCGTGCTGACTTTCACAGTGGTTGCATCAGTTCAACATAGCCTTCAGGAGCACGTGATAATTCCGCTTCCTCAGGATCGTTTCCAGTATTCATTGTCATTTATTGTTTTGATAATAGCCATTTTGCTCTTGATACATCAATTTTCACATCCTTTTAAGATTTTTCTTCTCTTTTCTATCACTTGAATATTAATTTGGAGACAGGAAAGGAAGTCAGTTAGGCTCACTCTCCAGGCACCAATAAATCAAACAAAAGCAGCCCTAAGAATCTTTACTTGACCCACCTTGTCCCTTGGGCAGTAGGTTTCACATTCCTGGAAAATTATTCTATATTACATCCATTTTATTAGCTTTGACTTTTCCTTAAACTTGCTGAAATATTCTCGTTTTTATCACATATTCTTCAGTCATACTGGCTAGAGATTTATCTAATTTGCAAATGGAAAGACTGCTGAAGAGGCTAGCAAAGGAGGGCAAGTACCACATTATTCATTCCCGCCCTTTTGTGATTAATTTGTATTAGATTAATTGTATAATAATCGTAAGCAGCTGTTTCGAGATGAGAATGTTCTTTGATGAGAGGGCACTGGTGAGTTGGGTAATCAGGTTGACAGAGAAGATTAGAAAAATATAAGTGAAATTCTGTCCTTCCTGGAGCACTTACAATTCAATGTGAGGACAATGAGTCCCTGGTGTTGACTTCATAAGAGTAAACTGTACAAGGGCAAATGAAGCCAGAGAGGGAACTATTAAGAAAAGTTGATCTCATTCAATAATTTATTGCAATCCAACCCAATCCCACTTCATAGTTAAACAAGTATAGTGAAGTGGAGTTAAAGTGTTAGGATTCTGTAGAGTTGGTGATACTTTCCTTTTGATTTCTACTACACTGGTTATGTTCAGGAGCTGAATATCCTTGGAGATGAAGGAATATTTGTTCTGATGCTGCACCTCTGTGCAGAGGTCATAGCTGTTGGGTATTTTTCCTCAAGGAGGGTATTAAGCATTAGAGACATGTAATTAAAAAAAAATAGTGACTCTAGGGTGTAGAGTCTGGGCAGAATAAGTATTTAAAATACCTAGCACTTTGTATGAATACATAGCAATGGGATTAATGATGTTTACAAGGAAATTATTTCTTTGTGTTAGGTTCAATATCTGAGGGTCTAAGTATTAGGATAAAAAAACACAAACTGATAAGAGAAAATACACATAATTTTGACTAATATTTATATTTGTAGAATTTTAATGAAAGTAAATAAAACTCAAAGGAGTGCCAGAATTACTCCAGTAATTCCATGGTGGAAAGATGAAAGAGAATTGTGAGGAGTAATTGATAAGCAGCCCAATTCACAAACCTAATAAGGCAGGAAAGGTTTGATTTCCAGACAAACCTGGGAAGACCTGGCTTTAAATGAAAAGTCAAAGGTAAGTATTTAGACTTGGAAATAGATACTATTTTCACAAATGAAAGTGTCTTGAGACTTCTTGGCATAATACATTTCAGGAAAGGAATTAACGAATATATGGTAGAACATGAAATCTCTCATATATTGGAATCTCTGTTATACTTTTATTTTGTCCATGCATGTGTATGTTGTGTGAACATGGATGAGTGTGTGTGTGTGTGTGTGTGTGTGTGTGTGTGTGTAAACAAGTTTAAGTAGCTTTTAGGAATAAAGGTGAGGGATTACTTACAGAAGCATGAATAACTTACTAGTGGCTCCACCACTTAAGAAAACAGTCTCTTTCCCCAGAATCTATTAACTACTTATAGATCCTCGAAGGCATTGTGAGTTGTTTACCTCACTATGTCAAATGTTGACATGCTTAATGTATGTTCTAGAATGCAGTGACTAATACATGTTCGGAAGACAGTGTTCCACAATATCCTCCCCATATCTGCTTTCATAGTTTTTTTTCACCTCATCTCTGATTTCCTCCTGAGCTTTAGAGAGGTTGACACAGATATCCATTTAAATCTATACATTCACAGTACTTTGACCAGTTACGATACATTGTAGTAACTAAGTTGACATTTGTACTAATTTATGGGCACACAAATATTTAGAAGACATTTTGATAGGTGTATCGTGTACAAACACACACACACACACACACACACACACACACACACACACACACACAAACCAAAACAATAAAACTTCCCCAATAGGGCCTATGACCTCTCCAGCCATAGGCTTTTGATCAGGTTTATAATACCAGGTGTGAATTCCCTTCTGAGGAATAGAAAAGCAATTTAATAAGAAAGCCATTGGTTACTCCATACCAGTCAGGATGCTCTAGGACCAGTAAGCAAATCTTGATTTAAAAGTGGGTGTAATAGCATGCTAATCCAGAATTGTGTAAGGATATTCATGTGTGTGTGGTTTCTTCAGCAATAAAGTTCTATCTCTGGGTCTGAAGAGCAACCAAAAGCTATGACAATAGCTAATATTGTTCTGCTATTTCAAGGGTCTCACTGGTAAACATTTTATTGAAAGACATCCAACCCCTGGTACTGGGATTCTTGTTTAATAATCTTCCAGCTTCTGGAAATAGATTTATCCACTAATGCTGGATATCACTACTCATTTTTTCTAACTATTATTTCTTAGCTTTTTAAGTAGCAGGTTTCCTTATATCTTTGTCATGCATACATAGTTTTAGTGGATGCCTTTTTCTCCCTCTTCCATCCCCTAATATTCTCCATTTTACTTTCACATTACCTTCTGTCTACTGTTTTCCCCTCAGTTCCATTGAAGTCTCATTTCCCCCTTTCAGGGTCTCTTTCTGCTTTATTGGACTCTATTCATACTTCTGCATAGATACACATATGTAAAATTAGATCTACTTATAAGAAAGAACATGGAGAGGGTATTAATCAAAAAGGGGCAGAATATCTATTGTACAATCCACAGAACTCAAGAAGGTTAACAAGTAGAAGGGCCCAAGAGAGGATGCCTCAATCCCACTTGGGAGGGAGAAGAATGCAATCACTGGAGCCAGAAAGAGGGAGGGATCTGGTGAGAGAGGAGAGGGGAAGGGGAAAAGGTGAATGTGGTCAGGTTCTGGGGTGGAGTGGGGGGAGATCAGGAGAGAAACCCTAAGAGCCACCAGAATGAATGCAAATATTTAATAACTTCAGGGGTGGGAGGTTGGGAGGTTGGGAGATGGGTGGACTCTCTAGAAAGTACCAGAGACCTGGGAGGTGAGAGACTCTCAGGACATTAAGGGAGGGACCTTAAATTAAATGCCCAACAGTGGAGTGAGGGAACTTGCAGAGTCCACCTCCAGTTGAAAGTCAGGGCATCAAGTGGAGGAATGGAGGTTGCCATCCCACAGTCAAAAACTCTGACCTAGAATTGTTCTTGTCTAAACGAACTGCAGGGACAAAAATGGAGAAGAGCCAGAGGGAAAAGAGGTCCAGTGACAGGTCCAAATTGGAATCCATTTCATGGAGAGGTTCCAAGACCTGACACTAATACTGAGGCTAAGGTGTGCTTACAGACAGGAGCCTAGTATGGCTAGTATGCTCAACATGAATCTGAAAGAGTCAGATGCAGATACTTACACTCAACCAATGAACAGATGCAAGGGACCACTGGGGTTGAATTAGGGAAAAGCTGGAAGAAGCTGGGGAGGAAGGAGACCCTATAGAAGAAGACCAGCAGTCTCAACTAACCTGGACCCCTGAGATCTCTGACACTGAGCCACTAACCAGGCAGCATACACTATTTGGTCCGAGGCCACAGACACATATACAGCAGAGGACTTCCTGGTCTGGTCTCAGTGGGAGAAGAAGTGCCTAATGCTGGAGAGACTTGAGGCCCCAGGGAGTGGGGAGATCTGTGGGGGCGGGGAGTGGGGACATCTTCTTGGAGACAGGGGAGGAGGAATGTGATGAGAACTGTGGGAGAGCAGACTGAAAGTGAGGTTATGACTAGACTTAAAAAAATAAACGTAATAATAATTTAAAAAATAAGAAAAGAAAGAACATGGAGGAGTTGTCTTTCTGACTCTAGCTTTTATATATATATATTACAGTGTATTAGTTTCAGATGCATTAGTTCCTAGGGATTTCATTTCATTTATTTATGGCTGAATATGATTCCATTGTGAATATCTACCATATTTTCATTATTTATTCATCTGTTGTTAGAAATCTAGATTGATTCTTTTTCCTGACTATTGTATCAAGAGGAGCAAAGAACACAGATGAACAAATATCTCGGTGATTGTACACGGAGGTTTTTGCTTATATGTTCAGGATTGCTATACTAGGTGTGGGTCCATTTTTCAGCTTTGGAGATGTCACATTGATGTTTGTGTTAGGGTTTGCATTGCTGTGAAGAGATATCACGACCAAGGTAACTCTTATGAAGGACAACATTTAATAGGGACAGGATTACAGGTTCAGAGGCTCAGTCTGTTATCATCATAGCAGAAAGTATGTCAAGCGTCAAAGGAGACATGGTGCTAGAGAAGGAGCTGAGAGTTCTACATCATGTTCCAAAGGTACCCAGAAGAAGACTGTCTTCTAGGCGGCTAGGAGATGGGTCTCAAAGTCCACCCCTACAATGACACACTTCTCCCAACTATGCCATACCTCCTAAGTAAATTAACTCAGTTATTTTTGAAAGTGTGACTCTTTGAGTACTCATATCAATTAGTATGAGGTGGAAGAGGGAGCATCCTCATAAAAACAGGGGAAAGGGGGATGGGAGAGGGGGGTTCTGGAGGGGAAACCAGGAAAGGGGATAACATTTGAAATAACATAAAATGTCCAACAAAAATGTATATTAAAAAAGAAACAAATTTTGAAGCACCACATACATGCTTATACAGTGAACTAAATTCACTATTTATCCTTGCTCTCTGACATAATAATAACAAGAACTAAGCAAGTTGACAGGTGTATTCATGTAAAAAATGTAGCTAAGTAAATTTCCTTAGTCTTTTAAATATTTGAAAACAATTTTGAGATTAAAATATAATTATGACACTTTCCTTACCCTTTCCTCTCTCTAAACCCTCCCATTCATTCCAAACTCTTTCAAATTTACAACCTTTTTTAAAAATGGCTATTCCATGTATGTACATATATATATACATTCTTAATTACAACTTGTTTGGTCTGTATAATTTACCTGTATGTATATTTTCAGAGTCAAATATTTGGACAACCAACTTGTGTGCTATTTCATGAGAGAGAGGGCCACCTTTCCCAGTGCTAGCTTTACTCAGTTGCCTTTAGTGCTTTGTGTAGGGTGGAGGCCTCACGAACATTTCTCTGAACACGTGGTGTGCCCATTGGCGTTCTCCTGGTTCAACTCCCTAGTTTTGCTCTTTTGCAGATCACTGAGCTCTAAGATGTTTTGAGTCCTAGATGGCTTTATTTATTCAGTGTAGTTTTTTTCTTCCTCTCATTTTTGTTTTTGAGCAGGCAGCAAATAGGGTTATATAATGAAACATTCTACCATCGTCTGTGTACCACTTGCATGCTTGGTGCCCTCAGAGGCCAGACATGGGTGTTGGATCTGCTGGAATGGGAGGTACAGTTGGTTATGAGCCACAATGAGGGACATAGGAACAAAACCCATGTGCTCTGGAAATGCATCTAGTGCTGTTAATTGGTGAGCCATCTCTCTATGTTCTAAAAACAGTTTTCTATTTCATGATTTTTAAAATTAATTTCCAAGTACTTTTATGTTTTCATTTTTATTAAATTATAATAGTTTGATAATTGTAACAATTTAAGTATTTAGCTGAATGATTTTGAGAGCATTTAATCTTAAGAGTTTTTTTTAAAACCACTTATACTTCTTGGAGACTGGATTTCTGGCTAGGTATGTCATGTATGTCAATCTTTCCATAATTTAGCTTAAAATGAGAAACCAATATAAAATGTATTTATATAAACATTGGGTCAAATTAAAATGTGTATATTAATATACAGTGAGAATAAATATCATTTTTGAAGCAAAATTTAATTTAGGAAAAATGAGGCACAATAGAAAAACAAGGAAAATCAAGGGAACATGAGAAAGGAAAAGAGCCTTTCACTCTCCCAGATCTGGTTTAAGTCTTTTCCTGGCTGACAGTCAAGAATTTCAACACAGCTGACCAAACCACCTGAGAAAAACTGGATTTGCTTTTCTGAGAAAAACCTCAGAGTCAAGATTTAGAGCTATGTTTACAGTTAAAACATGTAATTTGACCTCCTTGTAATCTATGTGTAGTGAGAGTTTCTTTGAGTTTTTCAAAACTGTGTTTTTATCTTATCAACACTTTTCTTATCTGTAAACTCATACTTAACTTCTCCATAACTACCATTTAATCTCACTTATAAAAGAAAAATTCTTTAGATAAAAAGAAGTATTCCAACACATTTGACTTAATCCTTTAAAGTTAGGTGTGCGTTGTATCTTTTCAACAATTTGACTTTGATATATGTACATATATATACACATGTATTTATTTATGTATACCATATATAACACTTAAATACACGCCTATCCTAATTCCCACTTTGATTTTATCTTTGAGTGTATACTTTGGTTAATAAACCTTGACATCACTTCATACTGCTATGCTCTACAATTCTTTTATGTGGCGTAAGTCAGGATTCCAGCTGCACTGTATGGGGGTCTATGAGAAAAACTTTTCAGGCTGCAGAGCTGTCAGTGTTTAGTGTTATCTTCCTTTGCTGTTTACAAGAAAAATATTAAGAATTCTGCTATTTTATAGTTTAAAAAATCTCTATAATATCTTTTTATTTTATTTCCTTTTTCTTTGATTGATAATAGATTCTTCTCGCACAAAATAAATCTCAATTTTCCTTCCCTCTACTGCTCCCACTTCTCTATCTTCCCTTCCTTCCAGATCCACTCCCTCCCTTTCTCTCATTAGAAAAGATTAGTCTTCTAAGAAATCACAACCAAACACAACAAAATATAATGACATAAAGGAAAGATTATCACATTGAGACTGCACAAGATACCCTGACAGAAGGAAAAGAGCCCCAAGACAAGGCACAATCTCTTAATAGACCAAATAATTGTGTAGCCTCTAAAAAATCCATAATACTTTATTTATATAAAATAGTAAGAAAAATGATAAATAACGCTATCATAATGTATATATATATAATATATATATATATATATATATATATATATATATATATATGTTTGAAACAGGGCCGCACTATGTAGTTTTACCTCCCTAGAAACTCACTATGTATACCAGATCACCATGCAGCTTTGGTCGGACAGTTTCGCCTGCCTCTGTCTTCTAAGATTAAAGACATGGCCCACCATCCCAGCTTAATTTTATTTACCTCATAAATACCCACCCTGTCAAGGTCTCCATGATGGTTTGAATGCAAATGGCACCCAATAGGCTCCGATGTTTGAATATTGAGTTCCCAGTTGGTGTAGTTATTTAGGAGTGATTAGGAGATGTGGCCTTGTGACCCTCCCTCCCTCCCTCTGTCCCTCCCTCCCTTCCTTCCTTCTTCCTCTCTGATTTTTTTCCTGACTTTATAAAGCAGAGTCTATATGTCTATAGCACAGCTGTCCTGGAACTCCAAATTGTCATGTGTGGAGGAATTTTAATACCGCCACTTAGCTCTCCAATAGGCAAAACAAACTGCTTAGATTAAAAAGTTTTATTTATCTTACCTGGTTCAAAATCCATTCTCCCTAAACATCTCTCATTTTAGTAAATGATATCCACTTGAGTCAACATTTTTTATTCAAGATTTATTTTTATTCCCATATAGTCTTGTGTTTCTGTGTTTGGTTATATGTATGTATGTGTGGTGGTGATGGTAGGGTATTCGTGAAGGCAAGAAAGGGTGTCGGATTTCCTGAAACTGGAGTTACAGTTGGCTGTGAACCAACCAATGGGGATGTGTGCTAGAAACACACTAAGGTCATTTAGATGTATAGGAAACACTGTTAAATTAACTACCTCTCCAGTCCTTAAATCAAAACGTTAAGGCCATATGAATAATTGTTTCCCTTCCTTTGCATTCAAAATCAAGTCTTCCAACTGCTCCTCCAGTGATGACTTTCCTAACTTACAGTATTAAAAATATTACTACAAATACTCTTGTCTCACTAGACAATAGCCTTTAACTAGTTTTCCTTATATTCCATGCCAACAATACATTGTTTTAATAGTCAGTCATAAAGCACATTATATCATTATCTTAATCACCGTATTTAGGCTATGAAAATAACTGCATTTCATTGTCTTCAGGAGACTTTCAGCTAATAACTCTGTGTATGGGGAAGAAACAAACTATAAAATTACTATTGTGTACTACTTAATAAAAACATTGGTTTGAGAAATACTGTCATCTGATTAATGAATGAAAGCTTTGAGTGAGGAATTATAGGGGGATTTTACAATAGAAGGGAAAGGCTGCCACCACATGACACATCGATCTATCGTGGTACCCTGAAATTGGATGTTTTCTCAAGATGAAACACAGTACAACCTATAAACTTCAACTTGAATCTAATTAATGTCAGGCCTAGCTTCCATTTTAAAATAATCATGTGAGTTAGAGGAACAAATTGAAAGGATTATGAAGAAACAAGTCTACTGCATCTGGACATTTTCCAAGGAAATGAACTTTTGCTCTCCTACTAGTTAGTAACAAGGAAAAGGGGAGGAGATATTGTTGTATAGTAAAAAGAATACAATTTAAATGAGTTTGATACAGCTTCTTAGGCTTATGCTTTCAACAGAGCAGTGATACAAAGATACCTGTGGCATTATTGGATAAGTAGATACATTTTATTATTTATTTGTAATTAGATAATTAGATGATAAGAAAGACTCATTATTATCCGTATTAGATGCAATAATAGCATTGTGGCTATGTAAGAAAGCATACATTTCAGAGATGCCTTCAGAATTATGCATATAGACTCAAAGTACCAGAAACCTACGTGATTATTCAGGGATAGTGAAGTTATTGATCTTGGTGGAAAACTTACAAATGCCACTTTATTAAGTCAGTAGAATTCCTAACTGCATTCTCTATACTTGTCCTTATACCTATAGAAAAGTTTGGTTTTCATTCCTCATCAAGGAAAACACTTTTTTTTTTCAACAGACAGAGCTCATTGCACAAACTAGCAACTGGTCTGAATGCAGAGTGTGGAGCTCATGAATATATTCATAGTGCAGCTACTGCACTGAAGGCTCAGGGCTCATTGTAGAAGAAGTGGGACAAAGAATATAAGAGGCCAAGGAATAGGAAGTTTGCTGTGAAGCTATGTCTTTTAGAAATGTAAGAAACAATACCCTTAAAGCCTCACCAATGTGGCAGCTGAACAAGCTGAACAAGGACAACAATAGACACATGAAAAGCCCAGGAGGCCTCAACCTCACAAAAAGAACTAAGGAATATTGAGAATAAGAGGAATAATCTTACCCATGGAAGAGCACATCAATTGGTTATCCAATGCCAGAAAGTCAATCATAAAACATACTTACAAGTAACATTGTACAGGCTGAGTAGGTTATATTTAAGAATACTTATGTACATACATATACATAAATACATTCAACAACAATTAATGAAAAAGAGGCTAAAAGGTGGTATGTGAGAAGCTTTGGAGGGAGGAAAGAAAGAGGTAAATAAACAGTTCAAATAAATAGCTAAAATATAAAGTTTATGCTATGCTTTAAATACTTAGACAAATGGAAAAGAAAGGTAATGTCACAAAACACTGACAATTATTAAATCTGAGTGATGGCCCTGTAAGGTTAATTATTTCCTTCTCTGCATTGTATTTAAGTTAGAAGTTTTTTTTTATTAGAACTTGCAGTGGCTCCCATACCACTGCCTGTCAAAGCCTAGTTCCTTATCTTGTAAACTTCACAGGATGTGCTCTTGCTGACCTTTACGTGCTTTAGCACACCCAGTTCTTTACTTTCTCAGAGCTTTTGAGTTTGTTGTTTCCTTTGCTTGGATTAGTCTTTCCCCAGAGAGTCCCAGGGCTCTCCTCTTCTCACCATTGTGCACTAAAATCAACTATTCCCTCTTTGGAAATGTTGCACTCAACACTGCTCACTGACTACTCACAAACTACTGTAATATTCAATAGGGAAGATCTGGAAGAGAATATTTCATCTCTCCAGTGTTGGTAAGCAGGGCTAAGTGAGTTGTTTGGGCCAGTTTGAGTGAATGGGTACAAGTAGACTTGAAATACCCTTCCTGACAGAGTCACAGGAAGCTGATACTTCTGTATGATTAATCCTTCTACCCAAAAGATTGAAAATCCCATCTAGATATTTATTATAATTGTCCAAATCTAGCTTGATGTGTATTAAAACACAGTAGTTCAGTAACATTTTATTAACTAAATGAATGAATCAGCCCAAAAGATTATGAAAGAGCTTGATTTATTGTCTTCTGGCCACTATCTTGGGTTTGCAGCATTAGTGCAGAATCCTGTGTGCCGAGAAGTAGGGTAATGTAACCTTGTTCAACACAGGGAAAAGTCAGATTTCACGCCTTTAATAGCTTGCATTAAGAACTTTATCTGTCCTCTAAAAACACTTTAACTCCTTGCTGTGGAGAAATAGGCTTTTTCAGCAGGCAGTATTTCTGATCCTGTGAGAAAATAGAGACTCAGAGATAGCATGGATAACAAAATCATTCCTTTCCTGGTTGTTTCTTGGATGGATTGTTTATGTAAATTTTATCATATTGAAAGAGATTGTGATAGTTACAAAAAATTACAGTATCTCTTGTTTTACAGTTTCGAAAGCTTTCACATATGTTCAATTTATCTTCCTTCCTCTTTGAAACTGAGATGTCATGGTGGAAAGTCGTAGATAAACAACTTCCAGGGGATTACTGTTATTTCTGATCTTTAAGAGACTTGTATTTAGGAACCAAGTTGTAATTCCTTCTCATGAATCAAGTATGGGAAGTTTCCTACCCTTCCCACGGCTTTCTGCAAAAAAAGTTTCCCATGGATCAAGAAAATAATGGTACATTGCTCTGATCTATTTCTTTTAAATCTAATAAATTGAGTTTGGGAATGTACCTCTATGGTAGAGCATATTCCCAGCATATATAGATAGGGCTTTGAATTCTTTTTTCATATTTCTAGAACATTTATTCTTTTTTTAATTGGATATTTTATTTACATTTCAGATGCCAATCCCTTTCCCCATTTCCCCTCCCCAGAAAACCCCTATCCCGTGCTCCCCTTTTTCCATTTGGCTTTTATACAATTTTTTTTAAAATGTTAATCAAGGGCTTTATAAGTATGGTAATGCTCAATCAGAAGTGTAACCTAATACCCAACCTAACTATGTAAACTATCTTTGACTGGTGGAGACACGTGAACTTCTGCCTCCATGCCCCCTCTCTCTTTCTCTCTCTTTTTCTCTCTCATTACCGAGCTTCTCATCTACTTCATCTTCTCCTCTCCTTACTCCATCTTTTCCTCTCGGTGCTCCTTTCCCCTTAGCTCCTCCTACATATCACCCTTCCTGTTAAAATAAAGCTTTTCTCTCAGAATACAATTAGAGCATAATTATTCCTATTTGTACCAGTGAGGTACAAGATAGTCTTAATACCCAGTCCATCCTTTTGTTGACTAGCCAGAACCTCTGCCATCTCTCTTGACTAAAACACTTAGTTCTGAACCTGGCTTTTTTCTTGGCTTTAGAATGAATGTCAGCTGAGAACCCTCCACTCAGATCTTTTCTCTCAAGGTAAATAGCCTGGATTGGCTATGAGTCTATAGGTCTTCAATGCCGTCAGAAATCCAGAATGACTAAATTAACTGAAGTTATGGGAAGCACTAAGCATAGCTTCTAAAACTTAGCCAATTTATAGAGACCGCTGAACACCTGGACAACCCCTATACTACTGAACATTGGAGCATCAAATCTTCAGGGGCTTTGAATTCTAACCCAGCACTTCCACCACAAATTAGTGAACCTTATGGACAAAGTTAATAATTTGAACTAGCTAAAAATATATGAGCCAATGATTCATTTATATGTAGTTTTAAGATTATTTTAAAATATAATCATTAAGCATTCTTTACTTTGAAGAACATACAGCTATACCTTGTAATGACAAGTGTACACTGGGTGGCCTAACTGATTCAGTTATCTGTATTGCTTTTATGTTTTCATTTCATTACATACTAATTTTTGCTTTATCTCCAAAGACACACAAAGTGTGCAACATGATACTCTAGTTTCTCTTAAGATAATATGAACCTCTTGTCTTTCACTAACATGCAATACCTACATGAAAAACATTCAAGTCCCTAATCATTAGGACAATAAAAATAAAATTTACATCTGTAAGTAAGTTTAAACAAGAAACAAGTCACATAGTGATGCATACCTGTAATATCACAATTAAGATGTGAAGACACAAAGATTATGCAATGAATTCAGTCTGGTTTGCCAGAACAGTGGAATTCAAAGAGACTATTGTGTGGCTAGATGGCACACCATGTAGACTCTCACACCATAAAGATATCAGCCTAATGCAAGTTCAATCCATACACAGCTGGAAAGAGGGTCTGACTCCAGAAAGCTCTCTTCTAAGATAAACTTGCAGATGTTGGCACCCCTTCTCATATGCATCACAACTCCTCCTCCCTCCTTTTCCACCGTCTCTGTTTCACACACACTGCTGCTGCTGCTGCTGCTGCTGCTGCTGCTGCTGCTGGTGATGATGGTGATAATGGTGATGATGATGGTGATGACGGTGATGATGGTAATGATGGTGGTGATGATGGTGATGATGATGGTGGTGGTGGTGGTGGTGGTGATGATGATGATGATGATGATGATGATGATAGCAGTAGTAGTAGTAGTAATAAACTAAATTAACTCTGAGGAAAGGTACGGAGAAATTACAACTTAAACACCACTTGTGGGAATGTAAGAAAGTGTGACTGTTATAGAAACTAGTTCTTAAAATCATTATAAACAAAAATATCACATGATCTAGAAATCCTGCCTTTGGATATGTAACCAGATGTAGTGAAATATGCTGAAGAGTTATCTGAAGTTTTATATTCATCAAAGCACTAGGCACAAAAGATATGGAAACTGCCTCACAGTTCATCAACAGATAAAGTATAAAGAAAATAGGACATGCCTGTGTATTTATGAAACATTCATTGGCTTTTTAAAAAGAAGAGTCTGCATTATATCACAGAATAGACAGTGTAAGTATAATAAACCAATTACAGAAAGACAAAGGGCATATTTTTCTACTCAAGTAAACAGACATTTTTTTGAGTTTCTTTAAAAAACATTTATTAATTTCAACACAAGCAGTCCATTTGTAAGCATTGATCCCAAATAAATAATCCTCAATGTAAAAAACTCATTCTGTATAAACTGGTTTGTTGCTGACTTGTTTATAAATAATGAATAGGTTGAAGCCAGTTAATTATTTTTTTATTTTTTATTTATTTTTATTTTTATTTTTTTTACTTATAAAATACATTTCATATTTTATCCTCTCACCCCATTCCCTCCACCACCCAGGAATCCCCTATCCCATTCCCCCTCCTGCCTCCACAAGGGTATGCCCCCATCTACCCCCCACTCCTCCCTCTCCACCCTCTAATTCCTCCCGCTCGGTGTGGTGTTCAGTCTTTATGGGACTAGGGTTCTCCTCTCCCACCCAGGCCCGACAAGGCTATCCTCCCCTAAGTATACAGTTGAAGTCATGGGTGCCTCCCTTTGTGCTCCCAGGCTGGTGGTTTAGACCCTGGGGAGCTCTGGTTGGTCGGCACTGTTGCTCTCCTCTTGGGGTCACCAACCCTTTCAGCTCCTTCAGTCCTCTAACTTCTTCATTGGGAACCCTTGATCAGACCAATGGGTAGCTTCGAGCATCTGCCTCTGGATATGTCAGACTCTGGCAGACCTCTGAGGAGACAGCTGCCTCAGGCTCCTTTCAGCATGCACTTCCTGACATCCATATCGGGGGTCTATCTTTGGTGACTGCACATGGGACAGATATCAAGGTAGAGTGGTCTCCCGGTGGCCCCTCCTTGACTTTCTGTCCCACTCTTTGTCACCTTATTTTCTCTCTTGAGCATTCTGTCACTCCTTCCAAGTAGGACCGAGGTATCCACACTTGGTCTTCCTTCTTCATGAGCTTCATGTGGTCAGTTAGGTGAATCTTGGCTATTTCAAGCTTTCTGGCTAACATCCGCTTATCAGTGAGTAAATACCATGTGTGTTCTTCTGTGATTGGGTTACCTCATTCAGGATGATATTTTCTAGTTTCATCCATTTACTTAAGAATTTCTCAAATTCATTATTTTTAATAGCTGAGTAGTACTCCATTGTGTAAATGTACCACATTTTTTGTATCCATTCCTCTGGTAAACAGACATTTTAAATGTATGTGTGTGCTTGTGTCTGTCTATGGCGTATGGTGTCTACATGAGTGTGGGTGCCTGTGAAGAATAAAATATGTGTTTTAGTGGATTTTGCTGGATCTTTTCAATCTAGCTGTTTTGCTACTTTAGATGCTGTTCTTATCATATCTCTATGTTTTAGTTCTAATTACGAGAAATTTTTGTGATGGGGTTCATTATTGGCCATTTCTATATGTCCCTAGAATTTCAGTAGAGTATGAAGAAAGGCTTAGCTTGAACACCACTTTGAGGACACAACATAATTTTAAATGTCTTACAGAAATGATGAGTATATGCGGTTCTTCTCTGGGCTCATTTACTGGCCTCAGCTGGGCAACCTAGCTGAAAAACTGTCCTACACATATTGCCTTTGGCAGAAGATCACCATGGCCACAGCATCAAGAGTTAACTGCCATATTAATATATAAAAGCATTTATAGATTCTATCTGGCTTTGTGGTTTTGAAAAATCCTATGACCATTGCAAAGACTTGGGAGAACAGTGACTATTCTCTCTAGGTTTCCAAACAGAAAAATGAATCTTTGAAACATGAATAGTATTTCTGACTTCAGTTACTAGTTTTTTGTCTGTTTATTAGTTTGATTTCTGATACAAATCCCTAAGATCTGCCTTTGCCTGTCTTTGGAGTACTGGGTTAAGGGCATGCACCATCATGCCCTGGCAAACATCTTTTTATTGAACAAATAGTAATAATGAACCACCAATCCCCCATGGGAATTAGGGATCACTTTTTCGAATGAAATGCCAAAACTATGGAAATGAGGAGTGTTACAACCTTATTATGGTTGTAATTACATAATGGGTATTTGGAGCATGCTTTTCAAATGGTATCTTATTTGCCTTCTTGATAAAATATAGATCAGAGCTTTTACTACAAAAAGAAGAAAATACATACTGAATTTTCAAACCATTCAGAAAGCTCCTATTCAAGGAGTGATGTGACCTCAGAAATGACAGAGAAATCTAGGTCAAAAAGAAACAAGTAATTTGAATGTCATGCTTACTTAAATTATCCAGCCATAATGAAGCACAGGAATCTAAGTTTTTGATGGGCAAAGTAGTAGTTAGAATTTTCCCCCTCAATAATATCAAAGATAGCTGAGACCTTGTCTTGCCACTAAATGCATTAATGTTTTTCAGAAGTGAAGAGTTTGCATTAATAATCAGTTGATACTAAGGAAAAAATCACTCTTCTATGCAAATTTTATGTTATCGAAAAGTTCTATTCACAGAAGAGTTAAGGTGATACTTACTCTAAGAATCAATCTGAGTTCTGTTTTTTCAGTGCTGAAAACTTTTTGGGTGAATTTTTTCTTCTTTACTCTGTTTTTGTATCTGTTGTATCGATCACGAAAATAGTACCACATTATTTGCCTTTAGAATGACAGATTTTAGCATTTTCACATTTTGTGGTTGTTTATGACTGTGCTACTTCTGCTGGTGTTCAATTGCCTCAATAATCGGTTTCACTCTTTCAACTTCCTATGATTCACTAAAGCATCAAGCATTAAGGTACTTGATTAAATGATTGATTAAATGATCAATGTGCTTTGATGAAATATGACTCAGAATGACAGGAACTATGTGCAAATTTGAAAAAAAAAACAAATGCAACATTTGAATGTCCTTAAGGATGTGTCATTAGGATGTCTGATTAACGGAGAATCTTTATTTAATTCATCATCTTATCATTGACCAGCAAGCATATGCCATGAATAATGTTGCAGAAAAATTTATCTTAGGAACCTCACATTCTCAGTAATATTATAAAAATATGATCAAACTTCACCAAACTGTGTTTTTCTTTTGCTTGTTATGATAAGTTCTATTCACTTTTAGTTTTACAAAATTTCAAATTTTGTATGTCTTCGGTTCAATCCAAGTTCATCGGGGACATTTTAGTCACGTCTGTGTGAATATGACAGAACTATCTTCCTTCCGCTATTATCTTAACTAATTTGGATAGAATTTGTGATGGTTAATTTTACCTGTCAACCCAGAATAATGCAGCCCCAGGTGCACTTGTTTTTGTAAAGATGCAGTCCTGCCTCATTACCGCCTTGCTTTAGACTGCTTCAGTACAGTGTCACATCAAAGCAGACAACCCTGCTGGAGCTAATTAGTTTCATAAAGCAGCCACTACATTACAGCTTTTCTTTGTGCTGTTGGGCCTGACTCAGAACTACTGCCTCTTTACTTGTAAAGATTATTATTTGCATTGAAATTCCAGGACATGGAGGAAGTCTGGAAAAGACCTTATAATCTAAAATGAGGGTATAATAATAATAATAATAATAATAATAATAATAATAATAATTTTCACAAGGGCACTCTAAAGAGTAACAGTAGTCCTGGCTCAACAACTATGGCTTTTTTTTTTTTTATAACTTCAGCTTAATTTTAGTCTTGATTGTGATTAATGAATTTAAAACCCCCTGTTTCTTTTCTAGTTGGGCTCTCTGCATAGTCCATCACTACCCACTCACTGCGTTCAATTAGGTAATCCATCTGAGCCACCATTTTTTGTATGCTACTATAATTTGTAGTATACCATGCTTGGTCCAAGCCCTGTGAAGAAATGGCTTCCATTGTTGGACTGTGGACTATTTGTTTCTGTCATGCTATTATGGAGGAAGTGCTAGGCCTCTTACACACTAGATCTCAAAGTCTTTAGTTTTAGCTGCAATGGTCATACTGTTCCTCCCAAGATTCCTTTTGGATCTGGTTCTGGTCACCAATATCACTGTGCTACAATCTGTGATTTCAGGAAAAATAAAATTTATGACTCTGTATTTAAAGTGTTAACTATATACTTTTTTGGGGGGGGGGTGGTTCGAGACAGGGTTTCTCTGTATAAGCCCTGGCTGTCCTGGGAACTCACTCTGTAGATCAGACTGGCCTCAAACTCAGAAATCTGTCTGCCTTTGCCTCCCAAGTGCTGGGATTAAAGGCACGTACCACCACTGCACCACAACTATAGACTTTTAAATTCATTATATGTAGAAGGTAAATCTTTCAATAGACATGGATTCTGTAACAATTGAACAGATATTTAAACCCTCAGTATTTAAGTATTTCCTAAAAACATTAAATCCATATATATATATGCTTATATTTGAAAGCAAAAACATAGAGTTTTTTTACTACCACAATTATTTCTCTTAATTATTAGCAGTCATTCGCATGAATTCAAACACAAATACATATTTCTTGAAAGGAACCTCAAACAATACACAGATAGAGAAAATGAAATGAAAAGCTGTTGTATCTCACCTATTTAAATCGTATCAATTTATAGATACTGTACCAGTGATTGCTGTTCTTTTACAAAATACTTTTCTGTGCATGCTCATATACTGAAACAATGATCTGCATAATATATTTTACCTGTACATTAGTCACTTAATGATACAGTTATTAGACCTCTAGTTATGATAGTACTCATGTTTAAGGAAGCCTTACATAGGTATCTAATGCTATACTATATTACCTACCTCACCTCCCTTCATCTCATAACACAATCTATATATGGCTACATATGGGTATGTATTTTTAGGGTTATTTTGTGTTTTTATTAAAAATATTTGTGTTGCATGTATTTTTTGGCAATGTTTTTTTTATATCATACACTATTAATTATACTATATGTTAGTAGTAGCTTTATATTTTCAGTGCCATCATTGTCTTCTTTTTAAAAATATACCTGGACTTATTTAACACACATTTTAGGCTTTTTTTCTTTGTTTTTAAAGACAGGGTCTTACTCTATAGCCAAAATTGTCCTGGAATTAACTGTATATCTCAAGATGGATTTGACCACAAGATCCTTAAGGTCCTCCTGTATCAGCTCTTAAGTATTTGGGCTTACAGGTGTGTACCAACAGCTCTAGATTTGATGTTATTCCTTATATTTCACTGTCATTAACATTGTCATCTGATTATGTTACACTGTATTTAAATATTGAGAAACATACTACAACAACCTTGTTAGCTGAAAATGAGACAAATTGATTATTGTACAATTCTCAAGCATCCTTCCCTAGGGAAAGATGTACTTCCACACATCCTGAGGTTAGTAGCCAAGTCATGTTCCGTATGGTTGAGTTCCTGGCTTACTTGTTGGCTATAAATATTCCAGCATAATCACTCTTAGGTTCATGCTATGCATTGTCTTTAATAGTGTGGCTTCCTAACACTCAGAATGCCTCTGGTCAAGAAGAGCTGAATCTCATTCAGTAAATCTAATCTCATTAGGATAATCTTTGTTTAAATTAATTCCAAAGTCAATTGGTTAGTAGCATTATAATTGACAATTATTTTTTACAGTAGTTCACTTTTCTTCTTGTTTTTAATTTCTATGGTTCAGTTATCTGTGTTTGATTGTGGGCTAAGGATATTAGATGAAAAACTCCAGAAATAAACATTTATTATTATTATTATATTAATATTAATTATTAATTATTTTAATAACATTCTATTTTAATTAATTTATTAATTATTTTACATTCCAAATGTTGCCCCCCTCCATGAGTTGTTCACCCCTTTGCTTCTGAGAGGGTGCTCCCCCCACCCATACACTCCCACTTTACCTTCCTAGAATCTCATTTTCTCTTGGGCATCAAGTTTCTACATGGTTAGGCACATCCTATCCCACTGAGGCCAGACAAAGCATTCCTCTGTTACTTATGTAACAGGGGCCACAAAACAGTCCAGATGTGTTCTTTGGTTGACGGATTAGCCTCTGGGAGCTCTGAGAGGTCCAAGTTAGTTGATACTGTTGTTCTTCCTGTGGGGTTGCCATCCCCTTCAGCTCCTTCTGTCCTTCCTCTAACTCTTCCATAGGGGTCCCTAACCTCAGTCCAATGGTTGGCTGTAAGTTTCTGCATCTGTTTCAGTCAACTGCTGGTAGAACCTCTCAGAGGTTCTTGTCTGTAATCACAACATGACATCATAAATAGTGTTGGAATGGATCCCAACTTGGGGCAATCTCTGGAAGGTTTTTCCTTCAGTCTCTGCTCCATTTTTGTCCCTACATTTCCTTTAGATAGGAACAATTCTGGGTCAAGAAATTTGAAGATGGGTGGGGGGCTCCATGCCTCAACTAGGGGCCATGTCTATCTACTGGAGGTGGTCTCTTTCGGTTACATCTCTCCACTATTGGGCATTTTGGCTAAGGTCATCTCCATTGTGTCCTGGGAGCCTCTCTCATCCCCCTGGTGTCTGTGACTTTCTAGAGATTCCCTCATCCCTATCTCACACTGCTGCATATTTCTATTTCTACTCATTCTCCTCCAGGCTTCTCTCCTGTCTCCCTTCATACCTGATCCCACTCCTCTTTTTTCTTCCCCCTCCCCTCTTCTTCCCAGGTTCCTCACTTCCTCTGTCTCTTGTGATGTTTTATTCCCCCTTCTAAGTGGGATTGAAGTATCTACACTTCAACACTCCTTCTTTATAAGCTTCATATCATCTGTGGATTGTATCATGGTATTCTGAACTTTTTGGCTAATGTCTACTTATCTGTGAGTACATTGCATATATGTTCTTTTGGGTCTGAGTTATCTCACTCAGGATGATTTTCTAGTTCCATCCATTTGCCTAAAACATTCATGATGTTCTTGTTTTTAATAGCTGTATTCCATTGTGTAAATGAACTACATTTTCTGTATCTATTCTTCAGTTGAGGGACATCTGGTTTGTTTCCAGCTTCTGGCTATTATGAATAAGGCTCCTATGAACATGGTGAAACATCTTTTGGGTGTATGCCCAGGAGTAGTATAGCTGGGTCTTCAGTCAGAACTATTTCCAATTTTCTGAGGAACCACCAGATTGATCTCCAGTCCTTAAATATGAAACCAGGCACTGTTCTGCATGGCATGATGAAATCTTACATTGTCTTACTCCATCCTCACCTAGGTGGTAGGCATTTCTCTTCATCAGTAATCCATACCTTTTTCTCTACTTGTCACTAAGTAGTCTCTATTAGTCACTAAGTGATTTACCAGACCAACTGTCTAGGTATCATGGTGCTTGTGTTTAAGTATGCCTTGTATAGTATCCTAATACTATGTCTTGGTGCCTATACCATTCACTTCAGCTCATCACATGAAGTGGTATCATTCCATCAATCAAAAGAATAAGAAATGTGAGTTTAATAAAATAACATAGTTTGAAAGAGATCATTACTACATCACTTGTATTGCAATATATTTTTATAATTGTTCTATTTTTGTTTATCTATTTCTATGCTTAATTTATACTTTGACATTTATTGTCTATATATATACACACACATGTGTGTGTGTGTGTGTGTGTGTGTGTAAGCATTGTATATACAGAGAGTGACACTTTCTATAACTTTAAAGTGTGTTATCCTTGATAAATGACATTAAATTTTTTTTCATGAAGTATTTTAAGTTCATGGAATTTTTCTTGGCATATAACAGGTACTTGATAAATATGAATAGGATAAGTATGTAGAAAATGTCTGTTTAGAACGAAAATGTTACAGCAAGTCCTCTCTCTACAGACATTTCTTCTTTCCAACAACTACACATCTACACGTCAAAAACACTTAATTGTCTGTAGTGGCCTCTTTCCTTGTTATTACTAAGCAGAACAGTATATTGATAGCTTAGATGTCATTTACTTTGTGATACTTATACACAATACAGAGATGATTTACACTATACAGAAGAATTGCAGTTTATTTGCAAATACATCGTTTGTAGATAAAGCTTATTTTTATATTTTTTTTCTAGTCTATCTTTCTCTTTCTCTTCTTTCCTCCCATTCCCCCAATCCCACTAGAGGACAAATTATAAGAGTCAGCTCTTTTTTCACCGTATTGGTTTTGGGGGTTAAATGATCAAGTAAATTCATACTGTCAGTATACCCTCAGAGTTGTGCTGCTACCTCATTTGAATTATAATTTTACATTTATAATTTTTTTCTTTTGAGAAATGTCCTATATATAGAGAGAGTAAGGGATTTTAGTATTGATGAGGGTGTTAAAATCAACCCTTCATGAATACAGAGAGAGAGAGAGAGAGAGAGAGAGAGAGAGAGAGAGAGAGAGAGATGTAACTTTAATTTTTCAATCTTTATTTTTAATGCTTTTTAAACTTTTAACCTCTCTTTTAGCCCACCACCCACCAGAGGTTGTGGAAGGAAAGGATATGGAGCAAGTACACCTGTTTTGAGAGGTTCTTTGGAACCACTCCTGTTTGTGTTGTCTAGAAATCGGTAGTTTAGTTCAAGGGTTAGCAGCAGCAGGTTGATTCACTCAAATGCTTTACAGACACACAAGCAGTCCAGTTTGGTAGAGTCTGGATAGTAAACAGTAATCAGCAGTGGTGGTACTACCTAGCAGAGACAGCCAGGTCTCAGCCTCAGCTCGAGTCAGCAGGAGGGACATGGAGGGACACCAGGAAAAGTTCTTGGGGTGCCTCTTTCAGTGAATCGAAGATCAGCTAAGACTGGAGACCAACAAGTGTTATAGGGCTAGGTCTCTAGGTAAGTCTCTAGCTCTGCCTCAGTCATTGTCCATCGGGTCCTATTTATATCCTCTAAACATCATGTGTCCTCAACGGGTCTTGCCTCAGCGAGCATGAGTGTCAAAACTGCAGCACACCACCAGGTTTTTTATTATTTTTTTTTTTTGAGTTTCACTCTAAGCATCTAGACAAATGCAGCTCAACTATAGTAAGGTGGACCAATATATGGGTGTTGTTTGCAAAGAATCCCTTATCATGTGTCCTTTCATGTGCTTGCTTTAGCAGAGCATCTTTTCACCTGTGTCTGCTTCAGCAAAACGTTCCTTCATGAGTCGGCCTTAGCCTTTCACACCTGTGTCCACTTCAGCTAAACATTCCTTCACATGTTTGCCCCAGCAAGTCAGCATCCAACCGACTTTCCAAAGAACACTTAAATTTCCACTTCAGAGAGAGATAACTGTATAATTTATTTATCAACTGACATTTGGTTCTTTCATTGGAAAGAACATAGCATAACCTTTATTTTTTTCTGGATTTCAGTACCTGAAGTTGGGTAATTTCATTTGCTTCCAGATATGTGGTTCTTTACTTCACCACTGTCCACTAACAAATGGTTAAAACATTACTACTGTCCACTAACAAATGGTTAAAACATTACTATTTTCAAGTATTGGCAGGTTACATGTCTAACAACAAAACTTGAACAAAAACATTGAAAAAAGCAGTGTGTGTGTGGTGGAGGGGAGTGACTGGAATGTAAATAAATAAAATAATTAAAATAAAAAAAACATTAAATAGAAGTCATGGATGTATTTCAGTTGTTATAGCAATTGCCTAACATTTGAGAAATGCTGGGTTGGAGCCCTAGCACCCCAAAGTAAACAAAATAAAACAAACTTCAAACAAAAGTAACCTGTGATACCTTCCAAAACTTAACACTCAGATCTCAAGACTAAGGTAGAAGTACCTGATCTGGCCTCAGTGGGAGAAGATGTACTTAATCCTCTAGAGACTTGAAACCCCTGGGAAGGGTGAGGCAAGGGCGACAAGGAATGGGATGAGGAACTGTGGGAGGGGGGACCACGAGGGGGCAGCAACTGGAATGTAAATAAATAAAATATTTTTTTAAAAGACTATGGCTGGAGTCAGTGGATCAGTCTATAAACTTAGCTGCAGTACTAATACAGCAAGATGGAAGGTAGAGACAGAGGGATCAGCAGCATGCTCATGTAAGCAGTATAATGGCAGAAATCACAACTGGCTCTATTTATAAACAACTGTGAATGGACTCCCTCAAAATTGTTCTTTAAATTTGCATGCATGCCATGGCATCCCATTCATATTTTCTGTGTTTCAGTCTCCCTCTGTGTCTGTCTCTATCACACTGGTATGCATAAATAAGGTGAATAAATATTTAAGCATTTTGAGAAAAGATTAAAGATAGTTTGTTTCAGAGAGAGAGAGAGAGAGAGAGAGAGAGAGAGAGAGACGAAAATAAGCAGGCTAACAGAAATAAGCAGGACAGCAGGACTCTCTAGGTAGGAGAAATGATGTGAAGAACATTTGAACACAGGAGAATCCAAACATGTCTTAGAAGATAGAAGCCAGTTTATTTGCTAAAGCAGCACATATAATCCAGCAGAATTTTCAATGAAAGATAGATGGGCTGGGAAAAACACACTGTATTTGTAAGCAATGCAGACCTTTATTAACAGCTTAGAAGGCTAAAATTATTTTTTTCTTAATAAGTCATTTCACAGTATTTAAAAGCCTGCACTGTAAAATAAAATACAATTGATTTCACAAAATACCTGACAACCATGCCATTTCATTTTATACTGCAGGAATAAAGTTAAGATAGTATTCATGAAGTCCTGTGTGACTCTTGGTGGAGATACTTTAGATAAATATCTCTTGTAAGTTAGAAGGTAAGGAAACCCATTAAATTACAATGTAATTTATCTTTTACTGAAACTTTTAAATTTTATTTTATCTGAAAACTTGGAGGATGTTTTCATTTTTTATTCTATATGTAAGATATAAAAGATTCACCTATACCACCAGCACACATGTAGAGGTGAAAGGACAACATGTGAACTTGGATCTAGCCTTTGAGCTTGGAACTCAGGTCGTCAGGTTTAGCATCTTGTTCCTTGAGATGCTGAGTCATCTTGAGTCCCAAGCCATGTTTTACTTGTTCGTTTGTTTCCAGGTAGGGTTTTCTCTGTGTAGTATAGCCCTGGCTATCTGGCTATCCTGTATCTCACTTTGTAGATCAGGCTGTTCTCAAACTCACAGAGGTTTACTTACCTGTCTCTGCCTCCCAAGTGCTGAATCACCCGTGCTTGGCTCCAGACCATGCTTTACATAACATATTCACCATAAAAGACGGCACTAGGTGATCACAGCATTTTTGCCAACTCTATATTTAGGCCTCCAAAGTCTTCCAGATCCTTAAATGTACAGGGTCAAAGAGAATGAGAAAATCCTGATCAGGCAGGCCCTAGTCCAGGACAAAGGTGAAGGCACTTCTCCCCAGCGGCAACCATATGCAAAGGTGTGCTGCTACCTAGTGGTCCTTTCTTTGCCTAGCAAGTTGGAGCAAATGAGAACAGCTATTTCTCCCTTCTGGAGATCACTGTCACATTTACAGTGTGCCTCATTGTGCTTCACTACACTGGAAGTGTTGTGTGTGGCCCAGAGTTAAATTTCATTCTCATCAATATTTAACAAACTCACAATCCTAGCTGGGGAACCAGGGCTGAAAATGTATGTTCAATTTGTTGAAGGCCTAGGCAAGATTGTTGCTTATGCTTCTCCTCAGTGCCTCCTTGTAGGCAGTATCCTGGGCTTGCATTTCCTTACCTTTAGAAAGCAGCTGCTGGAGGGCCACATCCACCTGGCTCATCACTACTTTGAGATCATTATGGAGGCAGAAGATATTGTGCCTTGTCATACTCACCTGGTATGGGTTCATGGATATCTAAGTGTAGCTCTCACAGAGTACCAGTGACTCATTCATCTTTGTTTTTCTGGTTCATAAGCACATTATAGTTGGTTTGCATCTGTGTCTTTATAGATTCTCCTTGGGTGGCATGAACCCATGGAACACAGCATGTTCTTTACGGTGCCTCTGTGGGCCTCCTAGGAGACTTGGTTTTCTCTGATTTTCTTAATTGACATGGTGCTTCCAAATCTCAATTCTGGATATTCAGTTTCCTGGCAAAGGGATGCCAGAGAGGACTGTTGCATCACCAATAGGCCAAAATCTGGTTTGGATTTTAGAGACAAGGTCTCAGTTACGAATTTGAGATCCTCTTGAGCAGCCTTCTGAATGCCACACTTTGCAGCTTTATTGATTTTTAACACTGACATTTATAGGTTTGACAGTCACAACCACAATTAGGCTACGTAACTGTTTAAAATCCCAGACATTCTCTTTATAAGTTTGTCTTTATCTCCTCTTTATTTTCTGGAGATGACTGCTCTTTCTAGCCTTTCATCAGGGCCCTCCCCGGGTATGTTAAATACATAACATGACATCATAATTTGTTGGACCTTCTGCCATCGTTGTTCCTCGAGAACATGCTCTTCAGATTCATTCAAGTTCCCGGGTATATTATGCTTTTTCATTACTGAGTCGTGTTTTTTGGTAGGAACAGATACTTTTGTTATGTGTTCACCTATAAGAAAGTCCTCAGAATGTTTTCAGTTTGGAGTGGGTATGAACAAAGCCAGTAGGAATATCAAGTCACATGTTCTTCTGTAGACATACATTTTCTTTTTTAAAGATTTATTTATTTTATGTATATAAGTACACTGTAGCTGTCTTCAGACATTCCCGAAGAGGGCAACAGATCCCTTTACAGATGGTTGCGAACTACCATGTAGTTGGTGGGAATTGAACTCAGGACCTCTGGAAGAGCAGTCAGTACTCTTAAATGCTGACCCATCTCTCCAGCTCGTAGACATATATTTTCATTCTCTTGGTTATATTCCTCACCAGGGATGAGACTGCCAGTTTTGTTGCAGTTCTACACTTAATCAACAGAATAATTTGATAGATTTATTTTCCAAGACAAGTAAATCATTTTGCCTTTCTACCAGCATATGATATAGGAAGATTCCAATTTCTCTCCGTCTTTGGCAAAACTTAATATGGTCTGTTATCCTCACGGTCATCGTCATTCTTGTAGTCATTATCTTAGTAGATGTAAGGTAGTACATCATAGAGTAATAATTTATTTACCGAGTAGTGAGGATGAATACTTTTTGTGTATTGGCCATTTATATCACTTCTTTGAATACAGTCAGTGGTTGCTCAGGGATGAAGAGTCAGTTTTGTTCAGGGATGAGCCCTGTGATAGATGATCCCAGACAAAGTGATCAGCCTTAGATTCGTGTACATATAGGCAGAACTAATTAAACTCAGATGGTTGTGTGTGTGTGTGTGTGTGTGTGTGTGTGTGTGTGTGTGTAACAATAATATTTAGAGAAGAACACGGCAAGGATTTGAGGAGGTAGGGGGAACACAGGAGGAGTTGGAAGGAGGAGAGATGGAGAAAGAAATGATGTAAATATAGTATCTATGATGCATGGAATTCTAAAAATGGTATGAGGAAAAATGACCAAAGGAAAACAAGAGAACTTAGAAGTAGAATTTATTTATTCGTTCAAAACCATAAACTGCCTCAGAGACGTAGTGAATACAAGATAGACTTTGCAATAAAGGCATTTATCTATTCATTCATTGTATAATTTCATTCTAGAGCCTAAGATGGTCTTGAACTTCTGATCTTCCTGCTTTAGTTTCCCAAGTACTGAGATTTGGGTCATGTTCTCTCACACCTTAGAGTTAAATTAAAAAAATAACAATAAGCATTTTATTAAATTATAAAGCACCTTGGAAATAATTGCTCTCTTGGTGTAATCTTTAAAGATGGAATATGGATTTTCCAATTTACTTTTGGTTATTTTTTTCCTCATTAACATTATGTAACTACAAAATTTTATTTGTCTAGATTGTGATTAAACTTCTTTCTGTGATTATTTTAATGTATTGCTTGTTGCTATCAAAGTTTTGTCATTAAGAATATTGACATTTCACATTCCTACCTGCATCATCCTTGAAAAGGCTTATGCTAATCAAAATTGTTCATTGATTTTCACTTTTGCAGACTTAACCATTTGTTACTATGCCATTGAATCTCCAGAAAATGAAGCCTCTCTTCCTTTTACTCTTAGAAGGCAATAAAATACATCCAGAGGAAATATCTTCCTATCCAAAGAGCGAAATATTAAGTATAAGCCATGGAGGTATTTTTAAACATATACTTTGAAATGAATATAACATTTTTGGACTGTGCAAGATTTTTCTAATAGGAACATGTGATTTTTATTAAGTAAACTGCAGTCATGCATCATTATCAAAATTGCTGATTCCTTAAATTTGTGTTAATATTAATTTAATATTAATATCAAACACGTAGACAAAGTGTGGAGCAGAGACCGAAGGAAAGGCCATCCAAAGACTGCCCCACCTGGTGATCCATCCCATATATAGTCACCAAACCCAGACACTATTGTAGATGCCAAGAAGTACTTGCTGACAGGGGCCTGATATAGGTGTCTCCTGTGAGGCTCTGTCAGAGACTGACAAATTCAGAGGTGAATGCTCACAGCCAATCATTGGACTGAGCACGTGGTCCTCAATGGGATCCCCAATGGAGGAGTTAGAGAAAGGACTGAAAGAGCTGAAGGGGTTTGCAACCCCATAGGAAGAACAATAATATCAACCAACCAGACCCCCCCCCCAAAAACTCCCAGGGACTAAACCACCAACCAAGGAGTACACATGGAAGAAGGACCCATGGACCCAACTGCATATGTAGCAGATGATGGTCTTGTCGGGCATCAATGAGAGGAGAGGCCCTTGGTCTTGTGAAGGCATGATGCTTCAGTGTAGGGGAATTCGAGGGCAGGGAGGCAGGACTGGGTGGGTGGGGGAACACCCTCATAGAAACAGGAGGAGGGAGGATGGAATAGGGTGTTTCGGGGGCGTTGAACTGGGAAAGGGGATAACATTTGAAATGTAAATAAAGAAAATATCCAATAAAACAAAAAGATGCCTTAAAAATGTAGTATCAATTTCAAAACTCATCCTGCCAGGGATACTCCTTCCATACATAACTATGTGATGTTTCCTCTTATTTAGGAATGACGGATTTCTGTGGCCAATAGCATGGCAGATGTTATAATACTACAGAGATTATATTACAAATTGTTAAGTTTCAAACCTGGGACTAACGGCTGAGGAGCCTAGTTACAATATCAAAGCAGACATGGCTGCCAGGTTTTCCCGGCATCCCTCAGCCCCTCCTGTTACAGGGCTCTCCTGGCTGGCATACCTGACTCTCTACCCTAAACTTCTCGAGTGCAGGGGCTGCCCTTATCCCAGTTCCCATTTCCTAAATAATCTAGCCCTTATGGTTACCTGATCCTTTAACATGCTCTATTTTGGTATCCTGCCTGCTGTACCTGGTTCCTCCCTCCCCTCTCCCTTCCTGTCCCCCTCATTCACAGCCTCAGGGTCATATCCATTCTGGACTCTCCCAGATGTCCCTGCCTCTACCTTTACTCTCTCTTTTATGCATAATGAACATTCTCTTCCACCATACCTAGAAACATTCATGCCCTTTTCTTTTTTATTTCTTTTTTCATCCACAAATGAATTATCTCCTGTTTTTAATCTTTTTCCGTAAATAAACTGTCATGAACAATAGTGAGATTCCCTGGTAACAGTTACATGTGATTGTAACTGGTTCTTCATAGATTGCCTCCCTTGTCAGGAGCTTGACTGCCCCCTTCTGGGAACCCTGGGTTAAATCACCTGTCTAAGCTGTTCAAAGATCCCTGATTATGAGAAACCTTGTGAGATAATAATACACTTCCCACATGCCAAGTTTTAGAGTAACTTGTTACACAGCAGTAGACAGCCAATAAAAATATGACAGCTTTAGACATTTCAAAGAACTTCTAGATTTGAAACATCTACATTCATTCTAATTTTGTCTACAATATCTCATCATCCCTGGTTTTGTGAGACAGGAGTTGAATTTGTATTCTAACTAGTGTTTTAAAGTGTGTGTGTGTGTGTGTGTGTGTGTGTGTGTGTGTGTGTGTGTGTGTGTGT
>JANHMN010000005.1:34757783-34785426 GCA_030674055.1 Rhabdomys pumilio | reverse complement strand
ACACACACACACACACACACACACACACACACACACACACACACACACAAGCCTGCACACACATACATGCATATTTGGTCTACATGAAGGAAGGATACTATAGAAACTCCCCATCCTAGAAAATGATTGGGTCGCTATTGCTCATGTTTGGCTGACTTTTCTGTTTTTCTAGCCTTTTCTCTAAGTAGTCTACTATACAGTTCATTATCTTTCAAACTAGACAAAATTCAGTTGGCTATGTTACCTCTCAAGCAAATTAAAATCATATTTCTGCCTTGGATCTTTGAGATCATTTTTAATTTTAAGGTTTTCTCATCCAAAAGCTTTTCTGACTGCAGTATCTTCACGACGCTCATTATTTACTTCTTACAGTATATATTCATATTATTTGTCAGATCTCTAATTTCTGTGTATCAGTTTGCAATGATCATTAATATCCAAACTAATAAACTGTGTCATTTCCTCAGATCCTCTAGCTCTCTATCTGATTAAATTTAAGAGTGTGATCACCATTATCCATGGGACAATTCCTCCAAAGTAAGATCATACTGAAAACTCATCCAAATATACTATTCTTTGGTAAAGTTACCATTATAATTTCATATGAACTGTGTTCCTTCTATAATTACTAAGTATATGCCTATAAAGGTCCATTTCTTAGTTAGCTGATACAGATACCTGGAAAAATAAGACAATCTTAGTACAATCTTAGGAAATAGCATCACAGAAGGTTCATTTGAAAACATCATAAAACCCTTGCATGTATTATCATTACTCTATATGATACATGCACCAGCTTTGTATTACTTTATAGGAGTCACTCTGCTTTCATTTCCCTTACCTTCTCTTTCTTCCTTCCTACTTCTCTCTCTTCCATTGTTTACTAATTCTTTTTATATCACAGTGAGAGATTGATCCTAGGGCCTCCAGGATGTGCTTTACTGCTGAGCTACACCTTAAGTCTCACTCATTCAGTCTTTACTAAATACCAGTGATGAGAATGTTATCTTTGCATAAAGCAACTTATCACGCATTAGAAATAATTTACTTTAGAGGTTTTCTGTTTTAGTTGTTTCAAAATTATTTATTTTTGATTTAAATGATTGTTTCTTTTGCCTGCATGTATATTTGTGCAACATGTGAATGCAGGGCCTTCAGAAACCAGAAGAAAGCATCAGGTCTCCTGAAAGCTGGACTTACTGATGGTTGTTACCCGCCATGTGGGAGCTGGGATACGAACCAGAATCCTCTCTCTGGAAGAGCAGCCAGTGCTGGCAACTTCTCTCCAGTCCCAAGAAGAATTTCAGTTTTCAAAGGTAAAATTTTATGCAGCTAAAAATATACTGCATTATACATTTGTCTTATGTGCTCTATATTCTGGAGTATGGTTAAATTATTTGTATGATAAAAATAAAGATTTGAGAAAGTTAATACATTTATTCTGAGTTTTCATAAGTGATACTTGCAATTACTTGATACTTGTGTTACCAAAGTTAGTGATTTCATTACAAATTAAAGTTAGTCTATATGTCTATCAAAATCAAAAACACAAAGATGGAAATCTACCCATCCATCTATCTATCTACATATCTATCTATCTATCTGTCTATCTATCTATCTATCTATCTATCTATCTGTCTCTATCTGTCATTCATCTGTCTAGCTGACAATAGCATATGTATGAAGAGCATGTTACATGGTTAATACTTTATATGGGAAGAAACATTAAGTTGCTTGCCTGTTCATATGGTGAGAATGGCTGAAACTCAGTAAAAGTATAATAAAAATAAAGCATTTGTGAGCTGTTGGGATACTTAGATAACATTTAACATTTAATGATTTTATTTTCTAGATGAAGATACTCTAGATAAGAGAAGGGAAACTTCTATTGATCCTTAGTTATTATGTAGCCTAATCTTAACAAAATTCTAAGTATGGAAAAGTTCATGTAGAAAGCATTTTGCTACTGTCTCCAGAAACCAGCATGTACTTTTTACAATATCCCAATATTGGCATCATACTATGAATTCGTTAAAAAGCAAGAATTTACTGATGATGTTTGCATTTTTCTAGAATTAAAAATTGCATTAGTTATTGATTACTATATAATAGTTTTATTTGTTTGTTTTATACTTTCTGGAACTTAGTCTTCTCACAAACATGTCAGCGTAAGCTTCTCTCATAGTGGTTACTGTCAGGATTCTATCTTCCAGTGTTTCTTGAACTTAAGTGTCGTTATCTCACAGTCTGATTGCTACAGTCTACTTTCTTTCTTTCTTTCTTTCTTTCTTTCTTTCTTTCTTTCTTTCTTTCTTTTTTTAATAAAATACATTTCAGATTTTATCCCCTCACCCCATTCCCCCCACCACCCAGGAACCCCCTATCCTGTTCCCTGTCCTGCCTCCACAAGGGTGTGCCCCCAACTACCCCCTCTCCCTCACCCCCTCTAATTCCTCCTCGCTCCGTGTTCAGCATGTATGGGACCAGGGATCTCCTCTCTCACCCATGCCAGACAAGGCCATCCTCCCCTAAGTATACAGCTGAAGTCATGAGTGCCTCCATTTGTGCTCCCAGGCTGGTGGCTTAGACCCTGGGATCTCTGGTTGGCTGGCACTGTTGCTCTCCTCTTGGGGCTACCAACCCTTTCAGCTCTATCAGTCCTCTCACTTTGGACATGTTCCAAATGATGGCCTCCTTAAACCTGTGCAAACTAAAGGGTTTGTATGAGAGGCATATAGCTGCATAGTTCACAAGCATAGAAACATCTTTGTCCAAAATAAATAAACGTTTCTATTGGTTAGAAGTACCTTCAAGAACTCATTATATAAGGACATGCTACGAGGAAGAAATAACCATAGAGGCTATAAAAATGTCTGCGTACCGCATTTACCTTCCTGCCCACTTAACTTTCTATTTTCTTTCTTTTTGATTCCTTACTTCAGTCCTTACTTTTTACTTCCTCTTAGTCCTGATCGCAGCTTCCCCTCATCTCTCTGTTCCCCCTCACACGGTCCCACCCCCTCTTGCTTCACATCTGAGAAAGAGGAGGGTCTTCCCCCCACCAATTTCCAACCCATAGTGGCACCTCAAGTCACTGCAGGACTAGGCACATCCTCTCCCACTGATGTCAGACAAGTCAACCCAGTTTGATGAACAGGATCCACAGGCAGGCAGGCAACAGGCTTGGGAACAGCGCCCCCTCCAGTTGTTGGGGGACCTGCATGAAGATCAAGCTGTACATTGGCTACATGTGTGTGTGGGAGGGAGGCTAGGTCCAGCCTTTGTATGCTTTCTGATTGGTGATTCAGCTTCTGGTAGCTCTCAAGGGCCAGGTTACTTGACTTTGTTGGTCTTTGTGGAGTCCCTATTCACTCAGGTTCCTCAATCCTTTTCTTTATTCTTACATAAGAAGTTGGTTCTAATATTTGTCTGTGGTTCTCTGCATCTGTTTCAGTCAGCTGTTGGGTGGGACCACTTAGAAGACAATTATGCAAGCATATCAGAGTATCATTAATACTGTCAGGGATTGGTTCTTTTCCATGGGATGGGTCTCAAGTTGGGTCAGACATTTGTTGGGTGATCCCTCAGTTTCAAGCAAGTACTCTTAATTGTGGAGCCCTCATATCAGACTTGATACTTTTTCACTTTTGTTTTCTGAGAGTTTAATTATTTATTTATTCGAAGGGGTGATGTAGCAGGAACAGCAGGGCTGCCTTTATGTAAATACTGGGAGCCCTGCACAGCTGCAAAAACATCTCCTGTCTGAGGACCTAATTGAGGACTTCCTGAGAGACCAAGAATTGCTGGTGCAGACAGTGTCAGCCAATTGTAAACTGCTGTTTAGAAGAGATGCTTTCTTGGGATCAATGGGAGCACAGGTGGAGGGTATTAAAGAAGCTTGCAGCATGCTCAGATAAGCTTGCTGAAGCATTACTCATCTGCTCCAGGAATCTGTGTTGTTGAATCTGTGTGACCTCACCTCCAACCCCCAAGGGCAGGGAGGGTCAGGCAGCGAGTAGTCCAGGGCACAGGCAGCAGGGTGAACCTATGCAGGTCTTGTGCATGATGCCACAGTCTCTGTGAATCATATGTGCATTTGTGCTATTTTGTCTGAAGAAACTGTTTCCTTGGAGTCATCAATCACTTCCGGCTCCTGGAATCTTTTTGAGTCCTCTTCCTCATAGATCACTGAGCCTCGAGGGGAGGGTTTTGATGAAGACATCCCATTGAGAACTGAGTGCTTCAAAATCTTGCATTCTCTGAACATTGTCTATTTGTGGGTCTCTTTTAATTCTTGTCTTTTTTAAGAAGCTTCTTTAACGAGGGTTGAGAAAGACACTGATCGATGGGTATAGTAGCACTCCATTAGGACTTCTTCTATTGCTATGTTCAGTTAGCAGAGTAATTGTACATTTTCTCCTAGGCTTATGACATATCTTGTTAGATACTTATCTTTCTTAAGCCTCACATTTGTCATCTCCTTTTTTCCAGACAGTGGACTAGTTTGACTACAAACACTGAGTTGTGTATAGAGTAGTGATAATTTTTATCCCTGTTTAGTTACCACAGAAATAATAATATAAAATGTGCTTATAAAAATCTAATACATCTAGCTATATGTTTACATTTTCTAAAATGCTAAAAAAAAAAACCCCTCCCACATACCCAAATACAGAAATGTCCTTAAACATTCTCTCCCATATCTTCTGTGTTTTTACAAATCCTATCTATACCACCGAATTTGTTAAAAAATTTTGGGAATCATGGATCGGTAAAGTGGAGTTTTCTTTCATAGACTGAACTTGTGGCTTTTCAAAAGCTAAGCTAAATAGATAATGTTACTTGTTCTCTTGAAGGTAAGAAGTTTTTGTTTTTACAGCAGTTTTCAAAAGAAATTATTTGCTTTGACTGGGGAAAAACTAATTTTGGTGAGATCACATCTTTGAACACATCATGACTAATACTCATTGTGTTTTTAAGGATTCAGTTTCCTGTGAAGCTCTTTTTATTCCTATAAAGGCCTTGCTTATTATTCATTTTCTTTCACCATTATTTAAGCATCAATATTCTGTTTGGGTTTACCTTTTCTCCTACTGATAAATAATTCAAAAAGAAATTTACTTATTGCAAACATAGAGGAAAATATAAATAACATTTCAGGAAGACTATAACTTTTCTAATACCACACTGGAAGGGAAATCTTGTCCTTAAACCTTACTGGATCATTGATTATAAAGGTGCCTTCTAGTTTTCTTTCAGTTAGGCATGTTGAAATTGGTCCATTATCCTTGCTTGAATGTTCTTGATGGAATTCATATTTTATTATCTCCTTTTAAGTAACAGCACAGCAAAAAAAAAAAAAAACATTTGCAAATATTAGTATTGTAGCCTAGCATATATTTTAGGTACATATTTTGTGTTTGCTTTTAGACCCTTTATTAAGCAAATGGAAAGGCAAATCCTTTTAACTCTAATTTCTTAAGTGAGGTTTCCATGGTCAGAGCTGTTAACACTGTAGCAACATGAGTGGTCTGGAAAGAACAGCAAAGGCATGATACATGTCATTTGAAGCAAATAAAGCTGGCCTTTCAGTTTTACTTTAGCCATTCAGACTTTTCATTTTGTGGCAGTCTCATGAAAGTCTACCTAATGAGTAACCATAGAAACTGTAATTTAGGTAAAAGGTAGGTCAGTAACTCTGATTTAGCTAAGTTTGTCTTTCTTAAAAGTTTTGGAGTCCTGGCTGAGGTTTGTCCTTTTCTTCAAGCTCTATCGATCTAATTCTGTCTGAGCCTTTCTTCACCGTTTGATGCTGGATTCTCTTTTCAGTTAATAGAGTGAATGATAACCACATCTGGAGTTCCAAAGAAATGTGTGTTTAAAAATCTGTGTGTGAGGGTGAAGACGATTCAGTTTCTCTGTCTGATCTTCCTGTGTTGCCAATAAATAATTTTTTGAGTAGAAAGCATGCTATATGGAGGCATATTTTGTCTAGGAACAGAGTCTATAGAAAAGAGCCAATGTAAAACTAATTGTTACAATGAGCTTACAAAATAACTTTGCTTTCCTTCAAATCCAGAGAGACGGACCTAAGAATGAACTTCACGTCAAACATCGCAATTCATTTATGAAAGATGAAGTCTATGTGTGCTCAAAACCTAGCAACCCTCCATTAGGAGTTCTTTTATTTATGAGCATCTTGGAGAGCTGTTGGCTAATGAATGCACACAGTCAACTAGCTGCTTATAGCTGTTAATTTTCTCTTATTGTTGGTATATATTAAGTGCATAAAGTAATGCCACCTTGACATTTTCGTTTGTGTGTATAATATATTTAGATTACAATCACTCCTTTTACCCCCGCCCGGTTTTTCTTCCCAATTCTATTTCCTCTTATGTAACAATCCTTGTGTTTTTTTAACAAATGAATTTATTTTCATTCATATAGCTTACATACATGAAAGAAAAATGCGTGATATTTGTGATGCTGAATCTGGCTAATTTTCTGCAAGATGACATTACATTGCATTTTTCTTCAAATGACACAATTTCACATTTTATGTTTGCATGAAAATCCTCTCTCTCTCTCTCTCTCTCTCTCTCTCTCTCTCTCTATATATATATATATATATATATATATATATATATATATATACATATATATGTATATATATATATACATATATATATATAAACTTATAATATTTTCTTTATCGATTCATCAGCTGACATACATCTAGGCTGATTCTGCAACTTGACTGTGCTAACTAGTATCATGATAAACAAGGATGTGGAAGCATTTTAATTGTGTATTTTGGAGTACACTAATAGCATTTTGTAAATAGCCTAACTTAAATATTCATTGTTACTTGTCTTTATAGTAAATTGTACCAATATTAAGTTATAAGTTTCTCGTGAAGTTTTCTTTCTGTTGCTGTGCTAAGCACCATGACCAAAAGCAACTTGGGGAAGAAAGGATTTATTTAGTCTATAGGTTACAGTCTCTTGATAGGGGAGCCCAAGTCAGGAATTTAGATATAAGAGCAGAGGCAATAGCAGAGGACTGCTGTTTTCTGGAGTGTTAGCCATAGCCTGTTCATTTTGCTTTCTTATACAATCCAGGACCATCTGCCCAGAGGTGGCACTGCCCACAGTGAGTTGGGTCCTCCAACAACTATCATTAATCAAGAAACTACACCATTGATTTTTTATAGGCTATTTAAATACAAGTTCTAGATGACCCTAGCTCATGTAAAATATCAAGGAAACAAAAACAAAAACAAATAAAACAAACAAAAACCCTAACCAACACAAGTCTATTTTTTATGTTTTCAATGTAAACATCCTTAAATGATGGTTTATACATTTTTTTTCTTTTATACATACCTTATGGCTTTAACAAACACCCTTCTTCTATTGCACATATTACTATTATCAATGGCTTTCTTATTATCATTTTTCCCTGATATTTTGTTGGATTCCCACTTAATTCAAGATGCCAAATTTTATAGTCTAAACAATGTGCTTCTCAAGTTTCCATGGATTTAATATTATAAATTTCATCCCTTTATTTGTGTGTGCATATGTTTGTGTGTTCATGTGTGTTGTGCTCTCACTCAAATGCCACAGCACATATGGAGGTCAAATGACAGCTTGCAGAGATTGGCTCTCTCCTTTGACCATGTGGGAGCCGGGATCTAACACAGGTCTTGAGTCTTGGTGCCCGGGTTCTTTACCTGCTCACCATCTTACTAGCCCTCCTGATAGATTTGATATAATTCTGATAAGGGGGATGATACACAAAGGTAGTTTATTGATTGGAGACATGAGTAAACTGTTGATATCCTTAGGGAAAGGATGAGAGTCCACTTCTTGTCATTGTCTCTTCTCCCCTGGATTATCCTTTGAGCACAAAAATGGCAGTCCGGTGCTTACAGTCCTCCTCATCACTTCCATTTCCCTGAGGGTACTCAGTAGGCTGACATTGGTCTAGCTCTAATTTTTTGTTTGCTTCTTTGTCTTTGTTTTTCATGTAGACATGCAAATGTCATATTATTTAGTATGGTTTAAAGTTAAGTAGCATGCCATATATATATGTTCAATTTCATTTTGTAAATAACTTTATTTCTAAGGTTTTCTTAGCTGTGCCAAGTAGCTACATTTTACCAACTCTTGCTATTCTCTAGAGCTTATAAGATTTTTTATGTTTTTGATTTTTTGTATTGTACATTAAAAGATTAGTTTTAAAATTTTCATACTATGTACTTTGATAATATTTTCTTTCTCCCGAGCTCTTCCAGGTTTCCCCATATACCTACCCAGCCATCTTCATGTTTATTATCTCTTTCAAAAATTTTTATGATTTTAATTATTAATTCTTTCTATGAAAGACCTATTTTGAGATTATTTTCTTAATGAAATTAATGCTTCAATCAACATCCCTGAATATCTACTGCTAACTTTAACTCATGTACACAAAATTCTTTTAGAATTATAACTTCTGGGCAATATGATATTAATTTAGTTCTTTAAGATGTTTTCAAACTGACTTCAACCTAGCATTTCTCTTCTCAATACATAAATAAGAATATCCAATTCCAATCTGTATAATTAAATATGTTTACATTGCATTGTATTGTGTAAATGTCATCTAATGAAGAAAGTATTCATAAGTTGCTGAATTGTATATAAACATTAGAAATAATAACTATTCTATTTCATCGGTTGGCATTTTTCCATTTAATGAGATGGTCACTGTTTTGTTTGTCTAGGATGTTTAATGTAATAAGTCAAAGAATTGTTGGATCTCTCTTCAGAATCCACCCTCCACAGTCTTTGTCATTCTGTGACATACCAGTACTGAGGCATTATTAGGCAGAACAACAGTACAACCTTGATATGGGCAGTGGAGCTTTTGTCACCTAAGATGTGGCCAATGATGCCCTTATAGAAGAATATGGTTGCCAAGGCTCTAGCCAGGAAGATTTCTATAGGGATGTTTTGTTGGAGATTTGTAAAATTACAATTATACAATAGGCCTTGCTTTCTTTATGCCACATCTGTTTTACATCTCTGAAGTAAAGATTAAATAGTTTTGAATGCGAAGTGCCAAGAGCCAATATCCTAACATCCAGCTATATTTTATCAATACATCTCACAGCGTTCCAGCACATCAGGGAATAATCTACCATTCCAAAAAGTGATAAGGATAAACTATACTGTACAAATGTTAGTAATGATGGGAAACTCATCACCTGGAAATAAAACTACAAGTGCAATATCTGTAACCAAGAATTTGGAAACTATTTAGCAGTTACAAAGCAGAAAGAAGTTAAGGCAGGCATAATAGCTCATTCTTGTATTTCCAACACTTGAGAGGATACAGCAGAAAAATGACCATGAATATGAAGTCAGCTGGTCTCAAGAAATGTAGATCACCCTACTTTACAGTGAGAATGTGTTGCAAAAGCAAAGAAACACCATCATCAAAAACAAACAAAATACACCTGAGAATCTTTACAAAATAAAGAATCTGGCAAAGCTTTTAACCATCCTTCAAATCTTATAAATTTCAATTTGTTCTAGGTTAAAAATCTTACTGATGTTGCAAACTTCGTGTTTCTTTTGAAATGCTTATGAGTATCAGGTACTGCAATGGAACAAAATTGTATGGATCTAAAAATGTGTCAAATAATTGTTAAAGCATTGTTTGATTCTAACTCAACACTAAAATTTTTATACTGGAGAGTAAAATTCAAATGTTGAGACTGTGGAAATGCTTTTAGTAATTATTCAATCCTTACTTAACACTGAAGAGTTTAAGCTTGAAAAAAATAACTTAACAGCAAAAAATAGGGCAAAGCCTCTGTGTTCACTTCTTCCTCAACATTAAACAATTCATACTCAAGACAACTTGAAATCCCAACACTTTGGGAAATAGAAGGCAAGGTGTTACCATGAGTTTGAGGCCAGCTTGGCTGACATAGTGACTTTCAGGCTACAGTGGCTTACGTATGGAGTCACATAATATTTTTGAAAGCGTAAGTTAATAAAAATATAGAAAAAGGTAAAAAATATTTATGTTGGAGAGAAATCTTACAAACTGAAAGGATTTTCCAAAGGATCTGACACTTCCTCGAAACATAATCAGAAATAAAGAATCCATATGAGAGATAGAAAGGTACACCAGGCACCGACGTTGAATGCCAGAATGTAGATGTAAAGAAGCGGTAGGATCTTTCATAAACAAAGCCACAAAACATGAGACAATAAGATGAACCCTAATGATATTCTGCTATACTCATGGGTCATTGCCTTAGGCAACCATCATCAGAGTGGCTTCCTCCTGCAGCAGATGGGAACACATACAGAGAGCCACAGCCAGGCATTACACTGAGAGACTTTGAACTACCACTTGATATGGATGGCTCCATCAAATATGTCACTTCAGCATTCAGGGAACTCTGCAGAAGAGAAGGTGAAAAGAGTCTAAGAGCCAGAGAGGATGGAGGACATCAGGAGAATATATTCCTCTAAAGCAACTGAGCAAAGCTCATATCAAAGGTCAGTCACAGAGACTGAAGCAGCAGGCACAGGGCCTGCATGGGTCTGCACCACGTCCACTGTGTATATACGATGATTCTAAGTTAGTATTACTGTGGGATTCCAGACTGTGTGAATGGGTGGATCTCTTACACGTGTGCCTTCTCTTGGAACTCTTCCCTCCTTTTGCATCTCCATGTCCAACTTTGATATGACAGTTTTTGCTTCATCTGAGTATAGTTTGTCATATTTAGTTGTTATCTCTTAGAAGCCTGTTATTTTCTAATGAAAGACAGAAAGGGAATGGATCCAGATGGGAGAGGAGGTGGGAAGAAACTTGTAGGTATAGAGGAAACGGAAACTCTAATAAGGATATTATGAGATAGTATGAGAAAAGAATCTATTTTTAACTAAAGGAGAAAAAAGCTATTTATACTGGAAACATGTTACAAATGTTAAGACTGGTTATATTTTGATCTAAATATACACAAAGAAATCAAGAATTCCTATAAACACATGGAATGTGGCAAAACTCTTGAGTTATTTCTCAAAGAAATGCAAAGACAAAGATAGAGCAGAGACTGAAGGAATGGCTGACCAGTGACTGGCTCATTCTGAGACCCATCCCAGGCACCAATCCCTGTCACAATTAATGATGCTATGTTGTGCTTACAGACAGGAGCCTAGCATGGCTGTACTTTGAGATAGCCTGCCCAGCAGCTGACTGAGATAGGAGCAGATAGATAGTTCTTACTACCAACTACTGGACTGAGGTTGGGGACCCCTATTGAAGAGTTAGGGGAAAGATTGAAGGAGCTGAAGGGGATGGCAATCCCACAGGAAGACCAACAGTTTCAACTACCCTTAATGCCTGGGAGCTCCAAGAGACTAAGCCACCAACAAAAGAGCATAAACATGCTGGTCCAAGGCACCTGGCATATATGTAGCAGAGGGCTGTTTTGTCTGGCTTCAGTGGGAGATCCTGCAGAGACTTGATGCAGGAAGGTGGGGAAATTATAGAACAGGGTGTCCCTCTCAGAGGCAAAGGGAAAGGGGATGGGGCAGGAACTCTGTGAGGTGGGACCAGGAGGGAGGCAGCATTTGGGATGTGAATAAATAAATAAATTTTAAAAAGACTATAGGTTTGTTATAAATTCTACTTTATTAAATCATGTCACCACTAAAAATAGTACATGAAACAGCTTCCTGAATCACTGTAGTCCGTGCTGTGAAATGCTGTACAGAGACTGTGTATATTATAGAGTAACTCTGTTTTAGGTAATTAAAGAAAATTTCCTCAAAATTATTGTCAACTTAAGCAACACTTACTGGCAAAATTTAAAGCAAAAGAGTACTTTTTCTGAATGTTATGAATATTTTATGACATCATTTGTGAATTACAAAATCTCACTGGTCCTATGCGCACGCATTGGACCCAACTGAAGAAAAACCTTGCAACTATAACAGTGTTCAGACTGTTCACCTAGCACCAGTTTACAAAACGTCAAGAATAACTATGATATAGCAACTAGAAAATCAGTTCTATCAGGATGGTGAAATACTCTAATTATATGTGCAGCATGTTGTTAGCAGAATAGAAAGCCATCCAGGTGGTAATTTGTCTCAAAGAGAATTTCTTAGGTTTCTGTTATTATGATAAAATACCCGACATAAATCAAGTTGAAGGAAGGAAGACTTTTTCTCCGCAACGGTGTTTTTATTTATTTAGAAATATTTGTTTGTGATAGTTTTTTCTCCTTATTGAAAACAGATTCTTTTCTCATGTAGCTTATCCTGATCACACGTTCTCCTCCTTCTACTGTTCCTAGTCCTTCCCTCCTTCCCTCTCATCCACATACATTCCCTTTTGTCTCTCATTATAAAAAAAAAAAAACAAGCTTCTAAGAGGTAACAACTAAATTAAACTAAAATATAATGAGAAAAATTTAAAACATCTCATCAAAGTTGAACAAGGCAACCAACAGAAGGAAAGGAGCCCAAGAGAAGGCCCAAGAATCAGAGACTCACTTGTTCACACACATAGGAGTCCTCTCAAAATATTAAACTGAACGTCATGGTGTATACACAGAGGACTTCCTTCAGACCCTTGCAGGCCCTGTGCCTGCTGCTTCAATCCCTGAGTTCAGAGGAGCTTTGTTCATGCTGACGTGCAGTGGCTTGTTCTCCTGGTATTCTCCATTCCCTGTTTTTTACACTCTTTCTGCTTCCTCTTCCATGGGATTCCCTGAGCTCTGAGGGGAAGAATTTGATGAAGACATCCCATTTAAAGCTGAATATTTCAAGATCTCTCTCTCTCTCTCTCTCTCTCTCTCTCTCTCTCTCTCTCTCTCAGTATATTGTCTGCTGTGGGTCTTTGTATGTGTTAGCATCTGCTGCTGGAGAAAGCCTCTTTGATAATGTCTGAATAAGGCATCAACCCATTAGTATAGTAGAGTATCTTTAGGAGTCATTTTTTTTGGATATTTTATTTACATTTCAGATGCCAATCCCTTTCCCCATTTCCTCTCCCTAGAAAACCCCTATCCCGTGCCCTCTTTTCCATTTGGCTTTTATACAATTTTTTAAAAATTTAATCAAGGGCTTTATAAGTATGGTAATGCTCAATCAGAAGTGTAACCTAATACCCAACCTAGCTATGTAAACTATCTTTGACTGGTGGAGACATGTGAACTTCTGCCTCCATACCCCTCTCTCTTTCTCTCTCTTTTTCTCTCTCATTACCTAGCTTCTCATCTACTTCATCTTCTCCTCTCCTTACTCCATCTTTTCCTCTCGGTGCTCCTTCCCCCTTAGCTCCTCCTACATATTACCCTTCCTGTTAAAATAATAGAATTGACGTCACAAATATTCCTATATTAATGTTCATTTTGATTAGAGACCTGTCGGCTCCTGACAGCTTCCTGTCTTGAATCCTAAGAAGAAATTGAGCATCCTTGGAGTTACTCCAGTTGTGGTGAGACAGCCACCAGGCAAGAATTGCCTCTTTCCATCTACAGACAAATTACTGTCCAGAAAAGGACACACTTGCAGAATAGTCGACTGATTATATCTGCCTAGACAGAGTAGCCAGCCCTTAATAATTCTGTAGCACTAAAGTCTGTCAGATGAGTTTGGGCCAGAAGGCTGAAGATTTGATGCTCCAACGTTCAGTAGTATAGGGGTTGTCCAGGTGTCCAGCGGTCTCTATAAATTGGCTAAGTTTTAGAAGCTATGCTTAGTGCTTCCTATAACTTAAGTTAATTTAGTCATTCTGGATTTCTGATGGCATTGAAGACCTATAGACTCATAGCCAATCCTGGCTATTTATCTTGAGAGAAAAGATCTGAGTGGATGGTTTTCAGCTGACATTCATTCTAAAGCCAAGAAAAAGCCAGGTTCAAAACTAAGTGTTCTAGTCAAGAGAGACGACAGAGGTTCTGGCTAGTCAACAAAAGGATGGACTGGGTATTAAAACTATCTTGTACCTCACTGGTACAAATAGGAATAATTATGCTCTAATTGTATTCTGAGAGAAAAGCTTTAGGAGTCATTTTATCATTATTTCGCTTTTTAAGACCAGTAGTATTTGGTTTTATCTTAGGACTCTGGGCTATCTAGAATCTGGTTTTTGGGCACCCAGGCAGTGTCTGGTATGGGTTGCATTTTATGGAGTTGGCCTGAAGCCAAATCAGACATTATTTTGCTATTCCCATGAGCTTTGTGTTAGTATTGCCCTAGCATAGTTTTCAGGCAGGGAAGAATAAATCAAAGGTTTTGTGGGTGGGCTGACATTTATGTTTCTGTTTTGGAATACTGCAGAGTACCTTCTTATACAAACTAGAAGTTAGGAATGAAGGTTCTATGTATGAACCAGCTTGACCTCTCCATGTTTAATTAAATTTGTGTGCATTGTTTTCAGCAATGGAACCTTGATACCAGTATTTGGAGAGCAAATTGTTATGGCAACATCCTGGGTTTGGGAATTTCCATGGGACTCTTTTGTCCAACAATTCAAATTGATGTAACCAAGTCCAATGACTGGAAGCTTCATTTGGTGACAAGAGATGGCCAGTTGGAACTCTATCTCCACCATTATTTGGAGATTTCATTAGAATTGCCTTAAAATATTTCAGGAAGTTTCCACAGCACTAGGTTTCCATACTACTAAATTGCCTCTCGGTCCTAGCTGCCTTTCCCCATATTTCCTCCACTTCCCCATCTGTTCCTCCTGGTTCAGTCTTTCCTACCCCAAGTCTACTGATAAAATATATTCTATTTCCCACTCCTAGGGAGATCCATATTTTCCCCCTAGTACCTTCCTTTATATACAATCTCTCTTGTTCTATGGACTGTAGCTTGGTTATCATTTAGTTAATAGCTAATATCTGCATACAAGCAAATGCAGACCACATTTATCTGTCTGGGTTTGTGTTGCCTAATTCAGGATGATTTTTTTTCTCTAGTTTCAGAAAGAATGGAAGATTATTTTTGACTTAGTATTCCAAAGGTTTCTGTCCATGGTCATTTTGTCTTGGTCGTTTTTGTACGTTGTGGCGAGGCTCAACATTCTGAAAGATGTATTTGTCATTTTTCTGTAGCTTTCATAAAACAGCATGACTATGGCAACTTATAGAAGAAAGAACTTATTTGGCCTTACAGTGCCACAGGACTAAAAGTGCGTTATGCCAGGAAGTCATGGCAGCAAGTGCCAGACAAGACGGCAGGAACAGGAAGCTAGGAGCACTAAACAGAAAGTGAGCCAGAAGTGGGTCAAGTCTTGAAATTCTCAAAGTGGCATATCCCCCCACCCATTAAAGCTGCACATCCCCACAAGCTCTCCAAACAGTACTCCCAACTAGGGATCAAGTTTTCAAATGCCCGAGTTTGTAGGAACAGTTATCACTCAAATCTTCACAACACAAAAGAGTTTCATAGAACAAAACTGCTCACACTATGTTTTTTAAAAAGGAAGGAAGGTACCTGGGAGAGAGGTAGAGAGAAAGGAGTGATCTCAGCATACCATTTAAGGAAATGCCATCAATGACCTACTTCCTCTCACTTGGCCCCACCTTCTGCTGTTTCCATGATTTCATACTAGTGCAATTACTTGAGATCATTAAAATACTGCAAGAGAACTAGAGGTAGAGTTAACAAGATTTATGGATAAAAATGATGAAGCATGATGTGTGTATCAGCATAATAACATTTTCTTGTCATATTAGTTATAAAATACCCAGTAGATGACAAGATAAACATGAGCTAGGACAATTGGGAAATATTTTTCAGAATAGGAAGTAATATTAGGGTATAAAGAGATGAAAGGTGAGGAAAACACTGGCACCTTAAGTTCACAGGACAGTGAAAAGCATGGTAGGAATAGAGACTTTTGTGTGCTGCAGAAATAGAATTCCTATTACTAGAAATGATAGTCAAGAACTAGTTAATTTTGGATGAATGTAACAGACTTATGCAAATGATTTAAAATAAGGATTCTAGATGACTAGGCAGTGCCTGATGAGAAAGAGGGACACACACACACAAACACACACACATACACAAACAGAGAGAGGGAAGAAAGAAGGGAAGGAGGGAGGGAGGAGAGAGAGAGAGAGAGAGAGAGAGAGAGAGAGAGAGAGAGAGAGAGATTTGTATTTTTTGAGACAAGGTCTCTCAGTAGGACTTGTAGTTTGTTGAGTGGGTTATTCCAGTGAGTTATAGATACTGCCTCCATTTCCCCAGTACTAGGAATATAGGTGGCTTTTTACATGTATCCTGGGACTGAAACTTAGGTCCTCATGATTGCAAATCACACATTTTTCTTGATTAAACTATTTCCTCAAAAGTGATGTTTTTAAATTTTTTAAAAGAATTTCATATGCTAGCATGGCATTTATATCATTCTTCCTCCCTTCTCAATCTAACTCCTTCTGTCTCTCTCCCACCATTAAATAGATGCTTAAATTATAATTCTTACATACACATGTATCTTGTGTTCATGTGTTTGTGTGTGTGTGTGTGTGTGTGTGTGTGTGAAGTGTGCATATGTTTATAGATACAATGTTGATTATTCAGTGTTGTTCATATGTGTTTATGGTTGACTTCTTATCAGGGAGCTCAACCCTGGAAATCACTAATTCTCCCACTCTCCACAACCATTAATATTCTTGTCACTCTTCTTCTAGAGATAAAGCCTTGAATACATTTCATCATCCATGTTATCATGACAGTTGTCATTAGGCAGATCTTAACATCAGGGATTGCTAAAATTACTTTGTTAAGAACTGATGCTTTTCTGACAATAGAATATGTTTCGCTCTTAATCTTCCTTTCACTACTCACCATAATACATGGAACAAATACACAATAAAATAAAGAGTAAAAGCATTGCATATGGGGGCTAACATAGTTCATAGCTCTCTGTGGATCATAGGTATATAGCTAATCTACACATCCTGGCACATAAGTAAAAACATATGGTTTCCCACTGTCCTATAGTTTATCACATTTAATATCCGTTCTAAAAATTCACTTGACTAAAATTAGCCTCAATATGCTTCCCCCTCCAAATGTATTTTTAAAATCCACCGAACAATTACTCTCTTACTTCCATGTCTTCACTTCAGTCACATGCCCTTCTATTCCAACTATGTAGACTAACTCACCAAGGTACTGGGTTAATTCTTTTCTTCTTCCAGCTTCCGAAAATAGCACTGATTTAGTCAAACCAGCATAAGAGCATAAAATCTTTGTTGTGTGGGGTGCAGACTATAGCACTGTTGCTCCATGTTGGCTTTGGCTGTTTTTGTCTGCTTCTAGATGAACAGAATCTAGCTACTATATTAACTAGCAAGTCTTCCTAGACTCTAGGCATATTTATTTGTACCAGGAAAGAAATGATGTATACAACAAACTTTGCATGTATGTCCACCAAGAATAAAATATCTTCCGTGGGGTTTGTGAAACTGAAGGCAAGTAGATAAACATTCCAGCTCTGCTAAGTGCTTTTCATTTATCTGGAGCAATGCAATGGCAGCAATATTTTTCCCTGAGGTACTTATCAATGCATTTCATCTGTATCCATTATAAATACTTTAAATACTTTTTCAAGTGGAAATCAAAGGCTCCTTCCTGCATTATAAGAATTGAAACAATCCTGGGTAGATTTTTTTTTTATAGATATAAGAAATACAAATAGAATGAGTAAAAAGTAAGATTCCCCCCCTAAATCTCACCTATTTTAATACAATCTGAAGTCTTGGTTAACCATTCCAAAATAAGCTCTCAGAAATTACTCTTAGCTTCTTAATTACAAGAACAATGGGGTGCCAGGCTTTTTCTAAATTGAACACTCATAAGAAGAGGTTTTTTTTCCTTTTGGGAAACAATAAAGGCATTTTTTCTTTTCATTTCACCATCCGCTCATTTCATTGCCTTCACAGAATATCTGGAATTGCTAATCATGGAAGATTTGAAAATTTTAGAAGATATAAAAGTAACAACAACAACAATAATTCTTCCCAGTTTGTTTCATACTTTATGGTATGATTGAGACTACATGAATTTCATTCTCGAGTTCAACTTTTCTCTTGAATCTTGTTGCCTGTGTAGTTGAAGGAACTAAAGAAACCACTTAAAAGAAACATGTATACAAATATACTCATTTATTAGCATCATTCATATGAACTAAGTTTTCTAAATCAAAAAATATGGAAGGAGAGAACTGAGTCCTGAAAGCTGTCTTCTCATAAATAAATAAATAAATAAATAAATAAATAAATAAAAGATAAAAGTGCTTTTTAGCTATCAAATTGTGACTATGTATGTAAAGTTATTATTCATTAATAATATGATTTGTGTTGAGGTGGTAACCATTAGCATTAGAATGGGAAAATTTTATTAGGTTAATAAAATTCTGCTATTTCACTTGTCTATTTGTTTGTATGGGATGCAACATACTGAGATAGATATTGAAGGCTCAAGAGTGGGTAATACATTTACAGTACGTGATCTCAAGGAGTGTATATTTACTGGTGGCACCCAGAAATACACATGTGCTTGTAATACTATAGATGGTGATACAATAGTCAGCATCTAATAGAGTCTAGAGCAATTCTCAACCTGTGGGTTGTGACCCATTTATGGGTCTACGACCATCAGAAAACACGGATGTTTAATAATTGGAGTAAAATTACAGTTTTGATGTGGCAAGAAAAATAATTTTATGTTTGAGGGTCACCACAGCATGAGGAAATGAGGAATTGTATTTAAAGGGTGCAGCAGTAGGAAGGTTGAGAAGCACTGCTTTAACTACCCTACAGTATCTGAAGATAAAGAATGGCCAGGGAGAACATCAAAGTTGCAAGAAGAATGACTGCAGAAACCTTTAGGTAAGAGAGACAATGGCTGTTCTGTGAAATGAAAGTCTATATTTCTTTCCAGTGTAGACTGTCATGTAAAAGAACCAAAAAGATTGCCCAGTATCAAACAATTTTAAGTAGTAACAAGTGATGACAAAAGTGTAACAAAAGAGAAATTATTTTATAATAATGGAAGGAAAATAAATTGGTATAAGTATTATGGAAAACAATATGGATAACATTCAGAAGATGTGAAATAGAACTGCCATATGATACAGAAATTCCTGTTCTTAGTATGTATCCATAGGGTATGAAATCAGTAATTTTTAGAGGTATTGTTAGACTTCTGATATATTCACACTATGATGCCATTACTTGCAATGGTGTAATAGTTGGGGACATTTGGAAGGAAGTAATCCTTTGATGGCATGCCTTTGGGGCTAGTCATTGCTCTGTTGCCCCCTTATCTTCTCTCTGTGTCCTTTCCTTCACAAAATGAAGACTTTCCTCCACTTAACAGACACTATGATGCCATGAAAATGTCTTGGTCCAAGTAATCATGAACTGAATCTTGTGAAACTAAGCCAAAAATGCTTCCTTTTAATAAATTATTTAAGCCATGTATTTCATAATAATGATTATTAAACAGAGTAACACACATCTTCCAGGATCTCTACTGGAACTAAAATATAAATTTTAGTGTATTTTGAATGTGTTATTTTCTGTGTAAATAAAATAAAAATAATTTACTAGTTCCTAAAAAACTTGACCACCTACTCTGTGTCAGAAAACTTCAAAAATCATAGAGGTAAATAGTTCTTGAAATAATGATATTGAGGTTCTTGTGTAGTAGAAAAAATATAGCTTCAGAGTTTGGGCCATTGTGCTTGAAGACAAAGGGCTAATTATGTTTATGTCATATTTGGCTCTCTCCATATTTTTCAAGGCATAACAGCTGAAAACAACCCCATGCACATAATTTTCTGTCCAGAAATGTCAATTCTCAGCCCTAGTGAATGGTGCTGTTATGCCCATAGGTATCCAGATACCTCTAAAAATTACTGATTTCATACCCTATGGATACATACTAAGAACAGGAATTTCTGTGTTATATGGCAGTTCTAGTAAAGAAAATTTCCTTAACCTAAAGAAAGAGATGCCTATAAAGGTACAAGAAGCTTACAGAACACCAAACAGATAGAACGAGAAAAGAAAATTCTTCTATCGCATAATAATCAAAACACTAAATATACAGAACAAAGAAAGAATTTTAAAAGCATCAAGGGAAAAAGGCCAAATAACATATAAAAGTAGACCTATCAGAATCACACCTGATTTCTCATAAGAGACTCTAAAAGCTAGAAGGGCCTGGGCAGAGGTCTTGCAGACCCTAAGAGACCACAGATGTCAGCCCAGACTATATAATCTGTTTCTACTAACCTAGAAGCACTACAGAGGATACAAGGAGGAAAACTCCAACCCATTGAGCCAAACTGTGTTAAAGAAAACACGAGAAATAATTTTACAGCATTAAAACCAATAGAAGAAAACCATACACATACACACAACACACTATTTTTCTTTCAACTACTGTAACATCACAATAACAGAAAGTAAAATTCATTGATCTTTAATATCTCTCAACATCTATGTACTCAATTCCCTGGTAAAAAGACACAGACTAACAGAATGGATGCATAAACAGAATTAATCTTTCTTCTGTGTACAAGAAACACATCTCATCAATAAAGATAATAATAATTATCTTATTATGAAGGGCTGGACAAAAGGTTTTTTTCAAGCAAATGGACCTAAGAAACAAGCTGGAGTAGCCATTCAAATATCTAATAAAATAGACTTTCAACTGAAAGGAATCAGATGTGTCAGCAAGGAAACTTTATACTCTTCTAAGGAAAATTCCACCTAGAGGAAATCTCAATTATGAACATCTATGCCCCAAGGTCAAGGGCATCCACATTCATAAAAGAAACATTACTAAGTTTTAAATAACATATCAAACTCCACACATTAATAGGGGGATACTTCAAAACCCTACTCTTACCAATGTACAAATCATTGAGACTGAAAATAAACAGAGAAATAATGAAGCTAACAGAGGTTATAATTCAAAATGATCTAACAGATATCTATAGAACATTTCATCTATACACAAAAGAATATAACTTCTCAGCACCTCATGGAACCTTTCCCAAAACTGACCATATAATTGGCCATAAAGCAAGCCTCAACAGAAACAAGAGCATTTTAATAATCTCATGCATGTCATCAGATCACAATGGATTAAAGATGGACTTCAACAACAAAAGAAACAACAGAAAGCCTACTGAACAACTCTCTACTCAGTAATCACTGGGTCAGGGAAGAAAGAAATAAAGGCTTTCTAGAATTTAATGAAAATTAAGGTACAACATACCACAACTTATGGGAAACAATGAAAGCATTGCCAAGTGGAAAGTTCATAGTACTAGGTGCCTTCATAAAGAAATTGGAAAATTCTCATACTAACAAAACTACATCTGAGGGCTCTAGAAAAAGAAAATCAAACACACCCAGGAGGAGTAGATGGCAGGAAATAAACTCAGAGGTAAAAACAATAAATTAGAAACAAAGAAAACAGTACAAAGAATCAATGAAATTAAGAGCTGGTTCTTTGAGAAAATCAACAAGATAAACATACTTTTAGCCAAAATCACTAAAAGGCAAAGAGATGGTACCCAAATTAACAAAATCAGAAATGAAAAGGGAGACATAGCAATGGACACTGGGGAAATTCAAAGAGTCAATAGGTCTTAATTTAAAAGCCTGTACTCTACAAGATTGGAAAATCTAAATGAAATGGACTATTTTCTTGACAGATACCAATTTGCAAAGCTAAATCAAGGTCAGGTAAACGTTCTGAATAGTCCTATAACCTCTAAGGAAATAGAAACTATCTTTAAAAGTTTCCCAAACAAAAAAGCCATGTGCCAGATGGTTTTAGTGCAGAATTCTACCAAACTTTCAAAGAGGAGCTAATGCTAATACTGTTCAAACCATTCCATAAAATAGAAACAAAAGGAACATTGCCACACTCATTCCATGAATTCACAGATACCACACAAAGACCCAAACGAAGAAAGAAAATTTCAGACCCGTTTACTTTATTAACATTGATGTAAAAATACTCAATAAAATACTCAGAAGATTATGTAGGCTTATTGCCAGGGAAGAAGGAATGGTTAAATATATGAAAATCCATCAAAGTAGTCCACCATATAAACAAACAAACAAACCAATCCAAAACCAAATGATCAGCTCACTAGATGCTTTAAAAGCACTTGACAGAATCCAACACCCCTTTATGTTAAAAGTCTTGGAGATAGCAGGAATGCAAGGTGCATGCCTAAAGACAACAATGGCATAGAACAAGCCCATAGCCAACATCAAATTTAATGGAGAGAAGCTTAAAGCTCTCCCCTATCCCCCTATCTCTTCACTATAGTATTTGAATTTCTAGCTAGAGTAATAAAACTACTAAAGAAGATCTAGGGGAAACAAATGTGGAAAGAAAGTAGTAAGAGTATTGCTATTCACAGGAGATATGATAGTATACATAAGTGACACCAAAATTTTACCAGAGAACTCCTGTAGCTGATAAAGAACCTTCAGCAAAGGGGCTGGATACAAAATTACCTCAAAGAAATGGGTAACACTCCTCTACACAAGTGATAAACAGGCTGAGAAAGAAGTTAGGGTGACAGTACCCTTCACAAATAATATAAAATAACTTGGTGTAATTTAAACCAAGCAAGTGAAAGACCTGTATAATAAGAAATTCAAGGCTCCATAGAAAGAAATTGAGGATGACATCAGAGGATAGAACTATCTCCCGTGCTTATGGATCAGTAGGGTTAGCATAGTAAAAATGGCCATCTTACCAAGCAATCTACAGATTCAATGAAATCCCTATCAGAATTTCAACACAAGTCTTTATAGACTTTGAAAGAACAATTGTCTATTTCATGTGGAAGAACAAAAAAATGCAGGATAGCTAAAACAATCCTGAAAAGTAAAGGGATTTCTGGAAATATCACTACCCCTGACTTTAAACTGTACTATATAGAGCAATAGTAATAAAAAGTTCATGGTATGGCTATAGAAATAGACAAGTGGATTAATGGAATTGAATCAAAGACCCAGAAATAAACCCACACAAATACAGACACTTGATTTTTTTTGACTATGAAGTCAAAACTATGCAGTGGAAAGCAGAGATCATCTTCAACAAATGGTGCTGGTCTGACAGGATGTCTGCATGTAGAAGAATGTAAATAGAGCCACATTCATTACCCTGCACTAATCTCAAGTACAAATGGATCAAAGATCTCAAAGTAAAACAAGATAGACTAAATCTAATTGAGCAGAAAGTGGGAAACAGCCTTGAACTCTGGTACAGGAGACAACTTCCTGAAAAAAAAATCATCAAAGGCTCAGGCACTAAGATCAAGAAAAATGGGATGACATGAAACTGAAAAGCTTTGGTAAATCAAAGGATACCATCATTAGGACAAAATGTCAGCCTACATGTTGGGAAAAGAGCTTTACTAACCCTACATCTGATAGAGGGCTAATATCCAAAATTTATAAAGCACTCAAGAAGTTAGACAACAGCAATCCGAATAACTCACATATTAAGTGGGATACACAGCTAAACAGATTTCTCAACAGAGGAGTCTCAAATGTCTGAGAAGCACCTAAGGAAATGTTCAAAGTCAGCTGGGAAGAATCCAGATGACCTTCAACAAAGGAATAGATATAGAAAATGTGATACATTTACACAATGGAGTATTACTCAGCTATTAAAAACAACAAATTTGTGAAATTCTTAGGCAAATGGATGGAACTAGAAAATATCATCTTGAGTGAGGTAACCCAATCACAAAAGAACACACATGGTATGCACTCACTGATAATTGGATATTAGCCCAAAAGTTTACAATACCCAAGATACAACTCACAGACCACACGAATCTCATGAAGAAGGAAGAAAAAAGTGTGGGTGCTTCAGTCCTTCTTTGGAGTAACAAAATACTCATGGGAGCAAATATGAAGACATAGTGTGGGGCAGAAACTGAAGGAGGGATCCTCTGAAGACTGTTCCACCTGAGTATCCATCTCACGTGCAGTCAGCAAAGGTAGATGCTGATGTGGTCACCAGGAACTGTGTGCTGACAGGAGCCTGATATAGCTGTCTGCTTAGAGGTCTGCCAAACCCTGACATATACAGAGGTGGATGCTCACAGCTAACCATTGAACTGCTCATGGGGTTCCCAATGGAGGAGTTAGAGAGAAGACTGAAGGAGCTGAAAGGGTTTGCAGCCCCATGAGGAAAACAACAATACCAACCAACCAGAGCTCCCAGGGTCTAAACCACCAGCCTGGGAGCACATAGGAAGGGACCCATGGCTACAGCTGTATATGTAGGGGAGGATGCCCTTATTGGACATAGGTGGGAGAGGAGGTCCTTAGTCCTATGAAGGCTGGATGCCCCAGTGTGGAGGAATTCGAGGGTGGGGAGGTGGGAGTGGGTGGGTGGGGGAACATCCTCATAGAAATAGGAGGAGGGAGGATGGGATAAGGTGTTTTGGGGGGTGATGGGGAAAGGGGATTGCAAACTTTGTACAACCTCTCTTGAAATCAATTTGGTAGTTACTCAGAAGATTAGGAATAGTTCTACCTCAAGACCCAGCTATACCACTTCTGAGCATATACCTAAAACATGCTCCACCATCCTAAGGATACTTGCTGAACTATTTTCATATCAGCTTTATTCATAATAGCCAGAAACTGGAAACAACATAGTCGTCCCTCAACTGAAGAAAGAAAATGGGTAAAGAAAATGTGGTTCATTTACACAATGGCATACTACTCAGCCATTAAAAACAAGGACACCATGAATTTCACAGGTGAATGGATGAATCTTGAGCATGTCATTCTGGGTGAAGTAACCTAGACCCAAAAGGACATGCATGGTAACTACTCACTTATAAGTGAATATTAGCCATAAAGTACAGGATAACCATGCTAAAATCAATAGACCCATAGAAACCAAATAACAAGGAAGGCCCAAGGGAGGATGGTTTAATGTTTCTCAGAAGGGGAAATAACATAGATATTAGAGGTTGATAGAAAGATGAAACTGGGTGGAAGAGGGAATGGGGAGGGGAGTACATCAGGGGAGGCTATATCATATTTAGGGGGAGCAGGAGAGAGAGAAGGGAGATCAGAGTTGGGGGGGAAATCTCTAGGATGTGCCTGAGACCTGGGTTGGATGAGTCCCCAGAGGATCTTATGGGGGCGACTCTGAGATTCCTAGCAGTGGGGGATATGGATCCTGAAGGTGCCACTTCCCATAGCCAGGCAGGACTCCCAATAGAGGGATAAGGATAACGACCCACCAAACCTTCCACCCAAAATGTGTCTTGCCTACAAGATATACAGGGACAAAGATAGAGCAGAGACTGAGGCTATGGCCTACCAATGACTGGCCCAAATTGAGATCCATTCCACAGGCAAGAACTGATCCCTCATACTATTAATGATACTCTATTATGTTTCATGTAGGAACTTAACATGTCCTCTGAGCGGCTCCACACAGCAGTCAATGGAAAGAGATGCAGAGACTGACAGGCAAACATTAGCTTGGGAGTCTTATGGCAGATTCCTTGGGAGAAGGATTGAGAGTCCTGAAGAGTACAGGCACTTCACAGGAAGACCACCAGAGCCAACTAACCTGAATCCTTTGGGGCTTCCAGAGACGGAATCATCAACAAAAGAATGAGCACTGGCTGGACCGAGGTCCCCTGCACATATGTAGCAGATGAACAGCTTCAGTTTCATGTGAGTCTCCCTATATCTGGAGCAGGGGCTGTCCCTAAGCTTGTTGCCCGTGAATCCAGGCCCTTAATTGAACTGTCTTGTTTGGCCTCAGTGGGAGAGGATGTGCCTAGTCCTGTATCAAGTTGTTGTGCGGTGCTGGGGTGAGGAGGTGGTAGGGCATCCTACCCCGAGGGAAGGTGGAAATGGGGAGGAACTCGTGAGAGGTGTAACTATGAGGAGAGGAGGTACTATTATTGTGTTGTTATGTGAATAAATAAATACATTAATCAAAATAGATGATTGGAATTATTTCTTAGAAAATTTAGATTTTGGATTTACTGTTTAAAAGTGCTAAATGGAGTATATATGTTCAAATATCTAAAAGAAATCGTGTGTGCATGTGTGTGCGTGTGTGTGTGTGTGTGTGTGTGTGTGTGCGTGTGTGTGTGTGTGTGTGTGTGTGAAGTATGAAAATAATAGCTCACTAAACTGAGAGAGCAACAAGAATATACAAATTCTTTAAAAGTTATAGAAATGTTAGGACATAAACACATGGGAGTTGAGGTCTAGCACATTGCAGGTCCCTTGATTTGAGCCCTAGTTGCACCCTCAAAAGAAAAGACAAAAGGAACACATAATAATGAAAAATCATTAGCGTGGTCTGTATTGGTTTTTTCATGCTGACAGATAAAAGCTTACAGACTGAGTGGCTTAACAAACAGATTTATTTATTTATTTTTTTGCATGCATGGAGGCACAAAGACTAAAGTTAAGCTGCCAGTAAAATCTGTTTTTCCTGAGATTTCTATCCTGGCACAAATTTCAGTCTTTAAATCTTTAGAACCTACAAGTCTCTTATTCTGTGCACACATGCTGTGTGTGACAGTGTAGTCACGTATACGTGTAGCTTACCTAGATTGTTAAAAAACATGCTAAAGCTCTTCAGTGTGCTCCTGAAATTATAATTTCGTTCTTTTAAAATTTCTTACTAGCTGTTTGCTCCAACTGTTATCATTGCCTTAGACAGATAGAAAATTTAAGCAGTAGGCACTGATGGTTTTCAGTAAATACCCTAGGAAAATGAAAGTTATTAACAGGCGACTTCAAGACAAGTCAAGTGAAGAAAAAGCCCTTTAAGCAGGGTTTCTAAGTAACTTTCAGACAGGTCCAATCATGCTCAGTAATGGGAAAGTAATCAGTGGTCGGAATGCTATTCTGACTCTTCCTGTGGCTTCTAGAGAGAAAGCGAAAGGATTAGGGGAAGTAAAATTGGCACAAGTTTGCCATGCTTCTTGTTTTGAAGAAATACTACTGAGATTTGCAGGTTTTGTTAATTTCAAAATTAGCTTTTGAAAATGTTGATGTTGACAGTTTCTTTCTGTTATCTAGTCACTTTCAGAGGCAGGGGAAGGTAATTTCAGGGTCTTGACATTCTCATATCTCTTGACGTTATTAATCTGATGACATTATTACTTTCCCTGAGTTCTGGTTTAGGACAGCTGTGATCATACCAGCTATTTCTTATGATTTCAGAAAGTTAGCGACATTAATTTATAGCTTATTATATGATAATCTTGGAGAATGTAGTGTAGGTTTAATTTTTGGTTTTGTTTTGCTCTGTCTTGGGATTTTTTGGGTAGTTTTAAATACATATTAATTAAAATAGAATTATATCACATTTTCCTTCTCTTTCTTCCCTCCAAATCCTCCTAGGTACATCCCTCTATGGCTTCTCATGCTATCCCAACTCTCAAACTGATAGTCAATTTTTCTAGTGTGTGTAAATATATAAATATAGCCTGCTGAGTTTGCGCTCTCTCTCTCTCTCTCTCTCTCTCTCTCTCTCTCTCTCTCTCTCTCTCTCTC
>JANHMN010000005.1:34738609-34757773 GCA_030674055.1 Rhabdomys pumilio | reverse complement strand
CTCTCTCTCTCTCTCTCTCTCTCTCTCTCTCTCTCTCTCTCTCTCTCGTGTGTGTGTGTGTGTGTGTGTGTGTGTGTGTGTGTGTATCAAGGCTGATCACTTTGTATTGGTAACCAGTAAAGGGAAACATCACAAGAGGAGGTTAATTCTCCCTCTCACAACAGTCATTAGTTAACTATAGTTCATAGCCTAGAGATGGAATCCTGAGAATTTATTTTCTTCCTGGTTAACATTTTTGTTGTTATTACCTTTTTCCAGGTTTTGTTTATGGAGATATTTCTAACAGAGGCAGGCATACAATAGGCTTCCTGGCATTCTGGCTCTTACAGTCTTTCTGCCACATGTTTATTAAACACTTATTATGTACCAGATTCTGTTCTGGGGACATAGTTTGGTACCTTTGGATTGCAAAAGAGCATGGGCACCAGTACCACTATGTAGTGAGTTATAAAACAAGGACATGAATTTTGGCAGAGGATATGTAATAGAGCTGAGGGAGAAAATAGAGATAAATATTGTCATATTTCATCATATTTATGTACAAAATACTAAATAGGAGAGCTATATCATACTACATTCCCAGAAGGCTTTAGCTGAAGTGGGGATAGAATGTTCTAAGAGGCAGATCTGATGGTTAACTACAAGAAAATAGTGTTCTTCAGGCACAACAGGGAAGTTGTACATATGCACTCAGCAGTTGAGACTGTATGCACAATGCCAGTTCAAGTTTAAGGTAGACAAAATCTGATCTTGAAGATGGGGTGGGCAAGAAGTCCAACCCTCAGCTGTGGAGCTATTGGTAACTAATGGCTGCTAGAAAAGGAAGAGTTTGTTTTCTTTAAGGCTGTAACTACTAGTAGGTCCAATGGATGGTCATACTCCAAAGAATATATATGGGCATCATAAATTGGACTTAATGGATTTAAAAATATGAAAACACAAAGTTATGTAGGTATAAAAAGAAGTGGATTGGGGAAGGTTTGGGCAGAGTAGATGAATATAATTAAAATGAGTGTATGAAATTTCAAAGGATTGATAAAATAACTTTGAATAATTCAAAGATAATAAGGAAAAATTAAATTGCCAAAGATAAATATATAAGAGGACTTATTTGAGGAAATATAAACAAATTGTAACTGATGGCTGGGGAAGACAAAAGACAATTTTTTATCATACCTCAAATGATCACATTCTTACTACTGTGAGCATCCCTGCATACTTAGCAGAACTCCATCCCTTCTGATATCCAGAAGCATCACTACACTTCCTGATCTTGACTCAGGCCATAAAAGGACACAGTGTAAGAAAAAATGGTCTTCTCTCAGCTATGTAAAATTCATAAAATAAGCAGTTCTTATGGTATGGTTTATGGGAAAACACAAGAGGTCTCACATAAGACTTTTGAAGCCATCGTTAATTTCACTCCATTTTTTTTTCTGGCTTACAATGTCTCGTTTCATTACTCAGCTTTCTGTAAAGCACCTGTCCTCTAAATGACAATGTCAGTGAATAAAGAATAATTCCAAACCATATACTGCACAATTGTTTAAAGTGTTGAAAGATATCAAGTACACTGTAATAGAAAATATTTTTTACACATGAAGAAAACTGAGATTCATAGGCATTAAAATGATGATGGATGACATCAGAAGAGATTCCTTGTTTTTGTGTTCGTCCTGCAGTCTGTGCTTTCCATGAGGGTTCTTGTGGATTATTCACACCCAACTAGGTGGGAGGCCTCAGGAGGTGGTGAGTTTTCCAAGAGATGCGCAGGGTGCTGAGAGTTCCAATGGGATGGCGTTATATGGGTGGAGAGCTTATTGCTGGCAAAAGATTTAAATGTTTGTCAAAAGAGGCTGTGGAGGCCTTAGGAATAGGCTTTTAGTGAAACGTAGTAAAAGAGAAACATTTTGAGGGAAAAGGAGAATAAATTACAAGAGAAATCAAAGAAGTTTTTCCTGGTGATTAGAATACAAGAAGTTCTTCGTGTGTCTTTGAGGGGAGCTATTTTAAGGTTTTTTTTTTCAAGTATTAATGATATTCAATAATGGATTTCAATATGATATTTACATACACGTGTATAATATACTTTGATCATATTTACTTCACACTAACCTCTTTAGTCTACCTCCTGCTGCTGATGCTTTACTTCCTACTATCTCCAACACTAAGTACCTTGTCTTCAGAAGAGAGGGGCATTGTGAGCTACTTTCTCTTCCATGAAGTAAGCAAGGCTTCTGTGCCATGACCACTACTTTCCTTGCACTCCACCTTCCACCTTTCATCCCCTGCAGCTAGGAAATGTCTTCTGCCTCCTCTTCAGTGATGTTCCCGAGGTCTTGAAGGAGGTGACATAGGTGTTCCGTTTAGGGCTGGACATTAAGCATGTACTCATTCTCTATGTGCTGACGAGTTTTGAATCTCTTGCAAGCATTTCACAGTATTAAAATAAGACTCCCTGAGCAAAGCAGCACTAATCTATGTGCATCAACCTAAATATTTAGAATCCAATTTGATAGACACAGGCCCACTAATCAAAACAACAGTATTATCTTACCCATTATTGTGTTTAGTTGGGGGACATGGTATTATGGGTTTCAAACTCGTTCACGATCCCCCTTCAATTTTGCAGCAAATTTTAATGCTCAGTTGGTGTCAAATAGATCAAGTTGATTAATATTATTATGGAAATATTCTATACTTTAGGAATTTATTCGTTATATCACTTTATTAAAAGGACTATACAAATCCTTCTCATTTTAGATTCATCAAGTGTTTTGGTTTTACTTCACGTTTCTTGAAGCCCTGTTTGTTATTAGCTGCACACACAGAATTGTATGTTCTTGATAGTTTGTGTGATGCCATTCTGAAGTGTACAATTTTATATTGAGAATGATATTTTTCAGTGTACTTTGCTAATTACTTAGCATGCTGGCTTTGTTTTGCTTAGTGCTTTTCTTATAACTTCTCTTTTATTTTTGCACCGCTTGTGGCTTCATATTTGAAAGCTGTATTTGTTACCATGCAGAGTTTTAGTCTCCCATTTTGGTAAGTCTGACATTTTACTTTCAGCTACACTGCTTAATTCACATACATCCAAATCATCTGTTTGTTCTCCAGCCTAGCAGCATTTTTCCGGGACTGTTTATTCTTTGTGAGTTCCTCCCTTTTCTCCCTTGACATTTGTCATTGGTTATGCAGTATTTCATTGTATCTCTTCTCCGAACTAAATTGTGCAATTTTGTATTATTTTATATATAGCATTCGGCTTTAATTTATTGAACATCTAATCAAATAACTTTGTACAATTTGATAAAAAAATTCAGATAGCTTTCAACAGAAAAGCTTCATGTAGATCATATTCTTTCTGTTCTCAAAGGCATACATTTAAAAAATTTAATTTATTTATTCATTCTCTTTAGATAAGATACACAGATTTATTTTTCTCTTTAATCAAATGAATAATCTTTATAAAACAAAGCAATACAGACAGCACAAAAAACCCTTACAAGTATCTTTTGTGATTCCCCAAATGTTTACCATTTCTGTTCCTTTGCAGTCCTTCATGCAGCTCGGGTTTCCATCAGATTTAATCCTTAGGAAGTATTGCTTTTGGTATTGTTCATATTGTTTGGTAAAGATGAGTTACTCAAGCTTTTGTCTACCTAAAGTGTATTTATTTTGCTGTGATAGAATTCTTGCTTGTTGGGTAGCTTTTTCACCATAGCACTTGAAAAATAATGTGTCCTTTGTTTTTGCTTTGTCATTCCTATCAAGAAATTCGCTAGAACTCTGGTCTATTCATCAAAGTAGAGGAGAAACACATGGCATTTATTTCATGTTAATAATTCAGTATAATTTTAACAGATTTTCTCTGTTTGGCTTGAAAGAGCTGAAACGGAGATTGCCTAATTATGTACTATTTTTTTTTTTTTTGGAACATATTCTTCCTGTGAGTTACTATGGTTTGGTATCAGTCATTTTATTTTTCTACAATTAATTATTTTAAAAGAGTCTCAGTATATTGCCTTGAAATCTCACTTCTTTCTCTCATCCTGGAGTCTTTAATTATACATATATGATATGATGCTATTCGACAGATCTCATTTCCTTCCATTTTTGTTTTGCCTTTGTCGCATCCCCTTGGCAATTTCCACTGTTGTATTTGACCTGTTGCAGGCCCATATGATCAGATTCACTCTTTCACACTAATCTTACAGTCTTCAGTGCATCTTTTCTACGTTTGTGTTGTGCTGTTCTTCTACACATTTATCTAAGGGACTATATCTTGTATAGCATACTATTTGTTCTTTCTATTACAGCTCTTGGTACAAACTTATCTCAGAAGTATTTCTTGCTCATTTCACTCCATGGCTAAGTTTTAGTTTGACAATATTTATTATTATTATTATTATTATTATTATTATTATTATTATTATTATTATTATTTGTCTTTCAAGGCAGGGTTTATCTTTGTAGCACTGGCTGTCCAGGAACTCACTCTGTAGACCAGACTGGCCTTGTACTTACAAATGTCTGCCTGCCCCTTCCTCTGAAGTGCAGGACATAAGGTCAAGCACCACTACCACCCTGCTAGTTTGCCATTCTTAGTAGCTTATGTCCAGGCACCAATTGTTCCTATGCCTTTCCAGTATGATTTCATTTCTCCTTGGTTACTATGTATTGTAACTTCCAAAAAATTAATTGCTGAACTAAGTAATAAGCAGAAAAAAAGGAACAGGTCTACTCATATTTGTCAGACAGCGTGGTACTCGGGTTTGCTTCAGATTCAGTTTGTATAAATCATTTTTATATTCTGAGAATTGTTGGAGATCTGAGTACTGATGTGACCTTGCCAGTTCCCCACCCCCTCAGACACCTTTAAGCTTTTCTGATAGTTTTTTTGAGATTATGGATCACTTTCTTTGCTTTAAAGTCTCCCTTGCCAGCCTCATTCATTGCTATGGGGCTCTTAAGTTGTCTGTTCTGCTCTCTGCATTCACTTCAGTCCATTCACCGACAGTCAAAGTGCATCAAAGTGATTTCTGCCTCTCTGTTTTGACTCCTGCTGTTAGTCCAGTTCATCTGTGCAATCAGTGAGGACCCGTTATAAAGACTCAGTGGGTGAATTGGTAATGATTGCAAGTTTGTTCTGTAATGCTGGCTGCTCCTTATAAGAGAGTCTCAGCTGTCATGCTTGCCCATTCTTGTCAAACAATTCTGTTTTCTTGTGGTTTTGTCAAATTTTGCTTGTGCCTTTCTGTCTACATAGCATTAAAGTATATACAGATTATGTCTCTTAGAGTTTAAGTTTTTGTCATTTGGGAGAGGTTATGTACTTTGCCTTCATTGTTGTCCTTAACTCTGGAGATATTTTTGCAATTATTAATTCTCAACATATTGGCTTCTATTTATTGTTAAGATGGTAACAATGTCATTTTGTGACTTCCTGCATTTTATTTATGCATTTTTCTTACATGTATGAAAACCATGGCAATTTAAAATAATGGGCAAACTAATCCCAAAGAATGCACTAAGGTAGACCTAATTTTGAGCTCAGCTCTGCTCATTTTAATTTATTTCATAAATTCCAGTTGTGTTGTCTGGTTTTTTTTTGTTTGTTTGAGAAGGGTTCTCATTACACATTTCTGGTGGGCCTAAAGTTTACTATGTAGACCATGCTGTCCTTGAATCTTTATCCAAAACAAAACAAAACAAAACAAATCAAACAATCAAAAAAAAAAAAAAAACCAAAAGGAAGCCTGCCTTCTTGAGGTACTGACATATGTTCTGCCAAAAATATTCTCCTTTTCCTAAACTTATGTTTTGTTCAACTGTATACATCTGTTCTTTTTATCAGCAAAGAGATTTCTTTTTAAACTCCAAAAACCAATGATATCTATGTAGAATGAAGGTAGAATTTTAGTTGCTTGGTTCCTGTAATTCAGAACCTAGATGAAATGAAAAGTGAAAAGCTCTGTAACGGGCTGCACATTCATGTCTTCCCAGAGTCCTTTGCTCAGCTCACATGAACTCATCAGAATCATTACCATCTTGATTTGAGGACATATTTTCAACTTTCACCCAGGCCAGGGCTCTCTTTACAAAGGTTTCCTGACCAGAAGAAAGGCACGTGAGTTTGAAGGCAGCAGCAGTGCTTACTTGGATTTCATTATTGGCAAGCTCTCTCTTGCTGGCATCATAGTAGCTGGCCCAACTCTTAGCTCATTCTAAAGGATAAGTTCTAGTTCTCACTCCTGTGAGGTGAGGGCCCCATCTCAATATCATAGTTACATAGTTGATCTTAACCAAGCTTGGGAACTCATCATCTGAAATCACAAGTGATCCAGGCCACAGATGTGACAACTAGACTCTGAAGCCATTTCTGTGTGTGGAGGGAGACAGAGAAGAATGTTCTGCTAGTCGTGAGACTGACACAGATGGCTTCATTATTGTCTTGACTGTATAAAACAATAGTCCACCATGGCTTGCAAGCTTTAGAAAGAATCAAGCTTTTTTTCCTAACCAGCCAAGGCATCTGTTTCCTTCCTTTGGAATAGTATTTATGTTGAATTGTAACCCCACAGACTTCCCATGTAGTATTGATACTGGTCTGAGCAACCTGCTATCCAGTAGATACCTTTTTGTTTAAGGGAACCCCTGTAGAGACTCAGAACAGCGAGAGAAGGGAGAGCAGAGCCCACAGGGTAGTGAGCTGCATGCAGATCCGTATTCTAGCACACCACACAGTGCCCACAGCATTGGTGCTGAACCAGCAGAAATGGTTTCTTCAGCAAATGTAGCAGCAGTCATCACTGGAGTATGGGCAAAACCAGACTGATGATCCCTGGGATTCCAAGTTGAGTACGAGTTGAACTGGAAAATTCCCTGAGGAATTATATTTCAGTTTCATATATATCATTACTCATTCAGCAAGTCATCATGGAAAATTTTTTTTTTCTTCCAAGTACAGACCCTGCCCTCTCTGTCCACATACAAACACACAGTTAAAATCTTACCAATTAAACATATGGCAATCACAGATTTTGAAAACAAGAATTCATGGAGACCCATGAGCTAATGATGTATTTCTTAAAGAGTTCCTAACAAAAACTGCTTTAAATCTACCATCACATTAGTTGGATGTACTGTTAATTTTAATGAATTAAGTATATGTTGGAAATTTCATTTACCTCCCTAATAAATTTTTTGAGCTACAATTATGATTTTTCTTTTACAAATAAAGTTTTATTGAAACACAGTCACATTCATTCCTTTTTTTTCTAGTTTTTTTCGAGACAAGGTTTCTCTGTGTAGCCCTGGCTGTCCTGGAACTCACTCTGTAGACCAGGCTGGCCTTGAACTCAGAAATCCACCTGCCTCTGCCTCCCAAGTGCTGGGATAAAAGGCGTGAGCCACCACTGCCCAGCCACATTCATTTCTTTATTCAGTAACAATGGCTGTTTTTATGCTATGAAGAGACAGGGTCAGGCAGTTATGACACAGACAACATGGCCTGCCAAGCCCAGAGTATTTACTTTCAGGTCTTTTATAGAGCGTGTGGGCTGACACCTAGCTGAGTAACAAGTGCCACTTGTCTTACTGTTCACTTGCATCGTCTTCAGAGGGATCCAAAGAGCTATAGTCTGAGAAAATATGCAGACAGAAGCCCAGTATGGGCGGTGCAAACCTATAAGCTAGCGTTTGGGAGGTGGAAGCAGAAAGATTTAAGAGTTTGTAGCTAGCATGTGCTGTATGAAAACTGGTCTAAAAAACATAGCAACAAATGACATGTGGCTTAAGGCTTTTATGATATTCAGGACAGTGTAAAGAAGGAAATTAAAAATGCAAAACAATAGGCAGTATCTCTAGGCAATAATTTCAGTGGACTGGACTGTTACAGAGAAAACTGAGAGCCAGTCCAATACATACAATTATCACTTTATGTCAAGTGAACATTCCTTGTGGTGGCAACAGTATCGGTGACATAAGTGGCTGACAGACTGTATCCACCATATCAGTATACAGGCTTTTTTCTCTGAAAAATGTCCAGGAGAGATAAAGAGGGAAAGTCTAGGAACTGTGAGGCATTGCCTAGGGTCCCGGTGCCCAGGACTCAGAACTTCAGGGGAATGACAGGCCAGTACTTCAGCTGCTTTCTGTCACAGTGCTTGTCAAAGCTCAGCAGCACAGCAGCCTCCATGGCCAGGATCTTGGGAGCGCTGTTCCCATACAAGCGCTTCATTTCTGCTTGGTGCCGCTCCCAGGGCTTCTCAGATGGGGGCTCCACTGACCTGTGATGGCAGAAGTACAGGCCGTGGTCCGCGATCACATAGTCATTCAGGCGCTCTGCATCCAGCTGCTGCTGTTGCCTGTTCTCTGTGCTTCTCAGTCTGTGCGAAGTACTGGTGGAGCTCCTCGGTGATTTCCATATTGCTCAGGTCGCACTCCACTTCATCATCTGAATCCGACTCCAACTCTTCCTCCTCACACAGCGCTTCATTTTCTGTTGTGGATGTCTGGGTTTTATTGTTCTTATGCAGAGGCTGCCCAGGGCTTTTGAGATGGGAAACACTGTAGGGAGACTCCTGCTGCGCCATGTGCTGGCCTTGAGAGTTCCAAGGATGCCAAGCGTCATAAACAAGAGAGTTCCAGGGAAGAACTCCATGAGGGGAGAACCATGGGGAAGTGAAATAGGAATACCTGAACTTTCTGTAGGCATTCTGGTGGCTTCGCATCCAAAGCATTGCATGATGATAATGCTGCCAGTATCTCGCATATACTGGGTGACAATACCAAGATGAAGTAGCCCTCCATTTTGAGGCCATTGCTGTAATCTCTGATTGCAAAAGCCCAAATGGGAACTCGCGGGCACCTAGTTTGAAGATCTCGGGGCGGTGGGCAACAACGGACCTAGTTCTCATGGTGGGGAGGAGGATGGGGCGGGAGGGGGGAGCTACAATTGTTAATGTAACCATCAAATAGATTCTTAGGATAAATATTTACAATTGCTTCATCTTTGTTTAGTTTGAACACTGAAATGGGCTGCTATGTTAGATTTTAATGATTTTAAACAAACACAGGAAGACAAATATAAGGATGAATTGCGGTTACAGTTTCCTTTGTGTTATCTTCAGAATTAATATGTGCTAATTTGAAACCTTTAGATGTTTTTCTTTCTTACTTTGACATTATGATCTTGTGTGACTTGCGTTTTTCTTGGTTGCTATGGAAACATCTTACTAGAGCTCTAGGGTTTGATTTTGAGTTTGGTTTGATAGAAAAAGGCCAGAAAGTAGAAATTCTTTATGTCTTTAGGAAAAGACATTAGATTTGTAAATAACTGTAATAAGTCTTCCTAAGATCCAAGTGCCTCTCTCATTTATGCTAAATAAATAAACAAAAGCTCTTACGGTGAGTGCTGCTAAGAGAAAGTCTTTACCTCATAAGAGAAAAGTAGGAGGTAGTTGCATAATATCTCAAGTTCTGGAAATTAGGAGAGAGATATTGTCTCCTAAAGAGCAATAAGTTACTCACCTGAACTAGCTTGAATTGCAAAGGAAAAGTAAATCATGTCACCTGTCTTGTTGATAAAAGTTATTTGGATTGATTCAGTTACTACTGCATTGTTCAAAACAATCAGTGGCTGGATATACACATTCTGTCAGGAGATTCTGTCCCTGGTATCTCCTCACCAGGCTTCTCCAGCTTTTTCCAGAAGTAATTCAAAAGCCCATTAAAGGCAAAGTGAAGAGACTCTTTCTCTTATGTCTTTGTGAATTCTGTAGGTTAGGGCTTGGAATGAGAATTACCTTTATCTTCTGTAAAGAGATAATTTTACAAGGCTGATTGCTCTTATCACACAGAAAGTTGGAATTAATTAGAAAAGGCATCATCCCTAGCTGACTTTCTACTTAACAATAGGAGAAGAAAGTTAGTTGTAATAAAAATACTTAAATAAGACTTTTTGAATTCCCCACTTGATGGAAAGGAGATTGATTAAATTAGGTTTGTTCCAGATTCTTTATCTTGGTAGCTCATTGAGTTTCCTTCCACAAAGTCTTATAAAATGGTACAGAGCAGTGTAGCAATGTCCTAGAATTAAAAACGTGGAAGAATTTCATTATGAGGCCATTCCTAATTCTAATTTATATCCTGCTCTCTTTTCACTCTGTGATTGGATGATTGCTATCTAAACTTACTTTTTAAAGCTATCAATACTGGGAGACATTAGCAAATGCATATACGTTTCTCAGAGGGGTCTAAAAACTCTCAAATAATTTCTTTGACATTACTGGTTTCCAGAGCAATATAACTTGCAAGTTTTTCAAGTAATCAGAAGCAGTGATTTCTGATGAAGAGATTCACAGCCTTACTAAAATAGTTGCCTAAGGATAAGAGACTGTCTGAGGTATTTGTTTTGCTGAATGATAAGCTCCTGGCTACAGAAAACCACTGAGACAGGCAAGAAAAAGGAACATCTGTATGAGAAGTGGTTCTTAGGGAAGATGAAAACACATATTGCCTCTTTTGATAGGACCCCATGGAGTTTTAGTAAATCCAGAAAGCTTCTGGATTCTTATAACTGACTTAAATTACTTTGGATTTGACAACTCTGCAGCAGTGTTGTGAAGGTAAAGTTCTATTGGTACTGTATATATTTATTTTTGAAATTAAAATATAATTAAAATTTTCTACCCTTCCCTTTCTTTGCTCAAACCTGACACATGTACCTCTCATGATCTTCCAAATGTTTGGCTTCTGTCTTTTAATTGTTCACACACACACAGACACAGACACACACACGCACATGCGCGCGCGCGCGCGCACACACACACACACACACACACACACACACACACACACACGCACGCACGCACATACACACACACACAAACACACACACACACACACACCTAAATGTAAAAATCCCACCTGATCATCCAGTATAATGTTGTTTGTCTGTATATATTTTCAAGGCTGACTACTGGGTATTGGAAAACAAATCTGAGGGCTCTTCTTTGATGCAGACTGTTTCTCACACTTTCAGTATTTATTAGTTACCTATAACTGCCCTTTACTAAACTAGTATAATCAATAACTACATTCTAAATATTTGACCTTATACAACAGGTAAGTACATGACCAACCTTATCAAAGAAATGTCACCTTGCAATAGACAGAGATCATTAGAAAAAAAAAACTCATCAAAATGCAAGAGTCCTTGCGGTTCTCAGCCCAGACTAAATACATCTAGTGTGCAACTCATGTGACTAAGACTCAGGACTCATAGTGAATGACAAAACAAAAAGATAGTAAAAACACGAGTAACAGATGTTTGCTATGAGACTGTACCTCCTAAAATATTAGAGAAGAGACACCCATGAAAGCTTGTCGACATGATTGCCTAAACAAGATCTGAACAAAGGCAGCAATAGAGATGTTAACTTGGAATGGAATAAAAGAATCTCATAGAACTTCAAACCTAGTAAAGAACTATAGGTAACTATGGTAGCATATATCTTAATAACAACAGACTAGGGAGTACGTCATTATCAAAGATGATTTTTTTTTAAGCGTTGCGAATTAAACTCAACTCTCTTGGCATCCAAAGGAAGTATTGGTTCAATGGTGAACTCAGAAGGAGTGTGGTAAGCACCAGGATAAGAATATGTAGTTTTAGCAACTCCAAGACATTTAATTAGATCACCTTTTCTCAGAATGAAGCATACTGATTCATCTTTATTTTGTCAGAAAAAGCTAAGGTACTTGCACAGAATTACTCTCCCCTCGACCTTAGTCAAAGCCCCAGAGGTGATTACAAAAATGCAGAAAAATTCGCATGTTCCATTTTAATGTTAGAGAAAAATAGTTTTAATAGATCTGATGAAATGTATTTTGTTGTTGTTGCTGCTGCTCTTTTGATAAATGGTCTTGTTGTGTCTTGTTATGTAGCCTTGTCTGGTCTAGAAAATCCTATCTAGGTCAGATTAGCTTGGGACTTTTAGTGATTCTTCTGTCAGTGCCTTCCAAATGCTGGATAAACGGCATGTGCCATAACATTTAGAGTACTTTCACTTATGTTGCATATCTTAAGAATGAATCTGTGGACTCCTTAGGAAAGAATGCCTGTAAAATACAGCATTAAAGAAATAGAAAGCACATATTGAAACATCTGAAGGGTTTACTTCATGTGGTTCAGACAGGAGGGAATGTCACATAAATACACAATGAGAGATTATTGTAAGCATAAATTCTTTGCAACCTACTTTTAAAAAGCGTTCGACCTCTTCTCTAGCCTATCATCCAGCAAAGGTAGTAGAAGAGAAAATTTATCAGGATATGGGGAAAGTGGACCTGTTCAGCAGTAGTTCTTTAGGGACTAGCTTGCTCTTCTTTGGCAGCAGTAGCAAACACTAAATACGATTCAGCAGCTATAGAACAATCCCACAGGGAGGCAGACACCATGCTTGAACCAGCAGCTACATTCCAGTCCTTTCAGCAAGCAGACAGCAGGCAGCTGTACTTCAATCCTGAAGAAACCACCAGGCTTGCCAACTGGCCTAAGGCGAGGCTGCAGAAGCAGCAAGCTGCTGCAGGAACCTCAGAAGCAGTTCTTGGTGAGTTTCTCTCAATAACACCTTTACCACAAATTGAGCTCAATAACACTATGTAAGGTGAACAAATGTATGCAAATCTTTGGTGAAAAATAGCAAGGCAGGAGCAAACCAAACCAAACCTCAGTGTTCATCTCCCACTGTCTGTGGGGTTATATTTATACTCCATCATCCTGGGTCCTTTCATGTGTTTGCTATATACAAACATCCTTTCACCTTTCTTTCATGTGTTTGTTTTAGCAAGACATCCTTTCACCTGTATGTCCCAGCAAAACATTATTTGACCTAACTAGAAGTTTCCACTTCAGATCATGTACCTTCAATTTAGGGATTGGGAAAACTTTTGAAACAATAAACATTTTTAGAACTTGTTGGAGTCTACTCCAGTTTCTCATTATACTATAGCATGGAAATAGCCACAGCCAAAGCAAAAACAAGTGGATGGGACTGTGATCAAGTGAGACTTTGCTTATAAAGACAATTTGTAATGAGATTTGGGCCAGGCTGTAGCTAAGTAACAGTTATATATATAACTAATAATTTATAGTAAGCAAGAGGGGATATATTCAGCATGCTATCTGATTTTGCCACTTCAGAAAATCATCCATTTTATTTTTCACCTGTCTCAACCTCATTTGAATCCATTCATGATTTGTGCCTGAATAAAAATTTTACATAATGTCATAGAACATTCAGTTCTAGTGGATATGTGTGGGGTTGCATCACTTTTGTTGTTTTCCTGGAGTGGCCTGATTAAATGAAGGCTTAAGCATACACTGGGTATCTCTACTACAAAACCAACCTCGTCCTTTATGAGTGACTTAGAGTAGCTTGTTATTCCAAATTCAAGTAAGCCTCAGGGGTGCCCATGAGCTTTTCTAACAACTTTTTAGTGCTTCTATTTCAACTTGATTTATTACTCCATTGTCTATTCTGAGTCATGAGACCTTGAAATGGGGATTTCAGTTCTAAAACACAAGACTTGATTACATAAGCTTTAAGTAGTTTGTGTTCCAGTTTCTCATCCCTAAGTGTGGGTAATTAGGTTGAAATCAGGTAATTGTTGTGAGAATTAATATGAAGCTTGTGAGGTACATAAATCTCAATATGTATATGGTATATGTACAATACTATTAGCTAAATGTACCATAGACATATACAGATTTATATAATATACTATATATGCAATGAGACGTGCTATATATTAAATATTCATTTGATAATATATTATAAATAATTTTCAAACATGTATGAGTTAGTTTTGTCATGTATATGTATTCGTGAGGAATTAACTCAAAAATCTTTTCTAAGATATATTTTACTCTATTATAGCTGTGAGAATGTAGCTTTGTTTTCATGCCTGTTTGTCTATGTATGTATGTGCTTGTGCCTGATGGCCCAAATGAGCAGGTATAAAATTGCTTGAGGCTTAAGTTACAGGCATTCATGAGCTGTGTGATATAGATTCTGGAATTTAAGGTACAGTTTTCACAATTAAACAGTTATGACCTTGACCTTGACCACTGAACTATCTCAGTCGCCCAGAAATTTGCTTTATAATTTTCTTTATTGTCTTTAATAATTAGTAATGACTCTGAAAACAAAACTTCCAGGATATTAATTAAACTAACTTGGTAATAATGTTACTATTTCCTTCTGAAGCAGTGGGTCAAATTAATGTGCAAATGGTGCCCAAACCTTGGGCAATGGTCTAGTCCAGGACTGGTCATATAACAGGCATTTTCCTGTAATCTTTAAGATGGAAGTGAGTTTTCCAGATCAAAAGTATTTCTTTACTTTTCCTGAAGTTTTCAGCTCATGAGAAAACAATATGTATAATCTCCACAGTGGGAGAATAAGAAATCTAATTTTTTATCTTTCTACATGATGCCTGTGGATATATTTTTGATGGTCCTATTGTACCATAACCTTTGCTGTAATATATCTTTGTCAAGAAGATAAGCCTATACTGTGTCATATGAAACTTTCAAGTGAATCATTAAATTTGTTCTTTGTTTAGAACCAACAAAAATGTTCAATTTATGTAGTATGTATATATGTATCTGTCTAATTATTTATCTATATACCTATCTATATATCCATCTATCTCTAACTAACATTTATCTGTCAGTGTCTCTGTTTGTCCTTTTGTCCATCTGCCTGTCTGACCATCTGTCTGTCTGTCTGTCTGTCTCCCTGTCTGTCTGTCTTAGGGATTTGTCCCTGTGAACACACACTATGACTGAGGCAATCTTTATAAAATAAAACATTTAATTGGGGGCTGGTTTACAGTTTCAGTGGTTTACTCCATAATCATCATGCCAGAAAGCATGGTAGCCTGCTGGAGAAGGAGTTGAGAGTTATACTTTAGTTGAAGGCAACCAAAAAGAAACTCTCCTCTGGATGCAGCCAGGAGGAATCTGTCTTCCACACTGTCTGGAGCTTGAGTGCTAGGAGGTCTCAAAGCCTGCCTATACAGTGATACACTTCCTCCAACAAGAAAAAACCTACCCCAACAAGACCACACATCTTAATAGTACCACTTCGTATGGGCCAAGCAAATTCAGACCATCTATCATCTTTCTATCTATCTATCTATCTATCTATCTATCTATCTATCTATCTATCTATCTATCTATCTATCTATCATCAATTGGCTACACTTCTGTTATCTATCACCTAACCAATAATTTATCTGTTTTTATTTACAAATGTTTGTTTTATTTTTTGTTTTGCATTGTTTTTCTTTTTGCTCAGAAAGTGCATAACATGTACATGTAGACACTATTTCTTTACAGAACAAAGCAATCAACTGAAAATCTACAAGAAGCTCAAGCAGCAATTTATCTGTTTTGTCTACTACATACAGTAATAATAAAAATAGAGCAAGAATGTGGAAATATGGACTTTCTGTAAGCAATTATGAGATGATTGTATAAGATCAAAATAATAAGGAAAGGATAATTCTGTGCACTCTATGCAAATGATTTTCAAAAGGTTTAGCTATAAAGTATTATGAGTATTATGTCATGACCAGAAACTCAGAAAATACAGGACTTGCTCCAAAAATATAGCAAATTTGAAAACCTGTAAGTTATTCCACAGCGAGAGGGGAAAAACAAGATAAGTGAGGTTAAACCAAGAGAACATGAAAATAACAACTGGACTGACATTAATCGTGACAGCACATAGTAAAGAAAAAGTTTAACGACTGCATGCATTTTCAGGAGGAGTAAAGTCCTGAATAAGGACAAGCTATAGTACCAAAGACAAGAAAATCAACCATTTCTATATTCACAAATGCAAGATGAAAAAGGAAAATGATTAGTCTTCTTCCATGAGATAGAATAGATGATTTTTGTTGATACCTGAGAAGCAATCTTGTCTCACATTCTTGTCACCTTCATTAAGGCAAATGATCTGTAAACTTTGAAGTATGTTGCACACACAGGAGAAAGTTTATTATTAATTTTTGAAAAAAAACTGACACAAAATATCTCTAAATAGAATTGCTACAAACATTAGCTATGAGGAAATACAAATAAGAGAAGTGTTACAAATAGTTCGTATGTTGCTACACAGAATGGAGTATGGATGTGTGTCCTGCTTATGACCAGGGCATCTCTTCACATACCACTTGTATCATATCCTGTCTGGAGAACTGTGGATATCCATCCTAACTTCATTTTTTCCTCAGGTGACAAAATATTTTTCTTCCCATTCTATTGTTGATACAACCTTGGGTTTTCCCCATGAGCTTACTTTATTCATTTATTCATGCATTCACTGGCATGCACTGTTCCAAATCCTGAAAATATTGTAGAATACAAGGTGTACCACTGTGTCTTCCTTATACAAAATATTTCATTGCAGAGGAGAAAAGAAAATAGGTGAGAAAAAATTTGCATGCATTTTCATATTGTATTAAGTACCATAAAGGAAATACAATTAAGGAAATACACAAAAAGTGATATGAATTTAATAAAACAATTTAAATATGTGGAACTGAGAAAATCTTGTGAAGATAAGATTTGAGTAGAAAATGAAGACAGTAAATATATGAAGATCTGGGGGAAATCACAAACATACAGATGAGGGTTGGAAATGAACTTGGCATTAAAGAGATAGAAATAGAGCCAGTAGTAATTCATGCCTAATGAATCCTTATGAGAGTGCAAGGAATTTAAAGATGAAGTAAATTAGTGACTATATCACCTAGAGCCCTGAAGACCACATAGTATAGGATTTATTACAATGCTTTATGAAGACACTGGAGAAAAAGTATTTTTTTTTTTTTTAAATTGGATATTTTATTTACATTTCAGATGCCAACCCCTTTCCCCATTTCCCCTCCCTAGAAAACCCCCTTTTCCATTTTGCTTTTATACAATTTTTTAAAATGTTAATCAAAGGCTTTATAAGTATGGTAATGCTCAATCAGAAGTGTAACCTAATACCCAACCTAGCTATGGAAACTATCTTTGACTGGTGGAGACATGTAAACTTCTGCCTCCATGCCCCCTCTCTCTTTCTCTCTCTTTTAGAAAAAGTATTTTTAAGTGACAGTTGTAGTTGTAGTTCTTATATGGAAAAGGAATTATGAGAGGGTGCACAAGCAAAGATAGGTAGGTCAGTATGAAAATTTCTCTTATCTAAATCTGATATTTACATATCTTGCATTAGTAGCTATGTAGCATAAAATGATTTTGATCTTACTTTTGAAATGGAGCTGGCAGGAACTTTTAGCCAATTGCAGGTTGTATTAGTTACTTTTATGCTTATGAGATAAAAATTACAGAATGGAACTGACAGAAAGTATATTTTGCTGTATCTTTTTCCCAGAGGAGTGAGTCCTTAATGGTAGGAATGGCCTGGCATTGTGGCCAGATTACAAAGCTTAGAGATCACATTTTCAACCCACACATATGAAGTAGAGATAATGAAGTAGAGATAGTGGAGAAAGGCTAGAAAACTCAAAGTCTACCTACAGAGACATTCTTCCTCTAGTATGATTTCATATTATAAGGGCTATATAACATCCCCAGATAGTGCCACTGTCTTAATCACATTTCTCTTTCTGTGATGAGACACATTCTCCAACACAATTTATAGAAGAAAGTTTATATTGGGCTTACAGTTTCAGAGGGTGAGTCTATAACCATCATAAAGGAGAACCTGAGAGCATGAAGGCAGGTATTGCACTTAAACAGTAGCTGAGAGCTCACATCTCATCCACCAGCACAAAAAGAGTGCTAACTGGTAATAGCATTGTTTTTGAGACCTGAAAGCCATTGATGTCACACCTCCTCCAACAAGGTCATACATCCTAGTCCTTCCCACATAGTTTCATCACCCGTGGACCAAGCATTCAAAGAGATGAGCCTATGGAAGCCATTTTTATTCAAACAAACATAGAGTCCAAGCATTCAAGTACATGACCCTATGGGGGACATTTCTCATCGACTTGAAAAATGGTATGAAATATTAAAGATAATGACTTATAAGGATTATGAGTAAAGTATGAGTCTGGGAGGATAAAACAAATGTTAACATTGAACAACATCTTTCTGTCCAGTGTGATTTTGACTTCTGTTGATTTAATGTTTAAAAGATGATTAATCTGGGAGTATCAACTTGACAGGGTTTAGAGATATGGTAATGACTCTTGGCTCCTCCTGTAAGAAAGATTTCAGAGAAGAATTGGTTTCCAGACTGTGCTTGGAAATTCAACATGAATGTAGGTTACTACCATTTGTTCTAGTTTGCTTTTCTGTTGCTGCTATAAATCAGTCAGATCAAAATCAACTTGGAGAGAAAGGAACTTATTTTATCTTATACTTCCTGCTTATATTCCAGAAAAGTCAGGGCAAAGATGCGAGGCTGGAACCTGGAACAGAAACTTTGGAGGAACATCACTGGCTATCTTGCCTACTTGTTCATGCTTAGCCTTCTTACCAAACCCAGAATCCCTACCTACAACTCCGCAGTGAATTGGACCTTCCCACAAAATCATCTGACAAGATAAAACTCACAGTATAATCTGATCAAGACAATTCTTTGGCTGAAGCTCTCTCTTCCCACGTGACTCTAAGTTGTGTCAAATTGGCACTAAAGAATAACCAGCACAAGATCCATCCTTGGAGCATCTGAATAGAAAAGACAAGAACAATAGTGGTCTACTTTAATTTCTTTTTTTTTCTCTCTCTCTTTGTTTCTGCAGTGATCATGATTTCTGATGTTGCCATTGCCCTTCAATATCAGATTCCTCCAGATTCAGATTTTGGAATTTGATATTTCTACCTTCAACCCTTTGGGGCAGTTAAGACTTTTGAACTCTGAGGGCTGCTGTGTCAATAGTTTCCCTGATTTTGATGATTACAGCTTCTTAGAATGAGCTGTGCTATCAATGGTTGTCATGGGACATTTTAGGTGCTGAATTGGTCTAGCCAATCCAGTAAATCCTCTTGACTATGTATTTACTGCTCTCTCTTTTACAGGGATTCTTTCTTTCTTTCTTTCTTTCTTTCTTTCTTTCTTTCTTTCTTTC
>JANHMN010000005.1:34711478-34738599 GCA_030674055.1 Rhabdomys pumilio | reverse complement strand
TTCTTTCTTTCTTTCTTTCTTTCTTTCTTTCTTTCTTTCTTTCTTTCTTTCTCTCTCTCTCTCTCTCTCTTTCTTTCTTTCTTTCTTTCTTTTTTCCTTATTCATTTATTTATTTGTGAATAACCAATACTTATTCTCAAAGTAGAAGAACTTTAATCCAGAAACATAGCTGCTTTGGGAGAGATCACTTCCAAAGACCTAGGTCTGTGTGATCCATTTCGAGTACAGATATGCCCTTTGAATATACCTTTAATCCCAAACAATGATGTATAACTGAGAGGCAAAGTGAGGAATCAGAGAATCAAAGATTTGACAGGATGAGTCAGAGGAAGGGCATGCCTAACTCTCACATGAACAGATAGGAAAAAGAAGCCACTTAAAAACAATGAGAGAGAGAGGAATTGGGTTGCATTTAGGGCAGTTGAATGCAGTTGAGTTCAGTGCAGTTCAGTTGAATGCAGTTGAGTTCAGTGCAGTTCAGTTGAATACAGTTGAGTTCAGTGCAGTTCAACTGAATGAAGTTTAGTTCAATGAAATTCAGTTGAGTGAAGTCCCATTCAGGTGAGTTCCTGCAGTTCCTTCCGTTCAGTTCTTTTCTGTTCATGAAGTCAGTGCAGCTCAGTTTTTAGTGCTCAGAGGTAGTTTTTTTTTTCAGGAGAGCAATTCAGTCAGAAGCCAACTTGAATCAGTCAGCTTGGAGAGGAGTTTGATCCAGAAGAGCTGAGTTCAGTCATCCAGCTAGAGTTCAGAAGGAGCTAGAAAGAGTGAGTTTATTCAGCAGTATCAGCTATTGAAATACTCTAGGTCTAGCAAATGAAGGATGGAAGCTGAAGCCTTCAAGGTCTGGGCCTGTAGAAGGTTATATGGAGGCTAGAAGCTTCCATGGCCAGGCCTAGGAATAGTTATAGAAATGCTCTAGGCGCATCATAAGCCATGTGTTCATAAAGATTAGGTATGGCTCTAATCTCGTCCCTTTCTCTGAGGAAATAAAACCAACATTTATACTTAGTACTCTTTCCAGACAATTTTTATTCTTCACAATTTACAATCTGAGATATGATGTTAAAGTCCAAAGAATGAGCTGTTTTCCCCTCTCTCTGCTAACATTATTATTTCTATGAAGCTCTACCACATAAACACAAAGAGAGTAAGGCCAAAGTTCTTGGAAAGGCTCTGTATATTCAATGATATCCTGGACTCTTAATGTAGATAATACTCCAGTCTTCAGCTCTAACTTTTTTTTTTTTTTTTTTTTTTTTTTGGTTTTTCGAGACAGGGTTTCTCTGTGTAGCCCTGGCTGTCCTGGAACTCACTCTGTAGACCAGGCTGGCCTGGAACTCAGAAATCTGCCTGCTTCTGCCTCCCAAGTGCTGGGATTAAAGGCGTGCGCCACCACTGCCCGACAGCTCTAACTACTTCGAACACATATTTGAATCTCCCAGGTGAAGTTGGAGATAAGCATACTCTAGAAAAATTACAAATTTTGAAAAGCATACACACACACACACACACACACACGTGTGTGTGTGTGTGTGTGTGTGTGTGTGTGTGTGTGTGTATGTGTGTGTGTGTGTTACTTAAGTGCTGCCAAGATTATATGTATATAATTTGCTTGAGAAAAACATCAGGCAGAATTAGGGTAGGAATAATGTTTAAAACTGAAGTTATGTAATTTACTTTTCCAAAAGTCATGCACCAATAATGGAAGTAAGTAATAAATCACTGTGACTGCTATATCACTGTGATTGGTATATTAAATTCCAGTAACGGTTTTGGATTCAATTGGTTTTACAGCAACTATTTGTTTTTGGATCACCTTTTAATGCATCCTTGTTCAATGGCAATATTCCACACAGCTCACCAAGTTTATCTGAGGTACAATTATTCCTGATTGAAAATTTTGGAGTAATGAAGTTTCCTACATAATGTTAATTATTTCCTATAATATAATTATGCATTTTGATGTAGGAATTGTAATGAATATTTGAAAGTTATATGTGACTTGGAAGTTCATTAGCTATGTAGATTTCAAAGTCTTGTTCAGAAGTCTAAGAAGCTGAAGAACAATTTGAAAGATTACACTCTGGCAAGCAGGCCTTTTTAGCTTGGTCTCCTTGGATATGATTCTCCTATCCTTCTCACTAAATTTTCACAGGTTTCCATTTTCTCGTTTGACAAATGAAGAAATAATACCTGTCTTATATTGTTAATGGGGTTGGATTTTCAGAGACAGCTACCATTCCAAATAGTCTAACACCGTGACAAGACATTTATTTTAATTTGGGGCTCAGATAGTTTTATAAAGTGTATGTTGCATAAGTAAGGTCTTAGGAACCTAGAAGCTTCAGCTCAGTGTAGTTTTTATGGTTATTGTTTTCTGTGAAATTACAGTTCTCTCTACCTATATGGCTTTTAGGCTTTAAACCCTGACACTTGAATCTGCAGCAGTTCATGTTCCATAGTTAACTTTCATTTTGTCATTCCTTTTACAGTTTTCCTGAAAATCATGTGACAGCTTTCAATTTTCACAATCTGATATGATGCTGGAGGAATCAGCTTTACAGATCCATTGAGAGTTGAAGGGACCGATCCTTATTTTCAGTTAAAAGAAAAGAAATCTCAAAAGGATTCATCACAGGTACTATCTGACAGTGTATTCTTGAAGCTTAGTCTGACATCAGGAGAGCACTTATCCCAACAAAATGCAGTCACTGACCATAAAATTTCATAAACTTCTATGGCTGCAAGATATCAAATAACTTTAATTGATGAGGTGAGCTGAAAGATGCTAGTCAAGAGTAGATAAACTACATATAGTACTGCAGGGTTGTTAAGATGAATCTTAGATTACATCTAGCTAGTAACTCAGACTGCATTCGTATTAAATGGCAGTACATAGAAACTTCTAATTTGAATAAGCCCGAATAACAAAATTGTTTGGTTTGACTGATAGAATTCAGGAGGTAAATTAAAATGTTCTATACTTTCTGTGACTTACTTTTTTCCCCTAATATCTGGTTTATTTTGAAGAAAGTCCCATAGGCTTATGAGAATAAGATGTGTTCTTTAGTGTTAGAGTGAAATATTCTATAGATATCTGTTAGGATCATTTGATTTATGACATTATTTAACTCCAACATTTCTCTGAGTTTTTGTTTTTTTGGAAGATTTATACACTGGTGAAAATGGAGTATTGAAAACATCCTTCAGCACCGTGTTGTTGATTGATGGTTTTACGTTCAATAGTGTTTCGTGAAATTGGGTACTCCTGTGTCTGGTGTACATGTGTTTCAGATTGTAACATACATGTGGTGGGATTTCCCTTTAACAGGTATATATTATCTGGCATTATTTCAGCTAACTATCCACAGTATTACAATTATCGTAATTCTTTATTATTATACACATAGATTAATGAATGCATCTCTCAACTTTCATCAATGAAACTTCAATTTGAAATAGATGATATTTAATACCGAGAACCACAACTATCCAAGGCGCAGAGAATAAGAGATGGAAGATTGTTCAGCACTAAATGCAAGATATATACAGCAATCCCCTTCCAAAATTCAGGGATAATTATGAAAGAGGGGTCAGAATGTGGGTAAGATACAGAGGTGGTGGACCACAAAGCAAGTGTTCTCCTGACACAACATGGCAGCTATACATATGAACTCTCAGTGGATTGTGACACTGTGCATTAAGAACTATATACAAGCTCAAGACAGACCAGTTAATTTAGTCAGAGTAGACTGTGGAGGTAAGCTAAAGGTTCCATATCTTATCCAAGGAACTGTTAGAAAAGGTGTCAGTTTTCCTTAAAATTGTCTATTTCCTGGAATAACTTCTCTCCAGTGGAATGACACACATTTCAGAGTATAGGAACAGCACAAGTTGGACTTGATGGGCTGTTTGGATTTTTTTGAAAGTGGCTGGATCAGGAAGGAGTTATGGGACTGTGAGTAAAGTCAAAAACCATAAAAATTCTCACAGAACGAACAACAAATACCACAGTCATATGCCCTTGAACTTTTCAAAAATGAGCAGAAATAAATTATGATTCACTTGCAATTACTTTTTGCCGTTGAAAACAAACCCAAGCTCTACCAAGATGACTAAGTTAAAAATACACAGGAAGTTGTTTTTGACATTTTGGACAGTAACTATCTGAGAAATTCTGTATTTCAAAGGAAAATCACAGGATTTTCTCATCTCAATAAAAGTGAGAGCTACTGAATCATTAGGTTTTTAAAATTACTTTACGTCCTGCTCACTGCTTCCTGTCTTCCCCTCCCACAATCTTCCCCTCCATAACCCTGCCCTTCTCCTCTGAGAGCCTGAGGCTCTCCTTAGAATCCTGTCAGCCTGGTACATCAAGACTCTGCAGGGCTAGGCTCATACTCTACCACTGAGATCAGACAAGGCAGCCCAGTTAGAGGAACATCTCACAGACAGGCAACACCTTTTAGGACAGCCCCTCCCCAGTTGTTCAGGACCCACATGAAGACCAAGCTGTACTTTTGCTACACGTGTACAGGGAGGCCTAGGGCTAGTCCTTGATTGTTCTTTGGTTGGTGGTTCAAGTTCTGAGAGACCCAAGATTCCAGGTTAGTTGACTCTGTTTTTTTTTTTTCCTGTGGAGTTCCTATTGACTTCAAGGCCCCAAATTCTTCTCCCTACTCTTTCAAGAGAGTCCCCAAGCTCCATCCACTGTTTCAGTGTGGGTGTTTGCATGTATGAGTCAGCTGCTTGGTGGAACCTCTCAGAGGACAACCAAACTTGGCTTCTTTCTGCAAGCATAACAGAGTAACATTAGTAGTGTCAGGGATTGGTATTTGCCCATGGGATGGGTCTCATGTTGGGTGTGTTGTTAGTTGGGCATTTCCTCAGTCTCTGCTCCATCCTCAGTGCCTGCATTTTTTTTGTAGACAGGATAAAATTTTGTGTTGAAAGGTTTGTGGGTAGGTTGGTGTCTGTATAGCTGCACTGGGATTCCTGCCTGGCTACAGGAGGTGGCAATTTAAGTTCTATATTCCCAATGTTGTAAGTCACAGCTAAGGTCTCCCCCCCTCCATTAATTCTTTTGTGGTCCCCTTATCCCAGGTGTTTGTCTAATACTGGAGATGCCTTCTCACCTCCTCACCTCCATCAGTTACATACTTTCATGGCCATCTAGCCATTTCTTCTGTACACCTGACCCTGAACCTCCCCATCCCCCTCCCCACCTCTCTTCCAGTTCCTTCCCTCCATCTTCCTCTTATGACTGTATTATTCCCCTTTCTGAGTGAGATTCAAGCTTACTTTCTTGGGCTTTACTTTTTGTTTAGCTTCTTTGTGTCTATGGAGTATAGCATGGTACCTGTATATTATGGCTAATATTCACTTCAATAAGTGAGTACATAGCATGCATGTCCTTTTGGGACTGGGCTACCTCACTCAGGATGATATTCTCAAGTTCTATCCATTCGCCTGCAAAATTTATGGTATCTTTGTTTTTAATAGTGGAAGTATTCCATTGTGTAAATGTACCACATTTTTTTATCCATTCTTCAATTGAGGGACATCTAGGTTGTTTCCAGTTTCTGACTATTGTGAATAAATCTGCTATGTGCATAGTTGAGCAAGTTTTTTTTTTGTGGGATGGTGGAGCATCTTTTGGGTATATGCTCAGAAGTGGTAGAGCTGAATCTTGAGTTAGAAGTATTCCCAGTTTTCTAAGAAACTGTCAAATTGATTTCCAAACTGGTTGTACAAGTTTGCACTTCCACCAGCAAAGAAAAAATGTCCTACTTGTTCCGCATCCTTGCCAACATGTGCTATCTCTTGAGGTTTTGATCTTAGCCTTTCTGATGGGTATAAGATGTTACCTCAAAATTGTTTTGATTTACATTTCCCTGATGAATAAGGACTTTTACATTTCTTTAAGTTCTTCTTGGCCATTCAAGATTTCTCTATTGAGAATTCTGTTTATCTCTGTATCTCATTTTTAAATTGGATTATTTGGGTTATTGGTATCTAACTTCTTGAGTTCTTTATAAATTTTGGAGATTAGCCCTCTGTCAGATGGGCAGTTGGTGAAGATCCTTTCCCAATCTTTAGGCTGATATTTTGTTGTATTGACAGTGTTCTTTGCCTTCCAGAACTTTTCAGTTTTAAGAGGTCCCACTTATCATTTATTGATCTTAGAGCCTGAGTCATTGGTTTTCTGTTCAGAAGATTGTCTCTGGCACCAATGTATTCATGGGTATTTCCCACTTTCTCTTCTATGAGCTAAAATGTATCTAGTTTCATGTTGACATCCTTGATCTACTTGGACTTTTTTTGTGCACAGTGGTTAATATGGATCTATTTTTTGTTCTCCCACATGTAGACACCCAGTTATACCAGCACTATTTGTTGAAGATGCTTTATTATTTCCATTGTATGATTTTGGATTGTTTATAAAAAATCAAGAGTCTGTAGGTTTGTAGGTTTTTTCTTGGTCTTTGATTCAATTCTAATGTGTTTTGGTACCTAGTACCATGCAGATTTTATTATTATTGCTCTGTAGTACAGCTTCAGTTGAGGGATGGTGATTTCTCCCCAAGTTCTTCTCTTGTTCAGGATTGTTTGGCTATTCTGTGTTTTGTTTGTTTATTTTCCCATGGGACTTTGAGAATTGCTCTTTCAAGGTCTATTAAAAATTTTGGGGGGAATTCATGTGGAGGTCAGAGTGAAAATGGTATGAGTGAATGTAACAGAAGTATTCATGGCTGCCAGTGTTTGAGTCCATCAGAAAGTTCGGCCTGGTTAGTAGTTGCAGGAGGTATGGTGAATTCTGCTTTATATAATAGAACTGTTGTCTTTGACCGATTCCGTGGAGTACAGGACATTGTGGTTGGGGAAGAGACTCACTTTCCTATCCCTTGGGTACAGAAATCAATTATCTTTGACTGCTGCTCTTGACCATGGAATGTGCCGGTCATTACCAGTAGCAAAGATTTTCAGAATGTCATCATCACACTGTGCATTCTCTTCTGGCCGGTGACCAGCCAGCTTCCTCGTATCTACACCGGCATCATCCGTGAGGATAATGATGAGCAGGTGATGTGCAGGTGTTGTGGTCTGTCACCACAGAGATCCTCAAGTTGGTAGTGGCTCACTTTGAGGCTGGAAAGTTGATTACCCAGCGAGAACTGGTCTCCAGGCAGGTGAGCGATGACCTCACAGAGCAAGCAGCAACGTTGGGGCCCATCTGGATGACGTGTCCCTGACACATCAGACCTTCTGAAGGAGTTCACAGAGACAGTAGAAGCTGAACAGGTCGCTCAGCAGGAAGCAGAGAGACACAGATTGGTTGTGGAAAGGCTGAATAGCAGCAGAAGGCTGTCATCATCTCGGCTGAGGGTGACTCCAAGGCATCTGAGCTGAACGCCAACTCGCTGGCCACAGCAGGTGATGGCCTGATTGGGCTGAGGAAACTGGAAGCTGCTGAGAACATTGGGTACCAGCTCTCTCGCTCAGGGAACATTGCCCACCTGCTCGTGTGGCAGTCCATGCTCTCTGAACATCCCTACCTGCCAGTGTGGCACTCCGTGCTCCTCCAGCTTCCCCAGTGAGGTGTCTCCTGCTTCACCTTCTCAGGCCAACCAGGCCATGAGAAGGTCATTCTGAATGACACCTTCCTTCTTCCCTACCCCCAGAAAACACTGTGAAATATAATGATTGGCTTAAAGTGAAGGAAATAAAAATAAAATAACTTCAGATCTATAAAATAAAATTTTGGTTGGAATTTTGATTGGGATGCCATTGAATCTGTTTATTGATTTTAGTAAGATGGCCATTTTAACTGTTAATCTCCACTGTCCATTAGCATGGAAGATCTTTCCATCTCCCAAAATCTTCAATTTACTTCTTCAGGGACTTGAAGATCTTTTCACACAGATCTTTCACTTGCTTGGTTACAGTTATACCAACATATCTTATATTATTCATGGCTATTTTAAGGGGGGTTATTTCTCTAATTTCTTTCTTTGTTTATCATTTGTATAAAAGAGGGTTACTGTTTCTTTTATTTTTTTATCCAACCACTTTGCTGAAGATGTTTATCAGCTGTAGGAGTCCTCTTGTAGAATTTTCTGAGTTGCTTATGTATATTATCATAGCATTCACAAATAACGTACTTTGACTTCTACTTCTTCCTTTCTAATTTGTATCTTCTTGGTCCCCTTTAGTTGATCTATTGCTCTGGCTAGAACTTCAAATACTATATTGAATACATAAGAAGAGTGTGAGCAGCCTTATCTTGTTCCTGATTTTAGTAGAATTGCTTTAAATTTTCTCAATTTAGTTTGACGTTTGTTATTATCTTGCTGTATATTGTTTTTAATTATGTTTAGGTATGTACCTTGTATGCATGATCTCTCTAATAGTTTTAACACGAAGAGGTGTTGGATTTGTTAAATGCTTTTGTTAATCATCTAATGTGATGATCCTGTGATTTTTCTTTTAGTTTGTTTATATGGTCGATTATATTGATGAATTTTTGTATATTGAACCATCCCCGCATCTCTGCAAGTATGAAGAAGCTATTTCATGGTGGGTGTTGTTTTTAATATGTTCCTGTATTCGATTTGTGTGTATTTTATTGAGTATTTTTGCATCAATGTTCTTAAGAGAAATTGGTCTGAAATTCTCTTTCTTTGTTGAGCCTTTGTATGGCTTTGGTGTCAGGTTGACTGTCACTTTATAGAATGAGTTTGGCAATGTTTCATCTGTTTTTATTTTGTGGAATAGTTTGAGGATCATTGACATTAGCTCTTTTTGAAAGTCTGGTAGAATTCTGCACTAAAATTATCTGATTCTTGGCTTTATTTTGGTTTGGAGAATTTTAATGGCTGATTCTATTTCTTCTGGGTTATAGGGCTGTTTACATAGTTTAACTGATCTTGGTTTAACTTAGGTAAGTAGTACCTGTCTAGAAAATCATGCATTTTGTCAAGATTTTCCAATTTTGTGGAGCACAGGCTGTATTTCTTTAAGGGGCTTATTCATTTCATCTTTAAAGGCCTCTATCATCTTTATAAGATTATATTTAATGTCATTTTCCTGTGCTCTAGCTGTGTTAGGGTATGTAGAGCTTGCTATATAGTAGGGTAGCTGTGCTTTGAAGGTATCATATTGCCCTTGCTTTTGTTGATTGTGTTCTTTAGATGGTTTTTAGCTATCTGGATGGATTTGGTCTCTGGATGGTCCTGTAGTAGTAGGTATTGTGAGGGGGTTAACCTCGATGGTCTTGGTATGGCATGCCTAATGGTCTGTATGGTTTATAATCTGCAGGTCTGATGCAGGTGGGAAGAGAGGTGGCAGGAGAATGGAGGTCTACCAGGGATAGCAGACACCTCAGGGCAGTTTGGGGGTGCCCCAGAAGAACTCAGTGAGCAGGGGAGATTGGTGGGAGAATAGAAGCTAACCTGCATGGTTCAGGCTCTGTAGGGCTGATGAAGGTGGGCAGAGAAGGTGGGAGAATTGAGGTCTGCTAGGGGATAGTATGCTGCTCAGCACACTTTGGGGTACCCCCAATTCTTTAGGTTTTACAGAAAGAAAAATTCAAAGTGCATTCTGCTTGTCTTTTTGCTGCATGAAACACTTGGGTTAAAATGTTTCAGCTCCTTGTAATAATGGTTGTTTACCTTACAGTAAACAGATTTTGCTTCAGTGTTTCTTTCATTGATTTTGAATCTCAGTACACCTTCCACTTGTATTGAGAAATAAATTACAGTACTTATTCTGCACCAAAATGGACAGAGATAACAATTTGATTTATTTACACAAGTCTGTTTCCATTGACATAACAAATAGAACCAGAGGGCTGGAAGAAAACTTGGATGTTATCAAATTCATTCTAACCACACTTTATAACTGTTCAAAACATGGATGAATTTATAACCATTTTCTATTTTCTATGAATAATTTATACTTCTCTTTTGTTATCTGTGTCCAATGTTTGTTATTTCAGTAATTATATACCTCGCTAAAAGATAGAAATGCAATATTTACCTTTCACTGTGGCATTATCTTTTATGTAAATAAGAAAGAGTACTAACACATACCAAACTACCACTTTTGAATACTCTTTTAGAACTTTTAATCCTGAACAAAATTATTATAGTCCTTAATAACCATTCGTTGGCTTCAGGCTGAGACATAACAACTGCTTTAATTCTTTTTTTTAAAGATTTATTTATTTATTTTATCTATATAAAATATAGATAAAATATATCTGTATATTTTATCTGTAGTTGTCTTCAGAAACACCAGAAGAGAGCATCCAATTCCATTACAGATGGTTGTGAGCCACCATGTGGTTGCTGGCAGTTGAACTCAGGACCTCTGGAAGAGGAGTCCGTACTCTTGACTGCTGAACCATCTCTCCAGTCCTACTGTAAATTCTTATGCTAGTTTGTTATGTCAGAATGATCAACACTTCACAATATGATATGTAATTAAGATGAGTATAATTCAATTACTAATAAAAATGTATAGTCAGGAATTGAGTCATAGGGACAGGTTGTTAAGAATTTTGAATACAGGAAAAAATGTGAACAGAATGTAAACATATAAAAGTCATAGCCTTAAGGTAAAGTAAACATAAATCTATATAGACTTAACTGACTGCCAGTATAGAGACTAAGATTTCAAAGGTGCTGATAGTACAGGGAGTGGCAAGTTATTTGCTCTATCCTGGTCACATACTAGATTTACTCTGGAATACTGAAGCATACATAAGTAAGTAGCTTTTCTGGTGTAAAACTGAAGTACAATTGAATATGGCCAAGTTTATGATTTCTAATCATGAATTCTGGTGAACTACAAGATCTCACATGGTTTGACACTGATATCTAGACTTACCCAAGTCTATGCTCTATGTCTATGATAACATAAACAGTGAGGGTTTAGCTAATTATTTGGACTTTCATATTATGCAGTACATGCATCTGAATTGGATCCTAGGAGTTATGATCAGCAAATCAAATACAATTTGGTATATAAAAACTATAGAAGAGCTCCCAGGGACTAAACCACCAACCAAAGCATATAGATGGAGGGACCCATGGCTCCAACCATGTATATATGTAGCATAGGATGGCCTTGTAGGGCATCAGTGGGAGGAGAGGCCCTTGGTCCTGTGAAGGCTCGATCCCCCAGTGTAGGGGAATGCCAGGGTGGGGAGGTGGGAGTGGGTGGGTGAGGGAACACTCTCATAGAAGCAGGGTGAGGGGATGAATAGAGGGCCTCCAGGGGGGACCAGGAAGAGGAATAACATTTGAAATGTAAATACATAAAATATTCAATAAAAATATCTTGAGCTTACACTGCTAAAAATTATGTTTTCATCCTTATAAACAGTAGCTAAAATTAAAAATATATCAGTGCAGCCAGCATAACTGCTTGCCATACCTCTGACCTATGGACAGAAGCTAGAGGTCATGTGATCTCTGAAAATATACTTTGATTTACACAAGCTCAAACTCAGGGTATGTAGTAGATGTTTCAAGGTTAAATTTCAGATTCCAAAATTTTATGAAAAAACACCAGCCTGCACTATTTCTATGGGGAAAATTTTGCTTTGTGAGAAGAAAAATACATAATTTAAAAAAATAAAAAAGTTATTAAAAAACATAGAAAATGAAAATGTTTCTATCTCCAAACAGAAAGATGATGCCTAGTCCATTTCTAAATTGATACTAAAATGTAGAACAGAATGCTAAGTCAGTTAGTCAGTAGATTATAGATTTTTTTTTTTATATATTTCTTATGGTCATTTTAATGAAAGGTCAAAGTAGAAAAATACAAAATAAAAAAAAAAATGGAAAACAAAAAGTCAAAACAGACAGTGCCCATGCAAAGAACATCAAAATACAGAAGTTGGAGGAAAGGAAGGTTTGAAGTGAGTGAGAATACAGAGTGAGTCCCATCGTTGGGAGGATAGCAATCTACTTTCCAGAAGCCTTGCAAAGATGGTAGGGCTGGTGTTCTCATTAACTAGGACTCTTGTGTCTCCTGTAAAAGCTGCCATCTGCTTCTGCTAGCTAATCCCAATATATGTTTGAAGGGATAGTCTCAATTTTAAGAATTGAAACAGATAAGGGGCTAGAGAGATGCCTCAGTATTTAAGAGTATCTGTTGCTCTCACATGGGGCTCAGGCTTTGTTCCCAGGACAAACATCCGTGACTCCAGCTCCGAGTGTTCCTCTGGAATGTGGAAGGTTCACTTCTGGCCTCTTCAGTACTCTCTGTACATGGTGCACATAGCAGGCAAAACACTCATATCCATAGCAGTAAATGAATAAATATTTTTTTTAAAAGCATCAAAATGCCACCAGTCCCCTGACTCAGGAGAGATGTTCTATCTTCTTTTCAGAGTGTCATGGACAAAGGTAGGAAACACGGTTTGTTTGTAGGCCGCAATATAAAGTCAGCATTGAAAACTTGGCAATGATAAACTAAGATTGGCTCCAAACAGCAGGTCCAATGGCCATGTTAACCCACTTTTATTGTGTGGATGGGGGAAGAGGAGTAAGAGGAAGAAGAGGAGGAAGAGGAGGAGAGACAGTAACAACTGGGAGGTAGGAACAGGGATGTAGGGAGCATGGCTCAATGCTGGTTGCAAGCTCATTGGACTTTGGGTGACTGAGGTTGGTAATGTCATGAGGAGATCTCTTTCACTCTGGAGACTTGGAATGGTGTTTCCTTACCACCATGGTTCCACAGTTCCACAGGGATGGAGACTCATGACTGTGGTGGAACTCTCAATGTCTCTGTGTGGCTCCATTCTGTCAGAGTCACATGGTAGAAGCTACTGCAGGTCACAGCTTAGGAGTTTGCCACCAGTAAATGCCTGACTTTCCTAGCCAGTGCTACTGAGAAAGATGGAAGGAGCAATGACAGCACCATGCAGAATAGTGCAGGGCAGGTGACATACGAGATCATGTAGGAGCTGAGCATCTGGGGACAGCAAGCTGGTGAGAACAGGTTTCTTCATCCTATTCTCAGAGTTTCTCCTGGCATCTGAAGAGTACTTGAGGAGATACTCAGAAGCTGGACTGGAGGGAAGCAAGAGACAGGACTTAGGTTGGGTCCAGTATGAAAAGCTGTGTGTCCCTGAAACACAGTTGAAGTAGTGGTAAGAATGGGGAAGCAGAGCCCCTCAAGGGGTGAGGAGACAATGAACAGCTCTGGGGCCTGTGGCTGACCAGACCTGTGACTGACTGGGCCTGTGGCTAAGCCACGGATTCTATATATACTCACAAGGCCTGCAACTTTTGTTTTGTAGAGGAAACCATAGACCATCTGAAGGTATCAAGGGTGTCATAGCCCTGCAGTTTAACACTGGCTGAATGCTCATCCAATACCAAGTAGGTCAAAATGGATGAATGGGAATAAACTTTTATGAAAGCAAGGAAATGGATGCCTGAGCCTAAGACACCTCAAGAGGGAAGAGAAGTCCATACAACCTGGAGCCAACATGAATGGCATCTTGAAGGCACTTCCTGTGGCTCCATGTAAAACAGACACAACGAACTTCTGCTTTCCCAGGCCTAGAGGTGTCTCAAGTGAAGCAGGACAAGCCTTCAGTTTGTCCTGATGCTCTTTGAGGGAGGGCATGTGGTTGGAGACTGGTGGACATACAAAATAGGGGCACCAATTCTTTGTTTCCTACTTCTAAGTTGGTCTCTTTCTGATCTGTATGTTGGCTCTGAGTGTGTGGTCTCCAAGCCCCTCATCATCTGCACATCTGTATCTAGAAAAGGAACATCTTTAGTTAATATGGCACAGTTCTGACTGCTAACCCTAAGCCCCTAAGCAAGACTGAGTTATCAACCGACAGCTACCAGAACACACAGCAATGTCCCAGCATGCTCCTTGTTTCTGTGCAGCTGCCATCCCATTGAGCAGCAGCGGACTATATATCAGGTAAGGCTTCTGCATGCAGAACAGAAAGGTTGTGGAATCAGGTATTCTCAATGCCAGAATTTTCAGTAACATTAAATTTCTGCTGTTTTTTTTTTTTTTTTAAACAGAAAGTTGGATCCATTCAACTTGCGCTGATCCAGTGAGGAGACAAGAACTGGCCTAGGAACATGGTCAAGGTTAGCTTTGTCTTCACTGGCCAGTGTGGGTTCTGGGGAAGAGCTTCAGGGAGGGAGGCAAATGCAGCAACCAGACCTGTCTCCTCCTTACCTTTCCCTCCACGGAAGTTGAGTACTGTGATTTCTGCAGCCCCCATCAGCCAGAGGCTTCTGCTTGTGTGACCAGAGGCTATCCCTGGCCATTAGTAGGATGCCCACCACTGTCTGCAGGCTGCGATGCTGGAGGCAAAGGACATTTGGAACCTGATTGCATTAAGGAGCAAGGCTCGGTGCTTTATCGGTGCAGCCTGGAAACCAAGGAGGCTCTCTTGGCCCAGCAAAGACTCCAAGAGGCAACCATAGCTGCTGGGGCTCTGCTACTGAGCACAGCCACTGGCCCTGACTGTTGAGCTGCTAGCTCTTGTAGGATCGGTTCACTCCCAGATTATAGATTTTGCACTCAAAGAAAACATACTGACAACTGGATCCTAAAACAATGCCCCTCACAGGAAGTTGTGCTTTGATGCTTTTGTTTATTTATTTTATGCTTATGCATTATGTGCCTGTGTGATTCTGTGTGCACCATGTACCTACAGTGACTGTAGGAGCCAGAAGTAGCATATTGTTTGGAGCTGGACTTTTATACTATTGTGAGGTGCCTAATTTGGATGCTGGAAATCAAGTCTGGATCTTGAGAAACAGCAGCGTGGACTCAAACACTGAGCCATCTCTTCAGCCCTGGTGTTTCTATTTAGAAAAGAATTTTTTGGGTTAGTTTAAAAAGCATGATTAGAATGTTCATACTAGAATTTCTAGTTTTTTTTTTTTTCAGAAGTATATCCTTTGGTCAGAAGAATCCTGCTATGTGTAGAAATGAAAGTTGAAATACTTACTTTCTTTTTTTTTCATTTTTAATTGGATATTTTATTTACATTTCAGATGAAATCCCCTTTCCTCATTTCCCCTCTCTAGAAAACTCCTATCCCATGCTCCCTTTTCCTTTTTGCTTTTATACAGTTTTTTAAAAATGTTAATCGAAAGCTTTATAAGTTTGGTAATGCTCAATCAGAAGTGTAACCCAATACCCAACTTAGATATATCAACTATCTTTGACTGGTGGAGACACGTGAACATCTGCCTCCATGTTCCCCCTCTCTTTTTCTCTCTCATCATCTAGCTTCTCCTCTCCTTCTCCTCTCCTCAATCTTTCTCTTCCTCTTGGTACTCCACCCACCTTAGCTCCTCCTACATATCGAAGTGTTTACTTTCTATTGAGAAAAAATATATTATGAGCATAAATTTGAAAAGGCACATCAAATTCTTGATCTGCAACAATTGCAGAAAAATATATAATAATTTTGAAAGGCTTGGTATCACCCTAATATGTTATTTTCTGTCTCTTTTTTCCATTTATTTACTTCTGAAAATGTCCCATCTAGTGAGACAGTTTATTATTTTGTAAAAACCTCTCCAAGTCAGGTGGGCTATGTTCTATTTCTATGTGCTCAGGTTAACCATATACAGCTTCAATTTGCTCCTGTATTTAATAGCAACAAAATATCTGTCAACTTGTGTATCAAATGTAAGTAACAGTAAATGAGACTGCTCTGCAAATTTAAGTTGCGGTATGTTTGCTATTTAGTTATGTGTTTTAAGTGAAGATTTCCTCCCAGTTATGCCAATGGTACAGGAATTTTTGAAAGACAGGCATTAATTAGTAGTGGCTGTTGTTCAGTTGTCATCAGTGAGGCCTCACTCAGTAACTGATGGGAGAAAATTCAGAAACCCACAGACAAACTTTAGGTGGTGCTGTGGGAAATCACAAAGAGAGGGAGGGAGGATTGTAGGAACCAGTGGGCTCAAGGACACCATAAAAACACAACCAATGGAAACAACTAACCAGGGCTCATAGGGGCTCACAGAGACTGAAAGGATAATGATGGATGGAGCCTGCATTGGACTGTGCTAGGTCCTCTGCATATAAGCTATGTTTTTTTTCTTTTTTTTTAGCTTGGGGTTTTTGTGGGACTCCTAACAGTAGGAATGGGTTATCTCTGACTCCCGTGTTTTTGTTTTCAGGACGTTTTTTTCTCCTACTGGGTTGCTGCGATGTGCCTTGATATGAGGGTTTTTGTTTATATTTATTGTTACTTGTTACGCCGTATTTGATGGATATCCCTGAGAAGTTTGCTCTTCTCTGGAGTGAGATGGAAAAGGAGTTGATCTAGGAAAGAGAGGAGGAATGTGGGGTGGTTAGGTGAAGAAGGAGGGGAAACTGGATGGAAGGTTTTGTATGAGAGAAGAATAAATAAAAAGAAAAATTAGTAGAGGCTGGTACAAGATATCATGCAAGTTTCTGTACATAAATGAATATAATTCTGTAAAATATTGGACAAACATCTTTGATGGTTGTTTTGATTTTTATTGTGTTTTTAATGGAAACAGAATTATATCACTTTGTTTTGTCTTGTAATAATCTCTTGCAGCCCAAGATAGCCTCAAGTTCACTGTGTAGCTTAGGCTGGACTTGAATTCTAATTTCATGATGGACCTTATTCCATCCATCCATTAATATGTTGATGGGCATCAGGCTAGTTCAATACCCTTCCTACTGTAAATGATGTTGAAAAAACCTTTGGTGTGCAATTATCTCTGTGCTATATTGACTGAGAGTCTTTCAAGCATACACTCAAGAGTGATAGGATTTCTTGATCTTATAAAAGTTCTATTTCCAGTTGTTTGGCATACTCTCATGCTGATTTTGTAGTGGGTGTAAAAAAAATGTTCTTTTTCTCTGAATCCTTGCTGGTATTTTCTGTTTTCATGGGGATAATCATTTTGATTGGTGTGAAATGTAATCACAGTGCAATTTTGCCTCTCATGCTAGTGATGGCTAAAGATATTGACTTTTTTCATGTGTTTATTGGTTATTTTTATTTCAAGAACTATTTTCCTTTTTTGTTTGTCCAGTCAATGATTGAATTATTTATATAGTATTAATATAGATATATAACATCAAGATCACATGAACAAAGAATTATAACTATGTCGGGGAATTCTAGGAGGATTAACAGAAGGGCAGCAAATGAGAAAAGAGATTATGTACATACCAACATATAATATGTTCAATATATACTAGGCATACATAAATGACATTTTTCTCTTGTAACCTAGTTTTCTATACAATAAACATACAACAATGAAAATAATATTTCCCTCATACAAAACTAGAACTTATTATGATTTTGTATTATCATTTATATTATGGTAGAATTCTCTAGATGGACAGAACCAAACAGGTTATCCTGTCTGTCTGTCTGTCTGTCTGTCTGTCTATCCATCCCTTAGCATATTAATGCATATATGTGTCTGTATGTTTGTACAGATAGGTAGTTTTATTTAAGGAATTTGTTCATTATTATAAAAGTTCAAGTCCAAAATTTCCAGAGATGAACAAAAGTGTTTTAATGTTAATCTAGAAGTGCTCTACTGGAAGAGTTAATTGTTTTCAGAATTCATTCTGAGACACAGGATGGCTGTGCTGATAAGGTATCTAAGGGTACTTGTTGGCAAGTGATGACCTGGCTTGGATCTCTAGGGCCTGCATGGTATAGGAAGAGAAGCAAATTTGTAGGAACTCCTTTGGTTTCCACATGTGTGCTATGGTACAAGTATATGTACACATATACACACTCACACAGAGTCACTAAATATATATATAATTTAAATATTTGTAAAAATAGTCCACTGTTATAGTAGGAATTCAACATTTTTTTATTAATTCCTTCACCTTAGTGTAAGTCCCATGCATGATATAGTCATTAAACTTAATTTACTCCAGCATCAATGATCTTGACTTTAGCTTCAGCAAAGTAACATAAAATGAAATCATCTGTGTAGAAACATGTAGGATTATTTTTAAAGAAGTATCTAACACCATGGTTTATGAACATTTACATGTAAAGTTATCTATCGTATCTACTTTGCCATGAAGTCCTAATGTTTTTTAAACTTAAAGCTCTGAGTTTGCTTCTTAAATAATAGGAACCAAAGATTTATGGAAAATTCTAGACTTGAAGGCATAATATAGATGGATAACTAATGAAGCCTCTTTTACAACACAGTATAAAACCTTGAATTATGACAATAGTTTATTGATACAGTCAACAATGTATTTTTATGAACTTATGTGCCATGCCATTCCTAACAACCTGCTTTATACCCAATGTATAATAGAAAGCATGAACAAACATGGTACCTCTTATAACAAAGTTACATTTTAAATAATTAAAGATAATGGATATTAACTACATTTCACATACACAAATGTAAGGATACTACTGAAATGAGTGCTGAGAAGTATGCATTGGTGCTTTGGAGTCTTTGGAATTCAAAGTAATACTTGAGTGACAGCATGATCATTAGTAGTCAGCTAACAAACAGGTTGGTGAAGCAAGCCTTTGCAACCTCTGTCTTATTAAAGAAGATGGTGAATAAAACATCTAAGGGAAACTATGCTTATGAAAAAGAAAGTATAATTTAACTGACAATGTAGATATGCATAGAAATTTGATCACTCAAAGTTTTTATGTGCTTATTAGATATTTTACCTTAATTATGAGTGTTAAAAGATCAGGCAAATTATTTTTCATGCATGTGCTATGGTTAAAATATATATTTTTTCAAGTAAATGTGTATCTAATGTATTCTGGATATATGTATCAGTGGTTCTCTTTATTATATTATACTTCTACTTCCTATGCATCCTTTTGTTTTTCAAGCATGTCCTCTTCCTATTTCCTGCCATTTAATAGAAATGAATAGGTTTAATTGGTTGCTTACATAGGTGTAGAGCTATTTATTGGATCATGAGGTAGTTACTAGTGTATGTAATACACAAGTGACCATCCCCCTTCTTTCCTAGCAGCCACTAACTACCTACAGCTCTGCAGCTAAGGGTGGATCCTCTTCCATGTCCATGGTAGAATGTTGAAGGACTATGTCTTGTACAGGTCTTCTTCAGATAACCAGAACTGCTGGGAGCTCATGAGAGCAATGCCCATGTCATGTCCAAATCATACTGTTCCAATGCACTCTTTCTCAAGCTTTCACACTCACATTTTCTTTTTTTTAACCAGTTCTTACAATGTGTTCATTAAGTCTTGGGCAGAGGAAGTGATTGTGATACCCAGTTTCAGGATGAGAAATCAATAGTCACTCTAATTTGGTCTGAATCATTTTATTAACTATTATTTACTGAAAAAAGAAGTTTCTCTAAAAGAGGATAGTACAAATGTATGGGGATAAAGACAAATGTACAGAAGGCACCATGTCTATTTATCAAAACAGCAGAAAGACCTATTATATCTCTTTCCATGGAATCTTGACAAGCTATTAAATGCTAGGCATGAAATGCTCCTAGTGGAGTAGGCCTCAAATTCAATCAGGAAGTGGTTGTTTACCCCCGCAAGAGTCATGACATTGCACAAGTGCACACAGATTAGATCTATAGTGTTTAGTGTGTACCACTGGCTAAGATTAGTAATGATACTTCTGCACCCAGAAATTTATTGAAAATTGACATCAGGGAAGCTATTTCTAGTTGATTTCAGCTTGATTTCTCTATAGGACTAAAGATGCTTGTGTTAGAGGTAGGCATTCTCAGATTTCCTATTAAATAATAATGTCTTTCTACAGTTTTTGGCTGTTCTATTTTATTCTGGTATCTTTTGTTGGTTGTTGTTCATTTGCCTGTTTATATTCTAAGGAGAGAGAGAGAGATAGGTAGATAGATAGATAGATAGATAGATAGATAGATAGATAGAGAGGAAGGTTGTGTAGTTGGGTGTGGTCAGAAGAGAATTCATTGCATTACATAGGTTGTGGAGCTCAAAGAGGAAACTTACTAGGACCACAAACAATTTGTGGTTATTTTTACTTAAAATTTCAGCACCTTTTATTGTCTTTATATTCTCAATTAAAAAAAAAAAACAGACAAATGTGAATTGGTTGGTCCAGAGTCATACAGATAAAGTAAGGATCCAGTACTGAGACTCTACCATGCAGAGTCTTATAAAGTTAATGCTTGAGAAGCACACAAAAGAGGTAAAAATTCTTTTCAAAACCTTTTAGCAAACGTTTTAACAAAATTTGCATTTCTTACTAAGTGGCTTTCAGAGAAATTCATGGCCCCAGACAGCTACATGGTACGCATGAATCAGAGGCTGGACATAACTACCATATCATTTTCATTTAGAGAATGTACTTAAACACATACAACATATTGTACAACTTTAGAAATATGCATAATACTGCATGGGGAGTCAAAAATTAAATGGTATTTTCATGAGGAATAAAGTATATGATTTATAATAGTAATGTGCTTATTTTTGTCAAATAATAACATGATTATATATGAACTATAAAGTAAAAAATAAGGTGAGTACAAAACTTCAAGGCCTTTTAATTGTTTTATAATCATGTCACTAACTTTGAAATTAGGCTATCTAAAGAGAAAGATAAGTCATTTCACATATTCTGAAATAAATAAACCAGAGGAAGAGCTCTGCAAATATAATTTTTCAGGTTTTTTTTTAGGTTCTGAAAGATTTTTGAGGGAGACATAATAAATGGTGCATAATATATGGGTGGAAGAATTGTTTAATTATATTCTCATATGGTCAATATCTTGATTTATACTTTTAATTTTAAGATAAAAAATACTTGTTTTTTTCTTGAACCTCAGAATATAATTATGTCTTAAATCCCATTCTTTAAGTAGCTATAAATATATTGGTTCTTTTCTGAGTAGTAAATATTGTGGTATTCCAAACTTAAATCATATATGTATCCTGGGCACTGAGCTTTCTTGTGTTTGTTGTGGAAATGTCACTGTGGCAAATAGTAAAAAAAAATGTTCAATGAGTTGTGCTTCATTAGACTTGCATGAAATTCTAGTCCAAAGAATTCAAGATTAATGGAATAGTGAGTTGTTGTCACATATCTTTTAGTTGGGTCTCTGGAAATCATGTAAAATTGACATTCTCTACAATTTTTCAGTCTTTGGACACATTTGAATATAATCATGCATAAACGTATAGTAATTATATACTTGACATATTTCAACTGAAGAAATACATAATTATAAATAAACCATATAGGATTTGGTAAGCCTCTTTAATTTTTTTTTTGTGTGTGTGTGTTTCACGCACCAGAAAGGCATGTACTTTTGAATAGGTAATACACAAAAGTAATTTGCATACTTACTCAGTGTACTAAATTTACTGGTACAAGAGGCGATGAGCCATAAATGGGAAATAATTAAATAAGGAATGGTTCTTGGAGACTTTAGAGATCAATTTTGAGTCATTAACACATGAAGGGGCACTGACCCGAGGATCCTGTGCAGAAGAGGTTAGCTGAAAGATCATGGATTAGATTTCTCCTGAAAAATCTCTTTAATAATATACTAGCTTGCACCTGGTTATTCTAGAAAATCTTGTCCCATCTCTTCTACTTCTAAAGGCTAAAATGTTTGGGGGAAATTTTATAATAATAGATAATTATGTTGATAGTTTCACTCAACACATCTTGATTTGTCTTTGATTAGCTGCTTGATCAAGAGTAAAGAAGAGACATAAAGATGAGGAGACCAAAATGTGAAATTCATCATCTATTTATCTGTAGACAATACATAGTTCTCTTACAGCTTTGCGAGATCTGTGTGAAGAATCATTCCTGTTGTCCATGTCAGTTTTGCCTAAGGAGTTTGCAACTCAGAATCATAAGTGCAAGGTGTCATTTTAAAGGATTTTGCCTTGTGTTTTCCATCTTTACCTTTGTAACAATTTGAAATTGGTGAAAATCAAGAATAGTTTTAAGAAAATAAAGCATTTCTACATGCCATTTTATGTGTCCTTTAAAAACACACTCCTTATATAATGTAGATCAGAGGACTTATAGGACAAAGACCAGCTCATAATCAGACAAATGCTAATAGCATATGGTGGCATAAATATTTAGGAGTGCAAGAAATCACCATATAAGTAGAAATAGCACAATGTGGAAATGAGTTTACTTGAAAAATAAGTTGTATCAGGGTATGTGTGAAATCAAAGTGAGTGTAAATGTTGATTAGATTCACATAGCCTCAGATTCATGCCTTCCCAGCATTAGAGCTTGATTTACATATTTACATGGACAAGAAGAAGAAGAAGAAGAAGAAGAAGAAGAAGAGGAAGAGGAAGAGGAAGAGGAAGAGGAAGAGGAAGAGGAAGAGGAAGAATAGGAAGAAGAAGAAGAAGAAGAAGAAGAAGAAGAACAACAACAACAACAACAACAACAACAACAACAACAACAACAACAACCAAAAACCCTTATATTCACAAACTACCATAGATATCAAGTACCCTAAAGCATTATCAGAGCTTGCACATAAAAATAAGGAATTAACAATGACTGACAGTCTGGACAGCCAGGTAGAGTTAGATCTTGGATAGAAACAAGCCATTTGTAAATAAAGCTCATTTGTTTGTTGATCATTTGAATATTAAATTGTGTAAGATAAATGATTTGTGCTAGGGGTGGCATTGTCTTTTGTTTTAGTCTAGTAAGAGAAGTGAACATGTTAAGAAATAATACAATAGACCTCAGGTCAAGAAATAATGCAGTAGACCTCAGGTTAAGAAATAATACAATAGACTTCAGTTCCCTCATTCAAGACATCTCTCTTGATCATCCATCATGCTCCAGGCAATATATTGCTTAATATGGATATAAGGTACATGGATAGACATGCATGGTTTTCATTTTTGAAAGCTTGGGATATAGTATGCTGTCACAGAGAGTTTTGTGCACCAAGAAAGAGTCTACAATTAAGTAAATGATTATATAATATTTTATTAGTGTATATTTATTGTACAGTAATAAATTTAATAAAGATTTCACACTAGTTTTTCATGGTCTTTGAACATAATCAATATCCCATTTCCTTTAATTTTCTTTCCTACTCTTTCTACTCCTCTTCATTATCCTAGATGATTTTGTTTCTACTTCCATGCCTTATATACACAAGCCATTTTATCTGTTTATATAAAATCTAGATCAACAAACAAGAGATAACATATTTCTGAATTTGACATATTTTGCTTAATGTGATCTCTAGTCACATGCACTTTCCTGAAAACAACATAATTTTGATTTTTGTGGTTAAATAAAATTCCATTGTGTACCATATTTTTTTTTATGTATTTATCTGCTGATGACAATTAAGCTTATTCTACAGCTTGGGTATTTTAAATAGACTTGAATGCATATGCAACTTAATGGTTAAGAAGTCATTCGTTCAGTTTCTATATCTCTCTATATCTTCTTTCACAAAATTATGGAAATTATTTATACATGTTTTCATCTTTGTTAAAATATTTTATCGTAATATAGTAACATTATTCCTCCCTTTTCTTTGCTTTCTCTAACTCCTTCTATGCATGCTCCTCTAAACCATGCTACATCTCACCTTAGTCCCTCTCATATTCATGGACTTTTCATGATTATTATTCTTACATACTTATCTGCATAACTGGATGGATAAAACTTGCTGAGTCTATACAGTGCTGCTTCTATGTACATGATTTTAGGACTGGCCATTTGGTACTGTGTGATTTATTAGGAGATCATCCCTAGGGAAGACTAGCTGTCCTTCTTTCATGCTATAACTGATAAATCTCTAAAACAACCTCTCCATGTAATCTAGCCTTCTCTCTGGAGAATTACTCTCATTCTCATGTCCGTATTACCATGGAATATAAAGGAGAAGTTAGAAAATTATAAGAAAATATACAAATCATCTTCCTTAGGCTATAAGTTCATTCTGAGGAAACATTCACAGTACTACTAAGGTTTTGGTACACAGTACTTTCTATGCCTGAAAGACTAGACAACTGGAGTACTTTTAGTAAAAGAATATGTTAATATCTATAAAATCAAATCTGTGAGTATTATTAGACCATAAAGGATTTATCACATCTTGGATTTTTGACTATATAGAAACTGTTTATATTTGGCACAAAGGAAAAGATTTATTGAAAACAGTCACAACTTGCCTAGAAATTCAGTGCTATAGCTCACAGGGTTCAGAGATGGACTCTCTTGATTGCTTTTCTCTCCCAGTAGTCTGGCACTGTGAAAGCTATCGAGTAAGCAGGAAGCTTCCAGTCTATTCCAGTTCGATCTCTCCATGGGCTGTGTCCAAATTTGTGGTGCCTTTGGTGACACAGTATTTCCATCAAGTTATGGATCATGATCTGGGGCAATGACAATGGCCTGTACTGGTTTGGGCCTTTTGGCACTTTGGTAACCAACAGCATAAAGGTAGGTATCTCATTACTAGAACTTGGACTAATAATCCATTGCTTCTGGAGGAGTATTATCTATCGGCGCAGAGAACTAGGGTGAGATTTTTGAAACAATATATTTAAGTCTGGAGCCTTGAAATTGTAATCCCAAGATTTCTATAAGAGATGCAAAGCACTCAGAGCAAAATGTCAGTGTGAACAGGCCCCAGAGTACTGTATTAAAAGGGAATATTTAAATAGTTATCTCACTAATTTACTAAATTTGATGATGTTCTAGATCTGTTTACAGACTAGTGAATGACAGAAGTATGTGACAGGACTAGCTCAAAACCACTGAGACTTAATTTAAGGAGTGCTATGATTCACTGATGTAATAAAATACCCTATCAAAGCTCTCATAATGTGGTATGTTATGAGTTCTGGTCATCAATCAAAGGGCCTCCAAATATATTTAAATTTTTTATTAATTTTTAAATTAGCATGCAAAGTAATACATTTCATAACTGCATTTTCATGCATCAGTTTGCCTGATTGTCCTTCCCCTCTCCTCTCATTCCACTACATCCTCTCTGTACTATAAAAAATAACAGCTTAATGGGTCAAATAACTTAATTTAAAAGTCAAAATGTGGAGCTTTTTGAGAGAAAAAAAATCTTCGAGATGTAAGTTTGAGTAAGAACTTTCAGAACAGGATTCCAATGGCGTTAGAAATAACCCTAAGAATTGACAATGAGAATATGTGAAATTAAAAAGGTTCATTATGTAGCAAATGAAATTATGAGCAGAGCAAATGGTTAGTGTACAAAATGGAAACTCTTTGGTAGCTATTCTGCAGGCAAGATCTTCATATTGAGGATATGCAAAGAACTGTAAAATGTAAATATCAAAAATCTTCTGCCCAATACCTGACAGTCAATATACAAGGTAATAAACGTAACAGATAATTCTTAAAAGAAGAAACAATAACCAATAAATTTAAAATAAAACTGCTGAATACCTAAGCACTTTTGATTTTTTTTCCCACAGGTTCTGAAAGGTCTCTTTTTGGATAAACTACCATAGTGGGATATTTTTTCTCTCCATCCTTGTCTGGGACCAAACCCCTGAGAATTGCATATTTAAAGAAAAATCAGGAAAGAGAGGTACTTTTGTTTTTAGACAAAGGCACTGACAAATGACAGTGAAGCAGTGTACAGGGCCACCCTACAGGGCCTTTGAACAACATTGTCAAGAAGGCAGCTTGCAAGTACTTGGCACCTGTGAAGGATAGGAGCTAAGAACTGAGGTAGAATTGTAGAAAGGAACATGCCGAAGGTAGATGTTGTTCTACAGTTTCAGCCCATGATTAACAAACAGTAAATACATGAGTCACAATGCACATTTCCTTTTCAAATGTGTAGGTGTAAATGGGCAATATTAGCATCCTTTGTTTCATGGCCCTGTAATATGGGACAAAAAATATTTTGATAGTTTTAAACAAACAATACTGTAAACATGCGCCCCCTGCTTTGGAAAGATTTTTACAAGAAAATTGTTAAAGCAGAAGCAGGCTACTTACATTAAACTTGAGGACAGAATTGGGATAAATTATTTTGCTCTTCAAATTGTATGGACATCATTCCTGATTTTGTAGTGTACGAACATGGATATTAATCATATTTGTAAGCAACAAGAATATACGAGGGCTTATCGTTGTAGGACTCCTATTTCATTTCTTATCTGGTAAGGATTATGCTTTAGATTTGTTGGCATTTTATTTGCATATCTCTTCATGGGGAAATAGAATGTGTTTTTAAACAGCACCTTTCCTCTTGAGACTGAAATCCTCTCAGTGCTAAGTGACAATGAAAAGCATAGTGTGCAAAACTTTCATAATGTTCTCACTGTGGTGAATGAAATAAGAATGTACAGCTATTGCTATCTAATTAGGTTTCACCAGGCTCAAAAACATGTCTACACAGCTTTGGCACCTAGCCTGAAAAGCCCACTAAACAGTAAGTAGTGCCAAGAAAATTAAACCTCTTGTCTTAGGAACACACATGTGGAGCCCATATGTTGGAGAATTGCATACATTTGTTAACAATAATCCATTACTTTGAAACAGTTAAGCATGGAATTTACCAAGTGTTCTGAAGCAACTAAACCAAGCAATTCTGTATAAAGTTAATTAACGAATATACTTATCTACTTTTTTGAAAAGCAAAAGCAATATCTTATTTACAAATTCAGAAGGCTAATATTGATGCTATTTCTTTCTTTTGAGCATATCAAAACAGATTATGCTTTATTTGAAGTACTAGGGAAAACTTTTCTAATTCAGCAAATTTTACTTTGTTTAACTCTAGTTAAAAGGCATATTGTCATAAAGATCTCTAGAATCAATTTTTGTATTTATATCAGTTTTTCATTCTTGACAAGTTCATACACGTATACAAAGAGATATTATCACATGTACCTAAAATTCTCCTTCAAATCTCCCAATATGTCCCCAACACATCTCCCTTCTAACTTCATGTATTGTATATATATATATATATATATATATATATATATATATATATAATATATATATATACATGTATATATATGTATATATAAAATCTGTGTCTGGTTAGTGCTGCCTGTATGTGCATAGCCATCTACTGGAACATAGGCATC
>JANHMN010000005.1:34693883-34711468 GCA_030674055.1 Rhabdomys pumilio | reverse complement strand
TTAGTGCTGCCTGTATGTGCATAGCCATCTACTGGAACATAGGCATCGTATCAGTGGTCACATGCACAAAAAATAGTTTCTAGGTTTCTTTTTGGCATAGACAAACTGAGTTAAATGTTTGAAATTTGCAACTGAGAACTTCTCCTGACACAATAAGATCATTTTTCAACTTTGAAAGAAAAAGAATGATTCTAATCTAGAACCTGTGAACTACTATTATCTTTTAGTAAGGAGTGTGGAACTGAAAATACTGTACCCTTCCTATTTGGGAATTTTGGCTCTCTTGATCTTGTGCAGATAACTATATCTGATGTGAAGTCATGAGTACAATAGTCATGTTAGGTCCAGAAGGCACCATTTTGCTACAATTCATTTCATCTTTCAGCTCTTGTATTCATTCCACCTCATCATTTACAATGTTCCCTGAGTCTTGGTGGTACTAGTAATGGCTTAATTTAGGGTAGAGCATGGAGTCTCTTCACATTCTCAGCACATTGAAGGGTTATCCACTTCTTGACTAACTGATACCCAATGTAAAATGAAAGTTCTCTGACCAAGATTGAAGTCAGCCCAGGTCTACAGGTATAAACATAATATTTAGACAGCGAATTGACAGCAAGACTATTCATCCAAAGAATGCAGGTTTTATTCTAGGACCTAGGACTCCTCCAGGCTTGGACTTGGGGCCAGAATTACACAAGAGGCATGAAATTTCCTCCTATGCTTCTGATTCAACTAAAAACAGCCAGTCAGAAAACAGTGCATAACAGTTGTGCCACTATTGCACAAGTTGTTGCAGTTCACCTGGCAAGTCTTGTTATATCATGCAGAGTTCAGTAATTGGATAGACCACTGATGACTTTTCTCCCCCAGTAGCCCGCCAAGCACCTTTTGGAACAATGAATTCTGGCCTGAGGACTGTGATGTTCTTAGGTCAATTTGAGATTGGTCAATTTATTCATGTCTTTCTGCCAGAATATATGATGCCTTCCACAATAGAGTCTTACCACCTAGGTATGGTGAGTAACCAAGGGTAATGTCAATAGCCTGTATTATTCTGGAGAACTCTGGACCTCCCTGATTTTTAAATCATAGGAAGGTATTCAATGAATTTGCACTGAGATTTTCATTTAATAAGCCACTATATTCTGGGAGTGACATTTTCTGCTCTTGGAGAAAAATTTAGTTTAAAATCTTTGTTTCTTAAAGCTACAAATGAGCTTACTAACAAATGGACTGCTAATACATCACTAGCTTTAGTTATTCCATCCATTACACTTTCTTTTCCCTCATTCCCCTGCCCCTATCCCTGCTTAATACTTTAACCTCCAGTATTCCTCCCTATTCTTTCCTTTCTCATATAGTCTACTATCTAGATCCTTCTTTCGCAAACTGTGTAAAACTCGGCTTCAAACATGAATTAATATTTATGTCACCAATTCCAATCTATTCATGCATAAAACATTCTAGTTTTCTTCCCTTGTTTGTATGTAACTATTTACTTTAACAGTGAAACATATGACTCAAATTGACTGGCCATTGATTTGCATTGTTTTCCATTATAAGTACACATGTATAGCAGTTTTGAAATCATTAGCTTGTTTCTCCATGAAAGACAAGGCTTAGTCAGAGCTTAGTGTTGTAGTCATTGTCTTCTTCAGTTTTACATTTCAAAATAACTTATATTGACACATCTGCATGACATCATTGTCTTCCTTGTGAGATTATTTCATATACCTACAATAAAATTTGATGTATTTGCCTCAGTTTCCTTCCAGTACCAGAATTATGTGGCCTTGTAGTTATAGTTAAAAATTTGCAAACATTAAATTTTAAAACTTGTTCTACACAGGTCTATGGGTTTTGATGAATGCAAGTGTCATGCATCTGACATTATCTTTTCATACAAAATAGTTTCACCAGCACAACATTCCAACCATCCTTTACATGTTCTGTTTTTCTTTTCCTACTGTACATTTGTGACAACTATTGATGTTTTACTATCACAATAGTTTTTTCCCCCAGGATGTTGTTTAACTGAGAGCATAAAGTATACAGTTGTTTCATACTTTTTTTTTATTGAAGCACAATTTTGCAACTGTTTTATAATAATCAATACATCTGCAGAACACAATACAATTGAATCAGGGTAATATGAAATCTCATCCTTTCAAAGATTAATCTTTTAAATATTGGCAGTTTCAGACTTTTCTAGTTATTGTGATATGTATCATAGAAATTTAGAACTTTTAACTATTTTAACTATTGTAAAATATATAATTTTCAAACTATTTTTAAGCTATTCTGAGGTATATTATAGATTTAAGACAGGGTCCTCACAACATACCCTTGATTTAATTGAAACTCATTCTTTAGCCCAGGCTGCCTTGGAATTTATAGAAACTCCTCTGTCTCTGCATCCTGAGATCTGACTTAATTCACTTAACAAAATAACTACTAGTCTATACATGTTGCAAATATGTCATTATTTTGCAAATGCAATATTATTCTACTGAATATATGTATAATATCTCATTTGAACTAAAATATTCTTTATACAGAGTATTAAAATACGTCTTGTGTCCAAAAGTAACCATATGTATGTAAGTGTACTTTTAAGTGTTTTAAGTCAAAAGCACAGCAGGATGAGGAGCATTAACAGGAAAAACGTAAGAACAAAATAAGAGCCATTTTAACTGAAGTGATATGATGTCTAATTGTAGTTTTACTTTTCTTTAACTTGTTGGCTAGTGATATTGAAGATTTCCTTATATGCTCATTACAGATTTATATGTCTTCTTTTAGAACTGTCTTGTCAGAACTATATTGTTTGGTTTTCATATATATACATATATACATATATATGAAATTAACATACATACATATGCATGTATGTAAGATAACATGAGACTAAAGAAGTGAAGACTAAAGTTAATTTAGTTTAAATAGACAATTATGTACATATATGTACATATGTATATATAAGTTTTTTCTAAGTAGACACACACACACACACACACACACACACACACACACACTCATCATTTACTGCCTCTATTACATTTCTCAGTAATATGCCCACAAATTGCTTGGCCTCATTCAAATGTAGATTCTGTTTAATTAATAATACTAAGGCAGTGTCTAGAATTCTGTATTTTCTTTTAAAAATATATTTTACTGTTAGCCATGGTAGGCATGTCTTTAAGTCCACTATTCAGGAGCCAGAGGCTAGTGGATACTGTTGAGTTCATGGCCAGTCTACATAATGAGTTCCAGGACAATGACAACTACATAGTGAGACCTTCTCTCCAAAAATATTTTAATTAGTACTTTGGGAATTTCATATTAGTTTGAGTATAATTCACCTCTTCTGTCAGTTCATGGTAGGCCTGCCCTTCCCTTCCCTATTAACCCAATACTTTATTCTTAAAACTTCCATCAAACCCAATACATGTTGCTCATATTATCTTTGATGTGTCTTCCAGTTGTTTATGCTCTATGTATCAGGGACTATATTCTTAAAGAAAACTGACTGTCTCTCCTAGCCATTGTCCATAGTTCCTTGGCTAGGGTTGGAATTTTGTGAGCATATTCCATTTTCATGCTGGGATTTCGTCTGGTTTCAGCTTCCATAGACTGTTTACATATTCTCATAGATTCTGTGACTACATATATCCAGCTGCTCTATTATTCCTTTATAGTTTTCCACTGCCTCAGACTTTTACATTTTTTTCTGCCTCACTTTATGCTATGGTATATAATCCTTGAGGAAAGGGTGTGTGACTCCCCCATGAACTCTTCTAATTTTCTGACCTCTATGACTATTTGAAGTGGAACACACTTTTCTGAAGATTCTAAGCTAACATTCATAAATGAAAGAAAACATGTTATATTTATTCATGTTTCTGAGTGTGAGTTACCCATCTCAGAATGTCCGTTTCCAGCTCTCTCTATACATACACTCACTTCTGAATGTCATAATTTTTATTTTTCTTAATTACTTAATAATATTCCCTTGTTGAAACATACTTCATTTTGTTATCTACTTATCAGTTGATGGACATGTAGACTGTTTCCATTCCTGAATATTGTGAACTGAGCAGTAATGAATATGGATGAGCAAGTATGTCTGTAGTAAGATAAGTAGTCCTTTAATTATATGCCTAGGAGTTGTATAGCATTAATTTTTTGAGGTAACTTCATGTTGTGTTCCTTAGTGGCTCCACTAATTTACACTTTCAGTAGCACTGAATAAGCATTTCCTTTCCCCCATTTCCACAGTAGCATTTTTATAACTGTCATTTTTTTTTCATTTTATTCATTTTTAACTGGCCTAAGAGAAAATTTCAAAGTAGTTTTAGTTTGTATTTCTCCGATGGCTGGTGGTTTTGAGCAATTCTAAAAAATGTTTCATAGTCATTTTTATTTCATCTTTTAAGAACTCTCTGTTTTATTCCATCCCCTCTATTTTTTTTAAATAGTAATTCCTGGGCAAATGGAGTCATTTATAAAGTTCTCACAGCTGTATCTTGCAGGATATTTTCTATGTTTTCTTCTAGCAATTTTAGTGGTTCAGGTTTCAAATTGGGGCCTTTGACTCATTTGAAATTAATTTTTGAGACAGAGATAGAGTTTATTTCATTCTTTATCCAATTTTCCCACCACGGTTTGTTAAGACACTGTTGTTTCTCCAGAATATATAGATCATTTTTTTCTTTGTCTGCTCTACATGTCTGATTTTGTAACAAGATCACATTATTTGTATTGTTATAGTTTTATAATATAATGTGGAACCTGAAATGGCAATGGTTTCAATGCTACTGGTCTTGCTCAGGATTGCTTGATCTATCTGAGGTCTATTCTGATTCCATACTGCTGGGAGAGAGGCTCATTCAAGGTTTTCCCTGAGGCCCAGGTATGTGAAGAAGAAATGTAGTTCCTTGTCTAAATACTTGACAAGGCCACTCATCCTTGTAGGCTAAATTCACAAAGGCAGCACTGAACGGTATTTCTAGCCTTTGGATAATTAAGTTTAATGGAGAGGACAATTAATGCTTTAGAACTGGAAATATAAATAGATGTGAGCCACGAAATTAACTTTTTCCAAGGATTAAATGTTTTAACATTTGTGGTTATTTGAATTTGAATGGTACCCATAGGCTCATCAATTTGAATACTTGGTCCTCAATTACTGAAACTCTTAGAGATGGATTAGGAGGTGTGGCCTTGTTGGAAGCAGCCAATCAATGGAGGCAGGGTTTGAAGTTTTAAAAGTCCATGTCATTCCCAATTAGCTCTCTCTGTCTTGTGTTTCTGGATCAAGATATAAGTTCTCAGCTGTTGTTCCAGTACTTGCCTGCTGTTCTGCTGCCTGCCATGATAGTCATTGATTGACTCTAACCTGAAAATGTCAGTCCTCAATAAAAAAATTTCTTCTATAACTACCCTTGATCATGGTATCTTATCCCATCAATAGAAAAGTAACTAAGATCATGCTCACAATATCCACATAAATACTAATTTCTCTGTTTTATGAAAGACAGAAAGATCAAGTTACATATACAAAAAAAAAAACCAGGAAACTACTCCAGTACTGATGGTATAATAAAATTTTACTTTGCTATAGCATCTTGAAGGATGAATGTTATCTGGCTTTTAAACATACATCTATTAAAAGGTTTGTTGTTTGTATGTTTTTTGTATTGATCTACTGTTAAACAGTGGATCAGGCCATTTAAAATGGAGTATTCCTTCCTAGTCTCTGCACATATAAGAATCCATAGTATTTTAATTGTCATATTACAGGTGTAAATGTGAGCTATGATATCGTATAAGCATTTCATGGTGGTATTGAGATGCCTCATTGCACTAGTGATATTGATGTCGCAAAGCATATATGAGCCTATGAATATTTCATCACTTTGCCTATAGCTCTTTGGCTTGGGCTTATGTGGGAAGAATAAGCAAACTTACTTTTAACAGCATTTACACAGACTGAATTCCTAACTTCTATATTGTATTGGTCACTTTTCGATTGCTGTAATAAGACACCATGACAAGGCAATTTATAAAAGAATGTATTTATTTGTGCTTAAAGATTCAGTGTGAGAGAGGTCACAACAGCAGAGTAAAGGCATAGTAGCATGAACAGCTGAAAGGTCCCATCTTAAAACCATAAGTGGGAGGTAGAGAGAGAGCATACTGGGAGTGGCATTATTCTTTTGAAACCATAAGCCCATCCTATGACAAAACTCCTCAACAAAGCCACACCTTCTAATTCTTCCAAGAACTGTTCTGCCAACTCTGGCCCAATTATTCAGACCTATGGAGGCATTCCCTGTCAACGCATTGCATATATGCAGCTGTCTGCTTGTCATTTTCTTCACAATATTGTATAAACATCAAATAAGCAAACATTGAATAAACCAAAGAGTTTCATCTTCTTATGCTCTCTTTCACCATCATCAAATATGTCTTTTCTCCTCAATCTTGTGCATCTAACTGACTGGGAATATTACTTGCTTAGATTAAATTATTCCTCAATCTAAAAGGCTTGCACATGCAAGTCTGAAAGTCTCTTTCTGTCTCATTCAATATTTAGCCCATAAAAAACTCTTTTCAGATTTAATTTGAAAATACTTTCCAAATCTAAGTATGACTTAAAAATTCTATAACTTGTCTACTATTCTTCAGGGCTACTGTCACTTCTCTGTAGAAGTTTCCTTTCGCTGGTTTCTTTGCTTCAATTATTGCATTCTTAATTCTTCTCCCTTATAAATTTATAAGTAACTTGTAGTTTTTAATGTGAGTTAAATGATTGTTGTCCTCCACACAGTGTCCTGATGCTTTTATGGTGTCATTTAAAATTAAAACCCCTAATTTACTTATGACATATTAAGTCCTGTATATATAATCTCTCAGTATTGTTTCCTCTTCTGTTATTCTTCTGAGTGTGACCTTACTTCTGATCTTCAAATATGTGAGTCTTCTCTATTTTAGAATATATTCATTTGTTTCTTCTTCATGTACCCATTCTAATCATTTGTTTTATCTCAAATATTACTACTGGAGATTTATGCTTCCCATCTTTACCCTTCAATCACTTTTTGGAAAAGCACTGTTTTAGTTCCTTCACAGTCTTTGCTTGTGTCCAAAACTGTACTTACTATTTGTAACATTATTAGTAAGATAAAAAGTCACCAACGGTTGGTGCAAAATACCTTTGAAATTCTTTCTCATGGTTGAATAAAACATAATGGAAAAGCTATAGGAATTAGAATGATACAGACAACTTTTTTATTTATTTATTTATTTATTTTTATGTTATATTTTATTTACATTTCAGATGCCATCCCCTTTCCCCATTTCCCCTCCCTAGAAAACCCCTATCCCATGCCCCCTTTTCCTTTTTGCTTTTATACAATTTAAAAAAACTATGTTAGTCAAAGGCTTTATAAGTTTGGTAATGCTCAATCAGAAGTGTAACTCAATACCCAACCTAGATATATAAACTGTCTTTGACTGGTAGAGACACGTGAACTTCTGCCTCCATGCCCCCCCTCTTTCTCTCTCTCATTACCTTGCTTCTCCTCTGCTTCATCTTCTCCTCTCCTTACTCCATCTCTTCCTCTCAGTACTCCTTCCCCCTTAGCTCCTCCTACATATCACCCTTCCTGTTAAACTAACACTTTTCTCTCAAAATACAATTAGAGCATAATTATTCCTATTTATACCAGTGAGGTACAAGATAATCCTAATACCCAGTCCATCATTTTGTCGACTAACCAGAACTTCTGTCATCTCTCCTAACTAAAACACTTAGTTTTGAACCTGGCTTTTTTCTTGATTTAGAATAAATGTCAACTGAAAACCATCCACTCAGATCTTTTTTTCTCAAAGTAAATAGCCAGGATTGGCTATGAGACTATAGGTCTTCAACCCTGTCAGAAATCTAAAATGACTGAGTTAACTGAAATTATGGGAAGCACAAAGCATAGCTTCTAAAACTTAGCCAATTTATAGAGACCGCTGAACACCTGGACAGCCCCTATACTACAGAAAGTTGGAGCATCAAATCTTCAGCCTTCTGGCCCAGAATCATCTGACAGACCTTAAAAACAGATGTAGAGTTATTAAGGGCTGACTACTCTGTCTAGGCAGATATAATCAGTCGACTATTCTGCAAGTGTGTCCTTTTCTGGACAGTAATTTGTTTGTAGATGGAGAGAGGCAATTCTTGCCTTGTGGCTGTCTCTGCACAACTGGAGTAACTCCGAGGATGCTCAATTTCTTCTTAGAATCCAAGACAGGAAGCTGTCAGGAGCAGACAGGTCTCTAATCAAAATGAACATTAATATAGAAATGTTTGTAACGTCAATTCTGTGAACTTCTGATGTTTTGAAAACCAACTATCCATGTAAGGTAACCCAGACTGTTGTACAGACAACTTTTCATCTCAGATAGATTGCCATCTGTCTATGTGACTTTGCATCAGCTATTTTGTTCTTCAAGCTTTCAATTTCTTCCTCTATAAAACAATGAATATATATTTACATCCAAATGTTAATGTGAGGATTAAATAAGTCAAAAACCTTGGTATAAGTTCTTGTTACATAATGCACATAGAAGATGCTCATCTTTTCTTTCTCCAGGTCCCTAGCATCATTCGTCTATGTGAATCTGCTGTTTGCAATCATGTGCTCACACTAGATTGTATGTCATTGGAAAATTTTTCTGTGGTTGAATCATGACAGGAAGAGTTTTTTTTTTTTCATATTGCAGTGGCAAAGTAGTGTCAATTATGTAAAAGGTATTCCTTATGTTTTCTTAAAGTACATTTTTGTTTTAAAATAGCACATAGAATAATGGTTTTCATTATGGCATTTTTTATATATTGGTATTTCTAATTCTTCTTCCTCTTAACCCTTCTAACTATATTAGTACTTAAACACATATTGTGAGGTTAAGGCTGGAGATAAAATGGTGGGATTTTTATGTCACTTCATGGTTCTTTCAGGTTTTTTATGAGGTAATTCTAAGATGTTTGTTGATGAAATACATGGAGGAGAATTTCATAGTTTCATACCTGGCCTGTCACATTCTCATAAACGTGAACTTACCAAACTCTTTAATTTATTGAGAAATTTATATGTTGCTTACATAGGGAAGTGATGTAAGCAAACATATCTTATTTTAATCACCACTGAGAATTAACAAAAATCTAAATCTTTATTCAGCTGAGAGGATGAAAATGTTGACATTACCGAAAGGTCAGAGAGGATTTTTAGTCTTTGAATCTGTCACAGACAATGTTATCATGTATCATCCATAAAGACAAAGTTTGGGGACAGAAAAGCCAAAAAGGACATCTAAAAATAGGTAGATTTCTCAAGCATCCTAACATCACACTGAGGGCTTTATATGAACAAATTTCAGCAATGTGATTGATGGCATTGTTTGTCTCTTTGTACATATACCTGGTGTTTCCTTAGAAAATGAAAATTAACAGCGACTTACAATAAGTCATATAAATTTTGAGTCTTATGATTGTTTTTGAGGTGTTCCTTTATAGCCAACACCACCCAAAAAATTGTGGAGAATAGATGTTGGTGCAAAACTGAACTATTAGTCAAATTGATTTTTAAAAAGTAGAGTTTTTTTTTTTTTTTTTTTTGCTGAATTACTATTTTCATTTCTGGAGTTTAAAATTGATTTGTTTCACACATTCACCCAGAAACAGACCTAGCAGTTGAAAGCATCAGTCGTAGCTCTATTGCATTTTTCCTTACCATTGTCTCTCTGGCACACTATTCTGATTGGATCCTGATGGTGTGTCTCATTGACACATTCTCAATTTTGAAACTACCCTGAATAGTTTGCTGATTTGATTTTGTCTGTCTGTTGTTTTGGGCAGAACATGCCATGTTAAGTACTAAGCAATTTCTGGAGTAGTGTTCTCTTCTAAAAATTTTCATCAAGGAGAAACCAGTAAGCAAGCATCTATCAATCTATCCATCTTACTTCCTGTCTGTCTGTCTGTCTTTCTGCCTGTCTACCTATTTATCTACTTACCTAGTATATAATTTACATGTTGAAGAAAATGTAAAATATTTTTACAACCTTGTGGATATTCTCTTGTATATAAAATGAATTTTAGAAGGGAGAAACAAAGAGAGCTAACAGTCTATGGCTATATAGTGTCCTGTATATACTGTTTAAGATTGTGAATTTATAAAGTTTTATAAACATACAATTCAAATATTATACAATTGTCCTACAGTATAGAGACAATTATACAAATTCCTGAGGGTCAGTTTTCCTTTTTTGTTGTTGGTGTTGTTATTGCTGTTATTGTTTTATTTTAATTAATTATATTATTTATTTGCATTCCACAAGTTGCCCCCTTCTTGGTCCCCCTCTCTGAGTTTATCATCCCCTCCTAAACCAGCCCACCCCTTAGCCTTTAAGATGGTCCTCATCAACATTTCCACCGCCCCTTATCTCAGTTTCTCATGCATCTCTCCTCCATGGCGCATCCAGTTTCCATAGTGTTAAGAGCTTCCTCTCCCGCTGAGGCCAGATAAGGCAGTCTTCTTCTCCCCATGTGTCCTGAGGCACTGACTAGCCCGTGAATGCTCCTTGGTTGGTGGCTTAGTCTCTGAGAACTCTGAGGAGTCTGGGTTAGTTGACAATGTTGTTGTTCCTGTGCAGTTGTAATCCCCCTCAGCTCCTTCGGTCCTTTCCCAAACTCCTCCAGAGGGATCCCAACTTCAGTCTAATAGTTGACTGTTAAGTATCTGCGTTTGTATCAGTCCACTTCTGGTAGAGCTTCTTAGAGGACAGCCATGCCAGGCTCCTGTCAGCAAGCACAATATGGCATTATTAATAGTGTCATCGATTGGTGTGCACACGTGAGATGGATTCCATGCTGGGTCAGTCACTGAGTAGCTTTTCTTCAGTTTCTGCTCCACTTTTGTTCCTGTATTTCCTTTAATCTGGAACAATTCTAGATCAAAAATGTTGAAGATGGGTGGGTGGCCCCATCCCACAACTGGGGGCCATGTCTATCTACTGGTGATGGTCTCTTCAGGTTCCATCTCCCCACTGTTGGGTATTTTGGCTAAGGTCATCTCCATTGGGTCCTGGGAGTCTCTGCCATCCCAGTTCTCTGAGATTTTCTACAAGTTTTCCCCTGCCCACCATCCCACACTGCTGAATATTCCAATTCAGTCTCCTGGCCCTTTGGGCTTTTCTCCTGCCACCCTCACTCCTACCTGATTCTGCCCCCTTTTTTTCCTGTTCCCTCCCCTGCTTTTTCTTTGCTCCCTCTGCCTCCCATGATACTTTTGTTCCATCTTCTATGTGGGTTTGAGTTATCTACACTTGGGTCTTCCTTCTTGTTAAACTTCCTACAGTCTGTAAATTGTATCATGGGTCTTCTGAACATTTGACCAATATCTACTTGTCTGTGAGTACGTATTGTGTATGTCCTTTTGGGTCTGGGTTACCTCACTCAGGAAGATAATCTCTACTTCCATTCATTTGCCTTCAAAATTCATGATGTCCTTCTTTTAAATAGCTGATTAGTATTCTATTGTATAAATGAACCACATTTCCTATCCATTCTTCAGCTGAGGGACATCCAGGTTGTTTCAAGCTTCTGGCTATTACAAATAAGACCGCTATGAACAGAGTAGAACATATGTCCTTGTGCTATGATGGAGCATCTTTTGGGTAAATGCTCAGTAGTGATATAGTTGAGTCTTCCAATTTTCTGAGGAACTGTCAGATTGATTTCCAGAGTGATTGTACCAGTTTGCAACTCCACCAGCAATGGCAGTATGTTCCTCTTTCTCCACATTTTTCTTTCTTGGGATAAAAAGATGTTTAGACTTTATTTTTTTCAAGATACTTTCTTTATTTTGGGATACCCAAACACTAGCTTCTGACTTATCCATTGAGAGATCAGACTTGATTCATGGTAGCATATGCTTACTGTCAGGTTTCATTCCTCCTGCGAAATGGAATACTATTTTTGTCTGATGGAGTTTCACTGAGTATATCAAACACATTCCTGGGCAAGGCCTCAATGAACTCAATGCCAGATTACTTGCAACTGGTGATTATGAGAAGAAACAAATCATTTTATGATAATGAGAAAGAAAACAAAACAAGATAATACATACAAGTTGCAATTAAAACCGTACCCAGAAGGACATGCACAGTTGGAAAATGCCTACAATAGAAAAAAAAATCAAATTTGACACCTTAAAATGGACAAAAAACAAGGTAGGCCCAAAACACAGAATGAAGGTAATAACACAGGATAGATAATCAACTTTATAAAGTGAGACAGTTCAGATTTAATAAACTTAAGGGCTTCTTTTTTGAGAGAATCACACAAAATTTACAATGATGATCAAGAGAAATACAAAAAAAAAAAGATTTAAATTATCAAATTGAGAATTAGAGATTATTACTTCTGAGTTTATAAGCCTAAAAAGTATTGTATGAAAATACTATGTATGATTCAACACAATTAAATAAAATACTAAAAGTTAAATGGTGAAAACATCTGAAAGTCTCTCTAGACTTACACTATATATACAATATAAAAATAAATAGAAAAATTAATATACTGCAAACAGAAGGATAAAGTCCAGTTTTAGATGGCATTACTGGTGAATACTATGGAATGTTTAAAGAATTAAAACCACCCCTTTAGTCCCTACCCCATAAACAAAATTAATACTGAGAAGAACTTCTTCTGAAGTCATCTATTTCTAACCAGATGAATATATCACAGGAAAGAAAATCATTAGACATTATGAATGTTCATAAAAATGCTTAACCCCCCCCACAAACATCTAGGCAGCAGTAAGTGAATTTAGTAGGTTATAAACAAAAAGGGAGATATGTAGTTGAAAAGAAATATTTTTGGATTCAGAGAATGCTAGTTGGATATAATGAGGGGTAGGTAGGGTTGAGATACTATGAATACACATATGAAAATTTTAAATATCTAAACAAAAATACTTTCAATTGAATACAACACAAAACAAACAATTATAAACACGTCACAACTCCAGCTCTGTAGCAGACCATCTGCTTCAGACTCCTCTTCTTTTCTTTTCCTATCTTCAGGAGATAATGCAGATGTCTTTCAATATCCTTAGTCATCAGGAAAATGCAAATCAAAATGACCCTGAGATTCTATTTTATACCAATAGAATGGGTAAGAACAAAAAGTGATAGCACATGCTGGTGAGAATGTGGTAAAAGAGGAACATTCCTCCCTTGGTGATAGGATTGCAAGCTAGTGCAACCACTGTGGAAATCAATCTGGCAATTCCTCAGAAAATTGGACATAGTACTACCTGAGAACCCAGATGTGCCACTCCTGGGCATATACTCAAAAGATGCTCCAACATATAACAAGGACACATGCTCCATTATGTTCATAGAAGCTTTATTTATAATAGCCAAAAGCTAGAAACAAACTAGATGCCCCTCAACAGAGGAATGGATACAGAAAATGCTGGCTGAAACATTGTGTGAACTAGCCAGGACAATGTTTTTGTTTTTTATTTATTTATTTATTTTGAGGGAAAGGGGTACAAGTGTGGTGGGCAGATGTGAAGGGTCAGAAAAATGAGAGGGATTGGGTACATGTTATAAAGCTCACAAAGAATCAATAAAAATTAAAAGAAGAAAACATACCTCAATCTAAATATATGAAGATGATAAAGTCCTTAAAAAGAAAATGAGTTAGTCCTTCAATGAAATCCAGGAAAACACAAAGAAAATAATTGAAGGAAAATAATAAAGCCCTTAAGGAAAGCCATGAAAACACAAAGAACTGAAGGAAACAAAACTGCGTAAGATCTGGAAATTGAAATAGAAACAATAAGAAAAACACAGAGAAGTCTGGAAATTAACATTTTAGGAATTTCAGTATGAATTACAGAGAAAAGCTTCATCAACAGAATATAAGAGATGAAAGAAACAATTGCAGGCATCAAATATATGATAATAAATTCATACATTAGACAAATATGTTAAATTTATAATATTTCTGACATGAACCATCCAGAGTATCTTGGATACTATGAAAAGTCAAAGCCCAAGAATAATAGGAATAGAGGAAGGAAAAGAATCCCAAAAGGGCCCAGAAAATATTTTCAACAAAATCATAGAATAGTTTCCTAACCTAAAGAAGGAGATGCCTATAAAGCATACAGAACACCAATAGTTTAATAGTTTCGATGGAAAAAAAGTCCCTATAACACACAATAACCAAAACACTGAACATACAGAACACTGAAAGATTAAAAGCTGAAGGGAAAATAGACCAAGAAATAAATGAAGGTAGATCTAATTGAATTAGACCTGACTTCTCAATGAAAACTCTAAAAGCTAGAATGGCTTGGTCAGATGTGCTAGATACACTAAGTGACAAAGCATTTGTAGATGCCAAACCAGACTACTATACTCAAAAAAACTTTTGATCACCATAGACAGAGAAAATAGGATATTATCTGACAAAGGCAAATTTAAACATATTTATTTACCTATTGGCCTACAGAAGGTACTAGAAGAAAAACTCTAACCTAGGGAAATTAACTACAACCAAGAAAACAGAGAAAATAATCTCACATCAGTTAAGTCACAATAAGATACACACACACACACACACACACACACACACACACACACACACACACGCACACACACACATACAAAGCCTACCACTGTCACCATTACCACCACCACCCCACAACCACAAACTACAACAGCAACAACAACAACAAGAAATAACAGAAATCAACAATCATTGATCATTAACATTTCTCAATGAAATGGTTTCAATTCCCCAATAAGAAGATACAAACTAACAGAATGGATATGAAAACAGGATTCATCCTTCTGTTGCATTCATGAAACACATGTCAACATCAAGGATAAAGATTACCTCTGAGTAAAGGGTTGGAAAAAGATATTCCAAACCAAGAGACTTAAGAAAAAAACTAGGGTAGCCATTTTAGTATATAACAAAATAGACTTCAAGCCCAAATTAATTAAAAGACATAGAGGAAGGATACAATGTTCTCATCAAAGGAAAAGTTCATCAAGATAATATTTCAGTTCTTAACATCTATGCCCCAAACATGAGGGCACCAAAGTTTGTAGAAACAACCCTATTACAGCTAAAATATCATCTTGGCCCTCCCACAGTAGTAGTAGGAGACTTCAATACCTGATCCTTACATGGAAGGGCTGATCTCCACTCAACTTGTGCCCTTCAGTCAAATAGGACACAAATGGGCATGATAAACAGGCCTCAGACCCTAAAGAGATTTACATACTAATGAGGTACCTGAAGGCCAGAGGGTGGAGCCAAATAAGCATTCCTCCCCAGCCCCTCCCCCCTCTTTCCTTCCCTATTTAACTCAGGACTGCCCTGGGTTTTAGGGTGGGGGTGCATCCAGGTCCATCCACCATTCATCAAGCCAATCAACCCATTTTGGAAACCGAAGGACTTTCTCCTGTGAGGAGCCTTGGAGACCTTTAGTGAGCAGCAGGGCCTAGCTTCCAGCTGGAAGAACCCAGAGCATTCCTAGTCAACTACCTACAGTGTGATGTGAGGTACCCTGTGTTCTCTAGCCATTTTTACCCACACTTACCCATGGAAAGAGCATCGAGACAAAAACTAAAGAGAGAAATACTGGAGCTAACAAATGTTGTAAACCAAATGGACTTAACAGATATTTATAAAACATTTCCCCCCAAACAAATTTGAATATGTTGGAGGTTTCCAGAGCCTCCAACATCCTAGGTCTCTGGTATATCCTAAAGATGTTCCCCCTCCCTGGGATTCTGTGGGGTGACTCAAGCTGAGACACCCAGTAGAGAAAAATACAGAGCCTGAAGTGGCCACCTGTAGCTAGTCAGGACTTCCAGTTGAGGGATAAGGACACCAACCCACCCCCAAACCTTCCACCCCAAATGTATCCTACCTACAAGATATACAGAGATAACGATAACTCAAATACTGAGGGAATGGCCAACGAATGTCTGGCCCAACTTGAGACTCACCCTATGGGCAAGAACCATTCCCTATTAATGTTCATTAATTAATTAATTAATTAATTAATAACACTATTAATGATACTCTGTTATGCTTATACACAGAAGCCTAGCATAACTGTTTTCTGTGAGATTCCACACAACAGCTGACTGAAAGTAATGCAGAGACTCACAACCAAACATTAAAAAGAGCTCAGGGAATCTTGTGGAAGAGTTTGGGGAAGGATTGAGGGACCTGAAGTGAATAGAGACTCCACAAGATGACCAACAGTGAACTACAGGCACAAGAGCAAGTAGGGGCTGGATGTAGGACCCCACATATATATAACAAATGTGCAGCTTGGTCTTTAAATCGTTCACTCAAAAACTGGAGTGGGGACTATCCCTGAATCTGTTGTCTGCCTGTGGATCCCTTTACTCTTATTAGGCTGTCTTGCCTGGCCTCCATGGGACAGGATATGCCTAGTCCTGCAGAGATTTGATGTACCAAGTTGGGTTGATACCCAGGGGGGCCTCCTCTTTCTTAGAAGAGAAGGAGAGAGGGTGGGACAAGGGATTTTGTGAGGGGAAGCCAGTCAGGAGGGGGGCTGCGATTGAGATGTAAAGTGAATAAATAATATGTCTTCTTGTTAGTACCTCATGGAATTTTCTCAAAAATTGACTAGACTTGGACACAAAGTCTGTCTCAACAGATAAACAAGCAAATTGACATAACTCCGTGCATCCTATCAGACCACCACAGATTAAAGGTAGATATCAACAAAAGAAACAATGGAAAGTTTACAAATAAACAGAAAAACAATTATCTACTGAATGAAAAATGGGCCAAAACAGAAATAACAAAAGATATTAAAGTCTTGCTAGAATTCAATGAAAATGAAGAAAATATACCCAAACTTATGTGAAACAATGAATGTAGTTCTAAGAGATAAATGTATAGCTTTAAGTGCCTACATTTGAAAAAAAGAAGGAAAAAAAACTAAAGAGATCACATACTATCAAATTAACAGCATTCTTGAATGTTCTAGAACAAAAAGAATTAAGGATACCCAAGAGAAGTAGATGGCAAGACATAATAAAATTGTGGGCTAAAAATCAATAAAACAGAAACAAAGAGAAGAATGAATGAAAAGAAGAGTTGTTTCTTTGAAAAATCAACAAAATATAGAAGCCGCTTATCCACCCTAGCTAAAAGGCAGAGAATATCCATAATAACAAAATCAGAAATGAAAAATGTGACATAACAACAGAGAGCAAAAAAGTCCAGAGAATTATAAGGATATATTTAAAAAAATCTGTACTCTGTCAAATGGAAAAATCTAAATGAAATGAGATTATTATCTGTACAAGTACTACTTACCAAAGTAAAATCAAGATCAGAAAACAATTTAAATAGACCCATAGCCCCTAGTGAAATGGAAGTAGTCATTAAAAGTATCTCATTATCAACATCATCATCATCATCATCATCATCATCATCATCATCATCATCATCATCA
>JANHMN010000005.1:34487687-34688580 GCA_030674055.1 Rhabdomys pumilio | reverse complement strand
ACACACACACACACACACACACACACACACACACACACACACACACAATTGGCCTAAAACAGATATGCTGATCAATGGAATGTATTGAAGACCTAGAAATAAATTCACATACCCACAGACAACTGATTTTTGTTTAAGAAGGCAGAAATATACAATGAATAAAAGACAGCATTTTCAACAAGTGGTGCTGATTGAGATGAATATCTCCATGTAGAAATATGCAAATAGATCCATCATTTTCCTAATTTCTTGATCAGCCTATTTATCCTTTGAGTAAAAATGGCTACTGATTTGTTTGAGTTAATTTTATATCCAGCCACTTTGCTGAGGTTATTTATCTGGATTCTATGGGACTCCTGACTGTGAGAATGAGTGGCCCTCTGAATGTTGCACCTGTTTTTGTGACTTTTTTCCTCCTGTTGGATTGTAGGGTCCAACTTCAATTTCATAGATTTTGCTTCATCTTCTTATATTTTATTTTGTTATATTTGCTCTTTTTTCTAATGCGAAACAGAAAGGGCGTAGATACAGAAGGTAAGGGAGATTGGGAGGAAATAAAATGGAGTAGATAGAGGCTATAATAAAGATATATTGTATGAGAAAAAAATCCATTTTCAATGAAAAAATTATTGAAAAATCCCCAAAAACAAGAAGTTCAAAACTTAAACAGATGTATCCATGCTTACATTGCTTGACTTACATTTTTTTTTTTTACTTTCCAGTAGTTACAAAAAATGTATCTCCACTAATAATCATAGTTGTAATTCTGATACATTCTTGGTTTATTTATTATGGCATGCTGACCAGACACAAATTATGGCAGTTTTGATGAGCCATCATTTTCATTTTATCATTTTATCAAAGGAAAACATATCATTTTCTACAGTAAATTATCTTGTCAGGATATCGTGTTTTGTAGGTTTTGTGGACTAAACTCATAATCAATTATGATGAAGTAAATGCATCTGAATAAAGGAGTGTTTGTGCTTTTAAAAAGTGCAAATATTGTGGAAAGAATCTGGAGTCCTAAATAAGTGAAACATTATCCTATGTTCATAGATTAGAAGACTTCAATAAAGACTTAGTTATCAAGTTTGTCTACAAAGTTAATCCATATAAAAATTCCATGTTCTTTGCTTTGCCAAAAGTGACAATATTTAAATTGTTCATACATTGTAGACTCAATAGACCAAGTAATATTGGATAAAAGAGTTTGTAACTTTCATATTTTCTAGTAATAAATTTACTAACATAAAACAATCAAAATTGCATGGTACTGCACAGTGTTTGGGCAATGGAATGTAGGTGAAAGTGCAAAAATAAGTTCACACTTTATAGAGAATTTTTACAAGTGTACAAATATAATTCTGTAAGGGCAATAATAGGTTTTTTAAACAATGGTGCAGAATATTCATATGAAAGTGTGAAGTTGGACTCTATTCTTAAATCACTAAAACTAGAATATCCTGTAAAATAAAATATATTGTATATTTTTATAGCCTTTGATTAATCAAAACCTTTGAAAAATAACATCAAAAATAAAAGTAATAAAAAATTGTATCCCATCTAATCAAAATTATCCTTTAAGATAAACTACTTTCATTGTGCTTCTCTAGCACTGGGGATACAGACATATGTCACCATATATGACAATTTTACTTGGATGGTAAGGTTTCAACTCAGGTCCTTGTTGTCCCAGAGAAGCAATTTATTAGCTGAGTATATGTCTTTACATCTTAAACATCTTGTAAATATTTAAAGAAATGATTAGTTAAATGACTTGTTAATTAGATCATATATCTTTCAGATCATATGAATTATATTCTTGTTAGATTATGTGAATATTTATATATTCTAAATAATTTCCAATTATATTATTTATAAACAGCAGATGTATTTGACCCTTTTCATCCATGGTCTAGTGAGATGGTACAGTAGATAAGAGTTTCTGTTAGTAAGCCTGCTTAACTGAGTTCAATACTCAAGGACCTATATAGTAGAAGGAAAGAACTGACTCCCATAAGTTGTCCTCTGGTTTCCACATGCACTCTATAGCATTCATGCATATAAACTAATGGAAAAAGAAGAAGAAAAGTAGTCACCAATAATAATGTGATTTTGTCCAGTTTTTAGATTGATAGACCAAAGATGACTTTAAATAGCAAACTTCAAGAATAGAGTAGGGCAAAATAAAATTCAACGTTCGTCTGTACAAAATTATTTTATAACTCATTTACATACACTACTTTGTATATTCGTGGCAACTTACATTTACAAAACTTATCAAACTGCTACAAGGGAAATAACAACAATGTACATTACCTGCCTTCCAAAAGTATTTGAATTAGACATGATGGAAAACTTATTGTGCTTTAAACAATAGGTGGTTAGCAAAGCACTGTGGAGGTATATTAATCTTAAAAGAGTCAAACATTATTGCTTTCTAATTACATCAACATTACCTAAGTAGAGAAATCAATGTAGAGAAAGAGCTCTGCGGAGAGCATTAAGCCCTCAAGGCTCATCACTTAAAATGTCATTACTTGCAGTACCATCCACACTATCCAGATGACTCTGCATCTATTCCTTTATAATGGAACTAAAAACAGTAGATTCTACAGAAAGATGCTCAACAACTTTATATGGTCAAGTTAAAGATGTCATCAGGTCCTGGCTTTTTTTAAGGCCATTTCAATATATTTTCTTTTCTTTTATGAGATATTAATGCATGTCTGTACACTGTATGTGTGCAGTGCCCACAAAGGTCAGAAGAGGGCATTAGGTACTCTGGAATTGGAATTTGTAAGGAACCATGAGGATGATAGCAAGAACTGAACCCAGGTCCACTGGAAGAGTAGCCAGTACTCTTTACAATGAACCATCTCTTTACGTCTTCAATATCATCTACATAAAATTCCCACTCACATGACAGCATTATAACAAAACAGAGAGTCCTGTCCCTTAAGCACATTAACTGTACCTCAGTTCCTTTCTGCTGAACACTTAATAAAATCTAATAAAGAATGCCAAGGCATTGAGAGTACTCTGGAGATGAAAAGTACTTGCAGATGGCACCTAGGGCAGTACATTCAGGGAAATGAAATGCTTGAGAAGAATAACAAGAGGAGTCTCAGGCTATAGGATTTGCTACTCAGTGGTTTGTCTTTGTTTTTTCTTTATGGGATATACAGGGCCACATTCTGTTTGTATCCCAAGGTAGTTCTGAAAATCACTGTGGAGTTTGGTTAGACTGTTTTTAAAGTCACAGAAATCCTCCTCCCTTAGTCTCTCCCTTAGTCTGATTTCTAAGATTACATGGGTGGTTAACCACATTTACTTGTTACTTAAGCATATCCAAACTAAATATTTGATCTATAAATTTTTCTCATATAAAATATTTGGGAATGATTTCTATTGGTACATAGGATTGAAGGGAGAAAAGGAATTGTGTTTAAAATTTCAACTCCTATGTATGTACACCCATACAAACACACGCGCGCGCACACACACACACACACACACACACACACACACACACACGTATATCATCAATAAAGCTTTCTGTTGTAACAGATGGAGGCCAGCACAGACAACCAAACCTGATCAAAATACTGACAGTAAGTGACCACAGAGTATCTCACTCACTTGGGATATCTACATGAAATATCTATAGCCAATGATTTTGGAACATTATGGATCAGGAGAAAGATTATAAAAGCCAGTGGACCCAGATACTTGCTATGAAATGAATACACTGACTCAATTTGAAACTCAATTTGAAAGAAAAAAAAACAAGAAAAAAACTAGAAAAAAGGTAAATGTGAAGTGTATCTGCTTCTTTGCTGGAGAGATAGATAATAAACACAAGGTTTTGCTTTTCGGCATACTCCTTTCTTCTTCGATGATATATGGAATTGCTCTTTGTATGAAGGTGACTTTGAAATCAGTAGGAGATTCTTACTTGAAAGTGCTGCATGGAGCTATTGCTTGACCTCAAGAATATGACCCCTGAATAGAAAGTAATAAGATGTCAAACATGCATACTGTTTCTTCAGAAAACATGTACTCTTTTTGAAATTGTTTTTGTAAGTAATGGACCATTAGCCAGAAATTTCATTTGTAGAACATCTTAGTGTCTATCTGGTCATATTAATAAATACCTTTTGGTCAAGTTGATGGTGTTATTAGATTTTTATTATTGACATTAAAGATCCATTGTAAACTTACTTTCTGTCATAAAAGAAGCCTGCTTGCCCCAGGAAAAAACTAGGTTTCTTTTAAATGTCATTTAGAAAAAGTGAACTCTGAATAATTAAATTTAAACTTATTCTTTGTGGAGTTACTAATATATTGTTTAAAGTATGCTTCCACTTCTAAAACCTTACTATTAAATATAGTTTTCAAGATTTTGAAATATTTATTTTCTATGTAAAATAAAATTGTATATGTGCATGGAATACAAGCGTTCAGCACTATGCTGGCTATTTACGTGGATCCTGAGGATTAGATTCAAATCTAGAACTATCTTTCAGGCCATGAATATTTTTTAAAAAGTTCTTTGAATTATTTCTATCATTTATTTCTGCCTGACCATTCTTTATTGACTATGTTCAATTGCTTTATAAAAAGACACAGAAACTTGATTTATTCTTTTTATAAACATGATTACACATACTCCAACATGTTATATTACTAGCCACTTGTCTTCCTATAAAAGCAAATTTTAAACCTATTTGTGAACTGGATCTTTTGCTTTCTCCTTTGTTATGGGACATATCAAAATCTACCTTGCATCCCATTATCATTTACTAAAATTATTTATTTCACTGATTGTAATATGGCCCAGACCCAGTGGAAAATGGGAGAAAAGTGAGGAATGATGAGAAACACTCAGTCTCTTCTTTATTAAGCTTGGCATATATTGAAATCAGAAAGGTAGAGAGACTGTGATATATAAAAATGAAGTAATTTTAAATGGTTTTCTATGCAATGCAATGTTGATGCTTAAGATTCTTAAAGGGAACAAAGTTATTTTGGATTGGTTTTTAAGTGACAGTTCTTCTGAGAAGATTATTGGAACTCAATAACCAACACCCACAAATATGACACCCTGGTATGCTTATTATTTTAAATTAATGATACTTGGAATAGGCAATTGTTGGAAGAAGTTTCACCCCAATATTTGTCTATCTGCTTAAAGATTGGATATGCCAAATAATAAAAGGGTTATCTTGGTTTCTTTGTTGAATTTTCCTTAATTAAATGTATGTTTTCCAAAAGAAGTATTAAAGAACATAGCTGCACCTGGGCAGATTTTTGTCACAGGTTAGTGTTAGTGTTCTCATTCTATGTAATTCCACCATAAAATCATGTACTATTGTCAGTGTGTCTGAGCCATTCATTCACATAAAATCATTCACTATCTGTCAACATGTCTATATTAACACCATCCATACTGTAATATGTACCAACTTTTAATTATATTTCCCTGATTGCTCTATTACAGACACTTTGATGCCATTTCCCCTAGTAGTTACCCATGGATATACATATAAAGATGGTTATGAAATACACTCAGTTTCACTTGTAAATATCACCCAACAACCTTCTTTCACTCAATATGAAAGTTAAGGTTTTTACTCTTTTTTTTCCTCTATGAGTACAGCTAGCACTTCCTTGCATGGGGTCTTCAACAAGCTATGCTTTCTCTTCCAGAAGTGTTCTTTCCATGATTCCTGTCATACAGCCAGCATTCAATTCTAGATCTGAGTAGAGTTATCACTTTGTAACGACCTTTCATCCTGTCCAACATTTCCGTGGAATGAGCTGCCTATAGATGGTTTAATAGGGAAAGATAGATCATTCTATTGTGTCACATAAAGAGCAATAATAAAATGGTTGGAGTTGAAAATGCAACTGAAACCAGAGAAATGAATAGTGATCAAATCTGTGACAGAGAAATAATAGTTGCTTGTATAAGAACAGTATTAGTGAAGATAGAAAATGATGTATCATGAAATGAGAATTTGTTAGAGACTTGAATATAGAGATAAGACGAGGTAGAATTCAGAGTAGGGTAGAGAGTAACTGAAGATTTGGATACAGAGACAAAATATGATGTTATACATTTAAAGACAAGATGAAAAAGGAGAATTTGACAGATCAATATAATGGAAGTTAAATATTTCATATCTGTGAATCCCCCAGGTGGAAACTTCAAATAGGCATTTTGTTTTAAAGATTAGGGCTGATAAATCTCCTTTATGTGTAAAAACATGAACATACTTCACATTTCAAATTTTGCTTCATATAAGAAGATATTTTCACCTTTTAACACTCATTTCATGATCAATGGTAGGCCTGAACACTTTGAGTATGTCTATCTGTCACCTATCTATCTGTCATCTATCATCTATGTATCTATGTATCTACGAATATATCTATGTTTGTATGTATCTATGTATCTGTCTATGTATCTATGTATCTATCATCTATCAAACACTCTGAGCTATCCATCACATATAAAGCTATCCATTTGTCGTATTTTCTACCTTATACCAGTCTAGTATTATCCTGAAATTATATCACATAATACAAAAACTAATTAGATATGTTTTATGCTAAAACATACATACCATCAGATTATTAAATTAAATCATTAAGATTTTATGAAATAGATGAGGAAATTTGATAGAATAATAGTTAAATATTTTACCTACAATGAATCTATTTTAAGGACTGTAAGTCTATAATGAATCTAAAAATAAATTTTAAAAGAAGCTTTTATAATTCTTGAATACCATTTTTTATAAAATGTTTCATAAAGTTAGAAAATAGAGTGCATTTTTATGTTGTATATACGTATATAATATTCAATATATAATTTATAAATATTACCTTGATCCTATAGTATAGTATATAATACACACACATATATATGTATGTATATATACATATATATGTATGCATATACACTTACATACATATATTATGTTGCTCCTATAGAACAATGTTAAATGAACATGTGACTTCATGAATTGCCTGGGTAGGATGTATGTGGTTTGACCAAATAAAAGAAAAATGACTTTACTGCTAAATTGATCTGCCTGCGTACTCATTTCCCCCTTTTTAACACATTATGTTGATGGCTGTTCTAACAATATGACTTCTATGTACTTGGGGGAATGGCATGATGTCCTTTACTTCACTAACCCATTCATACACTTACTCAAAAAAGTAATTGATTCCTTATTATGTGTCTAGTACTTGGCTAGAGAATAGGGTTATAAAAATAAATTTGTAGTTTCTGTCTTCCTTCAAGGACTTCACAAACCAGTGAGGATATAATCAAATTTTTATTAAGAGTATAATCTACACTAAGTATTTTCTAGATATTATATCATTTTGGTCCTCCAAAACCTCATTCAGATATCAGTACACTTATCTTTTATATACCAGAAACAAGGTTTTGAGAATGTTTTCTTTAAAATCAGATAGTAATGGAATTGAAACTCACGTTCATGCAATATATGCTCAAAGTCATTTTTAAAATTTATTATACTCATTTTCTTGAGTCCCAAAGTTCAACAAATGGTATCTAGTTTCTTAGTAAAATGTAAAATAAAATCCAAGGGAAAATATGCATAAGATCCAATTATAAAGTGTTTTTCCTCTCACTTATTCCCTTTTATATCTTTAAATTTCATATAGAACTAGAAAAAACAATCAAATCAAAACCTCTACAACAAATTCCCCCAATACTGGGAAAAACTCTTGGAATGGAATTTTGTAGATAAAAATTGAAATAAAACTCTGAGTTTGTGACCCTGCTAGTGGATGCTTGAAAACATAAGTTTACTTAGATTAGTTGAGTTTCCACAATATAATCTGGACAGATAAGAAGAGTTTTCTACAACTAGATGGCATGTGCTTTTGTCTAAACAGAATAGGAACATTAGCAGAAAAGCTTTATATCTTATACACATTATTTTATCAGCTTATTTGAAATAATAGTTTTGGTAATCATCATCTTGTACAAAGGCACCACCATCCCTGCACATTCAGAAATACCTTTGTTATCATCATATTGTTAACTGGCTGTATTTTATTTTATACAAAAGTAAGAATAAGTAGACTGATATTGAGGTGGTTAATAAGGGTATGGCATACCTTTACAGCTTGTGTGTTTTCAAAATCTTTATACTGCAAACATGGGCAAAGCACCAACACTGTTTTAATTTTTTTCTCATATGATCACATATTGCATTACTCATTTCAATATTAGCTGCAATAGCAGTAAATGATTGGGATAGTCCCTATCCCTCTGAAGAGAAAATGATGTATTGGATTCCCCTCTGCAGTCATATATTTGTAGCAGCAGCAAAAGTTTCAAACAACTTAAACCTTTCCAAGGGAAATTTACTATACAGACAATGCAAACAAATACAGCAGCAACAGAAAAGAATGAGAGACCTTCTAGATGCTGGTGTAAGTTAAAAGATTCAAGAATCTCTGTTATTATGAAAGGCAAGGGTCAACAGAGTATATTATTTCATGTTTTTCAAGAAAAATGAGTGAAACTATAATTCCATTTTATTGTATGAGCATACAGAATCATTGGAAAGGCACACAGCTGATGGTTTTATTTGACAAAGCATCACTGAAATATCATCTACTCTTAGAAAGTTTTATATGGGATAAGACTGCAATAGAGAGTATTAGGTCAGTGTTGAGATACAGATATCTTCCATTTATTTTGAATCACATACAAACATCCATTTAAACTATGAAAATATAAAGTTATTAATTGACTGATGAAAATTCTAAAATTGCATTTCCTTACAAGAAGCAACACTGTCTGTGAGTATGACTCCCAGAATTAGAATATTAGTGAGGAGATGAATTCATTTAAAAAGTTGGTAAGAGTTCTGTCATACAGTGACAGAGTATAACATTCAAAGTCTCACTGTCTGGGATGGAATACTGGCTTTCCATTATCTAATTGTACAATGAATAAGTACATAAAGAGCCAAGTGCCTTGGAAAAACCACTCATTATAAAATATAAAATGCCCTTACACTTTGAAAAGAGTCCTATAAATATTTTAGGTCTTCTAGGATATAAGGCTGGTCATTTTAGAATGAATTCATATAAGGTCATACAATATATTTTATTTAAACTTAAAGATCTCACTTGTGGGGCTTTGTTTGGTCAGGAGCTTTTTACAGCTAGCATGCATTAATCTTCTACCCGAGTTACTACTTTGATTCTAGTTGACTGACTTTTATCGCAACCTTTTAAGTTGCCAAATTGTTGTCTGCAATGTGACAGGGACAACCATTTTCGTGGGGATGTGTTTGTCAAATATGTATAGCCAGAATAAATCTGATGTGCCATGGTGAATGGAGTTGCTGACAATAGCAAATGCTCCCAGGATACATTTTGATTTAGTTGGAATTCAGTAGTACATATTTTTGCAAAATTTATTTGTAAATATTATTTTGAGATAAAAATATAAAAGCATGTTAGTTTCATAAAATGACAATACCCAATTGCTACAAATGCCAGAAAATATAAGATACTCATTCTGATTTGCAAGGGTATGCAAACTAAAAGGTAACAAAAGAAATTTGATGGGATATCTAATGTATATGCAATATTTTTTAATTAATTAATTAATTTTAAACTCTAAATTTTATTCCCCTCCCGATCCATCCTCCAGCTGGTCCACATCCTATATATCCTCCCCAGCCCCTCTCTCCACAAGGATGTTCCCGTCCCCACCCCCATCCCACCAAATCTTTAAACTCCCTGGGGCCTCCAGTCTCTTGAGGGTTAGGTGCATCTTCTCTGACTAAACTCAGACCTGGCAGTCTTCTGCTCTATATGTGTTGGGGGCCTTATAGCATCTGGTGCATGCTGTCTTGCTGGTGATCCAGTGTCTGAGAGATCTTGGGGGTCCAGGTTAATTGAAACTGCTGGTTATACTATGAGGTAGCCCTCCTCAGCTTCTTCCAGCTTTTCCCTAATTCAGTCACAGGAGTCCTCAGCTTCTGTCCATTGGTTGATGCAAATATCTGCATCTGACTCTTTCAGCTTCTGGTTGGGTCTTTCAGAGGGCAGTTAATATAGGTCCCTTTTTGTGAGCACTCCATAGCCTCAGTAATAGTGTGAGGTCTTGGGACCTCCCCTTGAGCTGGATCCCATTTTTGGGCCTGTCGCTGGACCTTCTTTTCCTCTATATTTCCATCCCTGTAGTTCTTTCAAACAGGAATTATTATGGGTCACAATCTTGATTGTGGGATGGCAATCCCTTCTCTCACCTCTCCCCTCTCTCACTTCTTCCTGTTGGAGGTGGGCTCTATAACTTCACTCTCTCTACTGTTTCTAAGTCACAGAATCACACCAGGACATTAGTCCTCTCTTGGTACTTTAAAGGGAGAAATGATCAAACTGCATTTTATTGCTTGTAAGACAGCTGAAAAAAACCCAAAAGCTATCCTTTTAAATTCTTTTAAAACCTATTTTTGCCTTAGACAAATATCTCCTTTAATAAGAGTAGAATGACATTTTTATAAAAGTGCTTTTGCCAATTTGACACATTCAAAAATTAATTTTGCTTTCTTTTTCCAAAAGCCAATACCAGTGTACATGAGGACAGTCCATCAGTGGTGAGAATGATAATTGCTGCAGTTCTTCGATAAGCATTTTCTTTGGTAAGTGAAATTTTATTCAGCTGTATCAGAAGTATTCTAAATATTGTCATTTCCATCAGTAGATACAGAAGAAATCATCATTTAAACAAACGAAATTACTGCTACAGTAAAACCTCATTAAAGTAAAGCAATAATGGCCAGCTATAGGAACTTCTCAAGCAATTCCAAAGACTTTCTTTCACAGGATATTTTTAGGTTAACCACAGAAATGTCAACAACAAAATACCCCCACACTAGCAGTAATATCTTTGTAGTTAAGTTTACCTTAAATGTAAAACGTTTCTCTAGATACAGGATCTTATCAATTAATCCATTTTTTCTTTGGAAAGAATAAAAGAGAATGTGGATAGTGTTGGGTAGGTAGCCATAATCAGAAGCATCAATCAATTTGTTGTAATCTAATATGTATGACTTGCATTTCTTCCAAGAATGTTTAACCAAGATTCTCTCCCATTTTGCTATACCCAGCCTCTTGATGTTTTTCCAGATATCACAGACCCAATAAATGTTGGGTTAAAAAATGTTCCCTATGGCATGATAATAAGTTTAGAATTAGAAATTCCTTGTTTGTTGGTACCTCTGAATAAGGTTTGAATCAGATTATGCAACTTGACTCCACAGAGATGCAATACATTTTTAATTAGCATGTACACACTTTCATCAATAATATTATCTGTCTTAGCCAGGGGTCTATTGCTGCTATGAAACACCATGACCAAAAAGTAAGTTGGGGAAGAAAGTGTTTATTTGGTTTACATTTTCACAAAGCTGTTTCACCAAAGGAATTTAGGCAGGAGCTGATGCAGAGATCACAGAGAGTACTGCTTACTGGCTTGCTTCACATGGTTTGCTCAGCCTGTCTTCTTATGAACCTTGGGCCACAAGTCCAGGGATGACGCTACCTACAATAGGCTGGGTCCTCCCCCATTGTTCACTAGTTGAGATAATCCCTTACAACGGGATTTCATGAAGGAACTTTTTCGATTGAGGCTCCTCATCTGATGACCATAGGTTGAGTCAAGTTGACATAAAACCAGCTACTACACTATCCCTTTTGTCATTATGTATCCTTTCATTAGTAATTTAGTACATTTTGGTCCTTAATGTTGAGTGTTGGGCTTGTTATTATTATAGTCATTTGGAAAATTTCTACTGAAGAGCTGTGACAGGTAGAAAATTCATTAAAATATAGCCCTGTGGAGTAGATTAAGGCAATGATGTCTAAGCTAAGTAAATTTCCTTTATCCTAGAAGAGTAATGGTGTATAATAGACTCTGGAGACTATTTGAACCTTGGAATTATGGATGTACCACTTTTGATTATGCCACTAACCATCATCTGTAAAATAAGGATGTAGGTAGTAAGGTTCTGTGAATCACTGAATTGATAATTATGCTGAATTTCTAACAATACGTGGTATATAATGAATGAGCTGTTACCTAACATTACTACTACTAATGTTACCTACTTTTAAACCCAAGAATTAATTTTAAGCAATGTTTTGAAAAGATGATTATTTTGTAAAACCTTTCTGAAATCTCCTGGAATACATGATGAGCCTTTGATACCTCTGGTTCATGTGAGAGCTTTATTTTCAGGGTGCTTTGGCAGTTGTATTAATGTGATTTGGTATAAACAAATTTCAAGAGCATATAACATAAAAAGATCAGTATTAAATGTGTGTTTCCTTTTAATTAAATTGTATAAACCAAATCAACCACTGAATTTGGCCTGATAGCACATTAAACTCTTTTCAGTTGGAAAATGTATCATGCCTTAAGCATTTCTTCTTTGCCTGATTATAGCCAATCTAATGACAATTGGTTAAAAGATAACTGTCACCTTCCAAATGAAGTTTGAATTATGTTTAGTTAAATTATTTATCTCAAGATACTCCTCCTCATATTTAAATAGAAGTGATACCAGAGCTAATAGTTAATGAAAAACTTAATTAACTCAGTAAGGTAGCTTTTTACTGTCAAATTTATCATGGCAGAGGACACAAAGACAGTCTGGAAAAGAAAGTGTTGATCAGAACAGTAAAAAAAAATATTAGCAACAAAACCCAAAAACTCATCCATGCCAGTCTCCAACTCCCAGCCCTCTGAATACCATTGATGGGCATAATGTTATAATAAATTTAGCTTTAAACACTTTTTATGTGACATATTTGGATCATATTCTTTTTCCTCTCTCAACTACTTCCATGTCTTCCTACCTACCCCTTCAATTAATATCCTAATATGTTTTATTCATATTATAATGTTAGACTATAATTGCAAACATTGGAAAAATTCTATTTTTAAAGTAAGTTTATAGATGCAATATAAATGTATGTCTCTCACTCTCCCTCTCTCTCTCTCTCTCTCTGTTTGTGTGTGTGTGTGTGTGTGTGTGTGTGTGTGTGTGTGTGTGTGTATGTATGTGTGTGTGTCTGTGTGTGTCTGTGTGCCTGTGTATGTGTCTGCATGTGGTGGTAGGTTACCTATTTTCTCAGAAAGGTACTGGGCTTTTTTTTTTTAAATCACAATCAAAATCAGATAATACAATACAACCAGACCATTACAACATTTGATTATTTAGAAGGGTCTCATTAGCAGTGATTATACTAGACCTTGACTCAGACACAGTATGTCTGGCACTAAGACAAGAAATTTCAGGTTGACAACTCACCTGTCAAGCCCTTACAATATTATATGTATGAGTGAGTGAGGGTAGACCTGTGTGTTCAGGTATGTATGTGTATGCCTGTGAACACATGGAGAACAGGTGTCAAATGGGTATTACTCTTCTGGAGTCATTGACCTTGGTTTTTAAACTTTCACTGGGACAGCTCACAAATAAAATTTGGCTGGCTAGCCAGTGAGCCTTTAGGAATGAATCATCAGCTCTTTGTCTCTTCAGAGATGGGACCACAAAAGAATGGCATCTGCCATTTTACATGGGTGCTGTGCATCAAATGTAGATGTGTCATGCTTTTATGGCAAATGCTTTCCCAGGTGAGCTAATTGTTCAGCCACCAAAACATTGCTGTTGATTATGAAATAGATTACCTTTGAGAAATTAAAATGTTTAGGTAATATCATCTAAGTCATTGAATTATAATATAATGCTGTACTCACATAATTATTTCATGTTGGTCAAATCAATACGTGCAATGCATATTCATTAAAACAGAAGTCATAGTATAAAATTTATTTTTGTAACTTACTGGGTCATGTAATAAATAATCATCAAATTTCCATTAACTTGCAAGGTACCATAGTAGTGGTACAGATTAGTAATGAATAAAAAGTGTTATGATCTTTCTTTTATTAAAATTTCATTATGGTATAAGAAAATTGTGAGAAATGAATGCATAAATTAGTGTGTAGGTGTAGATACTATGCAAGTAATTGAAGAATTCATTTTAGAATTAAGGTCATGGTAGCTTGTCATAAGGAAGTGACATTTATGCTGAAATTAAATGAAAATTTTTAACTATTTTTCAGGCAATGTCACAATACATACAAGGTCTTTAAAAGGACAAGGAGCTTGAAATAGCCAACAAGTGAAGATGAAAGTAGTAAATACAGATTAAATGATGGAAGAGAGGTCCAAATAGAGCTGGAGCTTAGGCAAAGATCGTATACGGGCATATAGAAACAATGTAAGAGATATGAATTTTTTTATTTATTCAAAATGTCTTAGAGAACATTGGAGAGTTTTAAATAAGATTGTTTAATTCAATATGTATATAGAAGGTAACTCTGGCTACTCCATACAGAATGAAATAATGCAGAGAGATTATTGGAGAATGACTTGAAGGATTTGTTTTGAAGTCCATCTGGCAACAGTGTAAAATGATAATGAAAAAGCGTCAGATGAAAGAGCTAGGTGGGAAATTGGATGTAACATATTTGGTAAGAGAATGAGTGTGGGGTGGGCAGAAAGAGAAGGAAGACAATGTCTTTCTTTGAGCAACTGAGCATATATTGATGTTATTTATTGTGATGTGGAAGATTCCATGATAAGTATGTTTAGGAGAAATATACAGGAATTTATTTTAGATGCATTTATTTGAAGATGCTTGAGAGAGCATTCAGCTCACTAGATATTCCTACTTATTGTTCAAAATTTGGTGATTTTAGTATATCCTCAGACCATGAAATCATTGCTGTAATATATGAAAAAGTTACTTTTACAGATGTATTTTTTTAAGTTTTATCTGGTTACTCTCATTTCATTAGTAATAACAAAACTATGTTTACACTATGAGCTTGTTAAGATATATGCAGACAAATTCTCTTCACATTTACCTACTTTAAGCATTTTAGATTGTAATTAGACCTCAATCCAACTTTATGAGGGCTGGCATGGCTGTTTGATTACAATTTAATAGCTCATGAAGGTGAAATTCACAGAGAGAAATGATTTGCTCAGATTTTATCCTTAACTATGGGACATTACAGGCTCTAGAAGAGTAAAAATATACTAACCCTTCTACCTTATTTATCTTTAGTTTTTTAATGTGGTATGATATACAGGCAAAAAAGAATTCAGACTTAACTATACCTTCCAGTGCCACTAAATCTATATACAGTGTTGTACAACAGAAATGCATGATTTCAGAAATTTTTCATTAATGGAGATAGAAAATCTTCCTGAGATCAATAAAACATGGCCATTTGGAACTTAATAAAACACAAGTGAGGAAAGGTAGAAAGTGATTGACATATGTACAGTTCTTAGTCTTAACTTTACTAGTCATGCAAGTTATAGGATCTAGTTTTAGAAGTAGCATCGGGAAGAGGATGAGGAATACTGAGAAGGACTACTTCAATTGCACTCTTGCTACATGAAAGAAAACAACAGATGGGAAAAACAGTGTACTTTTTATAATATGCCCCACATTTTCTTTGGCCAATATTTATCCAACAATTTGTTTTTTGATTCTATATTACATTTAAGAAATATCTCAATGATTTTGGTTATTCTTGAATAAATGAACATTCAGTTCAGCTAATTTAATATTCCAAATTATCTTAATATTCGTCTGTATCTTTAGATACTAAACTACAAAGAATTATTTTGATTATAGTAAAAGTTTATAGCTTGTTTATTATACGAGAGAAGCAATTATTAATAAATAATGAATATTTGATATTTTCTAAATAATGTCAATGGAGGTTTAAACCACATATATACGATCCACCATTTATACTGTCTCCCAAATGAAACTCAATGCAATGTTACTAGGCATATGGTGTATAAAGGGAGTGATATATAGAAATGGAAACATGTGCTATGTACTAGGAATAGAAAGCTAATACTAGTTCCATCCATTTATCTAAAAATTTCTCAAATTCATTGTTTTTAATAGCGGAGTAATACTCCATTGTGTAAATGTACCACATTTTTTTGTATCCATTCGTCTGTTGAAGGACATCTGGGTTCTTTCCAGCTTCTGGCTATTATAAATAAGGCTGCTATGAACATAGTGGAGCATATGTCCTTGTTATATGTTGGAGCATCTTCTGGGTATATGCCCAGGAGTGGTATAGTTGGGTCCTCAGGTAATGCTATGTCCAATTTTCTGAGGAACCGCCAGACTGATTTCCAGAGTAGTTGTGCCAGCTTGCAATCCCACCCAAAATGGAGGAATGTTGCTCTTTCTCTATATCCTCGCCAGCATCTACTATCACCTGAGTTTTTGATCTTAGCCATTCTGACTGATGTGAGGTAGTATCTCAGGGTTGTTTTGATTTGCATTTCCCTGATGACTAAAGATGTTGAGCATTTCTTAAGGTGCTTCTCAGCTATTCAAATTTCCTCAGTTGAGAATTCTTTATTTAGTTCTGTACCCCATTTTTAATAGAGTTATTTGGTTGTCCGGAGTCTAATTTCTTGATTTCTTTGTATATATTGGATATTAGCCCTCTATCAGATAAAGGATTGGTTAAAGGCCTTTTCCCAATTCATTGGTTGCCATTTTGTCTTATTGACAGTGTCCTTTGCCTTACAGAAGCTTTGCAATTTTATGAGGTCCCATTTGTCAATTCTTAATCTTAGAGCATAACCTATTGGTGATCTGTTCAGAAAGTTTTTCCCTGTGCCTAGGTATTCGAGAGTATCATCCTGAGTGAGGTAACCCAATCACAAAAGAACACACATGGTATCCATTCACTGATAAGTGGATATTAGCCCAAAAGCCTGAAATAGCCAAGTTTCAACTCACAGATCATATGAAGCTCATGAAGAAGGAATACCAAGTATGGATGCCTCAGTCTTACTTAGAAGGAGTAACAAAATACTCAAGGGAGTAAATATGGAGACCAAGTGTGGGACAGAAACTGAAGGAGGGGCCATCTGAAGACCATTCCACCTGGGGATCAATCCCATGTACAGTCACCAAAAGTAGACACTGATGTAGATGTCAGGAAGAGCATGCTGACAGGAGCCTGATATAGCTGTCTCCTTAGAGGTCTCCCAGATTCTGACATATTCATATGCAAATGCTCACAGCTAACCATTGATCTGTTCACTGTGTTCCCAATGGAGGAGTTACAGAGAAGACTGAAGGAACTGAAAGCGTTTGTGGCCCCATGAGGAAAGCAAGAATACCAACGAACCAGAGCTTCCCAGGGTCTAAACCACCAGCCTGGGAGCACATAGGGAGGGACCCATGACTCCATCTATATATCTAGGGGAGGATGGTCTTGTCTGACATAGGTGGGAGAGGAGATTCTTGGTCCCATGAAGGCTGAACACCGAGTGAGGGGGAATTCGAGGGTGAGGAGGTGGGAATGGGGGATAGGTAGAGGCACATCCTCAGAAGCAGGAGAAGAGGGGATTAAAGGATAGAGGGTTCCTGGGTGGTGGGGGGAATGGGGTAAGGGGATAAAAATCTGAAATGTTAATTTAATATTCAATAAAAGCTAATACTAGAAATAGAAGATGATATAGCCATATCGCAGGATAAATCAGTTTCATTCAAAATGAAGAATAACCTGGAAAGTGACTTGAACTAAATATACTTAAGATACAACAGTACATAAAGAGGGAATAACATTCATAAAGAAAAATAAATGCATCTAAAATGGAGATAAAATGTAAACAAAATGAGATCAAATTATCTATTTAGAACTTAATAAATTAAAAATGCCATTATCAAACTACCAATTTGTGCAATTAGATAATGCAAATATATGCAAGCAAAGAGGAAATTCATTAAGTGTAATGTGTGACCAAAGAGTTCGCTCAAACTGTAGTATACAAATCAAGATGGGAATGGAGCTCTCTCACCCTTGCTACTATGGAGGCTAAACAGAAGGATTTCCACTAGGTTTAAGCCATCCTGGATTACATAGTGCCAAGCTGTTAAAAAAGATTATGTTTCAGAAAATGACAGATAAATAAAACATCAGTAATATAAACAAAAATAAAAATGATAAAATATATATTAATATAATCAAAAGCACATTGAATGGTTCTACTATGGTTTTAACAGTGTCTCAACAAAAACAAGAGAGGTAATTGCAGTAACATAACATTTAAAGAAAATTTGAAGACTGTTTTTAGAACTGAAGAGATGGTTACATCACTCAAAAATAAATTTCGAATAGCAATTTTTTTAAATTCATAAATTGATAGCACCAGATGAAAATACAGAAAATGACCTTTGAATAAAAAGAATAAAGGGTCAGAGAGACTTCATTCAGCATTGGATGGGAACTGATGTAGAGGTACATTAGTGGAGCTTGGGGAATCCTAAAGAAGAGGGGGAGGAAAGGTTGTAGGATCTATAGGAATCAAGGACACAACAAGAAAATTCACTGAATAAATGTGAACTTATTGGTGCTCACTGAGACTGAACCAACAATCAGGGAGCCTGCAGGGGATTGACCTAGGCCTTCTGCTTATACATTAAAGTTGTGTAGCTTGGTCTTCAGTGTTGACTCCTACCAGCGGAAGCAGAGGCTGTCTCTGATTCTTTTGATAGCTTTTGGGACCCTTTTCTTTATACTGTATTGCCTTGTCCAACTTTAATGTGAAGAATGGTACCTAATTTTAGTGCAACTTGATACACAATATTTGTTTTATATTGTTGAGATGTCTGCCATTTTATGAATTGGAATGGATTTGGGGAGGGGAAATAGGAAAAATAGTGGAGGGTGGGGAAACTGTAGTAGGGACGTAATATATGGGAGAAGAATGAAAAAGATATATATGTAGCATATTTATAACTTTAAACTCCTTTATTTTCTTTTTCCAGATCACATCAGTTTTGACTGTTACTTTTATATAGTATTCAAATTATAGCATTTGGGAGTCAGTGTTATTGAAGTAAATATAAAATGTTACCCACTGGGAGAAAAGACATGAAAATTTGAAAACCTCTTCTGCAAAACTGACATATGATATACAACAAAATCAACATGTTAGCAACCACAGAGTGTTCAGCTCTGTGGTTGTTATATATGCTGAATCTCCTCCTCCAAAGGTCAAAATATATTTGCAGAATAGGAGGCAGAAAGAGTGTAAAATTCAGAGGTGGTAGGTGACTATAAAGAAGGCTTGTCTTTTGGATATAGCAGGGCAGCTGTGGCTAAAGTGTTGCAGTTAGGAAAACATGCTAAATAAATACCCAAACAAATAAAAAAAACAATGCAAACTAAAGCCAGTCAAATTATTAGAATGGGGAAGAAAGTAAGTATCTGGTCCATTCCATCCTTAGTCAAGGAAGTATAGGTAACTGATAGTTTCTGTGAGGGGAGAGTCAATTTTCTTTAAGAGTGTAGCCCCGGAAACATCAACCACACTCCCATGGAAGGGCACATACCAAAGACTATTTGAACAATACAAATTGAGCTTGATGTCTTTCTATTTCAAAGAACACAGCATTGAGTCTATAGAGAAATGGACAGTTCTGGGATGAATTATGGGTAGATGGTGAGTATGATCAAGACACGGTATACACAATTGTCAGTGAATTAATAACAAATATCTTTTGATAAACTGTCAACCAGGAGCAAAAGAAAAGGCATTTTAAAAATCAAAATTATTAAGACACAACTATCTCAGAAATTTTCTAAGGAATCTTTCAACAGAGGTAAAATTGATATAATGATGTTGAATACATAGATGCTGATGATAGTTCATTAAATTTAGATTTCTACAGGATGTAATAATGTTTTGCAATGAAAATGAACAATGAAATTGTAACACGTGTAGCAGTAATAGAGTTGGAGTCTATGTTCTTTGGTGTGTTCTGTGAATACTTAAAGAGATTCAAGATAGTTGTATTCTGGGAAAATTAAGAGAGATGTACTGAACCCTATTAGGTACTATTAAGCTATAGGGAATCATTAAGTAGAAATGCAATAGATAAATTCAAGAATATTCAGGGTAAAATTATGCAGAATTTTTGTAAAACAAATAGAATCGATAAGATATAATGGATATTAGTAGAAAATCCTAGTCAGATATATTTGTGTGTTCTTGTTATTTTGTGTTGCTATAATAGAGTGCCACAGTATAATTTATGCACAACTGAAGTTTAATTCCCATACTTCTGCAAGTTGGAAAGTCCAAGATCAGGGAGTCAGTAACTTAACAAGTGCCTTCAGTTTCATCATCTAATGGCAGATGGTGTAGCCTTGGAAGCACGAAGAATGCATATATGAGATAGTACGTGGAAAAGAAGGAAGAGTGAGGGAGTGATAGAAGGGGTATGGATTGGACTTAAACTTTGAGAAGAATCCATGTGCATGATAACTACTGACTGAGGCTTGTATTGCTAATGTTTGGACTTTTGGAGTCTCAAATAAGAGCACAAGGTACACTACATTTAAAACAAAGAGCATAAAATTGCTTAGATGACAATATACAATAAAAGAAGAAACCATGCTTAAAGGTATATAAATGAGAATTAAAATATTTTCCAGTAAACAATAATTCATAAACAAATGACTTGTGCAACAAATATCACAAAGAAGGGCAAGGCAGAAGAATAAGCAATCCACTTGATAAAATGAGTAAAATATTTGAATAGATAATCATTGTTCAAATTAAATGTATATGATTTTATGAACCAAAAATGAGCAAACATGTTGAAAAACATTTATATAGCATTGAGTCTACCTACATTTGGAAAGAGTTAAGAGATGATTTATGCTTCTACATATCTCTTTCTAAACACCCTAATAAGATAAAATTAGTGCTTGAAAAAGTTAAAACTGCAAGTAGTAAGCTTGATCTAGTATACATATATAAAAATTTCTTTTGAAAAATATACAGAATATATTTTCAAGATTATGTATACAGCATGTACAAAAATTCACTATGTCCACTAGATCTTGGACACAATTTAAACATGTTTTAAATTATCAGTATCACTCAGGCAAGTTTCTCTGATCATATTGTTTTATCATCAAAAAAAATATATGTGTGTGTGTGTATATATATATATATATATATATGAACAATGCTCTTAAAATTTTATAACAGATTAGTAAACAATAAAGTCATTCAGAGAAAATCATGCATATTTAATGTAAGGGATGATAACAGAAATAAATTTTCAGAATAATGTGTTCCCAAAAGTACCCTTTCTAGAATATAAAACATAGCCTTATGATTTAGAGAAACGTAGGTATGTGGCCAATATTTATAATTAGATCCCACTTGTACTTATCACTTAGAATTGATGTAGGAAACGAAGTGGAGCTAGAAAGATATTAAATAAAGGGCTTTAGCTGTACTTTTTCAATTATACAAAAGAAACAATCTGAGAAACAGTGACATTATACAATATTTAAGTTTGCTATCTATTGAGCATTGATATCTAAGTATAATCTATGTAATGGACAGAGAGAAATAAATCCCACAAGTTGTTTTCTGACGTAGACACAATTGCCTTTGCATGTGAATAAAATACAGCCAATAAATACAATAAAAATGAATAGTTGCTGTGTTATAACAAGTAAAAGATATTTTGTTTATTTATTACTTATAAATTTATTTTTGTTGCATTTGCTCCAGGATTTCAGTTGAGTGTTTTATACTTTCTCTCTTGGGTAAAATGGGTGGTTCAATTTAACTGAACATTGTTGAATATGACAATATAATAGAAATGCATCCTTGGTATAGAGGATAGCTTTGGGTACAGCCTGGTTATAATGAAATGGTGGTCCGAGTGTGCACAATCAAACAGAAAGCAAGAAACTGTGGCTCCAGGTACAGGGCTCTTTATGAAATTTCACTTTGTAGTGTTAGAGGAGTTATTTCATAATATCATGAGATTGAGCTATAAGCAGGCCTTTTCTTTATTCCTGTGCTGAGGAATAACTATTCTTTCAGTTCCTTCAAAGAGCTTGGCTTGGTGAATAGATCAATCAGGAACACTTGATGAGGGACTTAGTGCCAAATGTATTGGTGGCATTTGCCATCTTCTAGGTACTTCATGTGTTTATAATGTTTGGGAATATATTCAAACAAGAGCTAGTTTAAGATATAGAAAAGCACTGGGTGTGGTTGCACATGCCTTCAATCTCAGCACTGGGGAGCCTGAAGCAGGAATATCTCTTCATTCTGGGCCAGCCTTGTCTACAGAGAGAGTTCTGGTACTGCAAGGGCTACACAGAGAAACACTGTATCAAAAAAAAAAAAAAGAAAAACAATTCCTGTTTTATTTTAGTAAGATGTTAATATTTTTAATCTTGGTTCTAATGAAATGTTTTAGCTATAAAATAATCTGAACACAATTGTTTTTTAAAATAAATGTTTAGCACACCAGAAACTGTATTAAAAGATGTTTTACATCACTATTCTTCTTTAATTCTGAACTGAATTTGTAGTAAATAAATCTGTGTAGGTATACTTGGATGGCAATTCTGAAATAAGCTAAAGGGCTTTTATATTGTTAATTAAGAACAGGGGATTTCAGGTCAATCTTGAATGGTCATCACTAAGGTGTAGATGTATATTAAGCACACAGAATCCAATCTAAAATATTGCACAATAAAGAATGGGAATCTTTAATTGGTCTTCATCTAAAATAAATGGCTTCTTTTTGTTGGAGTGAACGTGAGATGATTTGAACATCAAGGCATATTTTGTGAAGAATACCACCTGTGCTGAGAAGATAAGAAACAGAGAGAGATAAGCAAAGAAGAGTGCTAAAGGAGAGTGAACTAGGAGAGCATATTCTTTGGAATAAATAGCTTTGAGCATTCTGGTACTGATTAGCTTGGGACTTCATTGTGCCTATCTATGTACTTCGAGAAATTTTTCTTGGTCTTTTTCTTCTTAAGTTTGTATAGTTGGTCTGACAACTCTGGGCTTTGTATTAAGAGCTTTGTATATTTTCATGGTCGTTTTAAAATATCAGTGTCATTACCAAAAGCCATAATTTGTGCACATTTTTTGTAGCAACATACAAAGAGAAGTGCCTGCTTGGGGTTTATCAAGAAAGTTACAACGTTAGAAGCAAATTCATTTTTTTTTTTTGATATATACATTCTCTTTATGTACCGCTCTTGTTGATGAAACCTTAGCAGATGGGAATGAAGAGTAACCCTCTTGCTACAGTTGCAGAATTTTATCTGATTTTGTTTGAAATGTGCATCCCCATGAAAATGCTAACTCATTTCTGAGTTCCTTAATTTAATTGGTGAGGTTTTCAATAACTGCCACTGTGTAGTTCATATACCAGGACTTTTGTTAGGAAATTTTATGCCAGTAACTTTTTAATGTATTTTATTTTCAAGAATATTAAGAGATATTAAAGAAAATGAATGCTGTTTCCTGTTATTTTTGTTATTGGCAGTGGTGTTATGTTTGTATAGCTACCTTCTTTTAGGGTTGTTGGAAGATTACTTTCTTGTTTTTTCTAGATTGTAGTTTCCCTCCTCATGTTGGAGTTTTTCACCAATTATCCTTTGAAGTGCTGGATTTGTGTTAAGATATTGTATAAATTTGGTTTTGTCATGGGATATTTTGGTTTCTCCATCAATATTGATTTAGAGTTTTGCTGGGTAAAAAAGTCTGGGCTGGCATTTGTGTTCTCTTAGGGTCTGTATGATATCAGTCCAGGATCTTCTAGCTTTTATAGTTTCTGGTGAGAAGTCTGGTTTAATTCTTATAGGTCTGCCTTTATATGTTACTTTACCTTTTTCCCTTACTGCTTTTAGTATCATTTCTTTGTTTTTTATATTTGATGTTTTGATTATTATGTAATGGGAGTTATTTCTTTTCTGGTCTAGTTTATTTGGGGTTCTGTAGGCTTCTTGTATATTTAAGAACATCTCTTTCTTTCGGTTAGGGAAGTTTTCCTCTATAATTTTGTTGAAGATGTTTACTGGCCCTTTAAGTTGGGAGTCTTTACTCTCATCTATACCTATTATCCTTAGGTTTTGGTCTTCTCATTGTGTCCTAGATTTCCTGGGTGTTTTGTATTAGGAGCTTTTTGCATTTTGCATTTAGACTTTTGATTGAGCATTACCAAACTTATAAAGCCTTTGACTAACATTTAAAAAAATTGTATAAAAACAAAAAGGAAAAGGGGGCATGGGATAGGGGTTTTCTAGGGAGGGGAAATGGGGAAAGGGGATGGCATCGAAAATGTAAATAAAATATAAAAAAAAGAATATATATATAGATATATATATGTATATCTATATATGTGTACATCAAAATGTTTTATAACAAGTTTAAATTGTTAGTGGAAATATCACTCAGTAATTCTGCAAACATTCTGTAAAATATTGAATATTCTACGTTTTTCATATTTTTATTAGATATTATGTTTACATTTCAGATTTTATCCACTCACCCCATTACCCCCACCACCCAGGAACTCCCTATCCCATCCCCCTCCTGCCTCCACAAGGGTGTGCCCCCACTTGCCCCCTCCCCCCTCCCCATCCTCGAATTCCTCCCCTCTCAGTGTTCAGCCTTCATGGGACCAAGGATTTCCTCTCCCACACATGCCTGACTATGCCATCCTCCCCTAAGTATACAGCTGAAGTCATGGGTGCCTGCCTTTGTGCTCCCAGGGTGGTTTGGACACTGGGGAGCTCTGGTTGGTTGTCACTGTTGCTCTTCTCCTGGGGCCATGAACCCTTTCAGCTCCTTCAGTCCTCTAACTTCTTCATTGGGAAACCTTGATCAGATGAATGGGTATGTGGGAGCATACACCTCTGGATATATCAGGCTCTGGTAGACCTCCAAGGAGACAGCTATGTCAGGCTCCTGTCCGCATGCAATTCCTGACATCCATATTGGCATCTATCTTTGGTGACTGCACATGGGATGGTTACCATGATAGAGTGGTCTCCAGACAGCCCCTCCTTGAATTTCTGTCCCATACTTTATCTCCATATTTGCTCCTTTGAGCATTCTGTCACTCCTTCCAAGAAGGACTGAGGCATCCACACTTGATCTTCCTTCTTCATGAGCTTCATGTGGTCTGTTAGTTGAATTTTGGCTATTTCAAGCTTTTGGGCTAATATCCTCATATCAGTGAGTAAATACCATGTGTGTTCTTTTGTGATTGGGTTACCTCACACAGGATGATATTTTCCAGTTCCATACACTTACCTAAGAATTTCTCAAATTTATTATTTTTAATAGCTGAGTAGTACTCCATTGTGTAAATGTACCACATTTTATGTATCCATTTCTCTGTTGAAGGACATCTGGGTTCTTTCCAGCTTCTGGCTATTATAAATAAGGCTGCTATGAACATAGTGGAGCATATGTCCTTGGTATATGTTGGAGCATCTTCTGGGTATATGCCCAGGAGTGGTATAGATGGGTCCTCAGGTAGCGCTATGTACAATTTTCTGAGGAACTGCCAGACTGATTTCCAGAGTGGTTGGACCAGCACTTTAGACATTCTGACTGGTATGAGGTGGTATCTCAGGGTTGTTTTGATTTCCAATTCCCTAATGACTAAGGATGTTGAGCATTTCTTAAGGTGCTTCTTGGCCATTCGAGTTTCCTCCTTTGAGAATTCTTTGTTTGGCTCTGTGCCCCATTTTTAATAGGGTTAATTGGTTGTCTGGAGTCTAATTTCTTGAGTTCTTTGTATATATTGGATATTAGCCCTCTATCGGATCTAGGATTGGAAATGATCTTTTCACAATCTGTTGGTTGCTGTTTTGTCTTATTGACAGTGTCTTTTGTCTTACAGAAACTTTGCAATTTTATGAGGTCCCATTTGTCAATTCTTGATCTTAGAGCATAAGTCATTGGTGTTCTGTTCAGAAACTTTTCCCCTATGCCTAACTATTCTAGGGTCTTGCCCACCTTCTCTTCTATTAGTTTCAGTGTATCTGGTTTTATGTGAAGGTCCTTTTCCACTTGGAATTGAGCTTTGTACAAGGGGATGTGAATGGATTGATTTGCATTCTTTTACATGCTGACCTCCAGTTGATCCAGCACCATTTGTTGAAAATATTGTCCTTTTTCCACTGGATGTTTTTAGCTCCTTTGTCAAAGATCAAGTGACCATAGGAGTGAGGGTTCATTTCTGGATCTTCAATTCTATTCCATTGATCTTCCTGACTGTCTCTGTACCAATACCATGCAGTTTTTATCACTACTGCTCTGTAGTATATTTTGAGGTCAGGGATGGTGATTCCCCCAGAAGTTCTTTTATTGTGGAGAATGGTTCTCGCTATCCTGGGTATTTTGTTGTTCCAAATGAATTTGCAAATTGCTCTTTCTATCTCTATGAAGAATTGATTTGGAATTTTGATGAGGATTGCATTCAACCTGTAGATTGCTTTTGGCAAGATGGCCATTTTAACTAAATTAATCCTGCCAATCCAGGAGCATGGAAGATCTTTCCATCTTCTGAGATCTTCTTCGATTTCTTTCTTCAGAGACTTGAAGTTCTTGTCATACAGATGTTTTACTTGCTTGGTTAGATTCACTCCAAGATATTTTATATTATTTGTGACTATTGTGAAGTGTGTCATTTCCCTAATTTCTTTTTCAGCCTGTTTATCTTTTGAGTAGAGAAAGGCTACTGATTTGTTTGAGTTGATTCTATATTCAGCCAATTTGCTGAAGTTGTTTAGAAGTTCTCTGGTGGAAGTTTTAGGGTCACATAAGTATACTATCATATCATCTGCAAATAGTGAAATTTTGACTTCTTCTTTTCCTATTTGTATCCCTTTGACTTCCTTTTGTTGTCTAATTGCTCTAGCTAGGACTTCCACTACTATATTGAATAGGTAGGGTTAGAGTGGGCAGCATTTTCTAGTCCCTGATCTTAGTGGGTTTGCTTCAAGTTTCTCTCCATTTAGTTTGATGTTGGCTACTGGCTTGCTCTATATTGTTTTTACTATGTTTAGGTCTGTGCCTTGAATTCCTGATCTTTCCAAGACTTTTAACATGAAGTGGTGTTGAATTTTTCAAATGCCTTCTAGGCATCTAGTGAGATGACCATCAGTTTTTTTTTTCCGTTGAGTTTATTTATGTAGTGGATTACATTGATGGATTTCTGAACATTGAACCATCTCTGCATTCCTGGGATAGAGCCTACTTGATCATGATGGCTGATTGTTTTGATGTGTTCTTGGATTTGGTTTGTGAGAATTTTATTGAGTATTTTTGCATCAACATTCATAAGTGAGATTGGTCTGTAGTTCTCTTTCTTTATTGGGTCTTTGTGAGGTTTAGATATGTGTGTATTTGTAGCTTCATGGAATGAATTGGGTAGTTTTCCTTCTGTTTTTATTCTGTGGAATAGTTTGAAGAGTATTCAGTCTTCCTTAAAGGTCTGATAGAATTCTGCACTAAAACCATCTGGTACTGGACTTTTTCTGGAGAGACTTTTAATGACTGCTTTTATTTGTTTAGGGGTTATGGGACTGTTTAGATGGTTTTTCTGCTCCTTGTTTAACTTTGGTACCTGGTATCTATATAGAAAATTGTCCATTTCATCCAGATTATCCAATTTTGTTGAGTATAGGCCTTTGTAGTAGGATCTGATGATTTTTTTAATTTCCTCAGTTTCTGTTTTTATGTCTCCCTTTTCATTTCTGATTTCATTAATTTGGACACTGTCTCTGTGCCCTTTGATTAGTCTGGCTAAGTGTTTATCTATCTTGTTGATTTTCTCAAAATCTAGCTCCTGGCTTTGTTGATATTTTGTATAGTTCTTTCTGTTTCTACCTGGTTGATTTCATCTCTGAGTTTGATTATTTCCTGTCATCTACTCCTCTTGGGTATATATGCTTTTTTTTGATCTAATGATTTCAGGTGTGCTGTCAAGTTGTTAGTGTATGCTCTCTCCAGTTTTTCTTTTCTTTTCTTTTTTTTTGTGAGCACTTAGAGCTATGAGTTTTCCTCTTAATACTGCTTTCATGGAGTCTCACAAGTTTTGGTATGATGTGTCCTCCTTTTTATTAAATTCTAAAAAGTTTTTAATTTCTTTCTTTACTTCTTTCTTGAAGAAGTCATCATTGAGTAGAGCAATTTTCAGTTTTCACATGTATGTGGGCTTTCTGTTGTTTTTGTCATTATTAAAGACCAGCCTTAGTCCATGGTGGTCTGATAGGGTACAATGGATTATTTCAATCTTTTTGTATCTGTTGAGGCCTGTTTTGTGACCAATTATATGGTTTATTTTGGAGAAGGTACCATGAGGTGCTGAGAAAAAAGTATATTCTTTTGTTTTAGGATGAAATGCTCTATAGATATCAGTTAAATCCATTTGGTTCATAACATCTGTTAGTTTCATTGTGTCTTGGCTTGGTTTTTGTTTCCATGATCTGTCCATTGCTGAGAGTGGAGTGTTTAAGTCCCCCACTATTATTGTGTGAGGTGCAATGTATGCTTTGAGCTTTAATAAAGTTTCTTTTATGTATGTGGGTGCCCTTGCATTGAGGGTGGCATAGATGTTAAGAATTGAGAGTTCTTCTGGGTACATTGTTCCTTTGATGAATATGTAGTGGCCTTCCTTATATTTTTCATTACTTTTGGTTTAAAATCAATTTTATTTGATATTAGTATTGCTACTCCTCCTTGTTTCTTGGGACCATTTGCTTGGAAGATTGTTTTCCATCCTTTTACTCTGAGGTAGTGTTTGTCTTTGTCACAAAGGTGCATTTCCTGTATGCAGCAAAATTCTGGGTCCTGCTTATGTATCCTGTCTGATAGTCTACATCTTTTTATTAGAGAATTGAGTCTATTGATATTAAGAGATATTAAGGAAAAATGAATGTTGCTTCCTGTTATTTTTGTTATTAGAGTTGGAATTATGTTTGTGTAACTATCTTCTTTTTGGGTTGTTGGAAGACTACTTTTTTGCTCTTTCTTGGTTGTAGTTTCCCTCCTTGTGTTGGAGTTTCACATCCATTATCCTTTGATGTTCTGGATTTGTGGAAAGATATTGTGTAAATTTGGTTTTGTCATGGAATATCTTGGTTTCTCCATCAATAGTGATTGAGAGTTTTGCTGGGTATAGTAATCTAGCTGGCATTTGTGATCTCTTAGGGTTTGTATAATATCAGTCCAGGATATTCTGGCTTTTAGTCTCTGGTGAGAAGTCTGGTTGTAATTCTTATAGGTCTGCCTTTATATGTTACTTTGCCTTTTTCCCTTACTGCTTTTAGTATCTTTTCTTTGTTTTGTATATTTGATGTTTTGATTATTATGTGATGGGAGTTATTTCTTTTCTGGTCTAGTCTATTTGGGGTTCTGTAGGCTTCTTGTATATTTAAGGACATCTCTTTCTTTAGGTTAGGGAAGTTTTCCTCTATAATTTTGTTGAAGATATTTACTGGCCCTTTAATTTGGTAGTCTTCACCTTCATCTATACCTATTATCCTTAGGCTTTTTCTTCTCATTGTGTCCTGAATTTCCTTAATATTTTGTGTTAGGAGCTTCTTGCATTTCGCATTTTCTTTGACAGATGTGTCAGTATTTTCCACGATATCTTCTGCACATGAGATTCTCTCTTCTATTTCTTGTATTCTGTTGGTGATACTTGCATCTATGACTCCTGATCTTTTTCCTAGGTTTTCTATGTCCAGGGTAATCTCCCTTTGCGATTTCTTTATTGTTTTTACTTCCATTTTTAGATCTTGGATGGTTTTGTGTAATTCCGTCCACCGTTTGGTTGTGTTTTCTTGCATTTCTTTAAGGGCTTCTACCTGTTTACCTGTGTTCTCCTCAAATTCTTTGAGAGTGTTGTTTATGTTCTTTTAAAAGTCCTCTATCATCATCATGAGAAGTGATTTTAATTCTGAATCTTGCTTTCCAGTGTGATGTGGTGTTCAGGACTTGCTATGGTGGGAAAACTGGGTTCTGGTGATGCCAAGAAACTTTGGTTTCTGTTGTTTACATTCTTAAGCTTGCCTTTCTCCATTTGGTTAGCTGTAGTGCTACCTGCACTCACTGGTTCTGACTGGAGTCTGCCTTTCCAGTTATCTTGGTTGTGTCAGAACTCCTCAGGTTCCAGATGTCTGTGTGATTCTGAGCTCCAGCTGTTCTGGGTACAGTGGCTCCTCTAGGATATCTCATGATATGGTTTCTTCATGGTAGTAGGCCAACTATGTGTTTACTGCTTTGAGTGTAGTCTCTCCTTTAGGATATCTCAGGATATGGTGTCTGGTGCTCTGCGTTCAGTGGCTCCTCTAGGCTGCAGCTCTGAGTGCAGTGGCCTGTCTATGATGTCTCTTGAGTTGTTTCCCACAGGGGAGCAGACCAGTTGGGTGTCTGCTTCGGCCATTGGGATCTGGGTGAGGGGAGGAAGGGGAGTGGTATTTCACAGGGGCAGGGCTTGGGTGCCAGGTGTGTCCTGGGGGCTCCCTGCTGCCAGTTGTGCCTCTGGGGCATAGGGCAGTGGTCTAGTGATCCTACCTTCAATTCTGAGGACAGTGTCCTGTCTAGCATGTCTCTGGACACATTTTCCACAGAGGAGCAGACTAGCTGGGTGTCTGCTCTGCCCCCGGGATCTAGACGAAGGCAATATTCTACTTTTTAAATGAATGCAAAAATATTAAAATATTAGAAATATACATCCTCTATTAACACCAAAGTACTCTTCTATAGTTAACATAACTGCAAATATATTGGTCATTTTTATCTTTGAATATTTTTTCTTATTTTGTCAGTAACACACCTTGACTTCTGTTCCTGAGCTTTCCCATTTTTATCCAGCAACAACACTTCTGGTTATATTCCCAAAGAAATCTATTGCTATTTTACTGAAAATACCAAGAAATGAGTCAGCAACGGATGTTCAATGCTAGTTGTATAGGTAATAAGAATGTGTCACATATTCATAATGTTATTTCATTCACCTCTAAAAAAAAACTACATTATGATGATTTCAGGAAAATAGATGTAACTAGAAAATATACTGAGTAAGTTAATCTAAACTCAGAAATGTGAATACCATGTGTTCTCTCTCATGTAGATCCTAGTATCTCATTTTCATATACTAGTATTTATATGGAGCTGTGTGTGGTTTGAGTTCATTAAACTAGAATGGGACCCATGAGAGTAGAAATTAGGATTTTAAACAGTGAGCATAGGAAAGTAATAAAACATCTGAGATATGAATACGGAAGGGAGAATACTGGGGACAGGGTAGTATAAGGTGTGAGTGACATTGTGGGGATGAGAAAGAAGAACTGGGGCAAGGAGGATGAAGTTGAATATCTATAAAAATGGCATAAGGAAACCTGTAACTTCATATGTTGATTTAAAATAAAAATTAAAAATTTAAATGTAATACCATAATGTTTAATGTTATATACATAGTATTTAAGGAAAATTGTCAACAAGTGATATCAAAATGAAAAAAAAATATGTATTTATCTTCATTGATTTGAGTCATATTCTCCAAAATTATTTGGTAAAAACATGATTTATCTGCCAAATTTCCTGTGTCATTTAAAAAAAAATCTGCCTGTGAGATAATAATTACTTACGGTAATAGTTAGAGTATTTTTTTAACAAGATAAATTGGTAACTTGATCTATGTTTTAAGCTGCTTTTTATTTAAATCTGCCCCCCCTAGACATTTGTGGGGAGCTGAAAGAAGGTGGCTATCATCCTTGCAGCCATCTTGAGCCATCTACCCTGACAAGAGACTTGTTTACAATAGCCTACAACAGCTGACCACACTCTGATAACATCTTGTTTTAGATACTCAGGATTTTCCCTTGGGTGTATGAGACTTAAAGGTGTGATTTAGAGATAAGACCTAAGGGCATGACTTAAAGGAGTGACTTAAAGGTGTGGCTTAGAAGTGAGACACATAAAAGGCGAAAGGCCGACAGAAGAAACTATTATTAGACATTAGACACTTGGAAGTAGCCACTTGAGACTCGAGACAGGCAACTAGGTATTAGACACTCAAGACTTGGAAAGAGAACTAGGATTAGACACTAGACACTTGGAAAAGGCACTTGGAAAGGCACTTAGAACTAGGACTTGAGACTTGAGACAGGCACTTGGAAGAGAACTTGGAACTGGGAAAGAGACTAGCAACTTTGAACAGAGATTAGGACTTGAGATTTATTACAGAGGATCTAGGAATTAGGACCTGAGACTTGGTACTAGGAACTAGGGACTTGGGAAGAGAGACTGAAGAATAAACAGGATTGAATCACACACTTCTGTCCTCACTCTCTCTCTTGCTGAACCTTGACCCACCGACCAGAGCAGCTTGGGGTAGTGCCGGCTCTAACAATTTAGTCCCCAAGGCTTTTGGCAGTTCGGGTTCCAACATTGATAGAGTGGTCCTCGACAGTTTTGGCCCCCAAGTATGGGGCCGAGTGGTACTCAACAGACATTCACTCAAACAGGCATATTTTTTATGTTGAAATACAGTTACAAAAACATGATTCTGCAGGGCTGCTGAAATTGTTATTTATAAGTGGCTATTAACCATCAACTATAGGGTTATGGCTATTAACCATAAACTAAACTACCCTCCACACAGTCCACCAACCCAAAGAAGATAAATAAAATGGAAGGCCCAAGAGAGGATACTTGACTCTCACTTAGAAGAGGGAATAAAGTAATCATAGGAGACAGATTGAGGAAAGGAACTGGATGGGAGAAGGGATGGGGAGGAAAATTGGGGTTCAGAATCAGGTATGGGGAGAGATAGGAAAGAGGGATAGAGGGTCAGTGGAATGAATAGAAATCTGCAGCTCCTGAGGAGTGGGGAGGATGGGGGGAATTTCAAGGAAGTCCCAGAAACCTGGGCTTGAAGAGGCTCCTAGGAGTCAACTTGGATGACCTTAGCCAAGATACCTAACAGTGGGGACATGGAACCAGAAGAGGTTACCTCCTGTATCCAGGTAGGACCTCCAGTTGAGAAATAAGAACCCCAATCCACCCACAAAACTTTCTACACAAAATTTGTCAGGTCTTAAAGAAATACAGAGACTGAGGGAATGGCCAAACAATAAGCAGCCCAACTTTAGACCCATCCTATGGGCAAACAACAATTCATGACACTATTAATGATATTCTGTTATGCTTACAGACAGGAACAAGTTGTCCTCTGAGAGATTCCACCCAGACACCTACAGCCAAAGAGTGAGTGGTGCTTGGAGACAGATTGGAGGCTCTGAAGGGAATAGAAACTCCACAGGAAAACCAACAGAGTCAACTAACCTAAACCACTGGGAGCTCTTAGAGACTAAGCTACCAACCAAAGAGCATACACAGGCTGTACCTATGCCCATGGTATATATGTAGCAGACATGTGGCTCAGTCTCCACATGGGTCTCACAAAAACTGGAGACTGTAGCCTGACTGTAGAATCTGATCCTGAACAGGGCTTCCTTGTCTGGATGCAGTTGGAGAAGATGTGCCTAATCCTGAAGAGACTTGATGTGTCAGAGTGGGGGTGATACCTGGGGAGGTTATCATCTCAGAGAAGAGGATGGGACAGGGACTCTGTGATGGGGGGCTGGGAATGAGGCAGTGTTTTGCATGTAAATAAAAAGGTTCATTACTAAATTTGGTAGTTTTTTAATAGCAAACTCCTGGATTATGGTCTCATTCTACATTAATATTATGCTCTTCTAGTCAATATCCACTGGTAGACTTCTACTTGGATAGCTATTTAGGGGGCGCCTCTCTCTTTACAACCTTAGGGGCTGGGATTTAAATTTTCTTCAGAAGGCAGGAATAAATGTAGCATAAACCAGGGCAGCAGGTAATAAAATACAACTGAGTAGTGAGGACTGAAGTAAAGTAGGAAACATAAAAGGCATTTCCTGTTTAAATACATGATTTTTTTTGTCATGGACAAATACAGGAATACAGGATTACATCTACATCTACATCCACATACACATTCACATCTACATCCACATCCACACCTACACTGACATCCATATCCACATCCACATCCACATCTACATCTACATATATATTTAAACACAACAAGAAACTTGGATCTTTAGTAGAGTGTCCTAATTTTTTGGTCTTACACTTTCTACTATTTCAACTTCTCACAGCTACTTCTAGATTATATATGTATGTCTATGTCTATGTCTATGTCTATGTCTATGTCTATGTCTATGTCTATGTCTATGTCTATGTCTATGTCTATGTCTATGTCTATGTCTATGTCTATGTCTATGTGTGTATACGTACCTCTAAAAACAAAAATTAAAACCAAGGAAAAAGTAGTAAGACAAAAAACAAACAAACATTCACTGGGAAGTGTTCATTCACATTCAAAAATCAACTTAAAATGAATCAAAGACTTATAATATGAGATCCAAATCTCTGGAAATAGTAGATAAACCATAAGAAAAAAATAGGACCCAGTAAGCATAAAAACAAAAGCAAATATTTGAAAATAATATGCAGCATTTGTAACTCTCAGCAGATGAATGAAGGTACAGCTTACCTTATCATAACAGAAGATATTTTCTAATCCTTTATCTGACATAGGGGTCATATCTATAACATAAGGAACCAAAATACCTTTTTCTTCAGAAATAAATTAATACAATTGAAATAGGCTAAGTACTTGAATAGATACTTAAAATAATGGCACAAAAGTTACCAAAAAGTACAGAAAAAAATACTAAACTCTCAAATCCTTAGAGAAATACAAATAAAAATCACAATGCTGATATAAATCATCTCATGTTAATCAGAACAAGTAGCATCCAGAAAACCAACAAAAATATCGGTGAAGCCATTGCTGGAAAAAAGAACACATATATAGTTGTTGGGACTAAAATTTAATATAGCTACTATATATAGAAATCAATATGGAAACTAAAAATAGAAATTATATATGATTAAGTGGTACCAATACCTTAAAGAATCTATCTATATACTCCAGTGGTACCTTCATAAATGTGTTTATCCTCTCACTATTCACGATAGCCAAGTTACAAAATTCTTTAAATAAAAATATGTAGACACTGGGGCTTTATTTAGCAATAAAAAGTGCAAAATTACATCATTGACATGGATATTGATGAAACTAGAGATCATTGTGCCAATTGAAAAAAAAGCAGAACCATAAAGACAAATATCTTAAGGTTATGAAGGTAGCCAACTACAATTTGTTTGAATTTGAAGCCTCTTCTACAGGAGGGAACTCATGTGTTGTATTATAAATATAGTCAAAGTTTTCCCATGGCTCAGATGATCATAAGCACTAGAGAGGATCCTACTACTTCTGTTTTGCTGAATGGCTATGTTGTCAAACTGCTTTCTAATTATTTATGTTTTTGTCCATAGATTAGTGCTTCTATCAGCTATGATCAGAAAAACTTATTGGTGTAGTGGGCAGCACTTCCTGCAGAGATGTATGAATGGTGGAAGGGCTACAACAGTAAGAAGAAGAGTGCTGAACACAAGGGCAGAAAACATGGCAGAAAATGGAAAGACAGATCTTGAAGAGCAGGAGTAGTGCTATGCAATTCTGACTTCTGGACATGACACGATTATTGGACCCATGAACTCACTGCAGCTACACTTTTGTGCACAAGTCCTGCACAAGATCAAGCCAACAAGATCAATGAACACCTCAGCAGGCAATACTAAGCAGACTAATGAGTTATAAAGAAAAAAAAACAAGAAGTAATTTCAGGCAGGAATCTAAATTTTAGGCTAGAACAAGGAAGTAGGCTTCAGACATGAAAATGACTTTGGGGTAGGACAGGGAAGTCAGCTCAGATCTTTTGGTCATCCTGATAAGCCCCTAGAAACAGTGATCATGGGAGTGTTCATGTAATCAGATTTAATGCCTTGCTTGTTCTTTGACTATTTGTGTTTATTGTCTTGCTTGTTCCTTGAATATTCTCATATATTGTATTGCTAGACACTAAACCTAGAGCAGACCTTAATACATGCATGTCATTAAAATGGTATAAAAGCAAAAACGAAGAGGTTGATGCAGCCTGAAAGATGACCTGCTTTTAAGCTCAACCATTTTACCCTTTGAAACTCTGAAAAAATATAAAATGGCTAACTTGATATAAAGTATATTGTATTGTGTCTTTATGAGTTACATGGCAAGACTTTCAGGGTTGCATATTGCCTTCAATTATGTTATTCATTTTTAAAATCCTAGGACAAGAATGTATGTTGGAGCAAGATTTAAAAGCCATGGGCTTTGGTACTGACAGACATGGATTGTACTTTATACATGACCACTTCTATCACTTTATATAAATTGCTTAAACTCTAAAATTCAATTTGTTGCTCTACAAAATGAAATTTATTCATTGCTATAGTTGTGGTGAAGGTTTTGTATGAGAATAGATATAAATTTCCCATGACAAAATTTGCTTTCTCTTCTAGTGTTATACAGGCTATTGATGAGCTTAAAAAATCTTCCTTCCCAACCTCGTACTTACAATAGATTCTTTTTCACTGTGGATCTTATATTCACTAAAGATAGGAAAAACACTGAAAACAGTATATATGGGCTTTGTTTTCTGTCCAAAAATATCATTTTCTTCTTCTTCTCCTCCTCCTCTTCTTCCTCCTCTTTCTCCTCTTCCACCTTCTGTCCCCCCTCCTCCTTCTTATTCATTTAATTTACAGGAAACTGAATGAACAATTTTATTACACCAAAGAATAAAATGAGAAGTATTCAGCAGAGATATGGATGGTACATAAATCCTGTTCAGTCATTTTAAGTGTTATAAAGACATTGTCAAAATTGCTACGGATGATTGATTGAAATGCTAGCACTCTAGAGAACAGGGTTTGGGAGTCCCATAGTGAGATATTGGTCTTTTACACCACCGCCTTCAATAACAGCCTCTTATTTAACCCATCTATCAACAAAGTGAAATTGTCCCAGAAATAAAATAGTGCCTCTCCAGGAACAGCTTTTATCCACTGATACACATCTACTTCTATCTCTTAATTGTAGTCATGTTGATATGGGCTTAGGATACAATATGTTGTGATGTCTTAATGGCATCTTAGTATTGTTTGGGTTAGTTGCTAAAATTTAAAAGGACTATTCTTATGCCATGATTGTATTCCATACCATGTTTAATTTAATCTTGAAGAATTTCATCATGAAACTGAAGTAGCAAAAATTTACATTTTCCTATTCAAAACCTGTAACATCCACCAAGTGAAATATCGGCTGTACCACAATGGACTGATGACTCTGAAAAAATTTACAGTCTATTGTCCTGTATTATGGCAAGCATTCACAAGCTTCACTCACGTAGTAGCAGTTCCAGGTTGGCTGTAAACAAATCACTTTCTGGGACTTGGAAAGTAGTTAAAGCATATTATTAACTTTTGATAAGAAATTAGTTAGGACTTCTAGAAAAGGGAGCAGATAACACCTAGAAAGCATTTTTTAAAATTCTCTTGTTAAAAATGAACTTTTTCATGAAATATATTTGGATTATAATTTCCCTTCCCTCTACTCCTTTCAGTTTCTCCCCTGCCCACCATCTGGATCCACTCCCTTTCTGACTCTCATTAAAAAGCAAACAAGCATCCAATGGATATAAATAAAATAAAAGCAAAAAATTGGAATAAGGACAAAACAAGCAGAAGGAAAAGAATCAAAAACAAAACAAAACAAAACAAAACAAAAAAACACAGGCACAAGAAGCAGATACACAAAGAACCACTTTTCCATTCACATACTCTGGAATTCCATTACAACATAAAGCCAGAAAATATAATACATACACAAAACATACAGAGTAAATTAAGTAGATAGATAAATAAACAAATAACATAAAAATAAAAGAAAAAAGAAATTAGAAAGAAAATATCCTGGCACATTATGAGACAAGGAACCTCCAAAGATGCTGTTGAGTTCCCTTACTGCTGGATAAGCAATCTACCCTTAAAAGTAGTTTGTGTATCCAGTGAGATTCCCTTGTAGAAAACTGATTTTTCAATTGCAAATGATTATCCATTGGAAATAACTTCTGGTTTAGGGATAAAGGCTATGGTGATGTCCCCAGCTGGGATACTGCCAAGGATCAGTTAATGAGTGAGTAGGTAGGGCTGACTGTGAGAGGCTGTCTTCTGAGTATGACACAATTGTGACACTCAGAAATTCACAACAGTCACACCTGCCTGAAGAGGCCCTATATGAGACTGATCTTATGAGGCCCTGCCCATTCAAAGGAACTAAGGACAGTGCTGGAGGAGAGAAAGTGATGCACTCACTGGTGCCTTACTAGTGGTTCAGTCCATAGCTTCACACCCATATTCACAGAAAAGGCCCCGGGTTAAATTCAGTGAGTCATTAAGCAAAAAAAAAAAAAAAAAAAACCAAGGAAATGACATGCAGGTGTTATGGTATTTGGTGGAAAGAGAGTAAGTTGGTTGGGGAGGATGAAAGATTGGGAGTGTAGCGGGCTGCTTATGACAGGAATGTGTTGCGCATGTATGGAATAGTCAAAGAATAACTTACTTTCTTAAAACTTCCAAATGTAACCACTAAGAACAGTTTGGCAGATATTCTTTCAAGTCTGCTTTATTTGTTTTTAAAATTGGGTCTCATTGTGTAGCTCAAATTGGCCTTGAACTCCCAGTCTTCTGTTTCCCGCCTCCACGGCTCTCATAGCTGGTTTACTCTACACTGACAAGAATGTAGAATATATGTAAATCTCTGTTTTATGAAGTTTAATTACATAATGCAATATTCTGTCATTTGTTTTCCATATAACAATGTATCTTGAATACATTTACATGGTAAAATTCTGCATGGAACGTAATGCATTTAATAAATGGAAGTATAATCATTTGTTTCAATAATAGCCTACTTGTGGTTTTCAGATTGTTTTCATTTGTCATTAACTATTTAAAGCACTGTGTTCAATGGTGATTATTTACATTATATTTTGTATAAATTACATAACAGTTTGTTGGAATTATTTCAAGGCTGCTAAGAAATATAGTACTTGTATAAATACTGCCAAATTGCCATCTCAGAAGGCATGAATACATATTGCCATCAATTGTATATGAAAGAACCCATAGTATATTATTAAAAATTAAATGATACATATATTTTAAAGCAGTGTCAGCTCCTGACTCCTGTCCAATGCTTGAATTAGGGGAAAAATAGAAGATGCTGAAGGGAAGGGAGATTCCATAGGAAGACCAGCAGTCTTAACTTACCAGAACCCCTGAGATCTGTCAGCCACTGGGCCACAGAAAGTATGCACCAGCTGATATGAGGCCCTGACACATATATAGCAGAGGACTGACTATTCTGGCCTCAGTGGGAGAAGATGTGCCTTAGCCTCAGAGACTTGAGGCTGCAGGGAGTTGGTGGGGGGTGGCGCTGGCTGGGAGAAGCATCTTCTTGGAGACAAAAAGTAGGAGAATGAATGGAATGAGGAACTGTGGGAGGGGGCACAGGGAGGGTGTGAAATGATAGAAATGTAAATAAATAAAAGAATTTTTAAAAAGTGTCAGTCATAAAGTCAAATGCTAGTTACTTTTTAACTTCTATTTTGAAATTCAAATGTGAAGTTTAGCATTTTATGTTTCCTGAACTTTGTGTTCATTACATTAATTTACTTAAAATACTGCTTGCAAATTTTCTCTTTTATTATTAATTTATATCAACTGTGTGTGCATGTGTAGAATGCTTATTACTTATAATTTGTGCAAAACATACATTCACTCATCTTTTTCATTTGAATGATTTATTATGTTTGTAAGTCTATGTGTAGGTTTGTACACATGAGCACAGGTACCTAGGGAGGCCAGAAGATATCAGAGTCCCTGGAGCTGCTTTTACAGCTGTTTGTAATCAGTTTGATGTGGGTGTTGGGAACCTGGGTTTACTCTAAAGAGTATTAAGTGCTTTTAACCACTAGACCATCTCTACAACCCCCATTCCATAATAAACTGAATTTATTTATAATTCTCTCATGTGTTTCAGGGTATCTTTGAACTTGAGACATTTTGCCATATTCCAGGTGCTGAGATTACATTCATGTATTATTATATCCAGCTTTTATTTTTTTCCTTTATTATAGTCAGTTGTGTTGTATAAAGTATGTTAATATTATGCAGAAACCCCTGCAAATGTTTACTTATAAAATCTTGGATCTTTGTCTGCTTCTTCCTTCGGGCAATGACTATATTGATTTTACAGTTTGCAGTTCTCTCTTTCTTTACATAATCCATGTGACTTTTTTTTTCTTATAGAATGAAGTAAAGGCCTATAATGTTACTTATTCTTTGAATTGTTAATGTGCCAAGAAAATGTGTTGAATTTTCTATTTCTATACAATACTTTGTTTCATTGTTTAACTTTTATTATTATTATTTTTATTGGATATTTTATTTATTTACAATATAGATGTCATTCCCTTTCCCCATTTCCCCTCGCTAGAATACCCTATCCTATACCCCCTCCTCCTTTATGCTTTTATACAACTTTGATTACATGCATGTATTAAGGTCAGTTCTAGGTTAAGGCTATAGCAATACAATAGATGCAAATAATACTGTTTCTTTAAATAAGTTCCTTGAGTTTTCTTTGTATTATTACTATTATTGCTATCATTAGTCTCATTATTAATAGTCTGTGTATGAGCTTATGTGTTCAGATCATGTAGTGAATATAGAAGTCAAACGACAACTTGCTAGAGTTTATTTAATCCTTCTCAATGTATGTGTGTATCAAATTTAGGTTTTTGGTTTGCAAGGCAAGAAACTTTATCTGCTCGGCCACCTCATTGGAACACACTATAAAACTTTAAGGTGACATGTAGCTCCAGGCTGCTTCAATATTTTATATATGCAATGTTTTCATTGCTTTGCTCTTAATAAACATTATTGATTATTCTAATGGATTTTTGTTTTTCATGTACACTTAGTAACTCTATTATTAACTCATTACACTTAGTAACTCTGTTATTTTAAAATTTAATTAATAGTGCATTTGATACCTAGCTAATACAGAATTATCTTAGACACAGATGACTAAATGCAGTTAGTTACCAACTGCAAGAAGCTTGGTACACTCTTCTTCAGATTTACTACACATTTGCATAAAACAGAGAAGATTTCACTGTCCCAATCCTGATGTCAATGGCATACAGTATGGCAGCTACCAACTACATGTGAATTTTAATCACTGAATATGAGTTAGTTATGAGTCAAGGATTATATTATTAAATGATATTTCCCCAACATCAGATAAATAGATTTTATTTTATAGAAGTTATAGCAGGAAAATGCTTAATTTTTCTTTTGTTAGGTTAAAAGGTGTTTGGTTAGACCAAATTTAACTTTTCCATTCTTCTACCTATCAGAAAGTTACTATTCTTATATAGTTAGGAAGATGTGCCAAGCACATGTTGGATTTCTAGTATAACATGTAATTACAATCGTCAGTCTTGTCAGATTCAAGTGATTGTTCACATGTAATAATTTATTCTAAATACAGACATGAAATTCTAATTTAGTTTTTGTACATTTTATGTAAGCACTAAGATATTATATTACATCATATCATATAAAACTGGACAGGTTATATTTAGGAATATAAATGCATATATATATATGTATATATATATATAAATGGAACAAAATTAATGAAAAATGGTTATGAATTTGAAAGTGTAAGAAAGAGTCTAAGAGTTGATCAGAAGGGAGAAAAATGAAGGTGTAATGATATAATTATATTATCTCAAAAATAACTTTAAAAGAAATACTTGTGTTAAATATCATTTACTTAGGGAAAAGGTGGAAAACTAGTACAATGAAAACTCCCAGGAATCTGTTCGGGTTACCTTAGCTATAGCTAAGATGCCTAGTAATGGAGGTTATGGAACCTGAGGAGGACATCTTCTTTAACCAAGTAAGATTTCCAGTGGAGGGCTTGGGACACCAACCCAACCATAAAACCTTCAATCTACAATTTTTCCTGCCAGCCTAATGAGCTAGAGTACAAAAAACTTGTTAGAGTGGTTAACCAATGACTGCTCTAGCTTAGGACTCAAGTCATGAGAGGGAGCCTTCATCTGACAATGCCTTCAGGACCAGAAACCAGAGGTCAGGTGACCCAGAGAACTAAGATAGGACCAAACATGACTAGAAAAAAATATGTCAATAAAATAATGCCTCATGATATTCTGCCATACTCAGAATGGTGCCTAACCCAGTTGTCATCAGAGAAGCTATATCCAGCAACTGATGGAGACATATTCAGAGACACACAGTCAAACATTAGCCAGAGCTCAGAGAATTCTACTGAAAATAGAGAGGAAGGATTATAAGAACTTGAGGGGTCAAAGACACGACAGCAATCTTGGACTCATAGGGGCTCACTGAGACTGAACTAGTAATCAGGGAGCCTGCACAGCTCTAACTTAGGCCCTCTGAACATATGTTAAAGTTTATCTTGTTGTTTTTGTGGAACTCTTTAACAGAGGGAGCAGGGGTTGTTTCTGATGTTTTTGCCTGCTTTTAAGACTGTTGTCCTCCTACTGAGTTTCTTGTCCAGCCTTAATATAAGGGAAAATGCCAAATCTTATTGCAACTTGGTATTTGTTTTTTATCCATAGGAGGCCTGTTTTTTTTTCCTAAAAAGAAATGAAGGAGGAGTTGATGGGTCAGGAAGAGGGAGTATTAATTTTCCCCATGAGTGGGCCCTTTAACTTGTTAAGCAATATTCAGTGATCAGCTCTAAAAATGTATATATAGACTCAATACTAAACAGACTCAGTAGGTTATATTTATAAATTTGTATGAAACAGTAAAATTAAAAATAGGCCCATAAATTTTAAAACAAAAGTGCAGATAGACATGGGAGAGGTTAGAGAGAGTGGAGTAGGTATAATATAATGTAATTAAACTTTAATTAAAAATAAATTATAAAAACAGAAACAATTTCATTTAATTGTCTGAAATGAAAATTAAGTATCAAATAAAACTATATAATGACTTTTAAAGGAATCCAAAATTACAAGCTGAAGGGCCCAAGTGAGGATGTCTCAGTCCCACTTGGGAAGAAGAAGAAAGCAACCACAATGGGAGAGGGAGGGACCTGGGAAGGAAAGGTGATGGGGACAGAAAGAACTAAATACCAGAACATGATCTGGTATTTAGTGAGTGAAAAGGACTGAATCCCTGAGGGCCAGCATAAAGAATGTAAACATGCAGCTGCGGGAGGTAGGAGAATGAGGGTACCCTCTAGAATGCACTAGAGACCTGGAAGGTGAGAGATACTCAGGAATCAAAGAGGGACTTAGATGAAATGCTCTGCATTGGGGAGAGGGAACTTGTAGAACTTACTACCAATAGAAAGACAGGGCTTCAGGTGAGCTATACTACAGTCAAAACTCGGACTCATAATTGTTCCTTTCTGAAAGAACTACAGGAATGGAAATGGAGTAGAGTCCAAGAAAAAGAGGGTCCGGAGACAGGCCAAAAGTGGGATCCACCTCAGGGGGAGGCCCCAAGACCTGACACCACTACTGAGGCTATGAAGTACTCACAAAAGGGTACCTATCATTACTGCCCTCCGAAGGACTCAACAAGCACCTTAAAGACTCAGATGCATATATTTGCACCCAACCAATAGACAAAAGCTGCTGACCCCTGTGGTTGAATTAGAGGAAAGCTGGAGAAGCTGAGGAAGAGGGCAACACTATAGGAGGACCAGCAGTTTCCATTAACCTGGACCCCCAAGATCTCTCAGACACTGGATCACCAGCAAAGCAGCATACATCAGCTGATATGAAGCCCCCAACACATACACAGCAGAGGACTGCCAGGTCTGTGTTCAATCATAGATGATGGACCTAACCCTCAATAGACTAGAGGCCCCAGGGAATTTAGAGGTTTGGTGGGATGGGGGTGGGGGTAGGGACATCCTTGTGGAGGGAGAGGTCAGAGAGGATTATGGGATGTGGGATGTGGAACAGTTGGAGGGTGGACATGAAGAGGAATAAAATCTGGAGTTTATAATAAATAAATAAATAAATAACAAAATTAAAAAAGCAAAATTATAATCTTATTATCTAGAAAAATATTTGGGTTTATGTAGGTAAAAAAAACTTAGATGGAAAATGATTAAAATATAATTCAAGTCTGTTCCAGCTTAATGTGTCTGAAGTACATAGAGTCTTCAGCACTAGGGATGTAATTTCCACCTTTGTAGGGTATTCAAGAACAGTGCTGTGGGAGTCTTGCAGATAACCCTGACCAACAACTCCAAAGAGGACTTCTCTTACTTGGTGTCACAAGTTTTACTGGATGGTCTTTGACTTTTGGAGAAAGAATTATCAGGCCACATGACAATTTCTCTATCTATCTCTATCTCTATCTCTATCTCTATCTCTATCTCTATCTCTATCTCTATCTCTATCTCTATCTCATTCTCTCCTATTTCCCCATTTTCTTCATCAGGCAATATGCCATGACGACTATTCCATTGCACCACTCAATCTTCCAAAGGAAGAAAGCAAACAACAGTCTACCTATCTATGATGTCTATAAACCACAACAATGATCAACATGGAATGATAATCATAAGGGCAGAGCAGTGACACAAATAGTTTGGTGGTAGACAACAACTCTCTAATTTTACAGAAGTTCTGCTCAACAAGAAAGAAAACATGCCTGCTACTGGGAATCTAGCCACATATACAGGGCTAGTAAAGTTGTGGTTATTGGGGGAGAATCTACAACCACTAATTTACTTAAGCCAGTATAATACCTAACAGTAATCATAAACATGTGTCCTTATTTTCAAAGTTAAGTATAGTCTGTTTGCAACAGACAGAGATCACACTAAAAAAATCCCCACCCATTCAATATGTAGAATAGAATTGTGGCACCTAGTCTCAATGGATATATCTACAAAACATTAGTGGATCCAAGAAGAGGGGGCAAGAAGATTGTAAGAGACTAAAGTTTGCTATGAGATGGTGTCTCAAAGTAATGCCAGAAATTACAGTGATAAAGTCTCACTAACATGATTAACTAAACAACAGCTGAGGAAGAGAGGGAAGGGGGAAGAGAGAAAAGAGAGAATTAAAGATTAGTTCTCTGTTTGATTTTAAGCTTGGAAAAGATGATAGTGGATTAGTCATGGTCCTTAAAAAAATTTACCAATCTATAACAATGTAAACACTTCCAACCAATTTACATAATTAAAAAAGAACTAGACATATTGTATCTGGTACTGTGAACTAGTGAATTTTGTATGTACAATATAATGCGTAAAAATGATCTTATTTGACCATATATTCAGATGGAAGGGTTTTAAAGGAAAACAACAGTAATTAATTTTTTACTAATGGGAGAAAAATGTTCTAAATATATGCTCAATAATACTTTGATTTCCACTTACATATCCACATTGGAGTACCTGGAACATTATAAACAAAGAAAGAATGGGGGAAGACTTTTTGAGTAAACATTGCTATGGACATCGTTTAGATTGATCAATTTACATTTTTCCTATAAGATTTAATAATGTATTTTTTCCAAGATACTAATGAAAGTGATGGGGTAATGGAGTAGAAAAAATATTTAGTATTTTTTGTTGTTGTTCCAACTGAATTTATACTTCCATTATAGTTTACTAGCTGTAGTTTTTCCATGAATGTGTTTGTAATCACTTTTCCTGAGACTGGTATTGTTTCTTTGATACATACATACATATGAAGACACTTTACGGTCATTGGTATGGTAACCTATTTTCAAAAGGTAGAAGTATGGTTTGCCTAGTATTTATTATTGAAAAGTTATTGCTTCTTAAAAAATAAAACTTCCTATTCAGTGTGTTGAATTCAGGATTATTATGTTTATATTGTCTTTCTCAAAGAGGAGCCACAAAAACAAAAGTCGATCATTACCAGTTGCACAGTTGAATATTGTTTCCATAGTAATGCCATCTCGTTCTCTACTAATTATAATGTAACATACTGTTTGACCAGATTAGAGAAATGTTAATCAAGAGAGAGGGAATAGGAAAGTATAATACCCTACAACTTATACATATTTTACACTCCAAATTTTTTTGTGTATAAATAAAAAGAAATAAAGCAGAAATCAGCATGTAACTAAGTCCCTGTTCAAGTTATTGTGACATAGAGCTAAAAAGCCACAATAATAAAATACTAAAAGAAAATAGGAGCTGTAATATGTTTTCCATCCATTTTATATCCCCATAATACTCATCCTTGTTGCTGGAGAAATCTTAGGCTCCAATAAAATAAGAGTTTTCTGTGAATGCTATTAAGTCACAGGTGATAGATAAATGTGACTTCTATTATATAAAATGTTTGATAGTTTGACACATATCACTACTACCATGAACTAATTCCAAAAGGAACAAATGTCTTAGAGCTGCAACAACTATGTCTGACCTTGAGTCTTTTCATTCATGCTGCAGTCATGTCTGCTTCCTGATCACAGACTGAGCTACTGAACTGAGTAAGATGTCCTTAAAAGACTTCAAAACGTTGATATCCCCAAGGTGTATTATATTGAGGGTTTTGTGACTCAGCTATGACATTAAGGAAATCTCATTGTTTTTGTTCCTTCATCTGTAAAATGAGTTGAGAATTGGCTGACCTAGAAAACATTTTAAGGGAATTAATTCATTAACTAAGGTGACTGGGGAAAGAATTATACAGGAGTTAAATTTAGCACTAAAATAGTACTTTAACAGTGGTCCATAACCAGGTCTACTGATATGAGTTATATGCAGAAGGAGATGCTATCAGATTTCATTAGGGTTTATGTTAATTGCTGGAACATAGTGTGACACTTAATATATTAAGCCACATTGTAATTTGATATGATATCTCAGAAACAAACAGTGAAAGGGGAAGAAAGGAGGAATAACAAATGGAGAGAGAGAGAGAGAGAGAGAGAGAGAGAGAGAGAGAGAGAGAATGTGTTTTCTTTATATGTACCAAGCAGATTGGTTCTGCAAGCCTCCCGCTGAAAAGCTTCACTGAAATAATGCATAAAACAGAGCCTAGTGCATACTAATTGCTTAATTACTTTCATATAGCTCATTATGACCATGAAACTTGTAACTTCTCTGTCAATACCATTCCAGGGTTGATATGGTTTTCTTTACTATATCACCAACACAACACCACTGTATTTTTTGATATATTAATAAGCCAATTTGGCTAGTCTGTTTTCACCTTTGTCTGTTACAGATGAAAATACTGTCTCATAGAGAGTATCATTGACTTGCCTTACATCATATGGTCACCTAATTGTTTTCTTTCCATCAGTAATATATGCTCAAGATAATGTGCTAGTATCTGAAATTACAATGACAGGAAAACATTGATGCAAGCTTTGCCTTTAGAAAACTTACAATGTGATGATTGTTAAATAAAGTCAACCACATACAGAAAGAAACTTAATATCAAATTTTTGATAGATGCTATGAAAGATATAACTGGAATGGACAACGGTTCAATTGGGCATGCCTCAATATACTATTTTTAAGATCTAAAGGATGCTCTGGTGATATAAATAAGAAATATCCCCTATAGTCTCAGGCATTTGGATCCCCTCAGTCTGTGATTCTGTTTCTGGAGATTTGGAAGGTGCAGCATCTATGGAGGAAGTATGTCAGTGTAGGTGGACCCGGAGAGTTTAAGCCTGGTATCATTTCCGGTTTGTTCTCTCTGCTTCCTGCTTGTGATTGAGAATATGAGCTCTTAGCTTCCTGTCCTGGAAACTATGCCTTCTGCTTGCTGCTGTGATTATTCACTATGATGCACTACCACTCACCAGGAACCATACACTAAAGTAAACTTCTTCCTTAAGTCACTTTTTTCAAGATATTTTATCCCAGCAACAGAAAAGTACCTAATGCGGTCACATAAGAGGTTATTTTAAAGCTACAATGTAATTATTTATTTTATAGATCATTTATAAACTCCTCTATTCATAAATTCTTTAGAGGACATAAACCGAGAACATACACACACTTACATATTTATATGCACACACACATATACACATACAAACACACACACAAGCTATTGTCACTCTTGAGCAGAGAAAATGAAGGGAATCTGGGTTCAAAGATAATATTGAAAATGAAGGCACAAGGCAGTCCATAAAAGGCATTAGTAGTATATTAGAGAATTTGTTAGCACCCTTGGAAGTATACCCAAAAGACACTCCATCCTACCTCAAGGACAGGACACTTGCTAAACTATTTTCTTTGCAGCTTATTTATAATAGCCAGAAATTGGAAACAATGTAGATGACCCTCAACCAAAGAATGGATAAAGAAAAAGTGTTATACTTATACAATGGAGTATTATTTAGCTGTTAAAAAATAACATCATCAAATTTGCAGACAAACAGATGGAACTAAAAAAAGTTATCCTGAGTGAGGTTACCAAGAGCCAAAAAGACATAATATGTACTTACTTATAAGTGAATATTAGGTCTAAAGTCAAAGACAATCACACTACTGTCCACAGATACAGACAGATTAAGTAACAAGTAGGATTCTTGAGGATGCATGGTTCTCCCTGGAAAGAGGAAATAAAATGGATTTCTCTGGTGAACTGGGTCAGGGTTGGAGGAATGAAGGGTCAGGTGGGGAGCAGGAGGAAAATCGGGCTAATGGAGGGAATGTGAGGAGAGACAGCTAGAGTTGAGAGGCTTTTGAGGGGTAGTGTGGAAATCTAGTTCAGTGAAAATCTTCTAAGTATATATGGTGACAATCCTAATGAAGTCTTCAAATAATTGAGAGATGGAGTCCCAAATACTCATCTCTTATCACCAAATGAAACTTCCAATACTGGGACTGGGTTATATCCAACTGTGTTGTTGGCCAAAAGGATACCATAGAAACTCTCCAAACAAAAAATTCTGTTGTCACTATAAAAGGTTGCATTCTGCAAACTGACAGCAAGCTTCCATTGCTGAAGACAATACCCACACAAATCTTTGACTATGGAGAAGTCGAGTTGGTGTTTACATAGAACCTTCACTTGTATTGTCTTCGGCATGGGAGGTACTCTGTTGACGACCAAAAGAGAAATGTAAATAAAAACCCAGCAACAGAACCTGTGATCTACAGTGTTGTGCCTACAGAATCTGCTAGATTTAGATGGCACAATGTTGTCCTGCCTGCAAGATATACTAGATTTACATTTAGGTGTGACAAAGCTTGTGAGAGTAGACAATGAATCTTTGATTTGACTTATGGCCCACTCAATGAGAAGGAACCCATACCAGACAATGCTTGGGTGGCCAACAACCAGAGTCTAGATACAGACATAAATCCAAATACTAGTGGTCTAAATGAATCCCAATGATATTCTTTTATATTCATGTATTAGTACCTTATTCAGATACTATCAGAAAAGTTTCCCCTGCACAAGATGGGAACAAGTGCAGAGACTTTATGGAAAGAGAGAGAGAGAGAGAGAGAGAGAGAGAGAGAGAGAGAGAGAGAGAGAGAGAGAGAGAGTTTAAATAGGAGGTATCATCAAATATGTCCCCTGAGCTCAGAGAAACCTGTGGAAGAGGAATTAGAAAAGGTATCAGAGCCAGAGTACATGGAGGACATCAGGAGAACAAAGCCCCCTGAATCAACTGAGTATAGTTCATATCAACTCACAGAGACTGAAGAAGCAAGCACAAGGCTTGCATGGGGCTGTCCTAGTTCCTCTGTGTATAGCTTTCAATTTAATATTTCTTTGGTTCTCCTGAGTGTGTAAATAAATCAGTATCTGATTCTTGTTTCCATTTCCTTCTATTGGTTTCCCTTGTCTAACTTCAGTGTGATGGTCTTTGTTTTATCTTATTGTATTTTCTTGTTTTGTTGCTATCAATTGAAAGCCTGCTCTTTCCTAATAAGAGACAGAATGAGAGTTAATTGGAATGCAAGGGAAGGTAGGTGGTTGCTGGTAGGAATAGAGAGAGGGGAAACCCTAATCAAGATATAGTGTATGAGAAAATAATCTATTTTCAATAAAAAGGGAGACATAATTTTATACCAAGCCCTGAGAATTTGTAGACCTGTTTTGAAGCCAGTGGAATATAGTTCAATGAAAATGTGGTTTTGATTCTGATAGTGGTCATGATGGTGGAAATGCTGAGAAGGGAACAGACTTGAATGGTAAAAGGAATAGAATAAAAAGGGAGATAATTGCATTTTAGGAGTAGATAGAAAAATCAATTCCTTAATACAGTTAGTTCAAGTAATGTAATAACCTTTGAATCCAAGTGTCACAGGCAGTTCAGTTTTTCCCTTCCACCCAGATCTTTCTTTGCCACACTCTTGTGACATATAATCGCTACAGTAAACCTGTAGGTTCTGGTTATTAATCCCAATGTGCCTGGTCAGAATATAAGCCTTTCACTTGTTTAGAAAAGAATACCTAAGTATAAAAACTTAAACAATAGTAGTTTTTTGGGGGGGCTCTTCTGCCCCTCGCCCAGATCCTGGTGGGCAGAGCAGACCCCCAGCTGGTCTGCTCCACTGTGGAAAACATGTCCGGAGATATCATAGACAGGACACTGAGCTCAGAACTGCAGGTAGGGTCACTAGACCACCACCTTATGCACCAGAGGCACAACTGGTAGTAGGGAGCCCCCAGGACACACCTGGCACCCAAGCTCTGCCCCTGAGGAATACCAGTACCCTTCTGCCCATAGCCCAGATCTCGGTGGCAGGAGAAGACACCCAGCTGGTCTGCTCCCCTGTGAAAAACACATCTGAAGACATCCTAGAAAAGCCACTGCCCTCAGAGCTGCAGTCTAAAGAGCCACTGAACTCAGAGCAGCAGACACCATATCCTGAGACATCCTAAAGGAGCAACTACACTCAGAGCAGCAAACACATAGCTGGCCTACTACCATGGAGACACCATATCCTGAGATATCCTAGAGGAGCCACTGTACCCAGAACAGCTGGAGCTCAGGATCACAGAGAAATCCAGAACCTGAGGAGTTCTGACACAACCAAGATAACTGGAAAGGCAGACTCCAGTCAGAACCAGTGAGTGCAGGTAGCACTAGAGCTAACCAAATGGTGAAAGGCAAGCATAAGAATGTAAAGAATAGAAAACAAAGTTACTTGGCATCACCAGAACACAGTTCTCCCACCATAGCAAGTCCTGAACACCATATCACACAAGAAAAGCCGGAATAAGAATTAAAATCACTTCTCATGATGATGATAGAGGACTTTAAAAAGGATATAAACAACACTCTCAAAGAATTTAAGGAGAACACAGGTAAACAGGTAGAAGCCTTTAAAGAAATGCAAGAAAACACAACAAAACAGGTGAAGGAATTACACAAAACCATCCAAGATCTAAAAATGGAAGTAGAAACAATAAAGAAATCTCAAAGGGAGACTACCCTGGACATAGAAAACCCAGTAAAAAGATCAGGAGTCATAGACGCAAGCATCTCCAACAGAATACAAAAGATAGAAGAGAGAATCTCATGCACAGAAGATACCATGGAAAACACTGACACAACTGTCAAAGAAAATGTGAAATGCAAGAAGCTCCTAACATAAAATATCCAGGAAATCCAGGACACAATGAGAAGAGAAAACCTAAGGATAATAGATATAGATGAGGGTGAAGACTCCCGAACTAAAGTGCCAGTAAATGTCTTCAACAAAATTATAGAGGAAAACTTCCCTAACCTAAAGAAAGAGATGTCCTTAAATATACAAGAAGCCTACAGAACCCCAAATAGACTAGACCAGAAAAGAAATACCTCCCATCACATAATAATCAAAACATCAAATATAGAAAACAAAGAAAAGATACTAAAAGCAGTAAGGGAAAAAGGTAAAGTAACATATAAAGGCAGACCTATAAGAATTATACCAGACTTCTCACCAGAGACTATAAAAGTCAGAATATCCTGGACTGATATTATACAGACCCTAAAAAATCACAAATGCCAGACCAGACTACTATACCCAGCAAAACTCTCAATCACTATTGATGGAGAAACCAAGATATTCCATGACAAAACCAAATTTACACAATATCTTCCCACAAATCCAGCACTTCAAAGGATAATGGATGGGAAACTCCAACACAAGGAGGGAAACTACAATCAAGAAACAGCAAGAAAGTAGTCTTCCGACGACCCCAAAAGAAGATAGTTACACAAACATAATTCCACCTCTAATAACAAAAATAATAGGAAGCAATATTCATTTTTCCTTAATATCTCTTAATATCAATAGACTCAATTCTCTAATAAAAAGATGTAAACTATCAGACTGGATACATAAACACAACCCAGAATTTTGCTGCATACAGGAAATACACCTTTGTGACAAAGACAGACACTACCTCAGAGTAAAAGGATGGAAAATAATCTTCCAAGCAAATGTCCCCAAGAAACAAGCAGGAGTAGCAATACTAATATCAAATAAAATTGATTTTCAACCAAAAGTAATCAAAAGAGATAAGGAAGGACACTACATACTCATCAAAGGAAAAAAAATGTACCCAGAAGAACTCTCAATTCTGAACATCTATGCCCCAAATGCAAGGGCAACCACATACATAAAAGAAACTTTCCTAAAGATCAAAGCATACATTGCACCTCACACAATAATAGTGGGGGACTTCAACACCTCACTCTTAGCAATGGACAGATCATGGAAGCAAAAACTAATCCAAGACACAATGAAACTAACAGAAGTTATGAACCAAATGGTTATGCACCTAACATCTCCAAAATAGACCAAATAATTGGTCACAAAACAAGCCTCAACAGATACAAAAAGATTGAAAGAATCCCTTGCATCCTATCAGACCATCATGGACTAAGACTCATCTTTAATAATGACAGAAACAATGGAAAGCCCACATACACATGGAAACTGAACAATGCTCTACTCAATGATGACTTGTTAAAGGAAAATATAAGGAAAAATATTAAAGACTTTTTAGAATTTAATGAAAATGAGGACGCAGCATACCAAAACTTATGGGACTCCATGAAAGCTGTACTAAGAGGAAATCTCATAGCTCTAAGTGCTTAAAAAAAAATCTGGAGAGAGCATACACTAACAACTTGACAGCACACCTGAAGGCATTAGAACAAAAAGAAGTTAATATACCCATGAGGAGTAGATGACAGGAAATAGTCAAACTCAGAGCTGAAATCAACCAGGTAGAAACAGAAAGAACTATACAAAATATTAACAAAACCAGGAGCTGGTTCTTTGAGAAAATCAACAAGATAGATAAACCCTTAGCCAGACTAATCAGAGGGCACAGAGACAGTATCCAAATTAATAAAATCAGAACTGAAAAGGGAGACATAACATCAGAAACTGAGGAAATTAAAAAAAATCATCAGATCCTACTACAAAGGCATATACTAAACAAAATTGGATAATCTGGATGAGATGGACAATTTTCTAGACAGATGCCAGGTACCAAAGTTAAACAAGGAGCAGATAAACAATCTAAACAGTCCCATAACCCCTAAAGAAATAGAAGCAGTCATTAAAATCTCTCCACCAAAAAAAGTACGGGACCAGACGGTTTTAGTGCAGAATTCTATCAGACCTTCAAGGAAGACCTAATACCAATTCTCTTCAAACTATTCCACAGAATAGAAACAGAAGGAACACTACCCAATTCATTCTATGAAGCTACAATTACACACATATCTAAACCTCACAAAGACCCAATAAAGAAAGAGAACTACAGACCAATCTCACTTATGAATATTGATGCAAAAATACTCAATAAAATTCTCACAAACCGAATCTAAGAACACATCAAAACAGTCATCCATCATGATCAAGTAGATTCTATCCCAGGAATGCAGAGATGGTTCAATATTTAGAAATCCATCAATGTAATCCACTACATAAATAAACTCAAAGAGAAAAAAAAAAACAGGTGATCATCTCACTAGATGCTGAGAAACCATTTGGCAAAATTCAACACCACTTCATGTTAAAAGTCTTGGAAAGATCAGGAATTCAAGGCACATAGCTAAACATAGTAAAAGCAATATAGAGCAAGCCAATAGCCAACATCAAACTAAATGGAGAGAAACTTGAAGCAATCCCCCTAGGATCAGGGACTAGACAAGGCTGCCCACTCTCACCCTACCTACTCAATATAGTACTGGAAGTCCTAGCCAGAGCAATTAGACAACAAAAGGAAGTCAAAGGGATACAAATAGGAAAAGAAGAAGTCAAAATTTCACTATTTGCAGATGATATAATAGCATGCTTAAGTGACCCTAAAACTTCTACCAGAGAACTTCTAAACCTGATAAACAACTTCAGCAAAGTGGTTGAATATAAAACCGTCTCAAACAAATCAGTAGCCTTCCTCTATTCAAAAGATAAACAGGCTGAAAAAGAAATTAGGGAAATGACACACTTCACAATAGTCACAGATAATATAAAATATCTTGGAGTGAATCTACCCAAGCAAGTAAAACATCTATATGACAAGAATTTTAAGTCTCTGAAGAAAGAAATCAAAGAAGATCTCAGAAGATGGAAAGATCTCCAATGCTCCTGGATTGGCAGGATTAACTTAGTAAAAATGGCCATCTTGCCAAAAGCAATCTTCAGGTTGAATGCAATTCTCATCAAAATTCCAAATCAATTCTTCATAGAGATAGAAAGAGCAATTTGCAAATTCATTTGGAATAACAAAATACCCAGGATAGGGAGAACCATTCTCCACAATAAAAGAACTTCTGTTGGAATAACCATCCCTGACCTCAAAATATACTACAGAGCAGTAGTGATAAAAACTGCATGGTATTGGTACAGAGACAGACAGGAAGATCAATGGAATAGAATTGAAGGTCCAGAAATGAACCCTCACACCTATGGTCACTTGATCTTTGACAACGGAGCTAAAACCATCCAGTGGAAAAAGGACAATATTTTCAACAAATGTTGCTGGATCACCTGGAGGTCAGCATGTAGAAGAATGCAAATCAATCCATTCATATCTACTTGTACAAAGCTCAAGTCCAAGTGGATAAAGGACCTTCACATAAAACCAGACACACTGAAACTAATAGAAGAGAAGGTGGGGAAGACTCTCAAATATGTAGGCACAGGGGAAAAGTTCCTGAACAGAACACCAATGTCTTATGCTCTAAGATCAAGAATTGACAAATGGGACCTCATAAAATTGCAAAGTTTCTGTAAGACAAAAGACACTGTCAATAAGACAAAACAGCAACCAACAGATTGGTAAAAGATTATTACCAATCCTAGATCTGATAGAGGACTAATATCAAATATATGCAAAAAACTCAAGAAATTTGACTCCAGACAACCAATTAACCCTATTAAAAATGGGGTACAGAACTAAACAAAGAATTCTCAACTGAGGAAACTTGAATGGCCAAGAAGCACCTTAAGAAATGTTCAACATCCTTAGTCATCAGGGAAATGCAAATCAAAACAACCCTGAGATACCACCTCTCACTAGTCAGAATGGCTAAGATAAAAAATTCAAGTGATGGTAGATGCTGGCGAGGATGTGGAGAAAGAGGAATACTCCTCCATTGTTGGTGGGAATACAAGCTGGTACAACCACTCTGGAAATTAGTCTGGTGGTTCCTCAGAAATTTGTACATAGCACTACCTGAGGACCCAGCTATACCACTCCTGGGCATATACCCAGAATATGCTCCAACATATAACAAGGACATATGCTTCACTATCTTCATAGCAGCCTTATTTATAATAGCCAGAAGCTGGAAAGTACCCAGGTGTCCTTCAACAGAGGAATGGATACAAAACATGTGGTATATTTACACAATGGAGTACTACTCAGTTATTAAAAATAATGAATTCAAGAAATTCTTAGGTAATTGAATGGAACTAAAAAATATCATCCTGAGTGAGGTAACCCAATCACAAAAGAACACACATGGTATTTACCTACTGATCTGAGGATATTAGCCCAAAAGCTTGTAATAGACAAGATTCAACTAACAGATCACATGAAGCTCGTGAAGAAGGAAGATCAAGTGTGGATGCCTCAGTCCTTCTTGGAAGGAGTGAGAGAATGCTCAAAGGAGCAAATATGGCAATAAAGTATGGGACAGAAAGTCAAGGAGGGGCTGTCTGGAGACCACTCTATCATGGTATCCGTCCCATGTGCAGTCACCAAATATAGACACCGATATGGATGTCAGGAAGTTCATGCAGACAGGAGCCTAATGTAGCTGTCTACTTGGAGGTCTGCCAGAGTCTGACATATCCAGAGGAGGATGCTCCCAGCTACCCATTGATCTGATCAACAGTTCCCAATGAAGTTAGAGGACTGAAGGAGCTGAAAGGGTTTGTGACCCCAAGAGGAGAGCAACAGTGCTAACCAACCAGAGCTCCCCAGGGTCTAAAGCACCAGCCTGGGAGCACAAATGTAGGCATCCATGACTTCAGCTCTATATTTATGGGAGAATTTCACTGTCAGGTATGGGTGGGAGAGGAGATCCTTGGTCCCATGAAGGCTGAACACGGAGCAGGGAGGAATTTGAGGGTGGGGATGTGGGAGTGGGGGGTAGGTGGAGGCACACCCTTGTGGAGGCAGGAGGGGGTATGGGATAGGGAGTTCCTGGGTGGTGGAGGAAATGGGGTGAGGGGATATAATCTGAAATGTAAACATAATATCCATAAAATATATTTTAAAAAAGATGTTTTTTGGTCTATATTATTGGATGCCAGATGGAGCATAGCACTCTCCCCCAATACAGGGCTCCAGAATCAGAGACCAAAGTGAACTGGAATCAAGATTAAATTTTATTCTGATATGCCTAACAAAAAGACATTGATAAAAGAAGTTGGACTAATTAAACTATTGTCCACATATAGACTTTTCAAATTTTATAGTTTAGTTTGCTATGGGAAAATCTCCCTGGCAGTGCTTTGGAGAAATTTTCCCTGATTGAGGCCTGGTATCATGGAAGAAAACAAAAATCAGTTGAAAGGAAACATTCTGTATGAAATGGACTGGGGAGACAGGAAACATATTGAGACTATCGGGTATTAAAATAATTTTCAAAGTGTTAATTTATGATTTGGAAATTCTCTAGTCCATCTTTCTTCTACCAAAATTGTACCAATTAAAATGTCCCAGTTTTCCAGGTGTGCTCATCACTCAGTTTTGCTTAAATACTGTCATTTGCAAGTGTCCACTAATTCTTGCAGCGTTTTCAGGGCTTTATTGATGGTAATGCCAGTGGACAATGTTTTCACTTGCAAATCAGGACTTCACAGTAAAAAATGAATCATTGTTCAATTTTCTTCAGCATTTCAGATACGTTTTAAAATTTCTTTCCTATATATCCCAGTGACCTGAGTAAAGGATGAGTTGGTTAAAGGAAGAATAAACCAAAATGCACACTCTCTGATTGGCACTTTAAAATAAACTTATATCTCTTTTCTTTGTCTTTATTTTTTCTCTCTCCATATTTATGCATATATATAATGCTTACAAAAATATATTGTTCTTGTTTTTAAAAAACTTTGCCAAAACAATTCTGAAAAACATACAATATATGCTGGATTACTGATCAGATATGTGTTTAGTCATTAACATAAAAAAATCAATGTTTTAAATTTAAGACCTATACTTTTTTTCAAAGTCAAAAAGTTATTTTGATAATTTTCTATTCCTTTCTTACTGATTTACATAAATTGCTTATGAATTTTATTTTAGTAAAACTAGACTTTCTTTTGTAAGCATATATTTTAGTTTAAATATAAAGCAAAGTTTATCAATTAAAATTAATTTTAAACATTTTATGCTTTTGAAAAATAAAAAATAAAAATATAAAATATTTTTGTTTGTGTTTATTTACAAAATATTTTGTTTTTATTAATTATTTTATTTATTTACATTTTAAATGTTGTTCCCCTTTGCGATCTCCTCTCTACAAACCTCTCTCCCTTTTGCCTCTAAGAGAATGCTTTCCTACCCACCAACCCACTACTCCCATCTCACCCTTCCACCCACTCCTGCCTTACCGCTCTGGTATCACCCATCACTCGGGCATCAAGCCTCCACAGGACCAAGGACCTTCCCTCCTATTGTTGCCCCTCCCATTGATGATGTCCTCTGCTACATATGTGGCAGTAGTCATGGACCCACCCATGTATACACTTTGGTTGGTGGTTTAGTCCATTTTATCACTGTGGGTCTGGTTAGTTGTTGTTGTTCTTCTGATAGGGTTTCCATCCCCTTCAGTTCTTTCAGTCCTTCCCCTAATTCTTCTATTGGGGCCCCCAGTTTCAACCCAATGGTTGGCTGTGAGTATCTGCATCTGTCTTAGATGATGGTGGAGCCTCTCAGGAGGACAGCTATAGAAGATTCCTGTCTGTAATCACTTCTTGGCATCCGTAATAATGCAGGAATTTGTTGTCTGTGGAAGGGATGGATCCCAAGGTGAGGTGATCTCTGGATCACTTCCTTCACTCTCTGTTCTATTTTTTATCCCTGTGTTTCCATGTATTCCCTCTTGGGTCTGGTTTACTTCACTCAAGATGATAATTTCTAGTTTCATACGTTTGCTGACAAAAATTCATTTTTAATAATTGAGTAGTATTCCATTACATAAATGTACCACATGTTCTGTATCCATTTCTCTGTTGAAGGACATCTGGGTTGTTTCCAGCTTCTAACTACTATAAATAAGGTTGCTATAAACATAGTGGAGCATGTGTCCTTGTTACATGTTGGAGTTTCTTTTGGGTATATACCCAAGAGTGATATAGCTTGATCTTCAGGTAGTACTATTTCCAACTTTCTGAGGAACCTTCAGATTAATTTGTAAAGTTGTGGTATCTGCTTGCAGTCGCAGCAGCAATGGGGGAGTATACCTCTTTCTCCACATCCTCACCAAAGCAAACATCTGCTATCCTCTGAGTTTTTGATCTTAACTATTTTTGATTAGTGTGAGGTAGAACCTCAGGGTAGTTTTAATTTGCATTTCCCCCATGACTAAGAATGTTGAACATTTCTTTAGGTGCCATTTGAGATTTCTCAGTTGAAAACTCTTTGTTGAGTTCTGTACTGATGTGTTTGCAGCTCTTTCCTACTTCCTCTTCTATTAGATTCAGCATATCTAGTTTTATGTGGAGGTCCTTGATCCACTTGGACTTGAGCTTTGTACAAGGAGATAAGAATGGATCAATTTGCATTCTTCTACATGCAGACCACCAGTTATACCAGAATCATTTGCTGAAAATGCTTTCTTTTTTCCACTATATGGTTTTGGCTTTTTTTGTCAAAATCAAGTAATCATAGGTTTGTGGGTTCATTTCTGGGTCTATTCCATTGGTCTTCCTGACTGTCTCTGTACCAATACCATGCAGTTTTTATCACTATTGCTCTGTAGTAGAGCTTGAGGTCAAGGATGGTGATTCTCCCAGGAGTTCTTTTATTGTTGAGAATAGTTCTTGATATCCTGAGTTTTTTTATTTTTGTTATTCCAGATAAGGTTGAGAATTTCATTTTTATCTCTGTGAAAAATTGAGTTGGAATTTTGATGGGGATTGTATTGAGTCTGTAGATTCCTTTTGATAAAATGGTCATTTTTACTATGTTTATCCTGCCAATCCATGAGCATTGGAGATCATTCTATTTTCTGAGTTCTTCTTTGATTTCTTTCTTTCTTCAGAGACTTGAAGTTCTTGTCATACAGATCACTCACTTGCTTGGTTAGAATTACACCAAGATATTTTATATTATTTGTGAATATTGTGAAAGGTGTTGTTTTTATAGTTTCTTCCTCACCCTGTTTATCTTTTGTGTAGAGGAAGTCTACTGTTTTGTTTGATTTAATTTTATATCCATCCACTTTGTTGAAGTTGTTTATCAGGTGTAAGAGTTCTCTGATAGAATTTTGCAGTTGCTAATGTATACTAATATCATCTGAAAATACTTATACCTTGAATTCTTCTTTTCCAATTTGTATCCTTTGATCTCTTTTTGTTGTCTAATTGTTCTAGCTAGAATGTCAAGTACTATATTGAATAAATAGGACGAGAGTGGGCAGCCTTGTCTTGTACCTGATTTTGGTGGGATTGCTTCAATTTTCTTTCCATTTAATTTGTTGTTGGATGTTGGTTTGTTATATATTGCTTTTATTAAGTTTAGGTATATGCTTTGCAGTTTTATTTCTTTCCAATACTTTTTACATGAAGGGGTGTTATCTTTTGACAAAGGCTTTTTCAGCATCTAGTGAGATGTTCGTGTCAATTTTTTCTTTGAGTTTGTTTATATAGTGGATTACATTTATGGATTTCTGTTTATTGAACCATTCCTAAATCCCTGGGATAAAGCCTATTTGATCATGGTGAATGATCATTTTGATGTGTTCTTGCATTCAGCTTACTGGAATTTTATTGAGTATTTTTGTGGTTGATATTCATAAAGAAATTGGCCTGAAGTTCACATTCTTTGTTGGGTCTTTGTGTGGTTAAGTTAACAACATAACTGTGGTTTCATAGAAAGAATTAGGTAGTATTACTTCTGTTTCTATTTTGTGGAATAGTTTGAGAAATATTTGCATTAGGTCTTCTTTGAAGGTCTGATAGAATTCTGTACAAAAGTCATCTGGCCCAAGGCATTTTTGGTTGGGAGACTTTTAATGACTGTTGCTATTTCCTTAGGGGTTATAGGACTGTTTAGATAACTTATATGGTCCTGATTTAACTTTGTTACCTGGTATCTGTCTATAAAGTTATCTGTTTCATCCACATTTTTCAGTTTTCTTTATCACAGTTTTTTGCAGTAGGGTCTGATGATTTTTCTTTTAATTTCCTCTGTTTCTGTTGTGTCTCCCTTTTCATTTCTAACTGTGTTAATTTGGATACTGTCTCCATGCTCTTCAGTTAGGTTGGCTAAGAGTTTATCAATCTTGTTGATTTTCTCAAAGAACCAACTCTTTTATTGATTCTTTGTATAGTAGTCTTTGTTTTTGAGTGGTTGATTTCAGCCCTGAGTTTGATTATTTCCTTCCACCTACTTCTCTTGGGTGCGTTTGCTTACTTTTGTTCTAAAACTTTCAGGTGTGTTGTTAAATTGCTAGTGTAGGATCTCTCCAATTTCTTTATGAAGGTACTAAGTGCTATGAGTTTTCCTCTTAGCACTGGTTTAATTGTGCCCCATAAATTTGGGTATTCTGTGCCTTTATTTTCCGTAAATTCTAAAAAGTCTTTAATTTCTTTCTTTCTTTCTTCTTTGCCCAAGTTATCATTGAGTAAAGCATTGTTCAATTTTCACATGTATTTGGGCTTTCCATTGTTTAGTCCGTGGTGATCTGATAGGATGCAGGAGATTATTTCAATCTTTTTGTATCATTTTCATTAAATTCTAAAAAGTCTTTAATTTTTTCTTTATTTCTTCTTTGACCAAGTTATCATTGAGTAAAGCATTGTTCAGTTTCCACATGTATTTGGGTTTTTCCATTGTTTAGTCCATGGTGATCTGATAGGATGCAAGGAATTATTTCAATCTTTTTGTACCTGTTGAGGCCTGTCTTGTGACCAATTATATTGTCTATATTGGAGAAGGTATTGTGAGGTGCTGAGGAAAAGGTATATTATTTTGTTTTAGGATGAAATGTCCTATGGATATCTGTTAAATTCATTTGGTTCAGAACTTCTGTTAGTTTCATTGTGTCTCTATTTAGATCTGTCCATTGGTGAGATGAGATATTGATGCTTCCCCCTACTATTGTGTGAGTTTCAATGTGTGTTCTGAGCTTTAGTAATTTTTTTTTTTTACAAATGTGGGTGCCTTTGCATTGAGAGTTCATCTTGTTTTCTTTTTTTCCATTTGATAAATATGAAGTATCTTTCCCATCTCTTTTGATAACTTTTGGTAGATAGTCTAATTTTATTGAATATAAGAATGGATATTCCACCTTCTTTCTTGGGACCATTTGCTTGAAAATACTTATTCCAGCCTTCTAGTCTGAGGTAGTGTCTGCTTTGTCACTGAGGTATGTTTCCTGTATGCAGCAAAATGCTAGGTCCTATTTCTGTATCCAGTTTGCTAGCCTATGTTTTTTAATTAGGGAATTTAGTCCATTGATGTTGAGAGATATTAAAGACCAATGATTTTTGGTTCTTCTTATTTTTGTTGTTAGAGATGGTATTATATTTGTGTGGTTCTCTTCTTTTGGGTTTATTGTGAGAAGATTGATTTCTTGCTTTTTCTTGGGTGTAGTTTCCCTTCTTTTGTTGGAATTTTCCTTCTATTCTCCTCTATAGGATTGGATTAGTAGAAAGATATTATCTAAGTTTTGTTTTGACATAGAATATCTTGGTTTCTCTATCTATGATGATTGAGAGTTTTGCTGGGTATAGTAGCCTGGGCTGGTTTTTGTGTTCTATGGGGTCTGTATGATATCTGTCCAGGATCTTCTGGTTTTTAGAGTCTTTGTTGAGAGTCTACTGTAATTCTGATAGGTCTGCCTTTATTTGTTACTTGGTCTCTTCTCCTTTCAGCTTTTAATATTCTTTCTTTTTTTCTCTGTACTTAATGTTTTGATTATTATGTGACAGGAGGAATTTCTTTTCTGGTCCAGTCTATTTGGTGTTCTGTAGTCTCCTTGTACTTTTATGGCCATCTCTTTCTTTAGGTTTTGGTAGTTTTCTTCTGTTTTTGTCAAAGATGTTTTCTGGCTCTTTGAGTTAGGAATCTTTACTCACACCAGAAATATATTCATATCTCCAACCTTGTTTGTAATTTTTAAGTTCTTACTTATATGTAGTTGATGCATGGGGGCATTCTCTGGTGATCTTGATATTTTGAAAAACCAGTCAGAGAAAAGAAAATCATCAAATACAGCAACATTCTCTGTTCTAGATCCTGCTTACATATATTGGATGAACAAATCTGTAATTAAGGCAATTGTTAATAAAATTGGTTCTTGGTACAAAATTGGTCTAGGAAGTGTTTCAATTAAGGTAAACATTTTGGGGTTGAGGATATAACTTATGGTCCTATCCTTGCTGGGTCTAAATCAGATGGCCACTTGAACTCTTCTACACTAATTTCTAGGCTTCAGTGTTACCTGAAAAAAAAAACATTGGTCTGTTGTATACAAAACTGAGCATTCACATTCATTTTCAAACAGCAACTTGGTGATATTTTCATTTTGTAGGTACGTAGGTGTATTTTCCAGAAAATCTTCAATTTATCTGTGTGGTTTTGGTAAATTAGCATGTATATGTATCCAGTTACAGTTCAATCTTATAATCTATCAAATAAGCTTTAATTTTTAAGATAATACTTTCATTTTGCATATGAAGGCTGAGTGTTGCATCCATAATGGGGGGATCTATAAAAACAAACTTATTCTAAGAAAATACTATTATACTATCACACTGATTTCAAAAACTCCCCTCCAAAATCATACAGATAGATTCTTGATGCTGCCAGACGACTGTGTTAGAGCACATGTTCTCAAGTTTTGACTCCTAAATTCAGATAAATGTCTTTTGGAAACTGTTTTCTACAGCTCAGTGAATAAAATAACAGCCCGATTAATGAATTTTTTTTTTTACTACATGATTTAAAGTGTTGAGCTCTAAACGTTCATACTAAAATGTAAAACATTTTGTCATATTATATCAAAATCAAATTGCCAGTACTATTTTCTACGTAGCATAATCATTCCCATTGTTCTTTCACATATTTTTATCAATTAATATATTCTAATTTTCATTGCAGTTATCTTGTTTTTCAAACCACTAGATAAACCTATGAAAATCTGTCATGGAGCTTAAATGAGAAATTTTGCTAGTATATTTCACAAAAGGTTCAGAACTATTCATAGTATAAGAATAATGGAAAAAATTTAAAAATTCTTGAATAATTTATTTTTGAAATTATAATATGATTACATCATTTTCCCTGTTCTATCCACCCTTCAGATCCTCCCATATACCCCTTTTGCACTCCTCAAAATTTGCAGCCTCGTTATTCATTAATTGTTGCTACATACATATAGATTTATGTATATACATACATATTTTTTAACATAAAAATAGAACCTAATCACGCCCTGTAATGTTATTTGAATGACTATATCTTTAGGGATGACCATATGGTATTGGATAATCAATTGGTGTGCTGTTCTCTGTGGAAGATCATTTTTCTACTCTCAGCATTCTTTGGTTGCCTGTAGTTCTTTCTATAAAATTAAGGTCTCATGGGCTTTCCCTTGTTCACTTTAGAATGCCCATTGCTGTTCTTTTCAGCTCATGTTTAGACAGTCATGTTGGTGATACTTTATGTTTAGTTTTTGATATTACCGGGAGACAGATTTTTACAGAAAACTGCCCCATCCTCTGGGCCTTACCATCTTTCTGGACGTCTTCTGCAACATTTTCTTAGCTTTAGGTGTGAGTGTTTTATAAATCTGTCAATTAGAAATGGGCTCCATAGCTCAGAATTTTGATTGGTTGTAGTTTTATATAATGGCTTAAAGCTTTAAAATTACACAAAACAAGTTTTTACATTTAAAACCAAATATCTATAGTTATTGGTGAAATCGCTAGTCTCTAGTTGGTACTATAAAATATCTATAACTGACAATTAAGCCAAAAATGCATAAAATATTATTAATGTAGACTAGATTTTTATAAAAGTCATCTATTCTAAGAGATTTATCAGCTATTTTATTAATGGAGACATATGATAAGTTGTAAATAGAAGATCCTGGCATTGGCGTTGCCACAACTCATGTAAGAGAACCAATATTGACAGATTTTTTTGAGGATCTCTTCTCAGTACTGAGAGACACCTTTGACAATGCATCTATTAACTGAACTTAGTGATTCCTCTTGGTAAGGTATAAAAATGCTTTGACATGCTTTATGAATAAATATTTTAAAGACTTTCCACTTCTGTTTATGAGTACTCAGCATGATCTAATGTATGTCATAAAGAATCAGGGAGATAGTGAGGTGAAATGGTCATACTGTGGCTAATGAATTCCTTCCACGAAAAGATCAGACCTAAAAATAGTAGTTATACTAGGATCATCACACAAGTAGAACCAATATAGCAGCGTTAGGCCTAAGGTGTAGTGAGAAATTTGTCTCCTATCTTTATCATTTGGGTTCCAGGTTTGAACTCAAGTTGTTAGACTTGGTGGCAGATGCTTTTAACAGCTGAACCATCTTCCCAGTGGGAAGACAATTAATTTGAATTTTAAATCCCAAAATAATGGAGATTAATGTAAGCATTCTCTAGATCAATGATAAACATATTTGCTAGCTAGGTAACTTCAAAATGTTGACACACTTGAACTTTTCATTTTAAGATATTTATTTCTATTAATTATGTGTATAGAGGAGGGTCTTGCATGTGAGTTGGAATTAGATCTTCTTGAGCTGGAGCTGAAGGTAGTTGGGAGCCACCTAGTATAGGTGTCATATAAACCCATCTCAGGTCTTCTGTAAGAGCAATATGCATGCTATTCCACTTAACATTCTCTCTAGGCCATAGGGTCTTGCCTCTGTTAATGTATTTTCCTACCTTTTCTTTATAGGTATTTGTGTATATAGTTTACAAAGGCTGCTTCACTCCTTTGCAACTTTACCAATATCAGATTTGGTTATTAACCTTATTAGTAGAGTATATTATACCATTCATCTTTTTTTCTTTTTTTTCTTCTTCTTCTTCTTTTTTTTTTTCACTCTTTGTAAGTGAACTCATACTTTCCTCCCAGACTTGTGTACTACCATTTATTTTTGTATTTCTTGCCTGGCAGATAGCACTCAGGAATCAGAGGCAAGCTTATATGTTTTGTCTTATCATGGCCATCTGTTTCTTCTCTTGTTTGATCTAAGCTGGTTAGCTTTTCCTTCCTTGTGCTTCATTAGCTTCTCCATACCATTTGTTTTGGACAAATCTTGGTTTCTGCTCCTTGTGCCCTGAGTAACTGGCAAAGCTTACACCACTAAACAACTTGTAATTCTTTTTCAAATGAATCTGATATTTGTGCAAATAAGAATAATCATCAAATAACAAATTTTCAAGTGCAATTTTCAAATATATGCATATAAATATACTGTGCACATTCTTATGCAAACAATTATTTATGGAAGTACATAGTATCTTCACATTTTAACAGAGTTCTAAGCTCAATATGTTTTTCTTCAGGTCATAAGAGTTTTACCTTATATTGCTACTTCCATATGAACTGAGCAAAGAAACAAAGAAATCATTAAAACTAGGAATTCAAATCAAAGGATTTATACATTTTAAATATGTAATAATAATCATTTTAGTTCATGAATCAAAATTATTGATGACATCTCATCCATTAAAAATATGAATAAAAGAAAGCCTTTGAAATATGCATCAGAAGTCTCAAAATTAGAAATATGAGAAAAGCATAAAAATGCAAATTCCCTATTACCTTGTCAACATAGTTTGCCCACATTGTGAAAATTAATCATTTCTGTCATCCTGGTTTTGTGCCCTGATATCTATGTGTCGTTGGCTTTGAAAAGCATTCATTCAAAAAAGTTTATACATTTGATTACACAGTGCTGTGTCTTATAAGCTATCATAAGTTTGTCTGTGTACATACTACTAAACAATTGGTCACTTCATTTGGAAATCATTCAGTATGACTCTTTAAGTATACATAAAATAGCATAAATATCACTAGCTCATGTTTATATGTAACATTTCATTTTATTTACAGTCATTTAGTAAATATTTTCTCCTTTTCTACTAATCAGTCAGATGGAAGAAGCAAGACAGGCAGCACTTTTAAACGTGAATTGAAGAAATAATTTGTATCAATGGGAATTTACTTGTTTTAGAAGGAAGGTCAAATCCAATGTATTTTGACTTTTATCCTGGTAGTTACGTTTCTGGGGATAGAATTATGAAGTGGAATATAAAGTGATTTCCTTATGAAACATTATTTTAATCTATGAATTAGATAAGGAAACAGATAAATGTGAGAAGTGTAACTAATAGGGAAATTTGGTAATTATGAATAAAGGACAAGTGTTTTGATGGATGGATGTTTCCAAGGTGTGGTTACTTGAATGAACAATGCCCTCCTTCCACAATGTACATAAATACCTGGTCCCCAGCTTTTGGCATTCTTTGTGGAAGTTTTGGAACTTTAGGACTTAGGTTCTTGCTGAAGGAAGTACAACACTAGTGGTGGGATTTGAATGGGTATAACTTCATACTACTTCATATTTACTATGTTGCTCTTTTGTGTGCCAAAATGTAATCAACCTACCTTTTGCTCCAGCCTATTGCCTTTCTTGCAATTATGGACTCCTCTGGATTCCCAAACCAAAAGAAGATCATGCTTCTATTGGTTACTTTTGGTGAAAATATTTTTATCACATTATCCAAAAGGTAACTAACACAATAGGGACAATGAGAAATGTTAATGTCAAATCCATATCATAAAACAAAATGCTATTTTAGTAATATATGACTAAAAAGAGTTAATGAAAATGATTCTGCCTCCCAGAAATTGATTTACTAGCTTTAATTAAAGGTAATTAAAATTTTAGTCAAAAGAAGAATGAAAATTGTTATCAAACCTAGTATAATACAAAGCTTAGCTGATAAAATTCAAAATTATTTGGTCATATTTCAAAAACAATTTTCTATTCCATATATTTGGAAAATCTAAAAGAAATGAAGTTTTCTTTACAGATACCACTTACCAAAGTTAAAATAAGATCAGATAAAAAATTTAAATAGACTTATAAACCCTACTGAACAAGCAGTCATTAAAAGTGTTCCAAAAAACCCCAAACAAAACAAACTAAACCATATTTGATTCAACAAAACAAAAAACAAACAAACACAGCAGCAAAAGCCCAGGGCCAGATATTTTAGTACAGTAGTCTACCAGACTTTCAAATAAAAGCTAATATCAGTGCTCTTCAAATTATTCCACAAGAGAGAAATGGAAGGAAAATACAGTTTATGAGGCCACAGTCATCCTGATATCCAAAGCAGATAATGGCCAACCAGTAATTGACCCAAATTAAGATGCATCCTATAGACAAGCACCAAATCCTCAACACTATTAATGATACTCTGTTATGCTTGCAGACAGGAGCCTAGTGTAGCTGTAATCTGGGAGGCTCCACACAGCAGCTTACTAAGATGCAGAGACTTACAGCTAAACATTGGACTGAGTTCAGGGAGTTTTATGGAAGAGTTGGAGGAAGAACTGGGAGCTGCAGAGGGAGCTGAATAGGCATACCATCAGAGTCAACTATCCTGAAGCATTGAGAGATCTCAGGAGAATGAACTACCAGCCTAAGAGCACACACAGGCTGTACCTAGGTTCCCTGCTCATATGTAGCAGTTTTTCAGTTTGGTCTTCTATTTTGGTCTTTCAACAACTTGAGTGGGGGCTGTCTCTAAAGCTGTTGCCTATCTGTGCCTATATTCCCCATAATTGGATTGCCTTGTCTGGCCTCCGTGGGGAGAGCATGTGCCTAGCCCTGCAGAGACTTGATGTGCTAGGATTGGGGAATACACAGAGGGCAATCCACCCTCTCAGGTGAGAAGGGGAGGGGCTTTGAGGAGAGACAGTGTATGTGTAATGCTGGGAGTGTGGGGTGTGTATTGATTGAGATATAAAGCAAATAAATATAAAAGTAATGGGAAAAAGACAGAACAAAGAAAGAGAATTGCAGACCAGTTTATCTTATGAACATTGATGCAAAACTACTTAATAAAATACTTGCAAACCAAATCCAAGAATATATTGGAAATAACATCTTCCATGATCAAGTAGGCTTCATCCTACAGATGTAGATTTGATTCAATATACAAAAATCTACCAATATAATCAATCATATAAACAAACTCAAAGAAAATAAAAACATAGTCATTTCATTAAATACTTAAAAATCCTTTGACAAAATGTAACACCCATTCATAAAATATGTATTGGAGTGATCAGGGATATAAGGTGCATACCTAAACACAATAAAGGCACCCTACACCAAACCTATAGCCAACATTAAATTAAATGAAGAGAGAATCAAAGTCTTTCCACTGACATCAGAAAAAAAAAAAGACATGGTTGTCCATATTCTCCTTATCTCTTCACTATAGTATTTGAAATTCAAGCTACAACCATAAGACAACTAAAGGAGATCAAGGGGATACAAATTGGAAAAGAAGTCAAAATATTTCTATGTGCAGATGACACTATAGTATATATAAATGACAGCAAAATGTTTACCGAAGAACTTCTAAAGCATATAAACACCTCCAGTTAAATGACTGGATAAAATATTAACTAATAAAAAATTCAGTAGCCCTCTTACACACAAATGAGCAGCAGTCTGAGAAAGAAATCAATGATATAGCACAATTACATAATAACAAATAGTACAAAATGTCTTCAAGTAACTCTACCCAAGCAAGTGAAAGACCTCTATGACAATAACTTCAAGTCTTTGAAGAAAGAACTTAAAGAGAATATAAGAAGATGGAGAGATCTTCCATGCTCATGGATTGGTAGGATTAACATAGCAAAATTGGCCAGCCTACCAAAAGCAATTTACAAATTCAATGCAATCCCTACTACTCTTCCAACACAATTCTGTACAGACCTTGAAAGCACAACACTTGCCTTCCTATGGAAAATCAAAAACAAACTAACAAACAAACAAGAACACCTCAGTATAAAACACCTCAGGATAATGAAAACAATCTTGTATAATTAAAGAACTTCTAGAGGTCTTACCACCTCTGATTTCAATTTTTACTACAGTAGTAATAAAACCTCCATGGTGTTGGCATTAAAAATAAAGGGTTGATCAATGCAATTTACTTGAAGACATGGATGTAAATACACACACCTGTGGACACCTGGCTTTTGATAAAGGAGCCAGTAATATGCATTGTAAACAAAGAAAGTATCTTCAATAAATTCTGCTAGTCTACCTGGATGTCTGCATGTAGAAAATGCAAATGGTCTCATATCTATCATACTGATCAAGTCAAAGTCAATCAAAGACTTCAACATAAAAATAGAAACACTCAACTTGGTAGAAGAGAAGGTGGGAAATAGCCTTAAACCCATTGATGCAGGAGATACCTTCCTGAAGAGAACATCAACAGTACAGGCACTAAGAAAAAAATGTAATAAATGGGACTGCATGAAACTGAAAAGCTTTTGTATTTAAAGGACACCTTTAATGAGACAAAATGGCAGACGATACAATGGTAAAATATTTTCACCAACTCCACATTGACCAGAGGGCTAATTTCCAAAATACATAAAGAACTCAAAAAGTTAGACACTAACAACCCAAATAACACAAGTAAAAAATGGGGTGCAGCTCTAAACAGAGAATTCTCAACAGTGGAACCTCAAATGGTCAAGAAGCACTTAAAGAAATGTTCAGCATTCATAGCCATTAAAGAAATGCAAATCAAAATGATTCTGAGATTTCACCGTATACCTGTCAAAATGACTAAGGTAAAAACACAAGTGACAGCTCACTTGTAGTAGAAGTAGAGAAGATGTAGAGCAAAACGAGTACTCCCCCATTGCTGGTGGGAGTGAAGTCTTGAAGAGCCACTTTGGAAATTCTCAGAAAATTTGGTACTGATCTACGTCATTGGAGCTTTATACATAATAGTGACAAACTGGAGACCAGTTAGTTGTCCCTCAACCATGGAATGGACGGAAAAGAGCGTTCACACTAACCTACATCATTGAGCTATATTCTTACATTGCTAGAATTTGAGTAACATTACAAAAAAAGAAGATGCAGCACATTTACACAATGGAGTATTAGTCTCCTCTTAAAACCTAATATCATGAAAAATTGAGACAAATTTGGATGGAACTAGAAAAGATGATCTTGAGTGTGAAGTAACCCAGACCTAGGAAGAAAAACATGGTATGTACTTGTTTATATGTGGACATTAGCTGTAAAATAAAAGAAAATAATGCTAAAATTTACAGATCCAGAGAGGTTAAGTGACAAGCAGGGCTCAAGGGGGAGGACATACATATATCTTCCAGGGAAGGGGAAATAGATTTCATGGGTGGAATTTGGGCTGTTGTGGATGGAAACAGGAGGGAATATTTCAAAGGATGATGGAGCTAGAGAACACTTGGAGAAACTACTGGTATTGGGAGTATTTCATGGGTAAGATGGAAATATAATGAAATGTAAGCTCCCAGGAACCTATAAAGCTGACTCTAGGGAAGATACCTAGAAATGAGGATATGGCATCTTAACCAACCAAGTTTTGTAACCAGGTAAGGCTTCCAAAGTAGGAATTGGGATATCAACTGAGACACAAAATCTTCAACCTACTATTCATCCTGCCTGAAATATTTGCTTGGGTAAAAGTGGCACAGAGTTCACAGGAGTAGCCAAGCAATGTCTGGACCAACCTAATACCCATGCCATGAGATGGAGCCTGCAGCTGGCACTGCCTAGAGTGCCAGGAACCAGAGTTTGGATAACTCAGAGACCTAGAACAGAACCAAACATGACTGCCCCTCACAGTCAATGAAATGATGCCTAATGACATTCTGCTATCCTCATAGATTGATGCCTATCCTAATTGTCATCAGAGAGGTTTCACCTAGCAACTGGTAAAAACAGATTAAGAGAACCACAGTCAAACATTAGGCAGAGTTTGAGGAATCTTACACAGAGGTAGACGAAGGACTGGAGTACACAGAGTGGACAAGGACACCACAGGACAAAGGCTTACAGAATCCAGGCTCATAAAGACTCAAGGAGATTAAACTGACAATCAGGGAGCCTATATGGGACTGAATTATGTCCTCTGCATATATGTTATGAACATGTAGCTTGATGTTCTTGTGGGACTCATAACAGTGGGAATGGAGGCTGCCCCTGACCCTTTTGCTTGTTTTGGGGACCATTTTCCTCCTGCTGGGTTGCTTTGTCCAGCCTTGATAGGAGGCACTGTGCTAGGTCATATTACAATTTTGCACACCATTTTTGGTTGTAATCTCTGAGAGGTTTGTCTATTTCTGAAGAGAAAAGGAGGCATAATGGATCTGGGGGAGACAGAAGGTGGAGGGAGGGACTGAAAGGAGAGGAGGAAAGAGAACCTGTGGTGGGCATGTAATATATGAGAGAAACATAAAAAAATTGAGGAAATAATTTTTTGTTTTAATATTAAATCTCTAGTGAAGCTGCCATTATAAAACTACTATATAACATCACAAGTATTTTAAAATGTATTTCATTCTGTTAATTTAGCTACTTATACTAGATATGAATCAAGATCAGTAAATTCTCTACAAATTACTTGATGATTAAAGATAATATAAAGATCAGTAACAATAATCTCTTACATTACACTTAAGTTCATTCAGAGGAATGTGCTCATGAAAGAAATCCAACTCAGAGGCTTTATATTTTGGACCTACAAAGGATAGCCCAATTATATTGTTTCTATATTATGTTTAATTTTATATTGAAGTAAATATATAATGCAATATTTTAAAAGAGTGAATTTAAGCTTTAAAACTATTTCAAAATTTTTTCATTGACATTCATATACATTCATTTTAAATATTTATTTATAAACTGTGATACATAAGACTTCTGAGAGCCAATTAAGACTGGAGTCAGCTTCTGTTTATAAGAAAATCATCTAATAAAAATGATTTTAAATCCAGTACAGTATTTTTGTTGGCCTTGGAATTGAAGCCAGAATATTGCACATAATACTTAAACACTGTGATCAATTGACATTCAATGATGATATTTATATGTTGTATGTATCAGAATTCTCTAGGGCACTGGTTCCTAACCTGTGAGTTGCAACCTCCTTGTGGGGGTGCACATATCAGATATTCTGCGTGTCAGACAGATATTTTGCATATCAGATTTACGTGACAATTTATAACAGTAGCAAAATTGCAGCTGTGAATCACTGCACAAGCAACTAAATAATTTTGTGGTTGGGGGTCACCACAAAGTGAGGAACTGTATTAAAAGGTTGCAGATCAGGAAGACTGAGAATCACTGCCTTAATAGAAGAGAGTAGATAGAAGGAAAACATACATATGAATTTGTTAGATCAGCTTATAAGTTCAAAATGGTAACAACAGCTTTTTGTAATTGACATGAGACTGAGTATGCAGTAGTTTCTGTGTCCTTGAGGCTGAATGCCTCTGTAGTCCAAATCTGAAAGTGAAGATCTGCAGACTTCCTTAGTTCTCATTAGAAGAATGGAAACAGTGAATCTAACATCAGCAAACGAATCAGCAGCAGTGGGGAAAATAACACAGCAGCAAAAGATAAGTCAGAAAGCAGTAGATGAGATAAGTAGCTCCCTGGAACTGACTGGCCCGACAGCCTAGCTGAATTAATGAACTCTAGGATCAATGAGAGACCCTGTGGAGATTAATAGAGGAAGACATGTCACATAGATCCCAGTCTTCCATGTGCTTGCATACACTCATGCACACACCCACGAACACATAAGTGCACCCCTCCCACACACTAGTATGTAGTAATGTGGCATTGAATTGTAAATAGGATATTGAATGGACTAACTTACAAAGGGTGAAAATTTGAAATAACTTTTCATGATTAATTTAATGTTCTAGGTAATATGGCATGATACACATGTTAAATTATACCCAAGGTCATTTTATTCACTTTTGTAAAAATCAGTAATACAGTGATGAGAGATTTTCTTAGTTAAATAACCTATTCATTTTAGTGTACCTAAATTCCAATGTGAGAAAATTTGAACATGTTGTTTTATCTGCCATTTTTTATTTTTAAAAATTAAAATATACACATATAACTTCCCAAGCCTTTCTCTTTCCACACTCAAAGTCCCTCCATGCCCTTCTTTACCCCTCACTTCTTGATAGCCTTTGTACTTTTCTTTATTATTGTTAATAGCACAGAAGCTTATGTTGATATGAGGGATTTATAACAACAAGCTTCCATCACACTTTCAGATTAAACTATTTTTTTTTTGTTTTGTGATTAGTGCACACAGAATTTTCATCAGTAAAAGCCAATCTTCTGGTTGGGCAGCAAAATCAGTATTGTCTCTACTGATTTGATTACCTTAGGGGACTTCTTGGCCATCTACTCTTAGGAAGGTTGCCGAAGTCTGGAACTGGGATTTATATTTAATAACCTAATACTGCTGAAAGCAGTTTTATCTGTCCACACAGAGTACCTCCTCTCAAACTGTTTGTAAATTAGTTTACTAATTACCATATTTCCTTAAATTTTTACATGCATCATTAATTTTAATTGACATCCCATCTGCTATATTTGATAGGTTTTTTCATAAAGTGCATATACAAAGTGAATAACATATAGACTTGAAGCTTAAAATTTGATGAATTATCACAAAGTATAAACATTTTCATCACAAAATTAACACATTTGATGAACTTAACTATTATTAATCCTCCTTAGATTTGACTTGTGTCTTCCCAGTAAGTAAAAATGTTAAAATCTTTTTCACATTTTTGTTAACCATTTGGAAATAGTATTGGTTGTTTTATTCTTTTATCGAAAAATACATTCTTGAACTATTAGTATGTCAGATTTGCCCATATTCATTTGTGTTCTTTGTACTAATTTATAACAGTTCTTGTATAGTTCTGTTTATAATATTGGAGTAGGCTTCAGATATATTTCTATAATGTCTATATTTTTATAAATAATTTCTATGAAGATAATTTCTACAAAATACTTTTTATTTAACATTTTAACTATGCTCTGTAATCCATAAAAGTTTTATGTCTTAAGGTAGTATTATTCATTTATCTCTTCTTAATGGCTAGTACTTCTTATATCCTATTGAAATGCTCTTTTTCTAGTTGAATGTTACGTAAACATTTTTCTATTTAACCTTTAATTATTTTTGAACATTTTCTTAAGTCCTCATTTTTTTTCAGGTTTATTTTTCAAGGACTAATTCTTTTCTACCAAGGACACATTTCAAATAGGTATCACAATATTATCCTTGACTCTGAGTTGCGGATTTTTTTTAATTACACTTGTGTTTTAGGGTGGCCAGGCATTTTATAGAACAGATTGGGTGTGAGATTTGTCTGATGTTTATTTCATAGTCAGACAGGTTCGTAGCCTTTTCAATTTAGAGAAAAGTGACTATCCTTTTCATACAGCAAATCATCAATATAAGCATTATGATTCTGAGTGCTTGCTTATCAGTGACAATTCCATCTGTTGATGGGTATCTGCTTTTATACTGCTAATAGTTCTCCTTTGCATTATATATTTTGTATATATTTTGGTTGTGTTCAGTCATTCAACAGTGTGGACTTATGGATATTTATTACACTACTTGATGGTGCTTCTCAGCTTGTTCCAGTGTATCCACTGCGAAATCTTTCAGTGAACTTCAGTGCCCCTTCTGTATCACCATGATTGTGAATTCCTTTTTTAATTTTTGAAAGTGCTGTATTTTATAGACTTATATTAGGATAGTGTCTGAACCAACTTTTATTTGCCCAAGGAATTCAAGATCTTTTGGGGAGAAAGATATTAGAAACAAAGATGTAGGTCTTCCCTATACTCACTGCTGTTAGGTAACATTGCTACATTGTCTTAATTTACTTGCTTCTAGAATGTGTGATACTGTTGCATAATGCAATCAAAACAATAGTGTCAACAATAAGCCATTTGAGGTATAAATACCTTTTCAAAATATATTTTTAAGACATATGAAATTAGTCAAGCTGCAAAACAACTCATCAAAAACCATGTGTGTATCTACACTTAAAGTAGAATTAAAATGGTGCTATTTTTGGCACACTGTTCCACTCTGTCTTCACGTTTTTTGGCCTTAGTTTTTGAACACCATAATTTATAGCAAGAAAAATAATTTAAATTAGAAGGACTAACTGCATTAGAGAACAGAATGATGATATAGCTGTCTCCTTAAAGATCTGCCAGAGCCTGACATATACAGGGATATATGCTCACAGCTAACCATTGAACTAATCATGAGGTTCCCAATGGAGGAGTGAGAGAGAAGACTGAAGGAGCTGAAAGGGTTTGTGGCCCCATGGCAAGAGCAACAATATCAACCAACCAGAGCTCCCCAGGGTCTAAACCACCATCCTGGGAGCACATAGGGAGGAAAACATGGCTCTAGTTGTATATGTAGGGGAGGGTGGCATAGGTGGGAGAGGAGGTCCTTGGTCCTGTGAAGACTGGATGCCCCAGTGTGGAGGAATTGGAGGGCAAAGAAGTGGGAGTGGGTGAGTGAGGGCACATCCTCATAGAAGCAAGAGAAGGGGTAATGAGATAGAGGGTTCCTGAGTGGGAGGGAAATGGGGAAAGCTGATCACATCTGAAATGTAAATAAATATCCAATAAAAAAGAGTAATTCTGGCTGCTCCTGTGTGGACACCGAAATCTGAGACATCCTAGAGGGTCCACTGAACCCAGAGCTGCAGAATACCACTCCCCTTCTGATCCTCTCCCTGATCTGAGGCCTGGCACAGACACTGTCTGGTCTGTTCCTGTGTGGGCACCTGATGCCAAGACATCATAGAGGGTCCACTGAACCCAGAGAAATAGGTTAGAACATCCACACACAGCCCTACACCCATAGCTGGGTGCAGGGAGTGCTCAGATTCCAGCAGACACTCAAACCCTGCCTCTGCGGAATACCACAGCCCTTCCTACCCTCTCCCAGATCTGAGGCCTGGCGCAGATTCCCACCTGGTCTGCTTCTGTGTGGACACCAGATCCCGAGACACCCTAGAGGGTCCACTGAACCCAGAGCGGCAGAGGTACCACTGAACTCAGAGTGACACAGGAACAACTGAACTCAGAGCAAAAGACAACATATCCTGAGACATCCTAGAGGAGCCACTGCACTCAGAGCAGTGGACACCTTATCCTGAGACATCCTAGAGGAACCACTGTACTCAGAGCAGCTGGAGCTCAGGATTAAAAGATTACAGAGACATCTGGACCCTGAGGAGATCAGACACAAGCCAGGTAACTAGAAAAGCAGACTCCAGTCAGAGACAGTGACTACAGGTAGCACTAGAGTTAACCAGATGGTGAAAGGCAAGCCCAAGAATGTAAGCAACAGAATCCAAAGTTACATGGCATCATCAGAACCCAGTTCCCCCATCAGAGTAAGTGAATACCCCATCACACCAGAAAAGCAGGATTCAGAATTAAAATCACTTCTCATGACAATGATAGAGGACTTTAAGAAGGACATAAATAACACTCTCAAAGAATTTAAGGAGAACACAGGTAGACAGGTAGAAGCCCTTAAAGAGGAAACACAAAAATCCCTTTAAAGAATTGCAAGAAAACATAACCAAACAGGTGAAGGAAATAAACAAAACCATCCAAGATCTAAAAATGGAACTAGAAACAATAAAGAAATCACAAAGGGAGACTACCCTGGAGATAGAAAACCTAGGAAAAAGATCAGGAGTCATAGACACAAGTATCACCAACAGAATACAAGAGATAGAAGAAAGAATCTCATGCACAGAAGATACCATAGAAAACATTGACACAACTGTCAAAGAAAATGCAAAATACAAAAAGCTACTAACCCAAAACATCCAGAAAATCCAAGACACAATGAGAAGGCCAAACCTAAGGATAATAGGTATAGATGAGGGTGAAGACTCCCAACATAAAGGACCAGTAAATATCTTCAACAAAATTATAGAGGAAAACTTTCCTAACCTAAAGAGATGTCCACAAATATACAAGAAGCCTACTCCAAATAGTTTAGACCAGAAAAGAAATACCTCCCACCACATAATATATACAAAACAAAGAAAAAACACTAAAAGCAGTAAGGGAAAAAGGTAAAGTAACATATAAAGGCAGACCTATAAGAATTACACTGGACTTCTCACCAGAGACTATAAATGCCAGAAGATCCTGGACTGATATCATACAGACCCTAAGAGAACACAAATGCCAGCCCAGACTACTATACCCAGCAAAACTCTCAATAAATATTGATGGAGAAATCAAAATATTCCATGAAAAAAACAAATTTACACAATATCATACCACAAATCCACCACTTCGAAGGATAATTGGTGGAAAACTCAAATACAAGGAGGGAAACTACATCCTAGAAAAAGCAAGAACGTAATCGTCCAACAACCCTAAAAGAAGATAGCTACACAAACATAATTACACTGCCAATAACAAAAATAACAGTAAGCAACATTCATTTTTCTTTAATATCTTTTAATATCAATGGACTCAATTCTCCAATAAAAAGATATAGACTATCAGACTAGATACATAAACACGACCCAGCATTTTGCTGCATACAAGAAATGCACCTCTGTGAAAAAGACAGACACTACCTCAGAGTAAAAGGATGGAAAATAAATTTCCAAGCAAATGGTCCCAAGAAACAAGCTGGAGTAGCAATTCCAATAGCAAATAAAATCGATTTTCAACCAAAAGTAATCAAAAAAGATAAGGAAGGACACTTCATATTCATCAAAGGAAAAATGTATCAAGAGGAACTCTCAATTCTGAACATCTATGCCCCAAATGTAAGGGCACCCACATACATAAAAGAAACTTTACTAAAGCTTAAAGCATACCTTGCACCTCACACAATAATAGTGGGAGATTTCAACACCTCACTCTCAGCAATGGACACATCATGGAAACAGAAACTAAGCCAAGACACAATGAAACTAACAGAAGTTATGAACCAATTGGACTTAACAGATAACTATAGAACATTTCATCCTAAAACAAAAGAATATACCTTTTTCTCAGCACCTCATGGTACCTTCTCCAAAATAGACCAAATAATTGGTCACAAAACAGGCCTCAACAGATATAAAAAGATTGAAATAATCCCTTGTACCCTATCAGACCACCATGGACTAAGACTTGTCTTTGATATGGACAAAAACAATGGAAAGCCCACATACACGTGGAAACTGAACAATGCTCTACTCAATGATGACTTGGTCAAGGAAGAAATAAAGAAAGAGATTAAAGATTTTTTTGAATTTAATGAAAATGAGGACACATCATATCAAAACTTGTGGAACTCCATGAAAGCAGTACTAAGAGGAAAACTCATAGCTCTAAGTGCCCACAAAAAGAAACTGGAAAGAGCATACACTAACAACTTGACAGCACACCTGAAAGCATTAGAACAAAATGAAGCTAATATACCCAAGAGGAGTAGATGGCAGGAAATAATCAAACTCAGGGTTGAAATCAATCAGTTTGAAACAGAAAGAACTATATAAAATATCAACAAAACCAGGAGCTGGTTCTTTGAGAAAATCAACAAGATAGACAAAACATTAGCCAGACTAACCAAAGGGCACCGAGACAGTACTCAAATTAATAAAATCAGAATTGAAAAGGGAGACATAACCAAAAAATGAGGAAATTTTAAAAAATCATCAGATCCTACTACAAAGGCCTATGCTCAACAAAATTGGAAATTCTGGAAGAAATGAACAATTTTCTAGACAGATACCAAGTATCAAAATTAAAACAGGAACAGGTAAACCATATAAACAGTCCTATAACCCCTAAAGAAATAGAAACAGTCATTAAAAGTCTCCCTACCAAAAAAAAGTCCGGGACCAGATGGTTTTAGTGCAGAATTCTATCAGAACTTCAAGGGAGAATGAATACCAATTCTCTTCAAACTATTCCACAGAATAGAAACAGAAGGAACAATACATTCTATGAAGCTACAATTACACTCATATCTAAATCTCACAAAGACCCAATAAAAAAAGAGAACTACAGACCAATCTCTCTTATGAATATTGATGCAAAAATACTCAATAAAATTCTCGCAAACTGAATCTAAGAACAGATCAAAGCAACTATCCATCATGATCAAGTAGTCTTAATCCCAGGAATGCAGGGGTGGTTCAATATCGGAAATCCTTCAATATAATCCACTACATAAATAAACTCAAAGAAAAGAACCACATGATCATCTCACTAGATGCTGAGAAAGCATTTGACAAAATTCAACATCCCTTCATGTTAAAAGTCTTGGAAAGAGCAGGAATTCAAGGTCCATACCTAAACATAGTAAAAGCAATATACAGCAAACCAGTAGCCAACATCAAACTAAATGGGGAGAAACTGGAAGCAAACCCCCTAAGATTAGGGTCTAGACAAGGCTGCCCACTCTCACCCTACCTAATCAGTATAGTACTGGAAGTCCTAGCTAGAGAGATTAGACAACAAAAGGAAGTCAAAGGGATACAAATAGGAAAAGAAGAAGTCAAAATTTCACTATTTGCAGATGATATGATAGTATACTTAAGTGACCCTAAAATTTCCACCAAAGAACTCTTAAACCTGATAAACAACTTCAGCAAAGTGGCTGGATATAAAATCAACTCAAATAAATCAGTAGCCTTCCTCTATTCAAAGGATAAACAGGCTGAGAAAGAAATTAGGGAAATGACACCCTTTACAATAGTTACACATAATATAAAATACCTGGAGTGAATCTACCCAAGCAAGTAAAACATCTGTATGACAAGAACTTCAAGTCTCTGAAGAAAGAAATAGAATAAGATCTCAGAAGATGGAAAGATCTCCCATGCTCCTGGATTTGCAGGATTAATTTAGTAAAATGGCCATCTTGCCAAAAGCAATCTATAGATTCAATGCAATCCCCATCAAAATTCCAAATCAATTCTTCATAGAGATAGAAAGAGCAATTTGCAAATTCATTTGGAATAACAAAAAAATCAGGATAGCAAGAACCATTCTCCACAATAAAAGAACTTCTGTTGGAATCACCATCCCTGACCTCAAAATATAATACAGAGCAGTAGTGATAAAAACTGCATGGTACTGGTACAGAGACAGTCAGGAAGATCAATGGAATAGAATTGAAGATCCAGAAATGAACCCACACACCTATGGTCACTTGATCTTTGACAAAGGAGCTAAAACCATTCAGTGGAAAAAGGACAATATTTTCAGCAAATGGTGCTGGATCAACTGGAGGTCAGCATGTAGAAGAGTGCAAATCAATCCATTCATATCCCCTTGTACAAAGCTCAAGTCCAAGTGGATAAAGGACCTTCACATAAAACCAGATACACTGAAACTAATAGAAGAGAAGGTGGGGAAGACCCTCAAGTACTTAGGCACAGGGGAAAAGTTCCTGAACAGAACACCAATGGCTTATGCTCTAAGATCAATAATTGACAAATAGGACCTCATCAAATTGAGGTGGGGGGGTAGGTGGTGGCACAGCCTCATAGAAGCATGAGGAGGGGAATGGTATAGGAAGTTTCTGGGTGGTGGGGGGAAGTAGGTTTAGGGGATAAAATCTGAAATGTAAATATAATACCCAATTTAAAAAAAGAGTAATTCTGAGTAAGTGAGATGATAAGATGGCTAAAATTGCTTGATGCACTAGCCTGCTGAGCTGAATTAGATCTTTGGAATCTATGATAGGAGGAAATTGATTGTGAAGAGTTATACTCTGACCTCTCATGTATACTTTGATACTTATACTTGCATGTGTTCATACACAAATGCAAGCATGTCCAAACATAATAGTAAAACTAATTATAAAAATTATAATTAATATCTCATAAGTCATTGAACTATGAAATAATGATAATAAAGTATATGATAAAATGGTTAAAATAGTTTCTAAAATAGTTCAGATAGTGACATTATATGTTTATATAATTACAGATATTTTAACATTTCCACATGATATTTAGATATTGTTAACTTACTACAAATTAGACTAAAAGAAATAAGATTTTACAATTAGGTCACCTGAGCTCTATCATCAGGCCCATGATTCTGCCTGCCTTCCAGAGGAGGCCTGTAGGATCTCAGGAACCATCAGCTTCACCTGGGACACATCCTGCAGAGGTGAGCAGTGTGCTGTTTCCAGAGCTCCATTGACAGCCCGAAGACTCTGCCTGCTTCCCTGAGGAGTTCTATTGGCATCAGAAATATACAGCCAACACCAGAGAGAAACATGTGACTACTGGACAGCATAAGAATACAATCAACAAGATACAGGGCAATATGGCACCACCAGAGCCCAGCAATCTTGTTACAGCAAGCCCTGGGTATCCTAAGACATCTGAAACATAAGAAAATTACCTTAAATTCAAACTTATGAAGACAATAGAGACCTTCAAAGAGGACATGAATAAACCCCTTAGGGAAATACAGAAAAATGCAATCAAATAGGTGAAGGAAATAAATAAAACTGTGCAATATTTGAAAGTAGAAATAGAAGCAATAAAGAAAACACAATCTGAAGAAATCCTGTAAATGAAAACCTAGGGAAAGAGAACAGAAAAAACAGATGTAAGCATCACCAACAGAATACAAGAGATGGAAGAGCATATAGGATTGACAAAATCAATAAACCAGTCAAATTGTTCCTGACCCAACATGCAAGAAATATAGAACACGATGAAAAGACCAAACATATAGAGAAGTTGCACCTAACCCTCAAGAGGCTGGAGGCCCCAGGGAGTTTAGAGGTCAGGTGGGTGGGAGTTGTGGGGTGGAGATATCCTTGTGGAGACAGGGGCTGTGGAGGAAGTATGAGATGTGGATCAGTTGGAGGGTGGACATGGAGGGGAATAACATCTGGAGTGTAAATAAATAAATAAATAAATGGTTGAAAAGAAGAAAAGACTGTCCTAAAGTTCTTGGAAAGAAATCATATAGTTGTTTAAGGTACAGTAAATTGTTTTTTGTTGTTGTTAAAAAAAAACATACTAAAAATAGAAGAAGACTTCCAGACCCAAGGCCAAGAAACTGGATTTAATGCCTTGCTTTTTCTCTGACTATTTGTGTTCATTGTCTTGCTTGTTCCTCGACTATTTGTATCTATTGTATTGTTAGACCTTTAGTCTAGAACTGTGAGTGTAGGGGGAAGGACTAGGACAAAGAATGGAAAGGGACTGGGAAAGCTCCTGGGAGTCTGGTCTGTGGGTATGAACTTAGCTGAGACTAACTGCTGGGGACATGAAGTCTGAAGTAGCCACCTCCTGTCATCAGGCAAGACTTCCACTGGAGAGAGGCAGATATCAAAATATTCACCAAACCTTCCACCCAAAATTTGCCCTGGCTACAAGATGTACAGGGACAAAGATGGAGCAGAGTTTGAAGTAATGGCCAAACAATGACTAGCCCAACTTGAGACTCTCTCAACGTAGATAGCCAGGATTGGCTATGAGACTATAAGTTTTCAACCCCGCCAGAAATCCAGAGGTTTTTGTCGTTTATCTACTTGTATTTTATTTTGCTGTGTTCTTTTGTTATCACTTAGAAGCCTGTTTTATTCTAATAAGAGACAAAATGGAGTGGATCTGGATCAGAAGGGAGGTAGCAATAGACTGGAAGAGGAGAGGGAGAGGAAACTGTAATCAGGACATCAAGGAAGTACTTTTGGTAAAACCTACCTATGCATTGACTTAAGAAGATAGGGAGGGACTTCTCAAAATGGCTTCCTGCCACAGTGCTCCATTTGAATGCTTGCGGGAGAAAGAACTTTCCTCGTATCTATATGGTATGTGGATTCCCAAGTTCTGAGGCCTCCTTCTTCCCTCATGAAACCTTCAATTTCCCCCACAACTCCTTCTAAAATTTATGACATTTTCCTTAATTATTGTTACAAACATACACACACACACACACACACACACACACACACACACACACACATAACACACACACACAAACATACGCATGCATGCACCACTTACTGAGTTTGTTATTGCTCTTGATATTTTAAATATTCAGGAGTAGTCATTTGGATTTGAATAACCCATTAGGGCTCTGTTTCTGAAGAAAACTGATTTTTCCTCTTGGCAGCCAACCATGGGTGCCTCTTCATCAAGGGTTTGAGTCTTGTGTGATTTTGTCCACATACATTAGCATGCCAACTGATGTGTTGTTTGTTCAGGTTTTCTTTAGGCAGCTATATACTTGAGACTTCATGGGCCCTGCATTCCTGTCATATATAGAGAATACTGTCTCATAGCAGAATCTTGGTTCTCTGGCAATTGCAATCTTTCTACTTTCTCTTCCATAACATTTCCTGAACTTTAGGTATAGGATTGTGTTGTGGCTAAAGCCAGAAACCCCATTGTTGTCTGTTCTCTACAATTTAACCTTTTCTGTCCTTCTGTAATGGTCTTAATTTGTTGTTTAAAGAAGCTTCTCTGATGAGGGGTTAGAACTACATGTATCAGTGGGCATAATGACAAATATTTAGAGTGCACTTAGATATTATATTGCTTAAAAAAAGTAGTAGTAATATGTTTTCCTCTAGTGACCTTGACCTCACCATTTATAGGAAATTAGTCAAGTTTGTAATATTAGTTATGAATTCTTTCCTATTGAGTGGGCCTGTAGTCCAATTAGACAACTGTTATTTAAGTGCAATTATTGTATATTTGGGACTATCTTGCCATACTGGTTATTACTGTAGTTTATAGGTTTACTGATGAGGAAGACTATGAATTACTTTTCACCCTTAGCAGTCTGAATAGCACCTTCAGATTGTATTGGAGCTTGTTTTTAAGAAGAAGGCATTCGTGTCAATAAATGGGAGTAAACTTTGATAGTTTATATCAGGAGAATATGAGTTTATCTAAGGCATCTAGGAAGTAAAAGTCATAATAAATTTAAGAATGGAAAAAATGGGCAACAAAACAATGAATAATTCTTGGATAAATGAACCTGGAGAGGAGATGAAGTGATGATTATAAATAGTTCATGGTGCTATGGCTAATGAAACTGTCAAAAACAATATATAGTTTTGAGTACCAGAGAGCAGAATGGCCATGCCATTTGCAAAAGGAAATTGTGCTTTGGGATGGATTAGATTCTGGGCAGTTATAGAAACATAAGTCCAGAAAAAAGTAGTAGTGCTAAAGTTGAGTGAGCAAAACTTGATGACTAATAGACCAACCAGAGAGCATGACCAGAGTGTTAGAACAAATGATTATATTGTGCGTGTTTCAAATGCCAGAAACTCAGAAGTAAGCACTCTACAAATGAGTTTATCCTTTGTCCCTCTGAGGACAATAAAATAGTATATAGAATATTGCATTCAACCCTTAGATCACAGTCTAAATTTTATGCCACATAAAAACAAGAACCAAGTAGAAGAGGCTTATAGAAGAGGTATTTTAGAAGAGGTATTTTGTTTGGAATATTACATTGTAATAATTTGCTCTTCAGTTAACTTTAGAGGTATAAATTTTGGTTATATTAACGCCTGTTTATTCCCCACGTAGAATATTTTAAACAAAAAACAATGCAGCAACTCAGTCTTAATAATTGCTAATGTGGTTAAGTCTTCTAATTAAATGATAGCGAAATATTTGAAAATGAAAAATTATCTCCCAAGGAAAACCTTTGATTATTTTTCTTTCTGATAAGAGTTCACAGCAAACAGAATTACACAAGTAAACCTTGATAAATTATATTTATTTTAGAACAAAATAACAAGCCTGGAAACTTATTTGCATTTATATAATTAAAAATGCCCCACAGTTACTGCATTCTGGAAGTGTTCTGAAAATGGAATAGTTTAGATCTGTATTATTCAATAAAGAAGCATGACTACACAGTGTGGCTTGACATCTACTTGTATTCAGCAGTCTTGACTATAACATTACCTAGAACAAAGAAGGGTGACACATTTTGCAAAGAGAGAGTAGACTGTATATTAAAGTTAGAGTAGTTAAATTTGTCATAGATATAGTGCTTTTCTGCCAAATGAAATGAAGACAGGATATTAAAATTTACAAAGTACCTAGCTAGAGCAAACAACTATGTCAGAAGAGAATTTATTCTAAACACTGAGGTAACTGAGCAACATAATTGGGAGGTGACTGTAAATTTAGCAGTGGAAAAAATAGTGGCTAGAAGTATTTCTCTAGTGTGCAGCATATAGAAAATTTGGGGAAATTTTTAATAAATAAGCATTTATACACAGTAAACACTAAAGAAACACATAGAGTCCACTGCCAGGCATATAGAATCTTTTCAAATCATAACTTCACAGTCCCACTCAAACCTTGTAATTTATTATAATACAAATGGAGTTATCTATAACAAATGCATTTTATAAATTGTTTTCATTTATAACTCATTACTATTAATGGATATTGAGGCTTATTACAGTTTAGAGTTAGTATAAGCAAACTTACTATGCTCATTTTAGTGCATATACTTTATTATATGTGCTTTATTCTGTTGAATATAACCTAGCATAAGTTTTTAGGACATATGTTAATTCACCTTTATCTTTTACCAACAAGGAGTTTTCAAATCTCTTAGTATAGGCTTTATTCATTCAAGCAGTAAGAGAAATTTGAACCTCACATCCTAATATCATTCTTTGTCATTTATGACTATAATGTTTGGCTTCTGGTACTGCACTGACTAATGTATCACTTCTTCATAAGTTTTGGTGTCACTCACATGTCTATTCAATAATATGCCTATTCTACCATACTTCTTTTATGTTCTAGTTGTTCTATAAAGATTATTTGTTTTTGACAAAAGAACTGTGAACATTTTTCTCATCCAGTGTTATTTTTCATTCTTTGGTCAACAAGATTAGATAAATACAAGTTCACAAATCTAAATTTGCTTCTCTTTGAAGTACCATATATTTGGAACTGATTTTACTTGTGTTTATTTGAAACTAATTTTGTTTTCAGTGTGAGGTTAGGGTAAAAACTTGACTATCAACTTGACTCAAGACTGATTACTGAATAGTGTCAATTGTAATGAATCAGATGACAATGAATGTATGATTGGGGCTATATTTAGACTGTTATTTTGTTCACTGGTTGCTATGGAGATTTTTACCAAACTCTTTTCTTGTTTATTACAACTTTAGAGTAGAGCTTAATATCTGAAAATAAATGTTCTACATCTTTGTACTGTTTTTGTTTTGTTCATAACAATCAACAGATAATATACATATTTACTTTGTTAGATTCATTATAGAATTAGATCCATTGTACAGTGAAGATATAATATGAGAATACAAAAATTGTACTAAGCAGCATAAATTTCTACATTAAACTATCATCTACTAATAGACTTTATCTCTTCCTCTTCCATATCCAAATGATCAGAAGTATTATTGGAAGAAATGCATACCATTAAGTTGGGTTGTGTTTCCTCTAAGCAATAGTGGGGTTAAGGGTCTAAAAATGTAATTGATTTAGAGTCCCTATTGTCGTCTTTCATTTGTTTAGTAAATACATGTTTTCTGGAAACGTTTTAAAGCTTGGCTGAAGAAACAATTGCATCAGAATTGCATACTGAATTAGAAATGCTGGTTACAGGAACTGAAATTATGCATTGCTACTAGCTAGCTAGCATCACACAATAATTTATTGAGTAGTTCCTTACCACAATAAATTATTCATTACAGAGGCAATAGTATCATTATCAAAAAAATCCTTATACAGAGATGAGGAAGCAACTGAATATACTTGTTTACAGACCAGCAAGGGAATTAACACTGGAAGGAATAAGTGTGAACAATGTTTTTTGTCAGTGCTGCTCCTGAAATGATATAATAAGTGTTCAGCCTTTAATCATTGATAACTTTTATTATTATTATTATTATTATTATTATTATTATTATTATTATTATTCTCTCATACAATACATCCTGACTGCAGTTTTCCCTCCCTCCACTTCTCCCAGTACACACTCTACCTTCTTTCTCCCTCAGACCCAATCCTCCTCTGTTTTTCTTTACTTCAGTGATATGAGTTTCAAAGATGTTTTTCTGAATTAAACTCTTAGACTTTGTCCCTAAAGTTAATATTCTTCAAAGAGCATTTCAATGATTCAGAGGAGCAAGGACTGCACTCACTGTGAGAGTTTACTCCAACAAAAGAACTCTACTGAGAATTTGGCACCCACAGCTCCTGATGATGGTAACATATTGTAAAGATGATATTTTTTGTATGTGGGGATATTTTAGGTGATTAAAATAGAACTGAAAGTATATATATATATATATATATATATATATATATATATATATATCCCCATAACCAATTACATGCAGTAGAACTGGAGTTTATATGACTATGTATCAATACATATATGACTTGCATCTAACATACATCAGAGTACTCTATGTGTTAGGTCATAATACTGTTTCTGTTTTGTGTATAAAGAAAAATGAAGGTCATATGGATGAAATTAGTTGTACGATGATGAACAATTAGTTAATGAATTGTGTTCTATTGGATTTCAAAATGCTTTAAACCACACTATACTACTAGATAACATGGTACATGTGCATGAATCACTGACAAACTAGAAAGGTGTTCCTGGTAGGGGCAGCACAAGCCTTTAATTCCAGCACTCAGGAGGCAGAGGCAGACACTTCTGCATGAATTTGAAGCCAGTCTGATCTATCTATACAGCTAGTTTCAGAGGAGCCAGTATTACATAGAGAATCACTGTCTCAACTTTCATAAGAAAAAAAGTGACACAAGTATGAAACGACATTCTAAACTTCAATTGTGAAACAACTTTATAAAAAAATATGTTTTGGCATGACAGATAACAGAAAAAGAAAAATGTTGAATATTTTTAGTTTTTCAGAGTCAGGAACTATATCAACATTTGTGGTATTTTGCTTTAGTTACAGTTGTTTTTAAAAACTGATTCTGTAATAAATTTTAAAATCTACCTCACTGAATGTTTTCATTATTATAATTGTTTCTATTAACTAGTCAACACAAATCATGTAAAATTACTTGTAATACTACTGTATTATATTTAAAGTTATTTTACTTCATTCTGTATAATAGAATCACCAAGCATCAGCTTGTAAAAGAATTAGCAATTGTCAATATCTTCTCCAGCTCAGATTGTTTAGAGCAATAGCATTTGAGTTTGTATTTCTTTCTTTGTTTCTTTTTTTATTCAACAATATTGTTCTGTAGATAAACTATTTTCTAGGTATAATGGAAATTGCTCCTGTGTTGTATAAGCAAGTCTAAATTTTCTTTGAAAAGCAATTTTGAAAGATCAAAGTCTTGTGTTTAATTTCATAGGGATGAAAAATGTCAAATTACAGCCATGTTTTAAGAAATGGCATATAAGGTGCTCTATTAAAGAATATAAAATCTATCTGACCTTTTATTTAGAATATAGTATTGATTTATGTACTATTAGGAGGACAAAGAGATCTGTCTGAAAATTCACAAAAATTATTCAATGTTGAATTTAAATAAAATGTTGTTTATATTTAAGTAATATATTAAAACTAGTTTGACATATTAGATATAAATTTGTTTTATTAGCTGTAGTTACCCAGCATAAGCTTTATGTATTGTAAACACTCAACTCATAGATTTTATAGAATATTATCAACTTGTCTATCTAGTACACTAATATATTTTAAAATAATTTCTTTTACACCTCTTGCTATACAATTTCCATTTCTATTCCCCAAAAGGTTCTGAGCTGAATTCTTTACATTTTCTAAGTATATTTACCATTCCTGGGCATTTCATAATAATTATGTAATAAAATTTGTAGTCACTTGCATTAATTATTTTGGTTGTTTATTGGGTATTAATAACCACACTCCTTTTCCTTTTGCTGATGGACAATGTTCTGTTGTATGGAAATATACATTTATTCATTCTATATTGAAAGACTTAGATTCTACTTTGGGTCCTCATACATAACTGTCATTATGTTATTCACATACACTTCTTTGTGTAAGATCATGTTTCATTCCTTTTGGTAGTAAAAATATAATATATCACATGATACTTATTAGTATTTGGAAGAACTGCCTTGCTGTTTGCTAAAACAGACACATCCTTTCCCATTCACACCCATGACATGTAATAATACTAGCTTCTGCATCATTTATTACTCAGTCCTATTTTATAATATACTCATGTGGTTATATGTATTATCCTATTATTTGTTGGATTTATATTCCTGTATGATTAATGATGCTGTATTTTCATTGTCTATATGTGTCTCATTAGTTTTCACCAACTGGGTTGCTTGTTCTTTTCTCTCAAAGATTCTTTTATTTTATTTTGTGCATACAGGTAATTTTCTCTGATCTGATATACATGTACATGTGTGCCTGGAACCCACAGTGAACAGAAGAAATATCAGATGCACTGGAACTGCAGTAACTACTATGAGCTGCTCTGTAGGTGCTGGGAACAGAAGCAGAGTTCTTATCAAGAATAAGTGCTCTTAACTGCCAAACCATCTCTCGGCTCCACAGTGTTTTTATGTTTTTATTCTTCTTCAGCTGTCTTTTTTCTAATGAGTTCCTTAGTGTGTGTGTGTGTGTGTGTGTGTGTGTGTGTGTGTGTGTGTGCTTTTTAAAGCTTTTCTAACTTTAGTTTCTTTTTATATAAATTTGGGGAGAGGTCTAAAATTTTAAAATAATAAAATAAAATGAGAAGGTGAATGAGTTTTACTAAATGACTTATCATTTTGTCATTATTCGTTCTCAATCCCTGCTTCCATGTCTAACATGGAGACTCTCAAATGATCATTCTACTTGATGATGTCATATTAAGCATTTGTAGCAAACATTTGATATAGCATATAGTTCAATCACATGGATTTTAATAGAATAAATCGTCATTTAAACATTATTTCTGTCAAAATAACTTAATCTTCCAATTTATTTTCCTTTTCTTCAAAGAAGTTTTAGTTACTTTCACATATGCATGTGTCCACATGTGTGTATTTTCAACCTACACTTCTTGCAAAGATTGTTATATATTCATTAATTTTAGTAGCCATTGAATATGGGATGATTGAGGTGTCTTGAGAGTGACAAAACTTTCTTTCTGCATTCTGCTGTGCTTACCTTTAGAGGATACCAGGAAATCAACAGCCATCTAGTCCAACTTAAGCAAGAGCTTTGAAATCCTTTATTACGGCCGGGCAGTGGTAGTGCATGCCTTTAATCCCAGCACTCGGGAGGCAGAGGCAGGTGGATTTCTGAGTTTGAGGCCAGCCTGGTCTACAGAGTGAGTTCTAGGACACCCAGGACTACACAGAGAAATCCTGTCTCAAAAAAAATAAAAGAAATTTTTTATTATTACTATTTAATTTATTTTTATTTTTTATGTTTATTCATGATTTACATTCATGTACATCTGTGTGAAGATGCCCTCAAGCCATGGGAGTGGAGTTACAGACAGGTGTGAACTGCCCTGATGGTGCTCTTAATTGAACTCAGGCCCTCTTAGAAGAGCAACCAGTATTCCTAAATGCAGGGCTATTTCTTCATCTCCCAAGTTTTGGAAATTTTATCTCATGGATTTGAAGAAAGAAATTCAGGAACTTCAGATTGGAGGTGGGGTTGGGGACTAGAAAGAAGCCTTGGAGTTAATATGTCACTAGTGAATGGAAACAAAGAATTGCAGGATGTACTCGTATTCACTCTAGGTGTTAAGGCCTTTGTATTTCCAGTCAAGTCCTCAGTGTGTCCAAAGACACTTGTGGCTTTTAACCAAGAAAAAAACTTGTCAATTTTCTTTTGAGTTCTCTCCACCTTAAACTATTTAGCCAGTTTCAACTTCCTGTTTCCATCCTTTTAATCTTCTGTAACAATTGCAAATATCACATACTGATTTGTCTTTAATTCTCTCAGGCTTCTCTTAAACAACTTCAACTCCACAGCCTTACATAATGTGTAAATGTGTAAACATTGGCTTGCACCAGAGAAGAACATAGTTCAGATAACCCAAGAGTAAATATGTTGGCAATTGTAAAAGGTTATGTAAGCAATATTCTCTAATTTATTTAAGAATATTAATTTTACATTGTTTTGTTTTCTTGAACCAAGACATGGCTATGTGACATTTTAAAAATTCTAGTTTGTTATTTTATTTTTAATAATTGTATTAATTCTTTGAGAGTTTTATAAAATATATTTTGACTATATTAATCTCCTCCTGAATTCCTCCAATACCCTCCACTTCCATACCCACCTGTCTTCATACCCTGCCCCCATAAACCTGTTGAGTCCATTTCATGCTTACCAAATACCTTTGGGTATAATGACTACTTTAGATCATTGTTGATCTACTAGGAGTCATAACTTCAGAGAAAATTAAGTCTACCTGTCACAGAAGCTATCCAGTGTTAATAGTTCCTTATGTGCAGTAGGAACTTCAAGTCCATCCTTCCTGCTCCATGACAGGGCGAACAGCTTGATCTGGTCTAGGTCTTATGCATGCTGTTATAGTTTCTGTAAGTTATCTTCTTCAACTGCACTATTGGGGCTGGGAAATCCTATTCCCTTCAGGTTGTCTATCACCTCTGGCCCTAAGACTCTTGTACTTCATCTCCCTGACTATCCTTGAGATTTTGGAAAGAGGAGTGTGATATAGGTATCTCATTCAGGGCTGAGTATCCCACAGTCTTTTCTCAGATGTGGGCTCTGTGTTGACTGTTATAACAAGATAAAGCTTCTCTGAAGCGAGTTGAGACTAGGGCCTGTGAGTTTTTAAGCCTCAGGTTGTTAGCCCTGATAATAGTGCAAAATATGTGTTCCATCTCCTGGAGCAAGTCTTAATTAACTCCAAGAAGAAAGTATTTGCCTACTATCACTATATTTTGACAGTACTTCATCTGTGAGCATATTCTTTACAATCATTATTGTAGCTCACAGGGGTCAAAGCTGGGTAATATTGATGATTATTTTTCTTCTCCAGTAACATGCTTATCATCTTTTGGCATAATAAAAGCTGGCAAGTAGAGATAAAGTTTCTAGGTGAGTGCAAATGTGATTTCTTCATTTTTAAAAATTTAAACTTAAATTTAAAATTAATTTTATGGTTTTACTCAAGTGTGTGGTGGATTCAACAACTGGAAATTTCTAACAACTTCTGGAGGATAAGCAAGAACAATGGTAATAGCCTGTCATAATTGGGGTCTATAAGAACCTCTAGCCAATATCTCAAAAATAATTAACCCATTCATGGTACCAGGGGATTTATTTTTGCTGGCATATGATGAGTCGTGGGGTTATTGTTTCCTCTGCCCCATTATAAGATAACTCCATTTAAACTCTTTGGATATGTATACATATAAAGAAGCTTCTATAGTAGGAGAAGCTTCTATATGGCCTTTCAAGAAGCCATTATTGCTGTTATGCCTCTCTCCACTCCTCCCTTTAACCGGTCTGCCCATCTTTTACTCTATTTAATCTTTCCTGTTCCATTCTTCTCTCCCTAGAAAGCATACTCTCAATGTCATTTCACAAGTCTTTTACCTGTGATAAGTATGACAAACCAAATACACACACACGCAAACACCCCTAATGATTCAGAGCTAAGATCCACATGTGACAGAAAATATGCAAGATGTTGTTACCCTATGAAATATTTCTAGCTCCATTTACTTACCTAAGAATTTTATCTTTCTTTATAGCTGAACAACATTCTATTGTGTATATATACTACACTGTTATAATCCATTCAAATGCAAGGATAACTCTGTCTAGTTATTGTGAATAAAGAAGCAATGAAACATAGATGAGCAAGTATTGTTGTAGTAGGATATAGAATCCTTTGGTTTTATTTCCAAGAATATTATAGCTGGATTAGTGATAGATATACTTCTAGCTTTTTGAGGAACTTCCACTGATTTCCATAGTGGATACACAATTTATACTTCCAACAGCAATGGTTAAGTGCTCTTCCAGTAGAATGTCTAAGATTAAAAACAAAAACTGATAACAAATGCTATCTGATACTTGTGGTATTTTCTTGCCTATAGTCATGCATGCTTAGTGCTGAATAAAAATACTCAGGCCAAAAATGCTGCTTCATTCAAGTTCATTTTGCTGCTCAATGGGTAACCCATGTAAATAAAAATCTGTCTAGATGGTTTTTATTGCTACTATGCTTTTATATCATTCGCCAATTTAAAGTAAAGATAACAACACAATAGAATGAATGAGCCTGCATGATATTTATGACCTACAATGTATATTTAGATTTAAGTGTATATGAAATGTTATAGCCTAGATGAATCATGAATCATTATTTCCTTTTCCTTTTGTAAAAAGTTTTGGTAATTGACTGGACATTTCTAGTTTGAACATCAGGAACGATGACAAAGCATTTACATGGAATAGCAATATTGTTATACTATCATTTAAAACTCTAAATCGTACTTTATTGTCTTACCAATGGATAAAATGCTTATTTTAAAAAGGACTCATGAGAGACAATAAGATATAAAACTATATAAATATCTATAAAAAAGATATATTTTTATCCATTTTTATTAGTAGACATTTTAAACAATTTTTCTTATATACTAAAAAAGCTTCAGCATGACTTTTTCTTTTAAAATATGCAGATGAATTTTTTATGTGGACTAGTACACAAAACTGAAGAAAAATATAAATACATGTAAAAGTTAAAAAGCAATTTACATGAGGTTGAACGCATTAAATAATTTAGTTTTCAATTCCATGAGCAATTTATTTCTTCATAAAAGTCATCACTTATAAGGTAAAAGGAGACTATTTTTGAGGTTCTTTGATATTTAAAAATGAAACTTTCAGCATTCAAATATAGCACATAAAATTCGTAACTATCTTAAAAATACTTCTTGTGACTTTAGTAGAAGCATTTAAGTGAGAATAAACAGACAATTCTATTTAACCTTGCTATTATCATTTTTATGACCAAACAGCTTGTGATCAGGATGAAATTTGTTCCTTTTGTTTAAAATATAATTCGTGATTTGAAAAATATCCACAAGATCTGGAACTAACTCTGAAGTTCCCTCTGTGAGAAATGGCTCTCATAGTAGTTAAGGGTGCTATATAAGCACCAACGGACAGGAGTATTCAGTACTCCATCCTAGGTGTCATGCAAGAAACTACAATGACTGGACCAGCAAGAAATCCACAATAGTATAATAATAGCACTTTCATTTTGGGTATAACTGGCAGCTGCCTAAATAGACTTAGAGTTTATTCAGTAGGTACTGTATTCTAAATGTAGCCAACTGTATGCTTAGTACTGTAAATACAGCTACCAACAATAGCTAGAGAGCTCATAGACCTGACAGGAAAACCTGTTACCATAATTTTCCGAAATAAATATAATTTCTAACTATATTCTAAATATTTATCCTTATGCACAGAGATTAGTATATCTCTCATGCTTCCTCAAGGAACCTTCATCTGGATATGACTACAGAGATTAATAAGTGGCCAAAATGCAGTATACCTAACACTAATTGTTAAATCTACTTCACCTCTATATTTAAGGATTAGTAAACATTTGAAAAAACTGGCATAGAGAATTTAAGAGTCAGAAGACCCAGATGCCTATATTTAGATAATGTCTCTAGAAGAGACAATGAAATTGTACCCAAGAACAAGGGCTTCCTGAAGAAGACAAACATGATGGCAATACCAGTTCACAAGTCAAAGTGCACAAGGAAACTGTAGAAGGTAGTTCTGATGCTCTGATCGGGAACTGGCATGTGAACACTGAAGGTCCTGTTTCACAGAGTTCTTAATTTACAAAGAATATATGCTTCTGTAATGTGTATATTTGTGTTTATATAAAATTATTTTATATTTAATAATATGTTTTAAGTATTCATTAGATAGAAGTATTTATATATTAGATGCATTAATTGAGAATTACATGCTTTACTTTCAAAAGCAAGACCTCCTTAAAACTTTATTTTTTATTCATTCATTGGTTGAAAATAATATAAAAATTATTGTAATTACCTGATTTCCATTTTGAAGCATTGAATTATACAACATTGATACAAAATGTTATATTTACTATTTGTGAAACATTTCTGTAAATACAATCAGTATAATCAGAATTATTGAATTACTTTTAAGACATGCAAAATAATATGAAATTAGAGCAATTAATTTAGAAGTGTCATTATTTAGCTTAAATAAGTTTTATTTTTCAGAATGCTATGTAACTATACCTTCTAAAGCAGTTCTTATTTGGTAATCTGAAGATTCCTATCTTTTATGGCATATAGTAATGTTTCCTCACACGTGAATCTACTATTAGACACATGGTCAACTACATTGCTGCTGCCCCTTTTATATTTTGTGCAAATGTAGTTGCTCCTTATTAATTCTCTTGGAATAGAGAAATTTAACACCTGCTTTCTATGAAATAGATGCTGTAACTTTTAGTCATTAATACTAAATGACTGAGTAGAAAATTGAATGCAGTGTCAACAAGAAGATAAGTAAGCAGTTCAAAACTTACACCATGGGATAATAATTAGAGCAAGCATATCAGAATAATGTTCACATATTCCACAGCAGGGCCGTTCAAGATTTCTCAGAAGACTTATCAGTTCATGTCAGAATCCTAAAAGAGATTCCCGTCTCTTCTTTTCACAGCAAATTATTGATCACCTAATATTTGTGGAAATTCTTGGATTTGACACTAGCATTCCTGAGCAGAAACTCCACCAGAAATATCAAATATGAAAATTCATGTAGAAGCTTTGCAAATAAATGTAGCAAACACTTACTGAGCAAGTACTTATCAGGTAAAAGTATATCCCTACATTGACTTCATTTACTACTTCAGAGTGGCTTTTGTAGTAACCATATTATAGCTAGGAATAAGAAACACATATATGGCCCTCGTCCGGACCCAGTGGCAAGAGCAGACACCCAGCTGGTCTGCTCCCCTGAGGAAAATGTGTCTGGAGACATCCTCGACAGGCCACTGCCCTCAGAACTGCAGCCTAGAGGAACCATTGAACTCAAAGAAGCAGACACCATGTCCTGAGACATCTTAAATGAGGGACTACACTCAGAACAGCAAACACCTAGCTGGCCTACTACCATGGAGACACCATATCCTGAGATATCCTAGAGGTACCACTCTATTCAGAACAGCTGGAGTTCAGGATCATAGAGACATCCAGACCCCGAGGAGTTCTGACACAACCAAGATAACCAGAAAGGCAGACTCCAGTCAGAACCAGTGAGTGCAGGTAGCACTAGAGCTAAACAAATGGTGAAAGGCAAGCTTAAGAATGTAAACAACAGAAACCAAAGTTACTTGGCATCACCAGAACCCAGTTCTCCCACCATGGCAAATCCTGAACACCACATCACACTGGAAAAGCAGGATTCAGAATTAAAATCACTTCTCATGATGATAGAGGACTTTAAACAGAACATAAACAACACTCTCAAAGAATTTGAGGAGAACACATGTAAACAGATAGAAGCCCTCAAAGAAATGCAAGAAAACACAACCAAACAGGTGAAGGAGTTACACAAAACCGTCCAGGATCTAAAAATGGAAGTAGAAACAATAAAGAAATCTCAAAGGGAGACTACCCTGGAGGTAGAAAACCTAGGAAAAAGATCAGGAGTCACAGATGCAAGCATCACCAACAGAATACAAGAAATAGAAGAGAGAATCTCATGTGCAGAAGATACCATGGAAAACATTGACACAACAGTCAAGGAAAATGCAAAATGCAAAAAGCTCCTAACACAAAACATCCAGGAAATCCAGGACACAATGAGAAGACCAAACCTAAGAATAATAGGTATAGATGAGGGTGAAGACTACCAACATAAAGGGCCAGCAAATATCTTCAACAAAATTATAGAGGAAAACATCCCTAACCTAAAGAAAGAGATGTCCTTAAATATACAAGAAGCCTACAGAACCCCAAATAGACTAGACCAAAAAAAGAAATACCTCCTGTCACATAATAATCAAAACATCAAATATACAAAACAAAGAAAAGATACTAAAAACAGTAAGAGAAAAAGGCAAAGTAACATATAAAGGCAGACCTATAAGAATTACACTAGACTTCTCACCAGAGACTATAAAAGCCAGAATATGCTGGAAGGATATTATACAGACCCTAAGAGATCACAAATGCCAGCTAGATTACTATACCCAGCAAAACTCTCAATCACTATTGATGGAGAAATCAAGATATTCCGTGACAAAACCAAATTTACTCAATATCTTCCCACAAATCTAGCACTTCAAAGTATAATGAATGGGAAACTCCAACACAAGGAGCAAAACTACAACCAAGAAAAAGCAAAAAAGTAGTCTTCCAACAACCCCAAAAGAAGATAGTTACACAAACATAATTCCACCTCTAATAACAAAAATAACAGGAAGCATCAATCATTATTCCTTAATATCTCTTAATATCAATGGACTCAATTCGCCAATAAAAGATGTAGACTATCAGACTGGATACATAAACAGGACCCAGAATTTTGCTGCATTCAGGAAATGCACCTCTGTGACAAAGACAAAGTAAAAGGATGGAAAACAAACTTCCAAGCAAATGGTCCCAAGAAACAAACAGAGTAACATCTAATATCAAACAAAATTAATTTTCAACCAAAGAAATCAAAAAAGATAAGGAAGGCCACTACATACTCATCAAAGTAGTACAGAGCTAAACAAAGAATTCTCAACTGAGGAAATTCGAGGGGCTGAGAAGCACCTTAAGAAATGCTCAACATCCTTAGTCATCAGGGAAATGCAAATCAAAACAACCCTGAGATACCACCTCACACCAGTCAGAATGGCTAACATAAAAAATTCAAGTAATGGTAGATGCTGGTGAGGATATAGAGAAAGAGCAACATTCCTCCATTGTTGGTGCGAATGCAAGCTGGTACAACCACTCTGGAAATCAGTCTGGTGGTTCCTCAGAAAATTGGACATAACACTACCTGAGGACCCAGCTATACCACTCCTCAACATATACCCAGAAGATGCTCCAACATATAACAAGGACATATGCTCCACTATGTTCATAGCAGCCTTATTTATAATAGCCAGAAGCTGGAAAGAACCCAGATGTTCTTCAACAGAGGAATGGATATATAAAATGTGGTACATTTATACAATGGAGTACTACTCAGCTATTAAAAATAATGAATTCGAGAAATTCTTAGGTAAATGGATGGAACTAGAAAATATCATCCTGAGTGAGGTAACCCAACCACAAAAGAACACACATGGTATTTACTCATTGATATGAGGATATTAGCCCAAAAGCTTGAAATGGCCAAGATTCAATTAACAGACCACATGAAGCTCATGAAGAAGGAAAACTAAGTGTGGATGCCTCGGTCCTACTTGGAAGGAGTGACAGAACGCTCAAAGGAGCAAATATGGCGACAAAATGTGGGACAGAAAGTCAAGGAGGGGCCGTCTGTAGACCACTCTACCTTGGTATCTGTCCCATGTGCAGTCACTAAAGATAGATGCCGATATGGATGTCAGGTAGTGCATGCCTGATGTAGCTGTCTCCTAGGAGGTGTGCCAGAGCCTGACATATCCAGAGGCGGATGCTCGAAGCTACCCATTGATCTGATCAGGGTTCCCAATGGAGAAGTTAGAGGACTGAAGGAGCTGAAAGCTTGGTGGTCCCAAGAGGAGAGCAACAATGCCAACCAACCAGAACTCCCCAGGGTCTAAACCACCAGCCTGGGAACACAAAGGGAGGCACCCATGTCTTCAGTTGTATACTTAGGGGAGGATGACTTTGTCAGCCATGGGTGGGAGAAGAGATCCCTGGTCCCATGAAGGCTGAACACTGAGTGGGGGGGTAATTCGTGGGTTGGGAGGAGGGAGTGGGGGGGTAGGTGGGGGCACATCCTCATAGAAGCAGGAGAAGGAAGGATGGGATAAGGGGTTCCTGGGTGGTGGGAGGAATGGGGTGAGGGGATAAAATCTGAAATGTAAACATAAAAAAGATTTTATAAATTTTTAAATAAATAAATAAATAAATAAATAAAAACACATATATGAACTATGACTAAATAGTCACCAGGCTTTTTATGTGTATTAGTGTGTTCAATTTGTTTAGTTAATTTTATTTCCTTCTTGTCTTTCAGTATATTTTCCTTTCACCATAGGGAAAAGGTACTTTTATTCTGTATGTAGGATTATAAGCATTTCCACCTTTTTTCTGAAGCAGATGGCTCATTTTGCCTGCACAGTGCTAACTAAAGACCTGAAACCCCAGACATAGAAAAAGTAAGCTATGCCATGCATTTAGGTAAATGCCACTCTAATTTGAGACAAAATATTGGGTTTTAGATCCATGTATTCTCTCTCTTAACCAATCTCTCTGTCTCTGAGACATTAATTATAAGACTGTCAATGAATAGACATCAAAATAAATAGAATTGGGAAGTCATGGGTGACTATTCCTCTCAAACTCTCATAAACCTCAGGTAAGAAACACATTTGGGCTTTTTAGAAATAGTTGGAGAATACTCAACAAAAAGTAGCTTCCTCTTTGATTAATTCTTTACATTGTGAATATAAATGCAAAACTTTGCATCTACATTTTGTGTAGAAGCTGCTTAGGTTATGTAGTAGTAATGAATGGGGTATAATTAAGATGACTCCTAAATTTTCTGTGTGAGCTAATTACTATGGGCTAATTTCCTTAGTACTTCCCATGACACCATCAACATGGGGTTAATAGCATGATACATTTGATTGCTCCATATGAAAAAGCAGTTGGTGTCATGAAATCCAACTTCTTAACATTTTGTACAAAATAACATTTCACATTGGACTTGATTTTTGATGAGTTTCTTTTTGACATGCTGTTTTTTGAGGCTGAGCAGAGAAGAATGTCATATCATATCATGGAGTGCATACTTAAACATAAAGCCAGGCTGTTGAGAATATGCCATGGTTTTCCAGCTAATGTGGGGAATCGTTTTCATCAGGAAAAAAAAGAGGCGAATCAGACTGTCTACTGGGTATTCAGTATGGTAATCAGGTTACAACCTTTTGTTCTTGTTTGTTCTGACAGCTGTGCTGGCATCCTAACAGGAACCTTGGAGAAAGTAATTTAAAGCTGCATTACATTCTTAATGATACAAGTAAAACTCTGCAAACCTAAGGTGATTCAAAGAGTTTAAATCAGGCTGCAAACCACTAGAGAATGATAAGCCAAACAAAAACAATTTTCTCTTTACAAAATGCTGAAATTCACAGAAAATGGATTATATTGCTGTCAGAAGTCCAGTCTCCAGCCCAATATGTTCTAAATTCTCATTGCACTGAAGAAATTTGTTATTCACCTTTCTCTCTGTCTCTCTGTCTTTATCTCTGTCTGTCTGTCTGTCTCTATTTGTCTTTCTGTCTCTCTCTGTCTCTGTCTCTCTAATAATTCATCATTTACCTTTGTATTAGTTTTCATATAATTTCACTGATACAGTCTAATAAAGTCATAATCAAATCTCTACAGAGTTGTTTGTTCCTCATCAAACATACATACTCTTAGCTGTGTGACCTTAACTAGAGGGTCTTCTACTCACCAAAGTATACATTCCTAAGGAAACGTGGCTCTCACTCTCCTAGAAGCTACTAACTGTTAATAGTTCTTTAGCTAGGGTTGACTCTTGCCCACATTCATGCGCCATAATATGATATTTTCTGGTATGAGCATGCACAGGTTTTATGAATGCATTCTTAACTACTGTGAATTTGTATGTGTACCTGATTTGCTATGTCAAGAAAAAACGTTTAATTACTAGCATGTACAACATATGGTTCTTATAATCTTTCTACATCCCCCTTCTGCCATGACCCTTGAACCTTGTGTTGAGGAGGTGTAATATGGATGTTTCATTTAAGGCTGAGCATCCTTCAGTCTCTAATGCATCTTGATCAAATGTGAATCTTTATGGTTTGAATGAGAATGTCCTCCTTAGGTTAATATATTGTGATGCTTAGTTCCCAGCTAATGAGCTGCTTGCAAAGGACTAAGAGGTGTGTCCTTGTTGGAGAAGATGTGTTCTTTATTGGAGATGTGTTCCTGGGGGTAGGCTTTGAGGTTTCAACAGTCTATGACAGACTCAGTCTCCCAGTGCTCAATATTTGGTTGGTCTGTCTTCTCTGTATTAAACTCTACTGCAAAAAGAAACTTCTCTGATGTGGATTGATTGATGCAATAATCTATGGTATAACAATAAACCATTATGTGATATTTTGACACAAAGAGATTGAAGTAGGTTCTCCCCTATCTTGTCACAGGTTCTTGCCCCCAGTAGTGGTTTTAACTATAAGTTTCAACTTGTGATATTGGCCTTAAATCTAGTAAGAAAGTGATGGATTACTCCCATGATGCTCTTGGCACTATTGAACCAACTGGCATGTCTTTCCAGGCAAGTTACTGCAGTTAGTGATTTTCATAACTGGGTGACATTGGTGTTGATTCCTTTTATTATCTAGTACCATGCATAACACCTTCCAGCACTATCAGTATAAAACTTAGTCAGTAGGGATAAACTTCCCAGGTGAGTACCAATTTGACTTTACAATGTACTATAATTTGAATGTATGGTGTTTTCAAAAATTGGGTCTTGTGATGAAGTTCTTGAAGTTAACCAGGAGCATTGATAATAGCTGTAATGTTTAAGTGGCTATGGAAATTCACTTGTCAATAACTATAAAAAGGTATCCCATTTGGGGGAATAAGCTATTTGTTATCCTGTGATGTCTAGCAAAGGCTTTGTTACCCTTTTGTAGGGTAACTCAATTTTAAATCCTTTTCTATATGTACATGTATATATTTTGAGAGCTTCTACAGTAGTAGGTTTCTGTTTGAATGTTTCTTAACTTCTTTAGCGTTTGTCATACCTGTCATATTCTGTCTTCTATATTATCTTCCCATTCCCAACCTCATTTAATTTATTCTCTACCTATTATTTTCTTCTAATTCTTCATACCACTGTGATTCATTTTCCCTCCCTTTAATTACCACAGTCCTCATGTACTCTTACCAATTTCTTGATCTCTGAGGGTATTTCAAATGAAACATATATTAAGGAAAACATTATTTTTTAAAATAAAATTTTCTCAGTTTTAAAGTAAAATTATGTTATTTTCTTCTTGTTCTTTGCTCTAACGCCTTCTTATACCCCTCCTTGCTCCTATTCTAAATTGTGAACATTTTTCTTTAGTTTTTACACACACACACACACACACACACACACACACACACACACAACTAAATATATAAATGCAACCTGCTCAATCCATTTTGTAAATGTTGCTTTTATTTCTTCAGAAATAAAAGGAAGGAATAATTTGAGAAATGTACCTAAGCTGTGCAAATACTCTGCTTGGGCTGAGCCCAGAGTATTTCCTCTTCTGTTCCATTTTTTCCTAGTCCCAGAAATTTCTAGCCTCAGTATAACATAATCTTCCAAGATGACTGATTCAAACTGGCTTAAGGAACCAAATGGAATTTAACGGAACTGCATGAACTCAATTGATTCAACTGAAACTGCACCGAACTGCACTGAACTCAACTCAACTGAGCTCTGCTGCATTGCCTGAAGTCAACTCATTGAAGTGCCCTTCACTGTTGACTCACTTTGTGCTGTTCTTTTAAGTAGCTTCTTTTTCCTCTCTCTTCTCCTGTGAGTTGGGAATATTCTATATCTGACTCATTCTGTCAAATCTTTGTCTGATACATCACTTTGTCCCTCAAGTAGACATCACTTTCAAACATGACTGCTTTCTTCTACAAAATAGCCTTAGTTTCTTTGTTAGGCATTAAAGGTATGTTCTCGGGTCATGCCTATATTCCAGCCAGACTATACTGTAAAAAGGACATATTTGCATTCCAGTTGGATCAAAGAGACCTAAAAGGTCTTTGGGTGTAATTCCCTCCCAGAGCAGGCATGTATTTAGATTAAAATTCCTCTACAACATTTAGTGTTACGTACATGTATATGATTTCAGAGATGATCACTTTGTATTAGATAACCAATTAGAGGGCTCATCCTTGAGAAGGACTATTTCTCCTGCTGTCAGCATTAATTTTCTCTCTGTAATATTTGTTTATGACTGGGGCTCAATAAGATTTCCCGCTTCCATATTACCATGTCTATTATTCTTGAATTGTCATGCATGAAGTATCTATGTCATTTCTAGAAAACCTAATCTTGCTACAGCTTTTGTGGTCCTGTTTCTCTTAAAATCTTCACACTCCTTCCATGATGCTATTTGAGCCCTCAGTACAGGAATCTTATTGTAGATGTATCCATGGTGATTGGGCACATTATGATCAATTGTTCTCTGCATTCTGACCATTTGTATCTTTGGTCATCTCCTGAAGCTAAGAAACATTTCTTAGGTGAGGAATAAGAGTTATATTTCTCTGTAGGTATAAGGATAAATATTTGAAGTGCAGCTAATGAATAAGCTGATTTGATAAAGTGGCCAAAGTAAGTTCTTCATATATGACCCATAGCCTGCCTAGTCCCCATTTGTTGGCTAAGTTTTCAGGCCTTATGTCCAGTTATATAACTATTGATTACCATCAAGATATGAATGGTCATATTTCAGCATTAGGGGTATTGTGATATGCTAAACATCATTGTGGTTCATATGCATTGCAGCTGGATAGGACTATCCAGTACTTTGAAGTATGATCCTCATGGAGGAGACTTTCAGGTCTGATCCATCTCAGATCCTCTGAATTTTATGTTTGAAACACATATTGTCTTATATCAATAGGCACTTACCACAATTCTCTGTCATGGAACCAAAACAGCCTATAGTGTTTTGAGAGTCTCTAGGACTTTCTTGATCAAAAACTGGAGAAGTGATTTTTAATGCCTGGGTCTGGGGTTTCTGTCAATAGTCTAATGGTTCTTAGGGGAAGAATTGTCACCCCAAGAAGGATAACTTTATTTGAACTACATATATGTATATGCATATGTGTACATATATATGTATGTATATGCATATATACATATATATAGTGTGTGTATTTATACACATAGATGTATATGTACTATATATAATTTAGGTAAGTTAATAATAATACGATCCCTATGGTATTTACAAGTTTCCTTAGCATTATTTTAACTTCCTTCTTTTGCATTGATCCTACACCCCCACCATAACTAAACTCCCCTCCTTACTTTATCTACTTCTTCCAAATAATTGGAATTCTTTGGTATTCTTCCATTCCCCTCCTTAAAGGTCTTCCTCATCACTATCTATGTTCAACTTTTCTGGTTTTTTGAGGTTACTCCAGGTTATACACACTTGCCTGAAGATTTGGAGCTAGAAACCTAAGATGGCAGAAGATATGCAATATTTGCCTGCTCAGGTCTCAGATTCTTAACACAGTAGAATATTTTCTAGTTCTATCTATCCATTCATCTGAAAAGTTTATGATTTCATTTTTCTTTTCAGTTGAATAGTATTCAATAGTGCATATGCACCACATTTTCATTGTGCGTCAATCAGTTGAAGGACATTTAAATTGTTTTCATTTCTTAGCTATTGTGAATAGAGCAGCAATGAACAGAACTGAGCAAATAGAGTAGGATGCCATGTCCTTGGGGTATATGCCAAGGAGTTGTATAGTAGATTTGATTTCAGCCTTTTGAGAGTTCTCATAGATTTCCATAGGGGCTCCACCAGTAGGCAATCCCATCAACAGTGAATGAAGTGTCCATGGCTTACTTCACATTTCCTCCACTCTTTGTTATCAGTTTCTTTGTTGATCTTTGGCAATCTGTTAATGTCAACATTTTTGATTTGCATTTTTTTCCATAATTGCTAAGGATGATGTACATTTGTGAGACATTTCTTAGCCATTTTTATTTCTTCTTCTGAGAATTTTCTTCTCAGATACAACTTCCTATTTTTGATTAGGTTGTATTTTATAAGGTGGAAAGGGAGTGCCAGAATTTATTATCCTTAAATTTATTATTTTAACGTTCATTGAGCTGTTTGTTTCCATTTTCTTTACTCTCCTCAAAGGCTTTGATCAAGTTTATGATTGATCTTTTAAGTTTTCTACCCAGTGGTTCATCTTACTATTCTTGTTATTTGGGAATAGAGAACATTTTGAAGTTATGAAAGCTTGCTTGGTACTTTGCTATTCTGACTATGCACTGATTATACTTGATCTGATAGAAATGTTGTTTAGTAAAATTGAAAGTAATTTATGTAATTTCTATGATGTTTGTACAGATTGTTTTAAATAAAATTGCTTCCAATTTATATTCTCTAACAATATTCTATTTACACTAAGTTCTCAAAATGCAGCACGCAGTTCTTTATTGTACGCAACCTATGTGTGCCTGCTGCCTTTCTCTTCCTGATATTATCTATGCACTAGTTTGTCAAAGGTTTTTCTACTTCACGACAATACATTTTAAACAATTTTATTGCATCCATTTATTTTGTGTTAGTATACATGCACATGTCCCAGAGCATGTGTGGAACGTAGAGGACAACTTGTAGGAGTCAATTATCTTCTTCAATAGAACTTTGATTAAAATACTGTTGGTGTCATGGTCATCTTTTCTCTTAATGAACTATAATTTTCTCTCAACATCGCTTCACTATAATTGCTTTTTCAGAGACTAACAATTTGTTAGGTTAGACTTGGGCACAGTAACAGTTTAAAAAAAAACACTGCTGCTTTCTGATTTAATATTTGACAAAAGGAAAGATACCAAAGAAAAAAGAACCTTATTATTGATTTATTGTGATGTGGAAACATGCAGTTTAAAATCTTTAAGGGGAAATTATCCATTTTTTCATTTATGTTCAATAAAACATGGATAGAGAGCTGCGACTAGACAGATACAATAGAAGCTAACAGTAATAGACTAAGTAGAGTTACTGGGTAAGGACTATTTGGATAAACATAAGACCTCAGTTCTAGCATATCATTTTTTTCTAGGAATGAGGCAGGTGAAAGTTTCTGTTAAAAGGGAAGTATTTATGTGATATGAGGAGAAACCAGAAAAACCCCTCTTAATGACTTAGAGTCAAATAAGACAAGTCATAAAATTTATCTGTGGTCAGTTTTTAACACAGAGAAACAAGGAAACATTAGAGCTATATTTTAGTATTTTATAGCCAGCTTGGGCAAGAGTGATTCAGTTTCTGTAAATCATCTTAACAATAAGAAAGCCTTATTTTTGTATCTTACCTTGGGGGATATTAAGGTGTAAGAGAAATAAGAGCAAAAGAAGATAGAAAGGCTTTGTTTGTTTATGTGTTTGTTTGTATCTCTGAGACACAGACTCACAGTATAGCTCTGGCTGTCCTAACTAATACAGATAAGGCTGGTATTAAACTCATAGGGATTGGCCAGCACCTGCCTCCCAAATATTGGGACTATGTACATGTTCCAGCATGCCTAGCTGATACTTTGACTCTGACAAACTTATTTTGTACTATTATATGAAGCCCAATATCTAGAGCAAAAGGGTATTTTTTTTTTTGCATTTTACTTTTGTTACAGATTAGCTGAGATTCTAGTCCATGACCTGTTAACACCTAGAATCAAGAAAAATTGCAAGCCTCTTTTGAGAATATTATAATTTCTCTGCCAGAACAATAATAGTAGCCAAATTTTTGATATAATTGGTGACATGAGAATATTAAACTCTCTACCACATATATAGAAGCTTTTGAGAATATGATTAATGGAAATTAACCCATGTTTTAATGAGTAACTTATTAATTATTATTATTATTATTATTATTATTATTATTATTATATTATATCGCAGTTGAGAACACTTATAAAATACTTCCATTGCTAGTGTCAACAGAATTGTTTTAGTTTTTTGTTTACTCCATTTATCTGCATTACTTGACAAAATACCACATGTGGCTTCTTACAGCAGTTTATGAATTTCTTCAGTTCATACATTTTGCTCCCTCTGGTTAGAGTATATGTCAGTAACTGGTAGTGTCTTATGCTGTAATAATTAGAATATTTTTAACAGTTAACATATTGAAAAATGTATTAATTTGTGTTCATCATACTAAGAAAGTCACATGTAGTTCTCTCTCTTAATGTTTGATTAATGAATTAAGAAGCATGTTGACATATTAATAAAATCACTATCACTACTATTTAATATTTATCATGAAAACACATATTTCTGTCAAAATGTTTAATTTTATGTGAAAACTGGTATAAGTTATTTCACTATGACTCATTTTTCTTATTAATTTAATAACAAACCTCATATTATCTGCATACTTACCATCATTCACTCAAGACTGGGAAGTCAATTTAGTGGAAAAATACTTACAAATCTAGGAACTAGAGTTTGGATGCTTGGCACCCATGTAAAACATTAGCAGAACAGATGGTCTCCCTGTAGTCTCAGCAATCAGGAGACAGAGAGGTGGTCCCAGGGTGATCTGCATAGGTAGTCAAGGTGAATCTACAAGGACACTCAGTGTTATTCTTTGGCTTCCACATATATGTACACACACATTCTCATGCATGGTGTGCCCACATATGTAAACATGTATATATTAGCTTTCTACATTTAATTTTTTTCAGATCAAACTCAAGTGAAAGATGGGAGAGTCTCTCTCTCTCACCCACACACAGATACTCACATGCATACTTTAGCTTTATACATTTAATATACTTTCAGACAATGCAAATGAGAGATGGGAGAGTAATGAGGATAGTGACCTGACTAATCATTTAAGTAAATGAATATCATTGAATTTTCTTTAACTTTGAAAATCATGTGTAAAATTAAATTTAGGCCCAAGTATCATACAGTGGTTCCTACCTTTGAAAGATGTATTGTATTTATTTACTCATGTGTGAATACATGTATGTGAGTGTGTAAATGTGTGTGTGTGTGTGTGTGTGCATGTGTATGCATGTACCATGGTGCATTTACCATAGTGCATGTATGGAGATCAAAAAAAAACTCCCAGGTTTCCATTCTTTTCCATCACACATAGGTCCCGGCAAGTATAATCAATTAGGTTTGTCACTAATTGCCTTTACCCTCTCAACCACCTTGTCAACCAGTGGCTCCCATTTTAATGTTGAAAGAGCCCATTCAACAATGTTGGAAAGGTTAAATTGAATCAGAAGAGACAATTTTAGCTTTCTGTAATTTTGGGAGCTTATACTCCACTCCTATTTCTGACACTTTCAGCATGTTTTATTTACTCTCAGCTTTACGTAAGTAACATAATCACTAGCATTTACTATGTTCACTCTATGTGCACGAGAATGAGTTTACATCTCATTTTAGACTTTTGATTGATTTATATTCATTCCTATCTTATTTTTGTTTAGACTTTAGAATAAAATGTTTAGATCAGTTTTGATTGGTGTAATCCAAAAATTTTGTCTGACTCTCATAAGCAAGTTAAGACCAGCTGTGAGCTGATTAGATTTCAACAACCTGTTTCCTTACAGCTGCATGTGACAGGTCACAGCTGCAATTATTAGTGATGAGGTGAAGGTAGAAAATTGTCAGGGAAATATCAGCTATTATGAGAATGCTTAATGAAGCTATTTCACACAGAGTTTTGATAATAAGCAATGTCAGGCAATGTAGTAATAAATAGAAATAGAGAAGGTAGATAGAGGAACCAAAAACTTTAAAACCCATATCCATCCTAAGACATTCATATTAAAAGATGATTCATACTCATAGAGCAATAACTTTTATAATTCAAGTGTAAGCTCAAGGAAATGATTATAAGTAGGCACCATCATTCTTACCGCCAATGAAATTAAGCACGCCATTCTTTCCCATAGAGAAATGACATGTGTCTAAATGTTGGCTAGTAATTATATACAGATATGTTGGGAAAAACAGTTGGTTGTCAAAGTATGTGAAACAATTCTTTTAAGCACGGTAGCAGTTAACCTCTGCACTACTGGCAATTTCAGTAATTGCTGGTCATGTGACCTTCACAAAATGTAAAATCCCTGTACTGTTTTCAGTTCTGGGTCAAATACAATGGAATTGTTAGTGTGCCATCTATAGATTCAAAATAAATAGATGGAGTATTGCTTTAAATCAAGTTGGATGTTTCAATCAAGGGGAAAAGCGTTTGGGAGGGAATATGTGGAGAAACAGCTAAAAGTAAAATACATTTGATGGGTAGTAGGGAAACCTAATACAGTATAAACTTCTTAAGCTATATACAGATAGGAAGGTGAAGAATATGATATCACCAAATAATGAAGGAGAAAGATTCCTAACTGGCACTTTTTGTCATCAAATAAAGCTTCCAGTACTGGGAATAGGCTATAACTGCCTTGTTGGCCAAAGGGGTCAAGGGGAATACTCAGACAACCTAGGCTGTTGCCAGGAATATAGGTTGCTCTCCAAAGACTGATAGCAAGGCCCCATTGCTGAAGACACACCTACACAACTCAATAGATCCTTTATCTCTAGGTCCTACTGTCTTTGTATAGGAAAGTACTATTAAGCCTACCAAAAGAAAAACATAAAATCCAACCTAGCCCCCAAACCTCTCATCTACAATGATATACTACCTGCAAGATATAGACTAGGGCAATTGTGGCACATAGATTGTGGGAGTAACCTACTTACCAATAACTGATTTGACTTAAGGCCCACGTCACAAGATTAAACCCATACCCAACACTGCTGGGATAACCAAGAACCAGGAACATAAAGCAAAACTAAATAGTATTAGTTTGAAAAAAATTAATGTAATGATAAAATGAATCCTAATGATATTTTACTATACCCATATATCAGAATGTAGATTAGCCATCATCAGAGAAGCTTCCTCCTGCAGCAAATGGAAACAAATATAGAAACCTAGGGCCAGACATTACACAAAGTGTGAGTCACCTAGGAACAATCATTCAAAATAGGATAGCACCATCAACTTCCTCCTTTCAGAGCTCAGCGAACCTCATGAAAGAGGAGGGAGAAAGAGTGTAAGAACGAGATAAGATGGACAACAGAACAAGGCCCTTCAAGTCAGCATGATCAAAGCTCACATGAACTTACAGAGACTAAAGAAGCATGCACACAGGCCCCACATGGGTCTGCACCACATCCTCTGTGAAGATACTATGGCTTTCAGCATAGTGTTTTTATGGAATTCCTGAACACACATGAGTGAGTCTCTAACTTTGTGCTTACTCTTGGGCTTTTTGCCTTCTGTTGGTTTGTCTTGTCCAACTCTAATGTGACACGTTTTATTTTATCTTGTTTTGTTTGTTGTATTTAAAAGAATATGTGTTTGGATGGATGACTGAATACCTAGCCAGTGTGGTAAAGGCTAACAACCAAACTTTCCTTTATACTTGCTGAGTGAGGAAAAATCAGTTTTCCCTAATGAATTGACACTGTGCATATCAATCACTCCAGGGAAAGTCTCATGTTTAAGCATGGTTGACCAACATATAATGGACTCCAAAGGAGTTTTGTATGTGATTTTATTTGGTTACCTCTTGGTATTTTTTTCCTAGGTGTGGTTTTGTTTTGACTTCTTGTTTTGTTTGGGGGTGTTCTTGTATTGGCTTGTTGTGTGGTTTTTTTTTTTTTGAGAAAGTTGGTTACTTGGGGGAGGGGGAGAGGATCTGGATGGATTTAATGGATAGAAAAATATGATCAAAATATAGTTAAATTTAAGTTTTTATGTAATAGATTAAAATGAGATGGGGGCTTGTGAAATGGCCTCTTATTCTTTTGGATGATAAGTTTTGATATAAGGTCAGTTTCTAAAATTAATAATAGATAAACTTCTGCTTATAGAGTAGATTGAAACATTGAGTTCTGAATGCAAAAGAAATGAAAGAAGATAAGAAAATTAATATGTAAAGTAGGGACATATGAGTAAAGATGATGAGGTGTGAAGGCAAATACTTTAAAAATTAATAAATAAAATTTGAATTAAAATGTCAGGTAGCAAAGAATAGAGAGGCAGAGCAAACCAAGGCTCTGTGCTCATCTCCCATTGTCTGGAAGGGTCATACTTATACTCCTTCATCAAGAGTCCTTTCACATGTTTGCTATATCCAAACATCTTTTTGCCTGTGGCTACTTTAGGAAAACATTCTTTCCTGTTTCCTTTAGCAAGACATTCTTTCACATGTGTGTCCCAGCAAAAATATCATAGACACTAGAAGAGAATCAACTACTTCCACTTTCCTAAACCAGAATAATTTCTAATTGCTTGGTTGATTTTATCATTAGTTTATGGGATGTCAGATTATGAAGAAGAAACAAAAAATGTGGGAAAAATTTTTCACTGCGACCAATAAATGATATAGTGTGTCAGCAAAATCTCCAAGGGGTTGAAATAAACTTCCCAAGATAGAGTAGATACAGGAAAGTCTCATTCTGAAGTACTTACTTCTTTTAATAATGCTAATTTTGATAGTTTGAAATTTTTTTACTTTAAAATTGCAAATTTTGCTGTTAGTTTTAGTTGTTTAATAGAAAAATTGCATGATATATAAATGCTTACTAAGCCATGTTTTCTGTAAGTATACATTATCAGTATGGAACAAGGCAGAATCCTATATGTTTTAGAAAATAAAAGAGTGGATAAACTAACAGATGCAGTAACTTATTGAATTTGCTTTGATAAAATGAATGCTAGGATTTTTTCATTTATTTTTTAAAGACAGTACTTTATTCAAAGAAAATACATATTAAGTTAAACAGTCATGAAGTCATACCACCACCTTTTACCAAAGCACTCATTCTTGCCAAATGGATTATTTGTTCACCATTTTCCATGATGGTCCCTGAACTTTTGGGAGATGGGAAGATGTAGATGTCACATTTTTGAATGGTAACTCCACAAATACTTATTCTCCTTAATTTGATCAACATGGTCTTCTTCATTAACTCCCATTGCTACACAAAGAATGTTCTCTAGTGCAGTTTAAAAGCTGCACTAATCTATGGGTATAATGATAGGAATTTAGAGGGCAGTTGGATAAAATATCAATTCATCAAAATAATACCAACAAGTTCACCAGTGGAGGCTATGAGTTCTCAAACCATGGGTTCTCAGTAAGATCTTTAGTACCAGAATTGTGTTCCATCCTGTAGTAAAGATTTAAAATCCAATCAGAAAGTGGTTAATTACTGAGTCAGTTAGCTGTATGTCAGCTTGATACAAGCTAGAGTTCTTTGGGAAGAGATATCCTCAGGTAAAAAAAAAAATTCCCTACCAGAATGGCCTGTAGGCAACTCTGTAGGAATATTTTCTTATTAAAAATTAATTAATATATTTATATCCCAAACACTGTTCCCCCTCTTAGACTTCCTCTCCTATAATCCGCTTATCATCTTCTCCTCCTCTGAGAGGGTGGGGACGCCCTTGGTATTCTGTCTCACCCTGGTGCATCAAGTCTCTGCAGGTTAGGTTCATCATCTCCTGCTGCTGCCAAACTACGCATCCCTATGTGCCTGGGACCTCAGTTCAGTCCATGTATGCTCTTTGGTTGGTGGATCAGTCTCTGAGAGTTCCCAAGAGTCCCAGTTATTTGACTCTGTTGGTCTTTCTGTGAACTTCCTATCCCTGTCAGGGCCTTTAATCCTTTCCCCAACTCTTCCATAAGAGTCCTCAACCTCTGTCCAAGGTTTGAATGTAGGTATTCGCATCTGCTTCAGTCAGATGCTGGGTAGAGCCTCTCAGAAGACAGTTATGCTAGGCTCCTGTCTTTAAGCATAACAGGGTATCATTAATAGTGTCAGGGATTGATGCTTGCCCATGGGACAGAGCTCAAGTTGAGCCAGTTATTGTTTGGCCATTCCTCCAGTCTCTGCTCCATGTTTTTGTCCCTGCATTGCTTTAGATAGTACAAATTTTCTGTCAAAAGTTTTGTGAGTGAGTCATTGTCCTTATACCTCCATTGGGGGTCCTGCCTAGCTACTGAAGGTGGCCTCTTCAGGTTTCATTTCCCCACTATTAGGCATCTTGTCTAAGGTCTCCTGAGTTAACTCCTGGTAGCCTCCCCCATTCCAGATTTCTGAAGCTTCCTAGAGATTTCCACACCCCTACCTCCAGCAGCTGCACATTTTCATTTATTTCTCTGCCCTTTGGTCCTCTCTCCAGTCCTTTCCCACACCTGATCCTGATATCCTCATTCATCTCCCCACCCCGCTCTTCCATCCAGTTCTCTTCCTACCTTTGCCTCCTATGACTATTTTATTTCCTCTTCTAAGTGAGATTCAAGCATCTTCACTTAGGCCTTCTTTTTTTGTTTAAATTCTTTGGGTCTGTGGAATGTATCATGGGTATCTTGTACTTTATGACTAATATCCACTTATCAGTAAGCACAACCTATGCATGTCATTTTGGGTCTGGGTTGCCTCACTTGGGATAATATTTTCAAGTTCAACCTACTTGCTTGCAAAATCTATGCTGTCCTTATTTTTAACAGCTGAATAGTATTCTATTGTGTAAATGAACCACATTTTCTGCATCCATTCTTTGTTTGAGGGACATGTGGGTTGTTTTCTAGTTTTCAGCTATTACAAATAAAACTGCTATGAACATAGGGGAGCATCTGTCCTTGTAGTGTGGTGGGGCATCTTTTGCAAATATGCCCAAGAGTAGCTGGGTCTTCAGGTAGAACTATTTCAAAGTTTCTGAGAAACCAACACACTGATTTCCAGAGTGGCTGTACAAGTTTCCAGTCCCACCAGCAATAGAGGAATTATGTCTTTCTTGATTAATAATTGATGTGAGAGGGCCTATGTCACTGTAGGAAGTGTCACCAGTGGGGTTCTGGTCCTCTAAGAAAGCAGTATGAACAAGTCATGAGAGAAAACCATTAAGTAGCCCTCCTCCAAAGTTTCTTCTTCAGTGCATATAGCTAGGTTTCTGCCTTCGTTGAGTTCCTGCCCTGACTTCCCTCAGTGATGGGTTGTGATGTGGAATTGAAATCCATAATTGCTTTATTCTTCAAGTTGCTTTTTGTCATGGTGTTTGTCCCAATTAGGGTTTCCATTGCTGTGAAAAGACACCATGAACAAGGGAACTCTAATAAAGACAAACATTTAATTGGAGCTGGCTTACAGATTCAGAAGTTTTGTCCACTGTCATCATAACAGGAAGGATGGCAGCATGCAGGCAGACATGGCCCTGTAGAAGGAACTGAGAGTTCTGCATCTTGATTCAAAGTCATTCAGAAGACTAGCATCCTCAGGCAGCTAGGAGGAAACTCTTCCACAATGGGTGCCTGAGCATAGGAGGAGACCTCCAGAGCCTACCTCCACAGTGACCACGAAGGACCAGCCTCAGCTTGGCTGGGGGTCCTGAGGAAGGGGTTTTGGGGAACTGCTAACTGTAGAAGCTGACATCTCTATAATCTGCTTGAAATGGCTCCCTAGACAGTTTTCTGTAAATAACGTTTGGCTTTGTAGTCTGCTCGAGATAGCTTTCTGCTATAGATAGCTATAGATAGCTCTCTCGTGCAAGAAAAAAATTCTAAAACTCTCTGGTTAGCTCAACAGTTTTCCAACCAAAGTCAGAAAAGCTGCTAAAAAAAATTGGCACATTTTCAAATGATCTTTTCAAATAATGATTAATTTCTTGTTTTATTAAGTAAAGGAATGACTGCTCCTATCTTGAGAGGAAGGCTTTTATTGTAAATATGAGGGAGAGGCGTCTGGAAGAATCCAGAGCAGGGAGAGAAAGGAGTAGACTAAACATGGCCAACAGATTAGACCAGGCCATGAGAGGAAAGGGAGAGGAGGAACAAAAGAACAAAGAGAGGGAGACACGAAAGAGGACCAAGAGAGCACATGGCTGGAATAGTAGGATAGTATAGGAATGAGAAGCTAGGGGAAGGGAAATGCAGGGAGAAGCCTAAAGGTCAGCATGAGCTTTAATATGCTAATACACGTCACAGATAGCCATGTCCTGAGTTTTCTTTGGACCTGATGTTTGTGAGGGTATCTATCCTAAAAACTAAATGTTACCTATGAAACCATGTATTTTACATTATATTGTGCATAAATAAGAAAACCCTGAGTTGTGGTAGAAGATACTTGGTGCCACAGGACAAATCTAGCCTATTGCAGAAACATAATTTTTATTTTTACTAATTGGATACATTCTGAGGCTAGCCTATGTAAATGGCTCCCACTCCCCATGAACCCCTAGCCCCATAACATGAAAACTCTAGAGGCTTATAATTTACCAACACTTGGCACTGGGCTTTTATTTGACAACTTATTGCTTCTGGTAAAAGCACCAACTTCTTTTTTAATGTCCTGCAATTTTACTTCTCTGTAATGTTCAACACCATGGAGTACTCTACAGGAAAAATTTCTTTTTGTTTTAATATTTCTTCAGACAGTTTCTTTTCTTGAACATTTTTTCTTCTTTTACATCTATTACCAAGTTTTATTATAAAAGTTAAAACTTTAAAATATATGGAAACATATAGAATGAAACCAAATGACTTTTTATACTATCTCAAAATTATATTTGAATGAATGTTCAGATTGCTACAAATTTTATTTATTGATAAACATATTTGTTGATAATTAATTTGTGTGGTACAAGGAAGGCTGTAGAATCTTGTTCACAAGATTTTAAATTTCTTCAGGCAATTAGGTATTTAAAGTATTCTGTCTGACAAATCAATAATTCTATGTCATCAATGAACTGCATTTTTACCTGTGGTTTGCATTTCTACCAGATGTCAAGTCAGAGACATTCTGCCTGCATTTACCACTTGATGGAAAAATTGTCCTAGTTGAGAAAAGTTGGTAATAGTGCTAGAGTTTAGAAGTAATGAGTCTTAATGAGTTAGACAAATTGCACTGACTGAGCTCTTTGGAGAAAGATAGGGATATCAAACCCCTTAACATATAGCAGTGCAAGAGCATATATGTATATTGATGTTATTTTTTTCAGAAGTACCTGTGATAGTTTGTAACTGTACAAGTTAAATAGCAGCTTTTTTCTAAAGGTCAAGTTGGAACCAGAAGCAGAAAGATAAGTGCACAGAAAAACCTTACCACAACTCTCTTCTCAAATACATGCCTATCAGCTGTTTGTTTTTTTTCTCCTGCCATAAAATAGTATTTACAACAATACAGATGTCTAGTGCAATACATTTTTAGGCCCGATATTCACAAACAGTTACTTAAGCTTGTCCTCTGTAAGGATATCGAAAACCTAAATGTTATTGCACAAGTGTAGCATATATATGTATGTATATATATATATTTACATATATATATTTGTATATTTACCAGATTTATAACAGTAAATCCTCAACCCCCCAAATGCCCAAAGAACTCAAAACTCAATTGATATATTGATACAAGCTGCACACCCAAATTGCACAAATGTGCCCTATATTATTCAATGTATATCTAAGAAATTTCCGGTTACTCATGGCTCCTTATCATCCTCTTCTTCAGGTTCTATCTTGCCTCTCTTCTGTCTCCATCTCTCTCACCCTCTGTCTCTCTGTCTCTCTCTGTATGTCCCCTTTTAGTTTTAAAACGTTTAGTTCCACCTTCCCTTCCACTGCCCAATCACAGGCTCTAGCCTTATCTAACTAATTAAGATTTCACCTAAGTACAGGCACAGGGTTTAGGGCAGAGAAAACAGAAAACAATTCACAACAGACAAGCATAGTTATGTTCTGGAAACTGTAGAGAAGAATCCACTAGACTTTTGCATATCGCTGAATTATATCAACTCCACTTTAATTGCACAGAGGTGAAAGTCACATTCAGTTTACACATTCATTGGTTACTTCCTTTTTTTTTTTCCAAGACAGAGATTCTTAGTGTAGTGTTGGCCGTTCTGTAACTTACTCTATAGAACAGTCTGGCCTTGATATCAGAGATCTGCCTGCCTCTGTCTCCCAAGTGGTGGGATTGAAGGTGTGCAGCATGACCACCTGACATGTTATTTACCACTTATAATACCAGTAACAAGGTAGAAACACCATCTTTCTCACACTTAAAATAATTCTGACTTTTCTTCAATCTCATGTATTCTAGTACAACTCTCCTCACATTCCTGTCACTTTAAAGGGCCCTTGTGATGACATTGGGTTTTACTGCTGGGAACAAACACCATGACAAAGACAATTATTATAAGGACCCAATTTAATTGGGGCTGACTTACACATTCAGATGTTCAGACCATTATCATAAAGGCAGGAGCATGGCAGCATCCAGGCAGGCATAGTGCATGAGGAGCTGAGAGTTATAGATCTTCATCTGAAGGCTGCTAGGAGAACAGTGGCTTCCAGGAAGCTAGGATGCGGGTCTTAAAGCCCACGCCCACAATGACACACTTCCTCTAACAATGTCACACCTACTTCAACAAGGCCACATCTCCAAATACTGCCACTCCCTAGGCAAAGCATTTTTAAAACACTACTGCTATTCAACAGAGTTAATATTTTATTGAATGAATGGGAAACAGGATTTTTTTCTAAACATAAGAATTCTCTTTCTACAGGCTAACACAGAACTTGACACAATGAGGAAAACAAACATATTGAACTGAAACAGAAACTGCAAATACTTTTTTAAAAATTGATTATTCATTCATATCTCTGAGTTAATAGAAAAGCTCTATCATTAGCCAGGTAGTGTATCTATTTGTAAGAATATGGTGCATCATTACTTTCTGTTTTTTTTGTCATTTTCCTTAGAAAGACGTTTATTTTTACAGCTTCAGAATTCATCTACTTGTAAATTAGTTTTGCAATAGACAATATTTTCACACATAATGGATTGTCTAAGTATAAACATTACATGAAAATCACAATGTTTGGGGCCTTAGACCTTATACAGTATCTAAAGCAGTATGTTTTGGTAATATTTTCTTTTTCCTGAAATTTTTCAGTTTTACAAAATTTTATAGAGCTTTATGTTATAGAGAGAAGATGGCAATAAACTTGAGGATTTTTGTACTTTGCTTCAAATTTGTTTATGATGTGGAAAAATCATTTACAATTTCTACATAATGAGGATAATTATACTTTTGTCTGCATATTAGATGAAAGAATTTTAAAGTCCAAATAATATTAATGTATCTAAGAATATCTTAGAAAATATAAAGGCATTTCAAGTGAGAAATAATGCTAATTTTTACCTCAACCAACCATGACTTAACCAGCTGTAAATTATTTCAGTTAAAATTATCTTTATTGCAGAAAAGTCTAAACAGTCAAACACTGTTTTGTGCAAGTGCAAATACATTTCTAGTATACTGTGAGAGGTATTGAGAGCATCAGGTACATTTGGGATAATGTTTAAGTTTATCCTGAAAATGTTTATTGAAATTGAATAATCTATTTTATTATAATGCATTATCTTAATATCATATGAATTGGAACAAAAATAATTTCCATGCTACTTACATTAATAATTTCATATTATATAAAATTCATCTTGAACAATTTTCAATATTTTCAGTTCAGCAAAGCACACATTTTATAAAACAAAAAAGAAATTCTTACCTTTGCATTTCTGGTTCATTTACCTTTTGCAAGTTATATCAATATACTAGGATATAGCCAAAAAACCTTTTAGATCATGTTCTAAAATGTTAAACAACATTGTTTTAAAATAACATCATGACTCATAAATAAAACTCATAAAATGCATTACTACACAGAATAGTATGTTGAGTTCCTTTTCATCATCATTTTATGTTGTCTCTTGAAGCTTTTTAGGGGTGTATCTATGCTTCATATATTAAACTACTCTGTGGTAGGTTAAATAGTAGTTCCTTTTTATCCATTTTAAAATTAATTTATGTGTTCACTTTATATCCCAATATCAGCACCTCTTTCCAAGTACCTCCTCATACAGATCCTCTCCCTATTCCTCCCTCTCCTTCTCTCTACCCAATACATCAAGTCATTACAGGGCTAGGCAAATCCTCTCTCACTGAGGACAGACAAGTCAGCCACCATTAAATTAAATGGAGAGAAACTCAAAGCAATTCCACTGAAATTAGGAATAAAATATGGTTGTTCACTCTCTCCATAGCTATTCTATATAGTACTTGAAGTTTTAGCAAGAACAATAGGACAATTTTAGAGATCAAGGGGATGTAATTTGGAAAGAATACAACATAGTGGTGGTGATGCCTTTAATTCCAGCACTTGGAAGACAGAGGCTGACATATCTCTAAGCTCAAGGCCAGCCAACTTTAGAGTGTGAGTTCCAGAACATAGATATTCTTCCTCAAAAATCAAAACAAAGCAAAACCAAACCAAACCAACTAACCATCAAAAACAAACAAACAAAAAATTGAGAAGCTCTCCTATGTACAAATGAGAAATGGACTGAAAAAGAAATCAGGAAAGCAACACCTTTTACTATAGACTCGAATAAAATGTAAAATATCTTGAGGTAACTCTAATCAAGCAAGTTAAATACCCATGTGACAATAAATTCAAGTCTTTGAAGAAATAAATGGAAGAAGATTTCAAGAGACAGGAAGATATACCATGCTAACGGATTGATAGGATTAGCATAATAAAAATGTCCATCCTACAAAAATAAGTATGTAGATTCAACAAAATCCCTATAAAAATCCCAACACAATTATTTACAGACATTAAAAGGACCTTTCTCAATTTCATATGAAAAAAATAAACCAAAGACCACCACCAACAACAACAACAACAATACATTTAGCTAAAGCAATCCTGAACTATAAAATAACTGCTGGAGAACCCACCGTTTCTAATTTCAAGTTGTATTGCAATGATATAGTAATAAAACCACATGATATTGACATGTTGACCAATGAAACAGAATTGAAAACACAGACATATATTGATACACATATGGACACCTTATATTATATAAAGAAGCCAGAATGCATACTAGTAAAGGAGATAACATCTTCAACAAATGGTGTTGGTCTAACTAGATGTCAAAATATAGAAGAATGCAAGTAGAACTATATCTATCACCCATACAAAACTTAAGTCCATGCGGATCAAAGACCTCAACAAAGAATCAGATATACTAATCTTGATAGAAAAGAAGTGAGAAACAGCCTGAACACATTGGCACAGAAAACAACTTTCTGAACAGAATACCAATAACATAGGTATTAAGATCAACAATTAATAAATAAATGGGACCTCATGAAAATGAAAAGCTTTCTGTAGTGCAATGGACACTGTCAATAGGACAAAAGAACAGCCTACATAATGGGAAAAGATGTCAATCAACCTCACATTTGATAGAGAGCATATATATATATATATATATATATATATATATATATACATATATATATACATATATATATTAGATATAAAACCAAGTAGGTCTGTTAAAAATAGGGTACAGATCTAGACAGAGAATTTGCAACAAAGGAAGCTCAAATAGCTGAGAAATATTAAGAAAATTTTAATATCCTTAGCCTAGAGTTATTTTACAACCTGTCAGAATGGCTAAGATCAAAATCACAAGTGACAGTTCATGCTTCCAAGGATGTTCAGCAAGGGGAACATACCTCCATTGCTGGTGGCATTGCAAACTTGTACAACCACTTTGGAAAACAATATGGTGGTTTCTCAGAAAACTTAGAATCAATCTTTCCTAACACCCAGCTACGTACACTACTCTTCTGTGTATAACCAAATGATTATCTTAACACAAGTACGGTTGTTCAACCATGTTCATTTTATATTTATTCATAATAGCTAGAAACTGGAAACAACCTGTATGTCCCTTAACAGGAGAATGTTTAAACAAAATATGGTACATTTACACAATAGATTATTCCTTGGGTCTTAAAACATGACATCTTGAAATTTGTAGTCAGTGTATGGAACTGGAAAAAAAACATCTTGAGTGAGGTAGCCCAGACCCAGAAAGAGAAATATAAGTATTCACTTATAAGAGTCAATTAGCCATTAAGTAAATGATAACCAAGTTATAATCTGTAGACTCAGAAAGGTTAAGTGAAGAAGAGGAGTCTGGGAGAACCACAGGAACATTCCTGGGAGGGGAAAATAGAATACATTTTATGTGCAGACTGGGAGGCAGTTGGGGTTTGGAGAAGCGGAGACAAGTGCAGAGATGGGGTTGAAGAACAAAGTGCAGGGAGAAAATCTTGGAATTAAAGGAGGCATTTGGAGAGTGGTGTGGAAACCTAGTACAACAGAAGCTTCCTGGACTGTATGAAGGTGATCTTAATGAAGACTCACAGTGATGGGGGATATGGAAGCTCAAGTGTCCATCTCCTGTATTCAGTTAAAGTTTCCAGTGGTGGATTGGGTTACATTCAATTAAGATGTTGGACAAGAAGGTCCCACAGAAATCCTCAAGCAACTCAGGTTTTGAGAAAGACAATAGGTTTCTCTCTGTAAACTGATTAGAGAGCTCCATTGCCAGGGAGAACAGCCACATAACTGATTGAAGAGAACAGCCACACAACTCATTAAACTTTGAAAAGTCAAGCTGTTGCCTACATAGAGCCCTCATATTTATGTTCTTATATGTTTTGTGTGGGAAAGTACTAACAGAAGAAAAACATTGACGCCAACTCAGCCACAAAAACACTGACAGTATGTCTGTCTCCAAAATATTTTAGGGCAATTATGGCACAGAACTTGTGGACTAACTAACCAATATCTGATTTTTCTCTATGCTAGAAAGAAATAGGTATAACTTTCAAGTGTTTCTCTCTTATGTTCTCTGAATTCATTTGGGTTGGCATGTTTTATTTAATGTAAGTTTACCAGTGACATTTTAAAAAGTCTAATTTGTTCATACTTGTATAATAAATGCTGGATCCAAGATAATTTGAGGCATCTAATAAACAGTAGAAGAGATATTAAAATTAAGAATACAAACAAAGAATATAAAATATACCACGGACTAGAGTACTTGCAAAAGCTGTTTTCAGCTTCCTAGGAATATCTGGCCTTTTGAGTTCGAGCACACAGTAGGCAAATTATCATTGAGTGCTTTGCAGTCTGTTCAGTGGTATTGTATTGAAATCAGTATGAAGGACACTGTAATTAGAAATCAGCCTGTACTAGAGCTATGCTCTCAAATAGACTTTTGTTTGTAAAATCATGAGATAAGGCTTACAAATATACACATTAATTTGTACTTAACAGTTTCTCAGTGACAAGAATTTAAATCTCAAATATATTATGTCCTACTGGAAATGGGCCTACTGTCAAACTGATCTATTTTACACAGAACTCAACCAAAGATTTAATAGAATATATAATTGCTATTTACTAAATTCCTCTCTAGTTTTCTTCAGGAACTGTAATATTGAGATATACTCAATATTGTGCTTAGAATATAACCACAGGGTACTTCTGAATACACAGGACTTTAATTGCTTTATCTTGAAAATATGAGCAAATTTTCCATTTTGCCAAGCAATATATTTGTACTTGCTTACATACAAAATGTATCCAATTAGTAAAAATAAAAATTATGTTTCTGCAATAGGCTAGATTTGTCCTGTTGGCACCAAGTATCTTCTACCACAACTCAGGGTTTTCTTATTTATGCATAATATAATGTAAAATACATGGTTTCATAGGTAACACTTAGTTTTTAGAATAGATACCCTCACAAACATCAGGTCCAAAGAAAACTCAGGACATGGCTATCTGTGATGTGTATTAGCATACTAAAGCTCATGTTGACCTCTAGGCTTCTCCCTGCATTTCCCTTCCCCTAGCATCTCATTCCTATAATATCCTACTATTCCAGCCATGTGCCCTCTTGGTCCTCTTTCATGTCTCCCTCTCTTTGTTCTTTTATTCCTCCTCTCCCCTTCCTCTCATGGCCTGGTCTAATCTGTTGGCCATGTTTAGTCTACTCCTTTCTCTCCCTGCTCTGGATTCTTCCAGATGCCTCTCCCTCATATTTACAATAATAAATATTATTCAAAATAGGAGCAGTCATTCCCTTACTTAATAAAACAAGAAATTAATCAATATTTGAAAAGATCATTTGAAAATGTGCCATTTTTCTATTGATAATTCTCATAGAATTTGGAGTAACAATGTTGAGCACTCAAAAATTCTCTCTTGTTTTAACTGGAACAAGAGACAAAATATTGGCAAATCTGCTTTCTGAATATGAAGTTTTAACAATTTACATGTACTTATAAAATTACATTTTTATTGTATATGATAATAAGGGTCCTGGAAATAAATATGAACATTGTCAATCATCTATATATATTAAATGTACATACAAATATATACAGAATTTGAGAAATCATAAAATTACATATATGGTATTAACTAAATACAAATGTAAATAATGGTGTGTATGTATGTATGTATATATACATATATATGCATGTATATATATATATAAATATACATATATATATTATAGTAAAAGCAAGAAACTCTGTAATTTATTTTGAATATAATCTAGTACAGACACAATGGTTAATTAATATTATATCAGTACTTAAGGGTCAGGAAAATGAGGAAAGGGACAAAATTCAAGGACAACTTAGGTTACATAGTGTTTCAAGACAATGACATAATTTGCAGATGATAAACGTCTGTGAGTTCAACCCAGTATTATAGGCACAATAAATGTAAATGAAAAGATTAGCCTTATTGTATACTGTTTTTAATAAGACTATATATACAAAACCTTTTCTAAAATTGAGAATTTTTCCACTTGATATTAATGTATAATGTATAATGTATAATTGTACAAAATGATGTTATAACACAAATTCTTCTTCTCTTTCTTGCTTTTTTAATGATTGACTTGAAATTTCATATACTTCTATTTGTGTGTTTAACTGAATAACTCTTTTGAAATTAGTTATTTTATTTTTTGAGATTATAAATAATTTCATCATTTCCCCTTTCCTCCCTCAAAATTCTTCCATACACACTTACTTCTCTCTTTTAAATTTATGGCCCCTTTAAAGTTAATTGTTGTTACATGTGCATTTGTGTATGCATATAAAAATTTATTTCCAAGTGCATAAATACAACCTCTTTGGTCTCTTAAATGATATTTTTATGTATATTTTTAGTACTGACCATTTGGTATTTGATAAGTAATTTATGTATTCTTCTCCAAGCTCATTGGTTTTTGACTCCTATTCTTTGTGTGCAGTTGAGAAAACTTTTTTTTTTGCAACTGGCAGCAACTATTACAGAAACCCATATTCAATCAAAATACACTGATCTGTCTTTAACTGCAATTGATTTAACTACAATACAGCTCTCACATCTAAATTTTAAGGATAATTGAAATAAAGGAGGCAGAAAGATTATAAAAGCTGAAGGATCGAGAAGTTTACCAAAGATTTTTTTGAAGAACATCAGAAGCTAGATCCATAAAGTCTCATTTACCTGACAGCCTAGACATGAGGCGGGAAAGGGCAGCAGTAATAAACACGTTCTAATGGGAAATAAAAGAATAATTACTTTGGAGTATTTAAACAAACTTGCCTGATGATGGATGAAACAAGTATTTAATTCAATATTGTACTGAGAAACATTTTTATAGATACTTGAGTAATATTACACCACTAACCACAAAATAAATATCAATTGGACAGTCACTTAGGAAGGGTTGTTTGTTTTTCTGTATTATTCATATTTTCTCCATTCAGTTGTGGGTATCATTCACTAGTGATTTTATTTAGTTAACAAGAAACGAAAAGATTACAGTTTTATAGTTATCATTTTCCTCTTTGATCACATATTAAAAGTTCATTTTCTTTTGGTTCCAGATAAGTTACCAGTAGCTTTTTAAGCTGCTGGCCATGACCTCTTATATGGAGATTTGTAAGTGAATATATAATTCCTGCCTCAATTTTTTAAGAATAAAACACTTCTGATTGCATAAGAAACATTTTTTTTGCAATATTGACCTATACTGTATTCTTTGATTTTGCTGAAACATTGGTTCTGTCCACACAAGTGGCCTTTTATTGTTGCTCATGCAATCATGTTAAAAAACAAAGCTTGAAACACTGTGTCTCAAAACCAAGACAAGTCTGTGTTATGTTTTCATTGTATATAAAATTTTCCTGTTCTTATAAAAACAAAATTGCTTCTGTATTTTGCTGCTGTGATGGCTAGGTTATTTTTGTTTGTTTAAAATCCTTTCCAAATACTTTTATTATATTTCTTCTTTCTTTTTTTTTTTTTTTGGTTATTTTATTTACATTTCAAATGATATCCCCCTTCCCAGCTTTCCCTCCACAAACCTCCTGACCCATCCCTGTTCCCTCCAGCTTCTAGAGATGAGTCAGTGGTTAAAGAACACTAATTGCTCTTCCTAGAGGTCCTGAGTTCAATTACCAGGAACCACATGATGGTTCACAACCATCTATAATGAGGTCTGATGCCCTCTTCTGGTGTGCATGAAGAGAGCTACAGTGTACTCACATATAGAAAATATTTTTTCTTTTCTCTTCAAAATAGATTCTTCCCTCATACAATATCGTCCAACAACAGTTTACCCTCCTCCACCCACTTTTCACAGCTCCCCCTACCTTCCCTCTCCCATAGAATCCGCCCCCCTCTGTTTCCCTTGAGAAAAGAGCAGGCCTTCAATAGAAAACACACAAACATGAAGAAACAAGATACAATGAGACAAGGCAAGGCAAAAGCTATTATATTTTCTAAATTAAAATATAATTACATCACTTTTCCTCTTCCCTAACTTCCTGCTAATCCCTTCTATAATCCTCTATTCCCTCTCAAATTGATATTCTTTTCTGCTTTGATAGGACAAAATGGCAACCAACAGATTGGAAAAAGATCATTCATTAACAATCCTACATCCAATAGAGGGCTTATATCCAATATATACAAAGAATTCAAGAAATTATACTCCAGACAACCAAATAACCCTATTAAAAATGTGGTACAGAGCTAAACAAAGAATTCTCAACTGAGGAAACTCAAATGGCTGAGAAGCACCTTAAGAAATGCTCAACATCCTTAGTTGTCAGGGAAATGCAAATCAAAACAACCCTGAGATACCACCTCATACCAGTCAGAATGGCTAAGATCAAAAACTCAGGTGTTAGTAGATGCTGGCAAGGATGTAGAGAAAGAGGAACACTCCTCCATTGTTGGTGGGATTGCAAGCTGGTACAACCACTCTGGAAATCAGTCTGGTGGTTCCTCAGAAAATTGGACATAGCACTACCTGAGGACCCATCTATTCCACTCCTGGGCATATACTCAGAAGATGCTCCAACATATAACAAGGACATATGCTCCACAATGTTCATAACAGCCTTGTTTATAATAGCCAGAAGCTGGAAAGAACCCAGATGTCCTTCAACAGAAGAATGGATACAAAAAATGTGGTACAATTACACAATGGAGCACTACTCAGCTATTAAAAATAATGAATTCAAGAAATTTTTAGGTAAATGGATGGAACTAGAAAATATCATCCTGAGTGTGTTAACCCAATCACAAAAGAACAAATATGGTATTTATTCACTGATAAGCGGATATTAGCCCAAAAGCTTGAAATAGCCAAGATTCAACTCACAGACCACATGAAGCTCATGGAGAAGGAAGACCAAGTGTGGATGCCTCAGTCCTACTTAGAAGAAGTAACAAAAGGTAGAAAATATGGCGACAAAGTGTGGGACTGAAACTGAAGAAGGGGCTGCCTGGAGACCATTCCACCTAGGTATCCATCCCATGTGCAGTCACCAAAAGTAGACACTAATTTGGATGTCAGGAAGTGCATGCTGACAGGAGCCTGATATAGCTGTCTCCTTAGAGGTCTGCCAGATTCTGACACATTCAGAGGCTGATGCTCACAGTTAACCACTGATATAATCAAGGGTTTCACAATGGAGAAGTTAGAAAGAAGACTGAAGGAGCATAAAGGGTTTGTGACCCCACGAGAAAAGCAACAATACCAACCAACCAGAGTTCCCCAGGGTCTAAACCACCAGCCTGGGAGCACATAGGGAGGGACCCATGACTCCATCTATATGTAGGGGAGGATGACCTTGTCAGGCATAGGCAGGAGAGGAGATCCTTGATCCCATGAAGGCTGAACACCAAGTGTAGGGGGAATTCAAGGGTAGGGAGGTAGGAGTGGGGGGTAGGTGAGAGCATATCCTCATAGAATCAGGAGGAGGGAGGATGGGATAGGGGGTTCCTGGGTGGTGGGGGGAATGGAGTAAGGGGATAAAATCTGAAATGTAAATATAATATCCAATAAAAAAAAAGAAAAGAAAAGAAAAAAAAAGATGCCTGTCCCTCAACTGGATGTCCTTGTTTGGGATTGAAGGTCTGTACTAAGAACATGTCTTTATTCCACAAAAAGGGACTAAAGGGGTCATTCCAGTGGATCACACTGACCTAGACCTTCTCTGCATGTGATCTCTCGCCAGTTCAGCAATTTTACTGGGTTAAAATTCCTTTACAAGTATCTGTCACTTTTATTGTGTATTTATGAATAGCAGCATTTCAGCATTGATGATACTAAAATTAAAATATTGGTCAATGCTAAAATGTATTGATGATTGCGTATGTCCTCCAGCATTAAACATTCCACCAAAATTTATTTCTCATGTATGATGGCTTGGTGACACAATGTACAATTGTTTGAGAAGAAATTTTCACTGAGTGCTTTTTATGCTTAGGTTAATTTGTGAGAATTTTAGAGGACTGTCTTTATTTATGAGCATATTGTGCAGTGTAGATGGTACCATTCCTGGGGCAGGGGATCCTGGACCATATAAAAATTTAAAAATGAGGCACGTCATGTATGCTTTAATATATTGCTTTCTGCTCTCAACTGTGGATGTGATTATGAACAGTTTCTGCAACTTTGACCTCTCTGCAATGATGGATGGTAATTGAAATTGGGAGCCAAATAAACTTTCTTCCTTAAGTTACTTTCTATCATGGGAACAGAAAAGAAAACCAAACATTGTGTACAAATAGCAAAGCACATTTAATTCATTAGTATGTACATTTGATCTCATTGTAAGAGATGGTAAAATTATATTGATAGTAAGGAATAGTTTTAAATATTTTTCCTGATGATTCATCATAGCAGATGCTTGATTTGTATTCCTTTTTTCTGTACCTGTATATCTGTGGTTGATATAAGAAATAAAATTTCTTTTGTAAAAAGGGACCGTGTGTGAGAAAAGTTTAACACTGCGGTTGACTATCTAAATAAAGACTGCAGTCAAAATATTTGAATAACACTAGTGCAGAGTGAATATGAAGATCTAAAATGTCATAAGGTAACATTGTGCAGAGAATAAAATTATAGGACATGAAATTTCCAGTCACTAGAAAAAAATATTTGATTTAGAAGCAAGAATTACTTAATGGTCTTCAATTATGACCCATATCAAGTAGTTCTCAATCATATGCACTCTTCTTTGTTGCAATTCTGTTCACCAATAATTCCTGTAAAAATACTCATTTGATTTCCTGAAAATTCTAAAATACAAGGAAGTAATATTAGATATACAAGTAGGTTTTTTTTACCAAGAAGAAGTTTTCTGTTTATGTAAATTTATTGACAATCTATATTATAAATGTAATTATTAGATGAATTTGACTGTCAGCTTGACAAGGATCAGATGCTAAGCAGTAGAATTTCACTGCATATAATGGCACCCTTTGTAAAAAAAAGTTATCATCATTTATTTTGAATAGAGTACTTATTGCCATCTATTACTGCATTTTTATACACCAGGAATCATAATAAAAGTATAAGGCCTATGTGGTTTAACAAAGTGGTCATCTGCAAAGGGCACAAATTCAAGAGTCTTTCAGAATGTTTTTCTATTACTTCTATTGTTGTAGATAAGCCGAAAAGAAAGTGCTTCCCCAGACTGACCCCAAGCATTTACCCAACTCTATTCTAGAAATGCCAAACCCATCACTAAACCTTAACCAATATGGACTTTATTTTAATGGTCCTATTCACTAGAAAAGTCAATAAGGAAGAAAGATTTTCACTATATGATGTTTTCACATATTTTATTCAAAACTTTACATATGGTATATTTTGTTCATATTCTTTCCTCTGCCTATCTTTCTCAGATCCTCTCTACCTCATTGCTTACCCAACTTCAAATTTGTTATGTTAAATATGCTAAAAATAATGCTTCCTTATAGCTATAGGTGACAAAAGATATGGAAGGAAATACAGATGTTTACATGGGGATAGATAAGCGTTAGCATCATCTCAGATATAAGGAACAGCTTAGCTTTTGGTAAATTTCCTAAGTCTACTTCTGGTCAGAGCGCAGTTATGAATAGCCTTTACCTTTTCCCACATAGGCCTCAAATAATCTTTTATTTCTGCTTTAAAATCTTGTGTTCATCTTTTCACTTCTTTGCCTGAAATTTGATCCTTTCAGAGGCTTCGTCTTGTCACTTTTGTGGCCAGCATGGTAGTTGCTGCTTTCTTCTCTAGATCCCTTCCCTAATGTTCTCATAAGGATTTTTAAAATGTCTTTTATTCACTACGAATCTACTGGAAAAGTCAATGGTTATATTTCTTAGCATCAGTCACCAAAGTGCAATTCTAACATTATGAATCTGAAAGTACTCTGCAACTTTATAAGACTTAACAGCAATAATATTTTACATTGAATTTATGCTCCCTTAAAATTAAAGGAATTGCCTATTCATAATGTCAGTGATTGTCAATGAGTTTTCTTTGATGATAGAAGTAGTCTCAGAATCTGAAAGATGCTCACACTTCATTTAACTTAATAGCTAAATAAAATTACAATAGACTTGAATAAAACCCTACCATAGAGAAGTCTTTAAGTGGAACAGTTATCTTTCACTGCTATTGATTATGCCCTCCTTGGGGATCAGCAGCAGCCCTCATTTGTGGTCCTTCTTTTACTACTTTGGAAAGCATTGTGGATGATGAAATACACAAGCAATAGAAGGGTTGTTTTCTGGAATGTGTTAGCGTTTGTCATGCTTTATATTTATAAGCCATAGTGCCATCCATTTTTCATATTACCCTTTTAAATATGGGCTCTTTTCTTCACAGCTTTATGCCAGAGTTAAAATGTCAGCTATATATCACTATCCAAAAGTTCAAAACACATTTTGGCAGTGGTGACAGGAACTCTAAAGCTATGGGTTCTGTTCACATCATCCTTCAAGACTATACTGATTTTTCACCTTCACTGAAAAGATATCCATTCAAAGAAGGTGATTCCGTACCTTTATTATGTGTGACAACAAGTTTATTGTTAAATATTCCTGTTTATTGTTTCTAAACCTTGCTTTCTTCTGCTACTTTGTGTACATTGTGTTCATAGTATGGCACATTCTGTTTTCTTTCCATGGCATAGGTACCAGCATGCTACTTAAATACATATCTATACTATATATATATATATATATATATATATATATATATATATACACATTTGTGTGTGTGTGAGAGAGAGAGAGAGAAAAAAGAAGAGAAAGAGAGAGAGAAAGAGAAAGCAGAAACATACATCTAAACACAAATAAAAATGGAACAGTGGTAGTAAGGGAGCCATTTATATTTTCATCCTCTTGTTTACTGTCCTGGACAATTTATTTCTGTGCCTTCTAAGTTGACAGAATGATTGTTAAAAATTAGAAAGAAAACCAAAAACAAACATGTCTCACAATTGAACCTCAATGTCACTGAGAATGATTTTTCTATCTACTGTCTGTTTTGAGAGTGCCCGCAATTATTGTCTGCATATTGCTATTTTAGGTCACCTTCCACATAAGAAAAATCAACTGTATTTACAGTCCAAACTAAGGTGTCAAGACTTAAAGGTGAGACAGGCAAATTTATTTCAAGATGAAATCTTCTTTTTTTATATTTACTTTCTCAAGTTATTCTATAAAAGTTGGGTTATATAGAATAATCTCCCTGATGTTGGGTAATAAAAGAAAGAGATATAGATACCTGCTGCTTCTGATAGCAAAAGATGTACAGCATTAAGTGGAAAAGGCAGTGGAGAGTGTTTCAGAGATTAATAACTCTACTGGCAAAATGATAGGAAAAGGCTGACAGGACTATAACACAGGACTCACCTTGGGCTATGGAAACTAATAAACCTCAAATTACAGACTAGAAGTTGGAGACATTGAACTACAGACATGAGCTATCCCTCCCTCAGGGAGGCTGTGACTCAGGAGATTCATTTTCTGAACAAGTGTGTAAAAGTACTGGTATCCCACAATAAACTGTGTTCCTTATTTGTCAAAAAAATCTCGTGTTTTAACCTTAATTTTCTGATTTTCCCTCTGATGGGTTTTCATGTTGGAATTAGAAACTTGCTGTGGATCTCTGACTTGTATATTGTCTGCTTTCAAGCAAGCACTGCATTAGCATTCTCTATTCCTAGTTTAAGGCTAGTACCATGTTCTAAATACAAAACCATGGTTCAAAAATCTTTCTCATTCCAAACCTAATAACTAGTTTGAAATTACAGAAGCCACTTAAATGCCACATTATTGTATCATCATTAGTTATGACATAGACAGGATGAATGCAAGGGCCAATTGTCCTCTGTCTAGCAACTTCAACTTCTACAGACTGAGAATTTTACTTGCTCATAAATATCAGATATACAAAAGTAAAGGTTTCTTTTTTTGCTACAATTATACTGCGCCAGTCTCTGTGTGTTTCACAAAGCAAGATTTGGGCCTCTGTCATATAATGGCTGAGATTTAGAAAAACAGAAACAGACCAATGTCAGCCATAGCATGCTCCAACTTGGAAGAATGTTAAAACTGATCCAGCAACTTTACAGTTTTCAATTCACTCAGGATCCTCATCTAAGACACAGTCAAATTTAACTGAATGATTCACTGGTAGTTCAAAGAAGAGATGCTTATCATTGCTGCTCATTTCTTCAAAATTTATACATAAAATAAACAGGCAAGGGTGTTAGCAAACTGTCTCCTAGAATGTCTGAAATATGGGAGAATAGAATTCTTATTTTCAGAAAAAGTTTCATTCTCTCCATTGTCTTTAACTTGTTTCCGCACCATTGCTTTCTCTTTTTAAACTGGTGACACATCTTATACTTCATAGAGAAAAATGCACAGGAAATAGAAGGCATAAAGAGTCAAAAAAATTGCTGCAATTAAGTCTACTATTCTCTTCTTTACAGTGAGGGGTTGGGATCATTTTCAATCTTCTATTCCTTTCTCTCTGAGCTACACAATCATCATCCAGAATGACCCTTACAGCATTCCATTTTCTTAAATAGTGCCCCTTCTCTTTGCTAATCCAACTATGCCTGTACTGGATTGTAATTTATTCTATCCTTTCTGGAACCTTCCACTTTAGTATATTTTGATAATCAGTAAATGTAAATTTTCTCCTTCTGGTTTATTGCATGCATATTTATTTAAGCTGCTCTCATTTTAAAAAAAAAATCAAAACTGTCTTTTAATTCTATTGTTCTCCTTCCATTGGAATGCATGTTTTTTCAGAGGGTATTCTTAACATACCTATTTCTTATGTCCCTTTATCTTTTCAGTCATATTTCTCTCTAAGTTTGTCACCTAGCGTTCTATTGCTTATGGACATAGATGCAAAAACACTCAAGATAATACTAGAAAACCAAATCCTAGAACACATCAAGAAGATCTTCCAGTACAATAAAGTAGGTGTCATTCCAGAAATGCAGGGATAGTTCAACAAATGACAATTAGTCAATATGATCAATCATATAAACAGAATGAACAAAACCACAGGATCATCTCATTTGACGCTGAAAAGCCTTTGTCAAAGTGCAACACCCCCTCATGATGAAAGTCTTGGTGGAATTAGGGATACAAGGGACATATCTAAACATTATAATGGCAATTTACAGCAAACTGATAGACAATGTGGAATCGAATAGAAGACACTAATATAAATTTACATATCTCTTAAGATTTTATTTTAAAAGAAGCCAGAACAATGTAATGAAAAAAAAAATAAAACATTGTAAACAAATGGTGCTTGTCTAATTGGGTGTCAGCATGTAGAAGAATGAAAATAAGTCTGTATCTATTACTCTGTACAAAACTCCAGTCTAAGTGCATCAACGACCTCAACATAACATGAGATACACTAAATTTGATTAAAAAAAAAAAGATAGTGGGGACTAGTCTTGAATGTATTGGCACAGGAGGAAACTTCCTAAACATAACACCAACAGTTCAGGCACTAAAATAAATGATCAATAAATGGGACCTCATGAAATTGAGAAGCTTTTGTAAGCAAAGGATACCTTCAAGAGGACAAAATTGCCTACTGCAGAATGGGGAAAGATGTTCACCAACCACACATCTAATATACAGCTAATATAAAACCTCAAGAATTAGATAGACATAAGCAAACTAAATAACCCAATTAAAAATGCAGTATACATCTAAACAGAGAATTTTTAACAAAGGAAGCTCAAATGGCTGAGAAACACTCAAAGAAATGTTCATGATCCTTACCCAGCATGGAAATGCAAATCAAAACTACTTTTAAATTTCATCTTACACCTGTCAGACTGGCTAAGATAAAAAACGTGAGTGGTAACTCATGCTGTTGAAGATATGGAGCCAAGGAAACACTCCTCAATTGTGGTGGTATTACAAACTTGTACAGCCACTATGGAAATAAATATTGCAGTTACTCAGGAAATTGGGAAATGATCTACATCAAGAAACAGCTATAATATTCTTGGGCATATGCCCAAGAACACTTCACCCTACCATAAGGACAGTTCCTCAACCATGTTCAGTGTGGTTTTATTCATAATAGTCAGAAACTGGAAAAACCCAGATGTCCCTCAAACAAAGAATGGATAAAGAATATGAGTCGCATTTATAATATCACTCAGCTATTAAAAATATCACAGCCAACCATTGGACTGAGTTCAGGCACCCCTATGGATGAGTTAGGGGAAGGACTGAAGGAGCTGAAGGGGATTGCAACCCTATAGGAAGAACAACAGTAACAACTAACCTGGACCCTTCAGAGTTCCCAGAAACTAAACCACTAACCAAAGAGCATACATGGGCTGCTCCACGGCCCCCAACAAGTATGTTGCAGAAGACGGTCTTTTCTGGCCTCAATAGGAAATAATACCCTTAATCCTGAAGAAACTTGATGACCCAGGGAAGGGGGATGCTTGCAGTATGAGATGGGAGTGGGTAGATGGTTGGGTGAACACCCTCTCAGAAGCAAAAGTGATGGGGGATGGGATAAAAATCTCATGGAGGGCGATCATGAAGGGGGGAAACATTTGAGCTGTAAATAAATAAAATAGTTGATGAAAAAGAATAAAATCACATCCAAAAAATAACTTAAAGTATATGTTGAATAAACCCTTTACTACTCAATAATAATAATAACAATAACAATAACAACAACAACATAACAAAATTTATAGGCAAATTGATGATGAAACTAGACATGATCTTTCTGCATCAGTTAACTCAGACCCAGAGAGAAAAACATGGTATATAGTCACTTCTAAGTGGACATTAGCTGTTAAGAACAATCATGTTACTATTCCCAGGCCTAGAGAGGCTAAGTACAAGGCAAGGTAGGTTTAAGTGTGGGTGCATGAATCACCCTGGGATGCAGAAATAGGGAAATAGAATAGATTTTGCAGGTGGACTGTTGACAGGTGGGGATGGGAACATGACAAATATATATATATATATATATATATATATATATACATATATATATATATATATATATATTACACACACACACACACACACATATATATATGTATGTATATATATATATATATATATATATATATATATAGAGAGAGAGAGAGAGAGAGAGAGAGAGAGAGAGAAGCCAGTACAGTGGAAACTTCATGGAATCTATGAGAGTGAGCTTATTGAATTCTCCTAGTAAGGGGTTATACTGAGCCCAATCTGGCCATCTTCAATAACCACAAAAGGTTCCCAGCAGTGGTACTGGGATATCATCCCAGTCACCAAAATTTCACCATACAATTTGTCCTGCCTGCAAGACATGCTAGGGCAACGGGGGTACAGAAATTGTAAGAACGGCCATCCTATGACTGTTCCAACTTACAGCCCATACCACAAGTGGAAGTCTACTCCAGACACTGCCTGGATGACCAGGAACCAGAGCAGGAGAGCCCAGAAATCCAGGATAGGAACAAGTATTACTGATATAAAAAGGTCAGTAAAATCTTTCCTAATGGATATTCTGCTATACTCATAGATCAGAGTCTAGCCCAGTTGTCATTAGATGGGCATCATCCAGCAAACCACAGGAACAGGTGCTCAGATCTACAGCTAAACACCATCCTGAGTCAGGGAAGCCATGCAGGAGAGGAAAGACTGTAGGAGCCAGATGGGTTAAGGACACCATGAGAACAAATCTCACAGAATCAACTCAGCATGGCTCAAGGACTCACAAAGACTGAAATGAAAACCATGGACCCTGTATGGGTTTGAGCTAGGTCCTCTGCATATACATTATGGTTGTATTACTTGCTGTTCTTCTGGGACCCCCAACAGTGTGAGTCAGAGTGTCTCTGACACTTTTGTTGGTGCTTGGGACCCTTTTCCTCCTACTGATTGTCATATCTAGCTTATGCTCAGTCCTACTGTAACTTGTTAGGCCATATTAAGGGGATATCCCTGGGAGGCTTGCTTTTTTTTAAAGGGAGCAAAGGGAGGTTGAGGAGGAAATGGGAAGAGAAGGAGAGAGGTAAACTTTTGTTAAAACGGAACCTTTGAAAGAAGAATGAAAGTTAAAATATGCAAGTTAGAAGTAACTTTTAAATGGAAAAAAAAGGAACCATTTCAGAAAAGGATCTTAAGTCAAAGCAGTAAGAAGGAAATGGGGCATTTGAAGCTATCTTCAAATTGTCATGAGCTTTAGGAAGAATTGCTTGAAGGGCTGAGAATATGCTCATCACCTCACTTCTGCTGAGATAAGAAGTCCTTATCACATTAGAGAGCTATTCTGTCTCCGTGAGCTTTTTTCCCCTTCTTTTTTCTTTCTTTCTTTTTTAATTGTTCAAGGGTGATTCCATGATAAGGAGATCTGGCTGTGAGGTTATGTTTCTTCAGGAATTCAAGGTGACTTCAGGCTTAAAAAAAATGACTACAGACTTTCAAGTGCCTTTACAGCAAGAATAGAACAAGGTCGTGTAAAATGTGCGTTGTAAGATGCCTCATTTAGTTTTATATTTCTACCTTCAGTATTGAAGGGCAATGAGATACATTAGCTATCTCAGTTTTTGGACTAATACTCCTTGAATGGTTAACACATCGACATGCAATGTTGAACAGGGGTCACCGCCCCACCCACCAAAATAAAACATAAGAAAAAAAGAACAGAAGGAAAATAAGGGCAGGTTTTTTCCTCAATGCTTTAGTGCTTTGAGGGCTCAAGAGTTGTTGCATTTTAGCAAAAGCAGTTTCTAAGTACCCATTAAAAGATCATGGGAGTCTTTGAAGGCTATGCTGCTGAGTTTGAATTGCTAGTCTAGATTTAATAGGAAATGAAAGTGAAGAAAGAATTCTGTTTTCATTTATGTTTAATCTTTGTAGAATACAATGAGCATAGGTAGATATAGGAAAATCAGAGCAAGTGTCAATTAAGGAAGCTAGCTAGCATCCTGGTGAGACATAGCAACAGTGAGAGATAGCAATTAGAATGGTGTCAAGTAGTAAGAATTTAGAGATGTTAGAGTTACTGCTGACAAGCCTTACTGATGGAGTAGGTAATCAAGTGGAATCAAGAACATAGCTTAGTAACTGACCTTTTGTCTTAATTTTGGCAGACCTTTGTTAAACTCATTCTCTCCCACAACACAAGTGTGGCCTTTCTAAAAGCATATTATGATAGTCTGTGGATGCGGCTAAACATTCTTTAAAGTGCATAAAAATTTATTTGGTACAAACAAGTGCTATTAATAACAAAGTCTAGGCATGTTCTGTTTTCTAAGCCTAAGTGTTATGTCCTCCAAAAAGCTCCTCTTAGTTTGATAATATGATAAAAACAGTTAACATTAATTGAACAGTTTCTATATTTTCTGCAGTGTGAAGACCCATTCATGCATTTGTGAAATGAGAAGTGTTTTTTAACCTTCTTTGGACAATCAAATATCTCAAAATTAGAGTAATGAATGATTTCCCTATAGATACAGTTTCAAGAAAAGTGAACAGCTATGGTTTTAATAGTGATCATTGAACTGGAGGTGTTCCTAACTATGGAGCCACTTCTTTCCAGAGGCTGAAACAGAGGAGACAAACAATGCTTTGATTTTAGATTTAATTAAATGGTATTATAACTGTTAAGTTATCCACTCAACCAGGAGTTCTTTGATGGTATGCCTTTTATCTTTACATCCATACTAAATTTAGACATGTTAGACATACTATAATCCTTCAGCCAGTACTCACAGAATATATATTTACATTCCAGAAAGCTATATACAGCTAATTATTTCCCCAGAGAAGTAGTTTGGGTTTAGTTAAATTCTCAGACTCATATAACAAGTTTTATTGATGTGAATTAGTCTCTAAGGGAGTTAGCAATTGGCAAAAATTATACTTGCAATCACTGTGTTGAGATTCAGTTCATGGTAGGGTGGTGGGAAGGACACAAGAAATTGTTTTGCATTGTTTAACTTTTAAAGTATTATTTTAGATAGCTGGTAGCTGTCTACTGAAATGTGTAAATCTATGTCCTGATTCTCAAAATTAAAAAAAAAAATTCTAATCTCCTGTCTTTGGTGTAGAACTCACTTAAGAGAAGTAGAAAACTTTTTCTTCTCACTTAGCAGATTAATTCAGGTTTTCAAAAGAACAATTTTCGACTTTGCAGAGTTAGATGACAAACTGCACTAAATACCAATACAGAATATTAAATGAGTTCATGCAGACATTTTAGAACTAAAACTTACCAATGCTGCACATTGGTAATTCTTGCCTAATCTTTCCTTGGTACATTCTATAGATCTTTGTGGCATTCTAGACTTTCTAGAGCATTCTATCTTCTGGAGCCTGGTGAAAACTGATTTTCAGATTGTCATGTCCTTTAGTCTAGCTATTTCAGCCAATTTTAAAGATCAAGAATACCATGTTCTCTTCCTAAGTAAAGGTGGCTCTACAGAAGTAGTGCTGTGTTTCTGAATATCCAGTAACAATTAATGAAAGCAAATGATTGCTATATAAGACAATACCTTAGAAAAAGAAGAGATCAGATCTAGGAAATGTTAAAAAAGAAAAACACTTTAGGGAGTGGAAGGCAATTAAGAATAAAATCCCAGAGTCACAATAAGCAGTCAATAAAGAAAAGGGTACAACTGGTAATGAGAAAACTAGGAACAGCTGGCAATGAACAAAGTAAGAAAGACATTGTTCCTAGGACAATTGATAAAAAAAAAAAATTAAAAAAGAAAGAGCAGGAGAAAAAGTTTCCCCAGGGAAAAACAACCCTATTGGTCAACTAATACTAAATAGTCAACCCTGAAAGTATAATACTAGGAGAATTACATGGATTTAGCAGGCTATATTTAGGAATTTATGTGTGTAAATTTATGATATATATGATTAATTTAAAAGGAGGCTCATAAATTTTAAAAAGAATAAGGAGAGATATATGGGAGTGCTTGGAGGGAAGAAATGGAGAAATTGATGTAAATATATATATATATATATATATATATATATATATATATATATATGTGTGTGTGTAATTATAATATATATAATTATATATGTATATATACACATATATATGTATATAGTAATTATATAATGCTATTCTCAAATAAAGTAAATATTTAAAATAAAAAGTAAAAGAGAAAATCAGAAAAAGAAAACAGAGATCCAAAAATTGGAATATTGGCATTTAAAAGTAAGATACCAGAGTGTATATGCAAATTGAGAGTGGGATCACTAATTAGAATGGGTTTATCCTGAATTTGTGAATAAAATTGATTTGTCCTGGCTAAAGGTAGCATTGGTTTAAGTCTACAAGAAGAAATGAGTTATTTTTCTAGGGATGTAAAATTAAAAAATAATTTAATGACAGAAAGCTCACCATATCATTTAATATCCTCCTCCTTTTTGGTATGAAAATGGGGTTGATGAGTATTTCTCTGGAGGCAAGAAAATCTAATGGTTCCCAGGTAGAAAGAATTTCTTCAATCCAGTGCTCTGCTTTCTTATTGTATTCCCCACTGCTTTTTCCCTCTTTGTAGATCTCCGGATGTTCTGTCCATTGTCTGTTCTCAGTGTTTCCCAATGTTTATCTTCTTTAAAATAACTGAAGATACATTAGGCTCATTGTGTCTTCATCTCTGCATAGGATGATGGTTCTTATTTTCTCCCATATGCAGATACCGATATCAAATATCTCTGATGTGAATCTTAAGGAAATCCTTCAGAACCACCCTAGTCATTCTTCTTATTCACTAACACTACTCTCTGATAGTCTCTCAGCACCCTTTGGGATTGCCAGTAGCAATGTTCCCACTGAGCCCTCTGGTGGCAAATACTGAATATGGAGCTTTTTAAGAATTCGGCTCATTTAAATCACCCTGGTATTTTGGCAGGGCTTAGAAGACAACATACTATGGACCAAAGTAGAAGGTATAATTATTCAATACTTTTTAGTCTACAAAAATACTTTAATTTAGCTTCCCTATGGTATGACAATGTAAAATATACTCTTTTGTCTTTGTTAAAAATATGAAATGGGGATTAAGGGGATTCAATTATAGCCATTAAATTATTTAAATAACTGAGATAACTAAAAAAAAACTATGATTGAAGAAGGAAGAGAATTAAACAATAATGTGTCTGTAAAACCAATTTACAATTTATTGGCATACCTTTAAGAATGAATCAAAAAGAATCCCCACATTCCCTAATGGAGAAGGCTGTGGTGATCACTGATACAAAATGTTAACTGACTTTGGGGTCCCTTATAAACTTCAATATTTAATAAACTATTACTAAGACTGCTAACTAGAAAGGGATAGTCAATTAAAATATACTTGTATAATTCTCTCAACCAGTGAGCTTTGAAAGCATCATTGAGATCATAGAAGATGTGCTCATCAGTAACAGCCAGGGTGTGACATTTGGGAGAGGTTTGTGGAAAAGCTGATGAGTAAGTTGGATTTTAAAGAGGTGGGGTATGTTCTTAGGGATGGAACAAGCAGAAAGATTTTAAGGTTAAAAGAACAAACTAAGCTGAGCAGTGGTGGGGCAGTCAGGAGGTAGAGGCATGCAGATCTCTGTAAGTTCAAGGCCAGCCTGGTATACATAGCGAGGACCAGCATGGCCAAGGCTACACATGGAAATTCTGTCTTGGATCAAACCAAACTAAACCCAAACATACCAAACCAAATCATAATGAGGGGGAGGGGAGGCAGAGAGAGAAACACAGAGGGAGGGAGAGAGACAGACGGAGGTGGAGGGGGAGGGAGAGGGAGAGAAGGAGGTGGTGGAGGAGGGAGGGAGGGAGGGAGGGAGGGAGAGAGGGAGGGAGGGAGGGAGGGAGATAAAGTTTCCCAAAGAATAAAAATTCACAGTGAAAAAAAGTGATTCTGCTAAAAGCATAAAATGTGTGAAAAAAGGCATACTCTTAGGAGTGAAAGAGAGATGCAAATCACAATGGTCCTAAATTATCCACAAATAATGTTATAAAGTACATAGAATCACTCTGATTTTTCAAAGTACTGATATTTCTTTGATCTTATTGCAAAATGTCCTGCTTACCTCTTGATGGAAAAAGTAATATAATTGAATATGTAAATACCATTCACACTCTTCTAATTTAAATAAATATCTAGCTACAGTAATTATCTACTAAATTCAAGTTGCACATACCTATTAGGTTGTGCTTACCCTTTTGAGTGATGTGTTTTCTTTTCCTCCTTCTCAGAATGATGCCTGAATGTTCAGGGGAGGAGAGTGTACATGTTTCTGTAACTTTAGCAAATGCCTCAGATCCACATGCATTCCTTGGGTTCTCATTAGCCTTTAATAAAATACTCCTTACCTTGCCTGGTCATTAGCAAGCCATTGATGGGTCTACAAGAGTATTACTTGCCAGTCAGTGTTGGTGCCAATCATGAAATGTTGATATTGTAACCTCTTATCATTAAGAGCCCAAGTATCTGGCTCTACTTTAAACTGTGAAGACTTCTGGATTTTCTGTATGCCATATCTTCATGTATGAGACATTGCAAGTATTTATTTGTCTAATTATATTATGCTTCCAATTCTTCTTTATTGAGTCTTTACTATGCTTTTTCACAGTACTTCGTAATGTAGTTTCTTGTGTCACAAGTAGAATGAGTTTTTCTATCTTGGAATTTTCACATGCTTTTCTCATTCTTATGACTGGGAATTAGAATATCTATACACTATGTGTTTCTCATGAAGTAAAGCATCTTTCACTGAATCTTTTGCTTTGTAAATATTTCTACTATATTATTATTCAAAATTCTATTTCCCCTCCAGTCCCAGGAAAGCTATTTTGTATCTTTTCTACTTTATAGTTTATGATAAAATATAGAATTCATAATTTTATTGCATTGCTCTTGATATTTGGGAAGGATCATTTGAAATATTAAAAATGCATACATTGCAGGAAACACATTCACAATTTCTTTACAATGAAACTTTTCTTCCAACAATGAATCACTCCCTGTGAACTTCAATGTACAAACAAAAAGATTTAATTTCTATCAAGGTAATGACTCAATTCTTCATTGTCTTCACTACTGCTTCCCTAAAGTTATGGCAACCAGTGATGCAGATCATCAAAAACGTGGAACCAGTGATACCAGAAACTGAAACTGAAATAAATCCACCACACACACACACACACACACACACACACACACACACACACAGAGAGAGAGAGAGAGAGAGAGAGAGAGAGAGAGAGAGAGAGAGCCCAGATAGTATCTATTGTGATGAATTATAAGATGACAAGTAGGCAGTGTCAAGAGAGTGGTTCACGTGTCCAAATAAAATATGATGGTGTGGAAATGGGAAAAAGTGATGGAGTTGAAAATACTTGTGATATAGAAGAAGCTCGATATTATGACTACATATTGAGTGTAGGAGAGAAGATCACAAATCATGTATGATTTTCTACCTAAGATGGTGTTATAGATAACACTTGTACACTTTAGCTGGCAATACTCTTTACCAAAAGCAAAGAGGAAAGATGGATATTAGACATGGTTTATAGATAAAGTCAGTAATGCTTACTGATCATGAAAGAGGCAGTTGAAGGTTATGGTCAGACTATTTTACTATGTTTAAAGGACTGATGTTACCAAGAAAAATATTTGAGCAAACGGCGAATGAGTAGAGGAAAATTATGCTGAAATGATTATGTTGGAAATTTACTGATGCATTTTTATTGAGACAGTCAGTCATGCGAGTAACCTAAGTTGTATCTTTCTTGGTACCCTAAATACAAGCAGACCTTAGAGTCAGTTTACATCCTGGAACTACTGCTCCTAGTTTTAGGTAATAACTATTAGTTTTTCAACACTTCCAGCCAGGCCAGTCTATTTTTGGAAAGTCAATGATTATTAGTTGTCATCTATCATAATGATTCCAAAAGAGCCAGACCCATTTAGAAACTTTCTGGAAGTCATCTAGATCCAGGTCCAGATTCTCACTGGAAAATAATTCCCAAGATCAATTTATTTTATGGCTCACTTTGGTGATATGTGACAGCTCTCAAATAATAAAAATGAATCATTCCCTTTGAGAAAAATAATGTTTGCCTTTCACAAAACCTTCTGGTATCATAGATAAAGAAGCATAGTGATACAGTTATGAATCTCACTGATATAGCTTTATTCACAGTAAAATGTATTTTTTTAATATTTATTGAGTGGCTAGTGTGTATTTGAGGATAATAGTGAAGAGAAGGAAGGAGACCATTTCTCTCTTAATAAGGCATGTATGTATTAAGAATTTGACATGTTATCACTTTCTGGACTTTATTTTAGTTTGTTTAATTTATGAACTGGTTTATAGATAGTTTTCTATATGTTACATGGTAGAATATATAGACTTAAACATAATACTTTCTGTTGTGTAAAACGAAATACTATTTATTTCTCACAGTCCTAGAGATGAGAAAGAGTGAAATTAAAGGAATGGTAAAAATGTCTTAATTCACATCTCTGTTCACATTTACTTAGCTATCTAGTTTCGCATATAGAGGAACACAAACTCCCATTATGAAAGCTCATATCCTAATTGCATTTCAAAGTCAGTCCTTCATATCACTTCCTTTTAGGTGACATATCAACTTGTAACTTTGGGGAGAAAAAATATGCACTTATGTGACATCATGTGTGTTAACTCATTTATATCCATATAAAATGCCAAGATAAGCATTATTCTCTGGTTTATAGTGATTTGGTCGTTTGCCCAAGGCTATCAGCTTGTAAGAGAAATCCAGCCTTTCAATGTAAATCTATTTTGCTTTGAAGTTTTTACTGCTAAGTATTAAATGTATTCTTTCTATAACCTGATTGATCCATCTAATCACTGGGAGAACTTTGAAAATAAATATTCCTTTATATCTCAAGTGGCAGAACCACACACCCATCCTGCTAAGGAGTAAAGTAAGACCTACCACACACCACAACACTCCACTCTATGCTCACATCTATCACAGCACAATGGAGTAGCACCGAAGGCAGAAATTAGGAATGTTCTTTGGCAACAGTGAAAGTAAGGTTAGAAACAGAAATCCAGGATAGGACCAAGTATTACTGATATATTACTCATGGTGTCCTTAACCCATCTGGCTCCTACAATCTTTCCTCTCCTGCATGGCTTCCCTGACTCAGGATGGTGTTTAGCTGTAGATCTGAGCACCTGTTCCTATGGTTTGCTGGATGATGCCCATCTAATGACAACTGGGCTAGACACTGATCTATGAGTATAGCAGAATATCCATTAGGAAAGCTTTTATTGACCTTATTGGACATTCTTAGGACATGTTTTGAAAAAGGCTTCAATGGTAAAAGATTCCCCTTTTTAACATTTGTTGTTACAAAATTGAACAGGTGATCAAGTAAGCACTTGTGTCTAAAGTTCCAAACTCAAGACCAGAAAGAAGATGGACACCAGTGCACTCTGTAAGGTGTCAAAAGGAAATGTGAGTGTCCATGATAAAGTCATCTGGATATGAATATATGACCTCACCAACCACAGCTTCCTCTAACTTCTGCAGTTTATTCAACTTTGTGCTATTGAAATAGCACTTTCTCTTCTGGTCAAATTCTCCTTGAAATTCCTCTATAAAATATAAAAACCCACAATTTTATAATCAAGTTAATAATATTATCTTAGTTTCATTGGTACTTCCTGCAGGCCAGTAGTCTGTAAACTACCACCTTCCCTTGAGTTCGTATTGCTTTCTGCAAAATATCCTTAATAATTTGTTCTCTAAACTGTGCTGTATTAGGACTTCTTTATTTTACTGTATCAAGTTTTGTGTAGCCAATACTACCTGTATTATTTTGCTATTACCAATTTACATTATTTATAACTGGACCTTATCATTGTCTTTCTTTCACATACAAACCTAAACATATACATGATAAAAATTAAATCGTTCTCTTTCTACACACACACACACACACACACACACACACACACACACACACACAGTGGTTTAAGTCTGTAAAAACCATCAATGAAGAAAAGTACTGAGTGAGAAGACTATCAGATATTAAAGGTCATCTATTGTCTATAAAGATGTTCAAGGTACTGTCGAGCCTGCGAGCACAGGCTTCTCACAGCTTTTCCATCCCCAGTTCACCTGCCATCAGTTTTCTGTTAACAAATGTATTATTGTGCTTGTTGGGGACAACATCCATGGCATGTGCAAAGCTGGCTTTGTGGCATCCTGGGTCATTTTCCCCTCCATCATGAGCTGTCCTATAAGCCCCAGGGCATGATGATGGGTATGGATCAGAAGAACTCCTGCATGAGCAATGGGGTTCAAAGCAAGAGAGATGTCTTGACCTAAAATACCCCCATTGAACACGGCATGGCCACCAACTGGGACAATATGATGAAGATCTGGCACCACAACTTTTACAGGTGGTGCGTTTGGCTTCCGATGAGCATCCTGTGCAAGCACCTTCCCCCCACCCGACCCTCAGGCAAGATGTGAAAGGTGACCCAGATCATGTTTGAGACCTTTAACCCCTCAGCCATGTACATCTAGGCTGTTCTGTCCTTGTGTGCCTCTGGTCCTACTACTGGCATTATTATTCACTCTCGAGATAGGGTCACCCACACTGCGCCCATCTATGAGGGCTACGCTCTTCCTAATGCCATCCTGCATTTGGACTTGGCTGGCTGGGATCTGACAGACTACTTCATGAAGATCCTGACCCAGAGTAGCTACAGCTTCACACCCACAGCTGAGAGGGAAACCATGAGTCAATTCAAAGAGAAGTTGAGCTGTGTTGCCCTAGACTTCAAGCAAGAGATGGCCACTGCTGCATCCTCCTCCTCCCTGGGGAAGAGCTATGAGCTGCCTGACTGTCAGGTCATCACTATTGGCAATGAGCGGTTCCGATGCCTAGAGGCTCTTTTCCAGCCTTCCTTCTTGGGTATGGAATCCTGTGGTATCCATGAAACTACATTCAATTCTATCATGAAGTGTGACGTTGACATCCACAAAGACCTCTATGACAACACAGTGCTGTCTGGTAGCATCACCATGTACCCAGGCATTGCTGACTTGATGTAGAAGGAGATCACTGCTCTGGCTCCTAGCACCATGAAGATCAAGATCATTGCTCCTCCTGAGCACAATTACTCTGTGTGGATCAGTGGCTCCATCCTGACGTCACTGTCCACCTTCCAGCAGATGTGGATCAGCAAGCAGGAGTACGATGAGTCCGTCCCCTCCATCGTTCACAGCAAATGCTTCTAGGCGGACTGTTATTGAGCTGCCTTTTACAGCTTTTCTTTGGTAAAATCTTACTTGTACAGCAAAACAAAACAAAATAAAAAACAAAACATGAGATAACATTGGCATGGCTTTATTTGTTTCTTTTGTTTTGTTTTTAATTTTTTTTTTTTTTTAGAAATTGTTTTGTTTTGTTTTGTTTTGGAGCATTTGACTCAGGATTTAAAAACTGGAACAGTGAAGGAGATAGCAGTTGGTTAGAGCTAGCGTCTCCAAAGTTTTACAGTGTAGCTGAGGACTTTGATTGTACAATATTCTTTTGTTTTTGTTTTTCTAAATAGTCACTCCATATATCCATGAAAGATATGGCTACAGGAAGTCCCTCACCCTCCCAAAAGCCACTCCTGCTCCTGAGAGGAGGATGGCCGAGTCCACGCTCTGAGACCACACCAGGGAGGTGATAGCATTGTTTTTGTGTAAATTATGTACTGAAATATTTTTTAAAGACCTTCTACCTTAATGCTTCTTCATTTTTTGTTTTTAATTTCTGAATGGTCAGCTATTGTGATCCTCTTCTACTTGGTTTCCCCAATTTGATGTATTAAAGCTTTGGCCTTCCTGGGTGTGGGTAGAAGTGTTGAGGCAGACTGTACACTGACTTGAGACCATTTTAATAAAAGTGGACACCTTACAAAGAAACAAACAAGCAAACAATAAAAAGATGATCAAAGACATTCTAAGCTACATGAGATATTATTTCAAAAAAAATAAAAAGAAAACGATTTTCAATGCAGCATTATGTATTTTCTGAAATACATAGTTTCAGATGGGATACTTAGGTCAAAGTTTACTACTATCTAGTCCTGGACTTCATTCTAAGTGTCATTCACTCAATATCTTCTGATGGTTGCTATTATGTATATGGCTGTGTAGCAGTAAAGCCAAATAAAGCCAAACTACATGCAGTCACAATCCTTATATCCTGTAATTGCATTTCCTTTTTATCTTAGAAGAGATTTGCTTGAGGTGTCTGCATCTACAGGTAATTCAGAGAAAAAGTTCATTTTTATATTAAATCAAGTACAAACCTATAGAAATAGAGAAAAGGTAATTTAAAACCTGACCTTTATGGTATACTGCAACAATTGATGTAGGCATTCCAGGATAGAAAGAAGGTGAACATGAGAACTCTTTGGGACATAAAAAGTAAGGGGGGGGGATTTACCTTAGCTTTGGTTGTTTCTCTAAAAATAAGCAAATTTCTGTTTTGAGAGAATACTGTTATACTCTTTCTGCATAAAACTGCATGTAAATATTGTTTAGTTTCATTTACCATCTTAGGGAACAGATGTTTGCTTTGACAGAGGTGACCTTTGGATTGAGTGATGATTCATTTAGAGATGATAAGGAAGCCACAGAAGAATAGACTGCGACGTATCAACCAACATTTTATAAGACACATTGCTGTTTTATCTCTGTATGAGTCATCGTGGCAAACAACAAACAATGGAGTTGAAATATTGCTGAAGAGAAGACTCCAAAAGTAACAGTTTCTAAATATCTTATATAAAACACCTGAAGGCCTACTTGATGACTTTCCTTGTGAATCTGGTTTGGTGAAGATAAGCAGGACAAATCCTGACAAACAATTATTTTTGATAATCATGTTCTCCAACAGAAGAGATAGAGAGACTTGTCTTACAGAAATCACTTAAGACTGAGAAGTGCAGTAGCAGAGTCAAGCCTGACTTTTCAAAATTTAGGGAGTATCAGACAAGGCTTTCCCCATGACGTCTAATAGTTATATTAAGAACTGTGTGCCTTCTAAAAATGTTAGTGAGAATGATTCGTATTTTTTTTCACTATCTATGTGTTTGAGCACTAAAATTCTTACTACTTTATGCATTAGTATTTTCAAGTGTATTTACCTTTGAACTTGCTGTTGAGAAAAATGTCTATTTAGAGAATTGTATTTAAATTTAAAAGAACACAAAAAGCAAATAATAATGTCAGGATATGTTTTGAATCTGTGGTTCATTAACCTGAGTTATTGAGTCTTAATATCCTTTTACAACAGGCCAATGTCATTGGTTGTAAAATTTCTTTCTCTTCTTTTCAGCTTTCTATAATGTAAGTAAGAGTCTCATGACGTTCCTAGAAGTAAGAGGTTTAATAAAAGAAAACAAAATCCTTTTCATGTACTTGTGGAACTGCTATTTGAGATGTGCCTTCCTTTACCTAGTAGTTCTTTATGATGAAAACATACAGCTTGCAACTGGAGATATGGCTCTGTGGTTAAGAACATTTGCTGCTATTTCAGAGGGCCAGAATTTGATTTCCATCACAACATTTAAAATAAATCTCTATATTACTGGAAGAGACATATAAAGGCATACAAGTAGGCATGAAGACCAAAAGTTGATCCTCAGTTCCAAAGTATAAAAATGTTGTTTCATTAGTCTTGATATAGAGATAAGACAGCTGTTATTATCTTTTATCTCCATCTTTAACTCAGTGTGCTCTTTGATAATTGCATCCCAGAGTTAGGTGACTAACCATTTCAAATGCTATCATTCTGAATCTCATAGTTTTCAATGTTTCTATATTTAGAGCTTTTGTCAACAAATGTAAGTTGTAGACAGGAAAGCATGCAAATGATGAGATGTCACTTAGGAGATGTTAGTATGGCTTCTGACTGAAATAGACACCTAAGAGTAATTGGGGTGTGTTTCTTGGAAGATCTTAGGAAACTCTATATAGCTATTTGATTCACATGTTTAATTCTGTACACATGATAATACTTAGAATACTCAACCTTCTAAAGTGAAGTAGATAAAATCAATTATTCAATAAAGAAAGAAGTTAAAACCTATGTGCATAATCAGTTTTTAGTGATGAGAAGGAAAACTGATCGTGTTTCCTCTATTGTTATTTAGTATTGGCATATATACTGGGATGACACAAACCAAGCACTTGAGATAAAGTTCCTGAATCTTTAACTGTCACAAGTAGGATGGACTGGTTTAAAACATATTTTATATTAATTGTGAAATGTTAGTTTAGTGAGAATGCATTCTAAATTCTAGACAGTTAAACTGTAGAAAGTGCTTAACTATGGATGGTGACTAGAACCATAAAGGTAGGTCAGATTGGCTTATGAAAAGTTATAGAGGAAAGGAGAAATACAACGTTAAGCACAATAAGCTTTCAAATAATGAGCAGAAGAATGTATTCTGAAAAAAAAACTGGACAGAATTGATCATGGTAGGTATAAGGAAAAATGAAAAATGTAATGGGAAAGATAGCAAGAAAGGCACTTTAAAATGCAGAAAGAAGTCAGATGGTTGTAAGGTAAGATTTTAGAATTATATGTCACTATGCATGGAAACAGTTAAAAATGGTGAGAAAAAGTGAAGCAATTTTACCAATCATATTTTAGGAAATACATCATTACATCTAATACAAAACAAAGGTAGATAAGAGACCTGATAATATGGTATTTTAATACCCGATTTTAAAAAAGAGTGGAGAGAACACACTGACGAGAAACAGAGGTGGTGGATGAGGAAGGGTGAAAGGAGATAAATGACTACAGACACAGATTGGAGTAAATTCTAAGAGGTGGCTATGCTTGCCATGTTTAAATAACAGACAGGAGCCAAGGTAGCTGATGTTGAACAAGAGCAAACATAGATGGATATCAGATGATGCAATGACTTTTCAATTACTGTGAATGAGTTAAAAACTTCTTTGATGATATTTCAGCATATGAATAATATGATCTTCTTTCTGTTGTTAAAGTACTATGATGTGGGCCTTATAAAACAAAAATATAGCATGAAGCAAATGGTGAAATCAAGAAGATCAGTTTAAGCCACTAAGGCAAGAGTTATGGTCATTTATTCCATGATAGTAATATCAGCAATAATGGGAAGTAGTTGATGGTAATAAAGATTTGTTCATAGTAACATGTTACACATGTGTAAAATGATCACAGCCAAGCTACTCATTTTATACAATGAAGATATACCAATAATATCATTTTTAAAATAAAATTAAAGGAAGTAAATTTAATTTTAAATATAAAATAAGAATTCTCTGAATATACTGAACAATAAGATGTGACACACACACACACACACACACACACACACACACACACATATATATATATATATATATATATATGACTCATATATATATATATGACTCAGAAAATTTGTTGGAAGCAATTCATAAAATTAATTTGCTGTGTGCTAAACCTGAACAATCTATTCTAAGAGTGGTTAGCAAATAGTTGGAATTTGAGAAAATTTTTAATTTGCAATTGACAATGCATATCAAGTTAAGATATTCACATTGCCATTTAGTGAAGCCAAACTAGAAATATAAATGTGAAGGCCATCAACCTACAGCTGTCATTTATAGATGTAGAACTGAATAAGTTTACTTCACTAAGTAATGTTTTGTTATGGAAAATGGAAGAAAAAGATAGAGCTTTTCCTCTCTACCTTTAAATGTCTGGAGGAGAAAAAATATCAAAGGATAATGCAATTAGGAATCATTAAAGAAAAGGAGACTAGGGTTATAACACCAATCCCCAGTACCACATACAGTTGAGCTTAAGGACATAAGCTTTTAATGAAATCCCAACCCTAGAAAGGTGGAATCAGAACATTTAGTTTCACAGTCATCTTTGGATACACAGCACCTTGAGGCCAACCTATATCAAGATATCCTGTTACTAATAATTAACAAATAATATAGTAGAAAATGAAAAGATGTAAACCAAAAAGGAGCAAGTCTCCAGAGCTGATTTTGAGATAACATTTTGGAGAGAAGTAGTGTGTTTAACATGTCTAATTGATGCTAACAGGTAGAACAATGAGGGGTTTGTTTTGAAACAATAAACTTGGAGAGTTTAGTCCTAGGAGTTGGTTGGAAAAGAGTAAGTTGGATTGGAAACAATCCATAGTTTCTTTGTGACATCGTAAACGATAGCAATTTTATTTTCTCTAGTATCCCTCAATCATATGTAAATATATAGGAGCAAATGTCAGGGTTTATCCAGAATTGGTGTTTTGTTTGTTTTCTTGATAAGACTCTAAGTATTGAGAAAATTAATGAGATACTAATGTATAAATTAGTGTAGTATAATTAACAGCATGGTCTACTTTTGGAAACGTGGGGAGTGAAGCCAAGAGGATTAATAAATTCACATCAAGTAGAAAACTAAATGAATAAACTTAATGATATTGGCAAGTTAAACTAGTTCATAGAGGGAAGGTAGTGCTGCCAGGGAGGTTAATAAATTTGCATAAAATAGAGACATTAAGGAATGTTTGTTGTCAACAGAATGAAAGAGTACTGCTATTAAAATGAGATTGCTGGTAGAATGAATAATTGTGCCTAGCAAGTTCAAGATAAGGAAATAAACACTTATGAGGAAAAACAGCTTCAACTGAAGATCTTGCTCAGAGAATACTCAGGGATATGTGTAACTGAAGCAAAGTCTAGGGAAGGGTCATTGGGACTGATGAGTGGAAAAGAAAGTATATATTAGAAATTTGGAAAATATCATCCAAAAGGAATATTAAAATAATTCATAATTGTTGAAGTCATTAGATAGTTAAAATATAAAGTAAGCTTATGCATGAAATATGGCAATCTATAACACATTTAAAAAGAGTTGTTGGGGAACCCTGAAATCTCTTTGCTCCTTCTCTAAACTGTAAAATAATTTCTCTCTGTTCTTTTCTATATGTCTGTTAGAAATAATATGGTTTTTGGTTGTATCAGTATTTGAAAGGAGATCAACTTTTTCCAGTCCCAAATATTTTAGCTTGTCTTGTAGAGGCAATGTCATATTCCACACGTGTGCCTGTGGTCCAAGAAGTGTAGAAGAGGCCATCTAATATTCTGGAAGTAGAATTATCAGTGGTTGTGATGCTTGGAATGGAATATGGAACCAGAGAGCAACAATTGCTCTTAAACACTGAGCCATCTCTCTGGACCTATTTTTAATTTTTAAAATAGATTTCACTTATTTTTTATTTATAGTACATATCCATATGCACATTGTGCAAAAGTCTACAGAGGCCAGAAGAGGCCATCAGATAGGTCCCTTGGAACTGAAGTTACAAGGAGTTGTGAGACAACTAATATGGGCTGCCTGGCAGGAATCTGACATGGGCCAAGGACAAGAAAATGAACTGCAGGCAGGAATCTGACATTAGGCTAGAACAAAGAAGTAACTTCAAGCAGAAATCTAAATCCTAGGCTAGAACAAAGAAGTAATTACAGGCAGGAATCTAAATCTTAAGCTAGAACAAAGAAGTAGGCTTTGGGCATGAAAATGACTTAGGGCTAGGACAGGGAAGTAGGCTCAGATATTTTGGTCATCCTCATAAGCCCTTAGAAATAGTGATCACAGGAGTGATCAAGGGACTCTGTTTATTGTGCTGTGTGTTCTTTCACTATCTGGGTTTATTGTCTTGCTCGTTCCTTGACTATTTGCATCTATTGTATTGCTAGTTCCTCAACCTCAAACTGACCTTAATACTTGTATGTAATTTAAACATTATAAAAGCAAAAAGGAGAAAAAAAAAAGCAAAAAGGAGGAGGAGGGATGGGATAGGGGATTAATGGAGGGACATGGGGAAAGGGAATGACATCTGAAATGTAAATAAATAAAAGTTCAAATAAAAAGAGGTGTGGCAATTATGGGCTATATGAGACCCTCTTTATCTTTTCATAACAACAAAAACTATAGGGCCGGAAAGATTTCTAAACTGATAGTCATTGGCTGCCATGTTTGACAACCCGAGTTCACTTCTTAGAATGTAAGGAAGGAACTTACTACCCCTGCACTTTGTCTTCTCACCATTGTGTGTATGTTGTGACACACACAGACACATATAGATGCATTAAATAAATATAATTTTAAATATAAAAATACTATTCTTTCAGCCGCAGAGTTTCTTCTTTGTAGAAATTTCCACCGATAAGAACTAGGGAAAAGAAAGAAATACACAGGCTGAAGTGTATGAGTAAACTAACTTGTGTCATATCTGAGCTTGTAGTATCCTGTGCTCATTTGTTATCAGGTATATCATGTGTACAGTACATCATCACTATTGGTGTCTTTGCTGAAAAAGGAAGAAGAAAGATAATTTTTTCTTGTATTGCATAGTGATGAGAGCTAATACTACTATTTATGTAATTAAAACTTGTCGAATATATCTTAAATATTCATACTATAAAAAGGCATCTGTGTGAATCAAGGACTGGTTGGGTAGCTGGATTGTTATAATAACTTTACAAGGTGTTCAGATATCAAAATATTATATTTACACTTATATTTTTGTCAATTATACTTTAATGAAAGTCAAAAATATCTTTTTCTTGTCTATTTATCTACTTTAAATAGTACATTGTCCTTTATCCTGAATGATGTAACTAACTTACTTCTCTCTAATATGATACAGGAGGTTTAACTTCAAGCTTCTTATGTTTACACATTACTGTCTCTATTTTTGTTTGTTTGTTTATTCATTTTGGCCACTGTTTTACATCAGAACTTTTGATACTTTTGCCATTGTGACAAAATATCTAACTAGAGGCAGCATAAGGACAAAAGATCCATACTATTTTGTGGCCAAAATTGTCAAACTGCAAATTAAGATTACTTAGCTCTTTCTGGCTCTCCAGTATCAGCAAGGAAGTAACTTACAGAATAATAAATAACCTTCAAAGAGCTTTTTACTTTCGGATTTAAATGTAAGTTGACAACTTTTCCCCATTGTTAAATATAATTACAGATCTGCAATGAACAAGTATGGTGGGAATTTCCATTTTGTTTTAGACGTTAAATGTTTCCCATAGGCTCCTATGTTTGAACTCCTGGTATATAATTTGACACAATGTTTTCGAATCTAGGGAACTTTTAAGAAGTGAGTTTTATCTTGAAACTTCATAACTGAGGGGGTTTGAATAAAAATGGCCTTCATAGTCTTACAGAAATTGGCACTATTTGAAAGGAATAAAAGGTGCAGCCTTGTTGGAAGAAGTGTATTAGTGAGGAGTGGTCTTTGAGGTTCCAAAATCCCAAGCCAGGCCTAGTGGCTCTTTTCTCTTCTTGCTGCCTGCAGATCAGGTTGTAGAGCTGAGCTCTCAACTCCTTCACTACCACATGTGTCTGTAGGCTACCATTCTTCCCACTATGCAGAAAATAGAGTGAACCTCTGAAACTGTAAGCTAGCCCCAATTAAATGCTTCCCTTTATTAGGGTTGCTAGATCTGTTCACAGCAATAGAACATTGATTAATGCAATCACTGAGGCAGGCATTGATAGCTTCCAAGGTTTGTAGACACTCCTACTCCCTGCCTTGTCCTGCTTCCTGGCCCATAGAGATTCAAATAGATTCACATGCCTGCACCACAGTCGCAAGTTTTTTCTGCCATAGTGTTTAATGCTTTAAATGTAGTCTCTCATCCCTTTCATTAAATTCTAATATATAAGTTTTCTTCTTCTTGGCACTGTCTTCCATTGTATGGTATGTGGACTCTTTTTTAAATTCCCCTAAAAGAAATAGCCACCTGGTCACTAAGGTGAAAAGTGGTCCTATCAGTCCAACTTCTTCTTCCATATTTTTCACATAGTTTTCCTCTTTTCTACCATGTTTGTCTTATCATATTACCTTCTGAGATGTTTGGCATTTCAATCGCCATAGACTTTCCGTATTTTTTGTATGCAGATATTTGTTTCTCACTAGCATCTCTGGTAAGCTTTAGTTACTGGTTTCATGTCTTCAGTCAAAACTCATCTGCCCATTTTCTATCTTCCTAAAGTATGATTATTTATCTTATCAGTTATTGCATCTAGTCAGGTTTCCTCATAGTATTTATAGACACAAGTTGTAGAAGAGAACTCTTGGTTTGAACACAGCTGGTACTAGCTAAGAAAATATGCAATTGTGTAAACTTTCTTGTGTCTTTCTTTTTATCATTTATTTTCATGTGGAAACTTGTAATGATCATTTGGGCATGGTGCCACACACCTTCAATCCCCAAATTCATGAGTCAGAGGAAGGCAGAGTTGAAGGCTAGCCTGATCTATAGAATGTCTTCCAGAACTGTTGGAGCTAAACAGAAAAAACCTACATTGAAAAAACAAAACCAACCAACCAACCAACCAACCAACAAACCAACCAAACAAACAAACAAAAAACAAAACCAAAAAAAGAAAGAAAAAATTCAAAAAAATTAAGAACAAGACAAATTAGTAATAATCAAAGTAATAAAATCCCAAGGATTAGCATGTATAAATTATTAGGTGTCCTGCACAATGAACTTCTTCAATAAATGACAACTGCTATTGCTGTCATCAATATTTGTGTTATTATTAATATATTATTATCAAACATGAGGCAACAGATCAGTAGTGAATTATCTTCCTATTATACATGAAACCCTGAGTCCAAGCATTTGGATACAGAGAGACAGGGAAAGAGGGAGAAGAAGAGTGGGTTATTATTACTATTATTATCATTATTATTATTATTATTATTATTATTATTATTACTATTACTATTATTACTATTATTATTATTATTATTATTATTGTTGTTATTATTTGGAAGTCTGGAATGAAAATAGATAACGCATTGTGTTTATCCATTTGTTTATTTAAAATATTGATGTATGAAGTGATAACTATCATTATTTGTCTTTAATAACTTAGAGAAATAGAAAAGAATAATCATAGGAAACTTTGGAGATAGTATTTCTTTAATAGCTTGGAGTGAATGCAATTTGAATGATCAGGTCTGCAACTCATTACATTTCTCTAATTTTTCTGAACCTATTTCTAGTTTAGTACTAACAATGGTTTCTTTTTAGCTAAAAGATACCAGACATGATTCCAAAGATTTGCTACATATATGTTAATGTTCAAAATGAGGAACAGTTTCTCAGGAGCACTACGTAGATCACTCCATTTTTCTCATTGGCTACAGTACTTATAATTACCCTTGAGCAAATCAATCACTGACAGTTAAAGTAGGACAATGGCACTGATCAAGATTTATTCCTCCCTTAAGAATACTGTTCTAAAGGCCTGAGTCAAGTGGTGCGGGACTGCATATGTGAAATACATTGCTTCTTTACAAGAGAGTGAAAGGGATTTTCAGTAGGGAAAATTGTAGCGGAAAAAAATTTCTCTGCTAACTGTAGCAGGGAAAAGGATTCACCGGAGCCTTCCCTCAATCTTCAAATATTCAATAGACGTCTGTTAGAATAAAGATGAGGATAAAGACCTATACATTTCATGAAAATTTTGGGAAAGGAAAGTTAACTTTTCTAGTGGAGTTTACTCTATGGGCTATTCTTTCCTGTCAAAGAATAAATTTATTGGTATGCCAGTCAAGTTTCTGTTATAAGAATGTTTGGTTATCACAGTGTGGTATCAAAAACATGATAAGTCTATCTAATTCAAAAATTCCTTTATATAATACATAGAAATAAAAAATTGTATGAAAGAAATATAACTATATTTTTTTCATTCCTAAGTAAATGTTATTGCAGTTTCTTGACTCTTATCTATGACCAAAGAGTATCTGAGAAAAATAAAAGTCACCTCTACCAGCCTTCCTGTTCCCTGAGTACCTAGGAAATGAATTACCATTCTCCAACTTGCCATATAAACTGCAATGAACTGATTATAAGACTTTTTACAGTTCAGCCTGCTTAAAAATCAAACTGTGCAAGTTGAGATAAACCTACTGGCAATTAAGAGACAGGAAGATGTATTATCTTCAAATGCTCATGAGACTTCTCGAAGTTTGGAAAGTCACATCTGTTTCTGTGAGTTTGGTGTTTTTCCATTGATAATAGAAGCTCTTTGAGGCCCTGTTGACTTGCAGATATGCAAATGATCTTTACCCAAGCGTGCTTCCTTTCTGAAATGGAAAGTTTACAAGCAAATATACAGCAAGAAGTCATGGTACATTCACCTCAGAGTTTGAAAATTGTGTGCCAGGTCTCATAAGTAATATTTCAATTTAAGAGAGAAACAGTAAAAGCTTATGATAGTTTTCAGTGTATTTTTCATTTGTGGAGAACAATGTCAATTTTTTAAAACTCTGGCTGAATTTTATTGTAAGAATAAAAATAGTGTCTCTAAATAAGCCTAATAAAGCTCAGAATATTTCTAATTTGAGTGCTCTATTTTGTTCCAGTTTTCAAAAAAAATCATGTAATTTGACATTAGAAGAACAAATTCAGAAAACTGAAACTGGCAAAGTAGTTTGACAAAGAGAGTTCATTGACTTTAACGATCTGCAGAGAATAAAGAGGTTTTGTTTTTTTAAGTTTCATTAAAGCACGTGTACATTCAGTTCTGCGATTATCAATCATAGGTGAATCGACCATTTTAGATGAATTTGGAGTTAGAAGGCAGAAATGATAGATAATTGAGCTATTAGAAGAACAAAAGCTATTTTTACAACCTAAAGAAGTGAATCAATATGTATATTCATTCATATAGACATGACATTCACTGACATGTCAGGCTGAGAAAACGGTTGTTTCAAATTTAGCTCACAAACACAGAAATATAATTTTGTAAGTATTAGACTCCTGTACTTGTTTGGGTTTATTAAAGTACCTACAAAAATTCAGTTCTGTCTTGACCATTGAGATTTATCATGAGATTTTTACGAATTTGTTTTGTTATCTGTGTGTCAAGGATACTTTATCTCATAGAAGAAACTAAGCCCACATTATGCTGATTTGTTTATAGTTTTTATTCATTGGAGACCCCCACACTTGCATGGACTCAATTATATCTCTCATAACATTCAATGTACAAAACATTTAATATGCAGTAACAAAAATGTTTACATTATCCCTAGTGTGTTTCTAGTACAATGTGAAATGTGATGTTAAGGCAGGTAGAGTTAGAACACATGGTTGCTGTGCATAAATGCAGGGTAAGCATCTTTGAGAATTTAGTGTTTGGAATGAAACTGATGAACTTGCTGCACTACAGAGTGAATATATCTAGTATTTTCCTCCTAATTCATAAGGAGAAATTGAAATTTCCTCTCAAATATGTGGTTCTGAAGATGTATAGTTTTAGGGAAATGATTGAGTCACAAGGCTTATCATTCCTTTAGGAACTGGATCAGTGCTTCCACAGAAGAAACCTTTGGGACCTCTTTCAACTCTGACCATGTGAGATGAGAAACAGGGTGTTATTAATAATTGAGAGAAATTTCACATGAACATATTTGTGGCAATATGTACTTGGACTTCCCAGGTTCAAGACTTGTGATTAATAAAGCTCTTTCTTTTGTTTTAACATTATGCAATGTAAAAATTTTGTTAAAGCAACTCAACGGATCTAAGCTTATGGTTGGAATAATGTGCAGGTTTCTGCTTATCACATTAAGATACGTCAGCTGAAGGCAATAACTACATCTCTACAAAGAAAGAGGGCCTGAAGCTGCAACTCAAAATTGTTATGGACATATTTGGAAAAAAATTCCACAGTTGATCTGAGTAAGAGAGATTATAACTATAGTTATATTCCAGAATGAGGAGAAAATACTTATAGACAGATTTCTTACTATTTTAAGGGAATTGCTTTTGGATTATTGAATTTCTGTTGGGAAGGTTTGAGCTATTCAGACCTCTCAGGTGGTGGTACACTGCTGCTTGTATCCTTGCTTATTTGTTTCTGTCTATTTTTGTTCTCACTATCTCCAGGTGATCGTTTCAATGGTTTAAGGTTTAAGGCTTCCAGTAAAATGTGCTTTGTGGTATACTTGTGCTTTTTTTTTCTTACAGAAATGGTATTTCCACACAGTTCCTATTCTATTTATTTTCCCTCTATATTTGACATATTTATTATGTTCTATATAACTTGCCACATATGTATTTATCTATTCTGTTACTTATAAATAATATAAAATGCTCTCATTGTATATCAACTGCCATTTACCTATAAGATACCCCATGATAGGTATTCTGATCATTTTCAGATGCCACTGTAAATACACATTCTAGTTAATAGCTTTGTTTATGTCCCTTTTTTACATCAGTGAGAGCAAAGATTCTTGACCATATTTTTTGTTTTAGTTAACTAAATCTTCTGTTACTTTATATAATCATTATTCCAACCAATAGTATAGGATGGATAATGGAACCCAGAGATTAACAAACCTTTCTTGTAAAGGGCCAGAAAGTGTTTGATTTCTGTACTTATAGAGAATTATTAGGTCTCCTTCCTACTCTTTTTCTCTTTATCTCATAATATACTAGAAATGTGAAACAAACAAACAAACAAAATACAATTCTATACTTAATCCTATGGTTTATTCTTTACTTGGTTTGGAGACCATTCCAATGCAATCTCTTACCCCTGTCAACATGTGACAAATCAGTCTATTCTTAGTTATCTCCCTTTTCTTAGTTGGTTTTTGCAACAAATATAAAGTGAACAATCACTGATTTAAGTTCCATTTCTCTGGTTACTAGTCAGCTAGACTTGGTTGTCAATTACTCACTAACATTTGGAGTTGCTTATCAGTAAGCTTCCTATTGGAACAATATATTCAGTTTCCAATGTGATATTTAATGGGTTTTCTGTTCATTTTTAATATGTTCATGTTTCTAGTAACTATTTTATTGTTAATTTTACTCACTTGAACTGTGTTTTACCAGTTCTCAGGCCATTAATAATTTACTCTTTCAGTAAGGAAAGAAATTAGTATATTTGAAACAATTTAGAAACTAGTCTCAGCTGAATGGAGATGGAATGACTCATGCCAACATGCAGTGACATTCTGAGAAGTGAAATATTTCTCCTAAGGTTGAATGGCCATTTAAGCATCAGTTGTACTGTTGCATTGTAATATTTTAGTCACTAAGCAGATATACAGATTAGAATATAGTGCTGTCTTTCAGACCTAAGGTCATTTGACATGTGTAGGTAGTGTCATTGTATGTCATGGGTGCTGGGTGGTCCAAGAGACCCTAGCAATTATCTAATCTGGATATCTTATTTTCCATGGTAACAAACAAAGGCCAGAGCAGGTTAGGTACTTAGTCAGTTTTCCACAGTTAACTGGTGGCAGAGGCTGTAGCAAAATTTCCTGCTTCACAGTACATTGCATTTTCCATTACCTCAGTATAAATTCTAAATTGCATGGTTCAGCGGTAAATATTTAAGTTGGTTCCAGAGGGCAGGGGATGTCACTGAGGCAGAAAAAAAGTATGCAGAAAGGTGAATCTTTAAATTTTCATAAGAGGGATTGATTTGAGGGACACGTTACTAGTAATTTTGTAGTGATCCATGGTTGATATAATTGCCATTTACAGACATAATTATAAAGAAATTATCCACGTATTTCCTTATCTTTGTTGTGTAACTTTTATCCATTCCTTATATGTATTAGTCAAAACTGCATTGTCATTTTCTTTTCCCTTTAATTCAATACTACACATTTTATGGATTTCAACAAGTTTTAACAATTAAGACTGTATAATAAAAACATTGCAGGAAGCTATACATCATGCCCTGAGAAGAGCCTCTAGGCCAGTACCCCAGCTATTATTACCTGATATGTGAAAAGTAGATGCCTATTTACCTCCTAGAGAATGTGGTAGGGAATTCCTACAAGATCCATTTTCCGTTATCCACTGTAATGGAAAAGCTTATGAGAAAGTGTGGTGCTGTTTAAATCCTTTGTCACCATAGTTTATTTCAGTGAGGCTTCATTTTTTATCTACCAGAACAATGGTGGACCACAAAATGAGATCTTGCTACTCTTCCTTCAAGACCAAGTGAACAACAGGAAACAATGCTCACACTGTTGTCATGATGGTGTGATTTGAATGTGAACTGTACTCATCTGGCTCATGCATTTGAATACTTGGTCCTCATCTGATGGCACAGTTTGGAATGCTAATGGAGTTTTTGGAAGGTGATATCAATAGGGGCAGACTTTAATGTTCAATAGTCTGCCCACAAATACGATTCTCTCTCTAGTTTCTGAGTGCAAATATTAGGAGACAAAAAGACCTCCTACTTCTTCTACATTGCCTAACTTCCTATGTTAAAATGATATTCAAACTGTAAGCCAAAATAATTCCTTCTTTCCTTAAGCACCTTTTTTGTAAGATACTAAGTCACAGTAATGAAAATAATTAATTAATTACTTAATTAATTAAAAATTAATTAATGTACTTGGTTCTATGAATTTCCAGAAACAAAGCCTTTTTATGATTACAGAGAGTGAAGACAGAGGGACATTTAGTCCTTTGTAGAGTATACGGTAGTTAACCTTGGAGTGGGACTTCTTAATATACATATGTGGCAAACTTTCAGAAAAAAGTTCAGGGTGTTTTTCTCCTCAATATAAATATCCCCAGTGAGGAGAGGTGGAGAGCCTTTGGGGCTGCTTGGCAAGAAGTTGACATGGGTTAAGGACAAGGAAATGGGCTGCTTGGCAGGAATATGACATTGACCAAGGACAAGGAAGTAGCCTTCAGTCAGGAATAAGATATTAGACTAGAACAAAGAAGTAATTTCAGGTAGGAATCTAAATCTTAGGCTAGAACAAAGAAGTAATTTCAAACAGGAATCTAAATTTTAAGTTAGAACAAAGAAATAGGCTTCAGACATGAAAATGACCTTGGGACAGGACAGGGAAGTAGACTCAGATAATTTGGTCATCCTGATAAGCATTTAGAAACAGTGATCTCGGGAGTGTGGGTTTAATGCCTTGCTTGTTCTTTGACTATTTGTGTTTATTGTCTTGCTTGTTCCTTGACTATTTGCATCTATTGTATTTCTAGTTCCTAAACCTAGAACTGACCTTAATACATGCATGTAATCAAAATGGTATAAAAGCATAAAGGAAGGGGGGAGTAGGATAGGGAATTTTAGGGAGGGGAAATGGGGAAAGGGGATGACATTTGTACTGTAAATAAATAAAATATCCAATAAAAAAGGAAAAAAAAAGAAATACCCCCAGCTTGTTTGTTTCTTGTTCTGAACCATAGAGTGTGAGATTTCACTATTTTATCCAAGATCTTTTTTCCAAAGTGCCACATACAAAGGCTAACTTTCAGAAGGGTTGCTCAGCTGTAATTTTCTCACCTGCCTCCCTCAGCAATATGCCCAAAATCCCCGAGTAAAAGTCTGTATTCTATCCATTTGCATGCTTCAAATGTCCTCACAAAATCTCTAAATGTTGGCAAAGTTCAATGTAATTGAGAACAATTCCTTGTAATATGATTCCTTGCTGCACAGTCATTTCTACTTTTTACTTCACTAATTCGTATGCTGAAGACATTTCTTCTGCCTTTTCTTTCCCCATACAGAATGCCATGCTGTTATTCAGTAGTTTTCTTTTCAGCCCTTCCCCAAGCAGTACACCTGTTTCAATTAGATTCTTTCTCTTTGCAGTATAACCTAAGTTAAACCTAAGAGAAAACCTTTCTCAAGTATGCCTTCCTGGGGCAACAAAAGGCCTATTTGTGAAGTATGAGATATAAAGATACACAGAAGAGAATAGTGCATGTGACTTCTGTAGGTGATCAATATCAACTCACGTCTGGTCCTCACTTTCCAGATGCTTGAGAGAGTTAATGAGATGACAAATGGCCTATGCATGTTGAAATCACTCTCCTTCACTACTGTGGAGCAAAGGAAGCTTTCACTGTATCCCAGATTCCTCCCACATTAGGTAGGATATGTTTGACCTTAAAATATCCCATTCTGGCCTTTCAGAGGAAAGGGGACACCAGTCTGCTGTGATTTTCTTACTCTTTTATGTTTCTAGGCCCCTTACTAAAGCCTGCATAAACGTAATGACGATTAGAACTATGTCAAATAAGTGCACATAGAAGTGCGGACCATCAAAACACAATATTATCAGTTGTTGGTAATAAGTTGAGACACAATGTTATCTAGGTGAATAATAAAATCTTAGCTGTGTGAAATATAATTTATTGGTTACCTATTATGGTACTTCTCCCACACATTTAACTGAGAGAAAACTAAGGATGAAAAGATTACATATTTATTCATGTATACTACATGAAATGCTAGTTATCTTGAATAAAACAAAAACAGTTTCATTTGTGGTGAGATATCAAATATGCATAATAAACTGTTCACAGTCATTTCTAGTAGGCATACAATCGTTTTTATAGTTCACTGTGATTTTGAATAAATATAAATTGAATTTTTAAAAACAATTCTCTGTTTCTCTGTTGGACATTTTCCTCAGCATGGAAGCTGATACATACTTAGCTGCCCAAACTGATAGTGCTTACAAACTCATTCATGAGTGTAACAGCAACATTTATTGAAAACTTAAAAATATCTGATATAATAATAAACTTAGAATCAAGTATATTAGGCTAGTTCCCATTCCTAAGAACACTTCATCATCTGTGTGTTTTTCCCCTATATATCCATTCAGTCTGGCTATGTCTAAAGAAAGAGACACATATTGTTTTAAGATCTCTGGAAAAGTCCATCAAAACTTCTATGATATTTCCTCATGACGATAACACAACTCCATGATCAGGATTTGCCAAGGGTGAAAACAATCACCAATTGGATATTTCATGGAAAAAATACACACTTGATTATTTCTTTCCCTTTTATAAAATTCAACTGAAGACTTAAAATTGTATTTTCTATTCCTACTTAGTAAACTAACGTTCAGTTCAGTTGAGGGATCAATAAATCCAGTGTTCACATTGTCACTGATCACGTTCAGTAAATCCAGTGTCTGCATTGTTGCTTACCACAGGATAGGCTTACACAGATATTATTTTGAAATATAGCATATACTGGTATCTGTACACAGTGGATGATAATAAACTGCAAATACTTTTGCTTAGATAAGCTTGCTTACTCTATTTATGATTGCAAAGAGCTAAGTAACTAGTGATGCCAGGTACTTGATATTATATTGCAACTCAGTGCATATCAACATTTGTTTGCTGGATACTTATATATCCAGCATAGTAATCATATCCTATATTTGCAAAACAATCAATCCAAAATGGATGTCAGATTTTCTGGGCAGATTTTTTTTTTAATCTTAAATATGTCTCCCACAAGCCTATTATTTTTCTTATCACTAGAACATTTGACTTCCATCATCATAAATGTTTATTTTCAAGTTCTTTGAAGGGCATCCAGAAGTTCTGAATATAAAAATTCTAACAAGCATTCTAGTTGAAGTTAGTAGAAAAATAAAAGTTAAAATAAAATTTGGGAACCAACAGAAAGAGTTGAAGTTTGGGAGGGACTTTCACAGGAAAGGAGTTGTTCAGCTTTAAAACCATTTTCTCTGCCTCTTAGTTTGGTTACTAAATATTTTGGGTTTTTTGCACATGCAATAGAAAACTGTTTCATGATGTTATATGAGAAAGAAGCAAAACCAGATACGACCATGTTAAGTTAAACCAGAAAAACAAAACAATTTGTTGTAAAAACCTTGTTTAATTATCCATACCACTGATTTTCTCATCTAATTTGGTGATGTTGTAATGTGCAGGTTCTAGAAAATTTTTCAAACATCACTCTGGGGAATGGTTATGTGGCAAATTATTCCAGGGCATAAATAACAAAAATATCTCCATCACAGTAATTGACTGCACTCAAGTGTTCCATCCTTCTTCTCTCTCCCTTTAAATGTATTGAGACTCTGAGATTTTCTGCAGACTAAAAGATAGTGATATACAATTCAATAAAACTTACATTATTTTTTAAATATCAAAAATCTACCACTAATTTTCTATAGAGAGAGTTAATTCTCGTATTTGTCATTGACAGAGAAGACACACTAAAGTATTTTAGTATTGATTTTCAGGGGAAACTGATAAGAAATATTAGGGAAAAACATTGTAGTTCTTTTTGTTGAAATCTATGTCTCTTATCAATGTAATAGTTTGAGGATACTAGAAAGAAACATTGCCGACAGAGAATGATGTAAAATATGGAGGTGATTTTATTTTTATTTTTTTATTCACCATTCAATATCACCAGTATTTTAGGAAATTTGGATGATAGATAAAAAGTATAGTAAGTATGTTCATGAAAAATATGTCTGGGTTAAGCAGAATGATCTTCCGGTATTTTATAACATATTACTTTCTGGAATAATGCTACACTGGCAGTGAGAGGCTCATTCAGCGCTCTGATTTGGCAAGTAGGCTGGCAATTCTGTGGTACAATGCTTCATTCAGAATCATTCACAGTGGCTTGTAAGTACACACTAGTTAAATTTCTAAACTAGGCTGGAATTAAACATGCTAATTTGATTTCAAAGTGGAGTGTGACACCTTTTTAAGTTTTTAAATACAACAATGCTTTCTTTCTTTCTTTCTTTCTTTCTTTCTTTCTTTCTTTCTTTATTTACAGTTGAGATTAAGTGGTGTTAGGTTGTTTGAGTGTCTAATGTTTGTAGACACAATCCTTCCTTTTTATATTTCAAGGGAGGTACCTGAATAACAATGAATGCATTTCTTAGATTTGTTGTCAATATTTCATATTCCTTAAGTGTTATTTGTATTAATTTGTATTCTAATTTTATAGCCTAATGTGCTCAGAAGAGTAAACCCATGGGAACTCTGTGCAACATGGGTTGTGAGAGACATTTATGGCCCATTTAAAGTGCTTGCTGTGCAGAAACAGGAGGACAGCTTACAAATATGAAACTGAATCCATCCCTTGGGTCCTCATTATTTGCATTGTTTGTAACCACATTTTAATTGCTAGTAAGATACCACCAGTATTCCTAGCTTATTCTTAAGGTTTTACTGCTTTTACCTAAAGATGTAACATATTTTAATAGTTACTACAAGAGAGATATAAAGAATATATATTGTTTAATATTTAAGGAGTCGGGAATTTTTGAATTTGAAAACAATAACATGAATAGGAGACTGTGCATAACATATTCTACTTTTACCACTATCCAGCATAAACCTGTATGTCTGGCACACACGGAAAGGCTCTGAAGGAGCTTACTGAGTGAATGAATGATTCCTGTGTTCCTGCAAGATATGATTTCAATCATTCTGCACTACTTACACTGTGGTACATCTACATGGCTATCACTGAAACCTTTCCCCCTCTATGACATGGGATATGAGCTAAGGAATCAGGAATTCAAAGCCAGCTTATATCCTAAGAGACATTTTTTAAAAACAGAGAAAGAGGAAACAAAAAGAAACATTTAAAGCAATGTGTAATCTTGAATGTATCTTGAATGAGAAATGTGACATTAGAAAAGAAGTTAGCAATAGTCGAATAAGAACTTAAGGTTATATAATTTATGTCAGTTGATTTAATGCTTTCAAAATTGTATTTTGATTAAAGAGATATTAACATTTATACAATCTCTACAAAAGTGAGAAAAGAATGATTTTCTTAGTTAACGATATTTAGATCTAGTGAAATTTTCTATAAGGCAGGATCTCTCACCAAACCTGAACCTTAAAATTTTGGCTATATTGGTTGGCCAGCAAAGTCCCAGAATCCACTTTTCTCCAAGATTGTTTTTCTATATGTGTGTGTGTGTGTGTGTGTGTGTGTGTGTGTGTGTGTGTGTGACTCAGCAGCTCATGCTTTGGCAGCTAGCAATGTTTCCACTAAGCCATCTTACCAGCCCCAAATAAAGCTGAAATAAACCAGTCATTTCAACGATCATATAACTACTACATAATCATTTCATTCCCATATTCTCATGTATTTTCATCATTGCTCTTAATTCCATGATTTCATTGTATTATTGTTCATGAATGTTAGAATAATTTTGACGACATTTCCAAGTAGTCTTGCTATATTTTATAGCACCAATTCTATGCAAAGACAATCTATAATTTAGAATCACTTGTGCCTTTCAATGGATAGCATCATGTAGACCCTACAATCAGTCAGACTCCCCCTTTTCCACAACTTACATCATCCATAAAATTGAGTCACTAGCACCTTCCTTGTTCCTAACCTCTCTAAAAGCTTGTAGAAATATACCAAATGCTGCCTTTACTTGTGACTCTTCTCAATGCTTTGCAAACCATTTATTTTATTTTTTTCAAAGATACATTTTCTTTTTTTATTGGATATTATATTTACATTTCAGATTTTATCCCCTTACCCCACTTCCTCCCACCACCCAGAAACCTCCTATCCCATCCCCCCTCCTCATGCTTCTATGAGGATGTGCCCCCATCTATATGCCCATTCCCACCTCCCCACTCTCGAATCCCCCCCCCACTCAGTGTTCAGCCTTTATATCTTATCTACTATTACACTAGGGTAATCTCACCACACTGAAACACTGGTAATTCTACTACACAGATATAGCCAGCTACTCATAAGCAACAATTATCCTTTGTAACTAATCATGTTATTTAATAATATGAATTTATTTTTATTAGAATTTTTACTAGAGCTTAGTGAAAACTTTAGAATTTTCATTTTCGGTGTGTTATAAGTGTCGTAGGTAAGAAGCAGAAAGACATGTTTGTATTTTTCTACAATGTCAAAATCCACGAAGTTAAAGTAAATTCATAATATATATCAGTTTTATTGTCAGTAATTTTCCAAGTAGTCCTGCTGTGTTTTATAGCTCTTTCACAGGAAAACAGATCCTTTTGTATCAATATTAAACACTGAACAACACACCACACATTGCGTACCTCACAGTACATGTATATGTATGAATGTATATATCACAATTACAGAATGATAACAAACTGCTTAGAGTGGCCACAGAACAGTTAAAGATAGTTAGAAAATACTTGGGAAGGGAAATCTGGAGAACTGATAGAAATGTAAGGAGAATCTCTGTATTGATAAGACACCAAAATATTGTAGGAGACCCCCTAAATATACAGAGTTGGGCTTCTGCTAAGTTATAGGTTTGAGAACAGCCAGAGAGTTTAGTTCAGCTTCTGGGCAGATGTATGGGATCATGGGGCCACAGAAGCAAAGGGAAAGGGGCCAGATCTGTGTAAACAAGTGGACAGCATATCCGAATATGTGAACAAGAGGATGTTTGTACTATAATGTGAGAAGATAGCATCACCAGCACTGGGTAAACTACACTGAATTTCTTGGGTCAGTAAAGATTTTTCTCTCTATCGATCCCTTTCTGCACACACCACTGATGAACAAATCAGGTTATCAGACGACGATAGATCAGTACCACTGGGACTGTAATTAAACTGACAGAGTAGGTTTATTTTGTACTTCTTTCAATTCAAATACTTCAATGTTCATTGGCTAGTTCTTTTTGTTTTATTGTACTATATTTCCCATTGTTGTTCTTCTTTCTTTGTCCCATTGTCTTCCTAATTTACCTTGCAGGAACTTTGATGTGATGGAGAATTTTCAAATTATAATATATTTAATAAAGTTAGTAAAAAGTAACAATGATTTTACTATATCCAAAATATACAGTTCTGCAAGGATATTATTTTTCTTTAATGTCATGTTGAGTCCAGCAAGATGAATTAGAGGGTAAAGTGCTTGCTGCCAAGTTCAACAACCTGATAGAAAGATAGTACTGATTCCTTCAACAGTTCTCTAACCTCCACCTACACTATAAGGCATGTATTCACACACACACAGACACAAATAGATGTAATGAAATTACTTTTTGATATTTTAGTATTTAAATTCAATGACAGTTTAATGTTTGATTTTATGCTTTGCATATGTATTTTATTCTTACACATGCATATGAACCTTAATTTATTCTTACTCACGAATAGTTATGAATTGATATAAAATACAAAGAATACTAATATTTTATAATTATTTAATGAAGTCCCAGAACACTCAAAGCAGAACGCTATTTTCCCATTGAATTAAAATGTGACTATTATACAGATTAACCTTGTTATGTTTGTGAATGTATTTATTTCATAAACATTTTCCTCTGGCTTCATGTCATTAATACTTAAATTATGTTTTTAATATTCTTTAGTATTTCATAGTGCAAATTTGTATAAAATAATATTTACAATATGTGATAAATTTTACATATTTATTCCTCTACTGACATATTTAGGATTGTTTTGGAAACCTAGGGAATTAAGATTATCTTTCTTTACAATGTTATATTAATTTACAAAACTATTATGTGCACACAATATTGGCATATTCTATTAGTTACTGTTCTAACTCTGTAATAAGTCACCAGGACTAAAAGTAAATGAAGAATTTTTTTTTAATTTTGATTTAGGGTTCCAGATGACTAGTTTTTTTTTTCCTGTACAAAAGTAGATTTTTTTATTGGGTATTTTATTTACATTTCAGATGTCATCCCCTTTCCCCATTTCCCCTCCCTAGAAAGCCCCTATCCCATGCCCCCTTTTCCTACTTGCTTTTATATAATTTTTTTAAAAAAGTTAATCAAAGGCTTTATAAGTTTGGTAATGCTCAATCAGAAGTGTAACTCAATACCCAACCTAGATATATCAACTATCTTTGACTGGTGGAGACACGTGAACATCTGCCTCCATGTCCCCATCCCCCCCTTTTGACTAGTTTTTCATAATGGTATAAAAATATGATGGCCAGAGTTGGAAGCTGGAGTGTACATCTCAACCATATTCAAGGATCAGAGAAAGTGAACTAGAAGTCGGGTGAAGCCAGTTATGTGTTTCCTCCGTAAGTCCCGATACTTCTAAGCCTCTCCAAACAGCAACACAAAATAAGGACCATATATTCAATTACATGAGCTTATGAAAGATATTTCTAATTCAAACCACCACGTAAATATTTTAGAAAAATGGTGTATTTTTATTAAGTTTGTCTTCTTTCAAGTGATACCCACTTTTATCCATCTAGGAGCTGAGTTAATGAGTATCTATTTAGTTTCTAATATGACAATTGTTTTGAGAAATACATTTTAATGTTTTGTACGTGTGTGTGTGTGTGTGTGTGTGTGTGTGTGTGTGTGTGTGATTTGTATGTATGTTTCCATGGTTACTTGTAGCACTTTGTGTAGGCCTGAGGCCTTGTGCATTTTCCTCATTAATTTGCCAAATCTATTAGTATAGTCCTTGTTCAGTTCATGTTTGGGCAATTATACTGTCAAGACTTTATGGACATAGTTTCTGACATTACTATGAGACACTCTCTTACAGAAATCTCCCTGATCTTCTAATTTGTATGACATTTCTTCCTCTCTTCTGCTGTGCTTCATGTGCCTTGATTACAGGAGTGTTTCATGGACATGTCCATTAGGACTGCAGTTTGATTGGTTGTGGTTTTCCACAGTAGTTTCTATCTCTTGCAACAAGCAGTTTCCTTGAGGAGAAGTGAAGACCATACTTATCTGTAGGTATAAGAACAAATGCTTAAATTATTGTTAAGGATTATGCTATTTTATAAACTGCTAGTTGTAATTTATTTTCCAATATCTACAAATACAATAGCTCTAAAGAGTTGGTTAGCTTTCCAATACCAGGCATAGTTTCCCTCTTGTAGGGGGAGGTCTTAAGTCCAATTAGAGGGTTATTGGTTACTGTCAGAATATGTGCACCACTGTTTCAGCATTGAAGTTACTGTGCCATGGTGGTCATTAACATAGTTCATAGGCATTGTAAGAATAAGTTCACACAAACCCTGTACATAAATACTTGAAGTTCCTTAATTTATACTATGAAAATCAAGTTCTGCATAAAGCTATTGGTTACCCTCCTTCTTTGGAAATTTGTATGGTATCTTCTGATATCACAAAAGCTACTCCTTAGGGAGGAGGTATTCAGGTCACTTCTAGAACACCTTTTGAGAATAAATGTAAAACCTGTATGTGATAAATTATTTTAATTGATTGTTACATACAAACCTCGTGTCACACTTTTCCAGTTGGAGCAGTGGTTGGAGTAATTTTAGTTTAATAATATTAATTTCAATATGGACATTGTAAGTCATATTTATTAATCTTTGATTATCAAGTGTACACTTCTATGTAATTATCACCAAAATTAAAACATAGAACTTACCCAACAAGCTTAGTAGTTCAATGTGATGGATTCTACTTAGCTGGCCTCGTCCATGCTTATTCCCTGGAAACTAGTGAATTTCTGTTTCATCAATCCTGTGTTTTGTGCTGCCAGAAGAACTATACAATATATATTTTGTTCATTCTAATATCTGTCTTCTCTTTTTTGTGAGACCAGATTTTGCTATGTAGCTCTTGCTACGAAATTTCCTATGTAGACCAAGCTGGTCACAAACACATACAGATTTATGGACATCTATCTTCAGAATGCGGGGATAAAAGACATGAGCCACCCATGCTTGGCTGGTATCTTTTATTTAGCATAATTAAATTGAGATTCAACTTTACTGTTAAATGAAATCTCTACAATGGTAATAAATTAACATCTGATAATTTTTTTATCCATCAAAATACTGGTGGTCATTTGAGTTATTTCCTGATTTTCATAGTATAGATTTAGATACTACAAGTATTTCTATATGGATTTTATATGAATTTATATCTTTATTTTTAGATAAATATTTTAAATGAGATTGTTTAATCCATTGCAAAGTTAAATTTAACTTTATGAGACATCAAATTCTCAAACTGGTTGTGATAGTTTACAATTTCTACCAGATGCCCTACAGCTTCATCTGCCTTTTGTAATACACTTTTCTTTTAAATAGAATCTATTTGTACTAACCTCTATTAATTACTTAATTCACAAAACATTTCATACTCTAGGTTTACAATTTAAAGTATTTAGTATATTTAAAGAAATGTAAATGTCTACTCAGTTAATTTAAGCCAGTTTTGTTAGTTCAAAAATAATTCTCATATCCCCCATTGATTTGAAATAAAACAATGTACTTCTGATCTCTACACTTTTCTTACATTTTTATATGGTCTTTGTTGACTGGTTTTATTTAATTTGGAAACTTTAAAAAGTTATTTATATTATAGCATTGATCTAATTATAGTGCAACAATAATACATTGAAGAAATTTTACATTTTGTTTATCTATATTCCACTGATGTAAATTAGAGTTGTTCATATTTTGGAAGGTTATTAAAAGTGCTTCAACGCACACTCAGGTAAAAGTTTTGGGCAGAAATGTGTTTTGTTATTTGTAATTATTTTCATTGAGTGTATTTTGATCATATTCTTCTCCCTCCTTCAGCTCCTCACATACCCTTCCGACTTTCCTACCCTCCCAATACCATACCATCATGTTCTCTCTCTCTCTCTCTCTCTCCAAAAAATCCCGCAACAATAATAAAAACAAAGAAACAAAAAGATCAACAATGGCAAAAAAAACCTAAAAAGATAAAATGTACAGAAACAAAACAAAAAGAGCACAAAAAATATCGAGGTCTATTTGTGTTGGCCAACTTGTCCTGGGCATAACCTGCTACGGAGTGTGTTTGATATACTGCATGAAATTCCATTGAAGAAAACTACTTTCCTTTCACAGGCTAGATAATTGCAAATACCTTCTAGATTAGAGGTGGGACTTTGTGGCTGTTTACCAGATTTACTGTTGCAATTTTGTCTGTTCTGAACCTACACAGGTCTTATGCATGCTTTCCCCATCTACAAGAGACAACTTATTCTAAGGACTTTTTAAAAGCTCTATGGAATGCTACTTCTGTAGAAGCTTTGCAAAATGTATACATATATGAAATATATTTTAATATAGTCAACATATAATTGGGGAAGATAATGGTTCAATTAGATATCTTTTATCACCAAATTAAACTTCCAGTGCCAGGATTACGTTCCATCTTGTTGAGTTGGTGGCCCTTAGAGTACTCTGACCCCCAACATAACAGGCCCTTTACACAGATATTTATAAGCCTCCACAACCTTAAGGTAAGTAACTATTTCTGAAGACATCACTAACTTTTTTCCCTGAAGTAGTGAACTAGTGACCAACTAGAAGCTTCATCTCTACTTATGACACTTATGATGATGGAAGATATCTTTCATGATACTGAAGGAGAAAGTAATCATTAATATCACCTAACTACAAATTCTGTGACCTACAACAATGACTTGCCTGCAAGATATAATGGTGAAGTGTGTCACAGTGTTTTGGCACTAACCAATCCTTTTTTAAAAAAAAATTGTATTGAAGGTCTAATCCATGAAATAGAACCCATACCTGGCAGACACTTTTATGGTGACTAATAATGTAACACTTCATCGTTCATTGGTCCTACAGGAAATTTACCACCACTTAACACAGCAAATCCAATGACTACTGAAAATATATTTCTATACCAATAGATCAGAGCACTTCTGCATCCTCATCAAATAAGCTTTTTATTTTTTTTTGCAATTGATGGCAATTAGCACAGAGATCCACAAATGGACAATGTACAAAGAGTAAAGACATTCGAGCACCCAACGCTAAATGAGATGTATTTAATTAACCTTTTTGCTCAGTGCTCAGGGATCAATATGGAATAGGAAGATATGGTGGATGACCTCAAGGTAATTGTCGTCTATACACATCAGGATTGATATACATAAAAAATGGTTTTGTTTTTCTTAGGTTCAAATCTCTTTCAATGGATCCGTGTATAGAGCACTTCAGCACAATGTACAGTTTTCCTATATAATCCTTACATCTACATATACACAACTTCCTAACCATAAATATCCTACAAGTGATAGGATTTTTTAAAAAACAATCTAGTTGCAATGACGTTTACATCGATACCTCATTATCTCACAAAGTCCTTTAGTACCCTTAGATGCTGTCCAATCCGTCAGTTTGTTAAGTAGTAAATAGTACAACTTCATATAAAATTATTTTTACTGCATTTAAAATTTTCTTGTGTTTCATCTACCTATCACCAGTATGTTAGCCTTTGACAAACGGCCATTCTTAGAGTCTCCATAATTTTAAACTTCCAGAATTCAATGCTGCTGTAATTGTATATTATACAGACTCTTCAAAATATATTGTTCAATGTTGCAGTCTGCTTTTATGTTTTATCAATGTCATTGCATGCAGGCATTTATATTCACCTTCTCAATTGCCAGTTACAATGTTTATTACATATTCCTGTAGATTTATATTTTCATCTGGTATTGTTTTTCCTTTACCACATTAAAATTCTTTTATATTTTAGGTAGTTTATGCTTCCTGATGATGTAAACTATTTTTATTTATCTTTAAATGTTTTCAATTCTTCATTTATGACAGATATTAGCCCTGATACATGATTGTTTTCTGGTATCTGCCAGATGTTTGTAGACTTCATATGTTTATTGTCTTATTCTTTATATGCTGACAACTCATCTCTCAGTTAGGTATTTCCTTTAAAGATAGTAATTATATTTTTCTTTGTATGCCTGTAGGACACACTCTGTGTATTCATGCAAACATTTTAAGTATATTTTTTTTAGATTTATGTTAAATATTTTAAACCAGCAAGTTAATTTCTAAAACTAATTTATGGAAAAGTTTCAGTTATTGTCTCTTCAAAGGTTCTTCCTTTCTACCTTTCTTATTAATGTAAAATATAAATCAGTCTGTGCTTGGCAAAACTTTGTTAGTGTCACCATTCTATTCCTTTCTATTGCATCAATTTATCCACAATTAAGCCCATTCAGTATATTTTTATTTTGTTTATGTAATTATTCATCTTTTAACTCAGTTTGGTTTGTTTTATGATTTACTTCAGCTGCCATCACCCATATACCAAGGTCTTATGATAAAATTTTGAAGTGTTCTGAAGTATATCCTAGATCCTTAAGTGTCTGTCTACTAATTTTTACATCTGTTATCTTGTGTTTTATTGACGTATTTTCCCCCATTTTGTGTGTGTATGTACATTTGTGCACGTATATTAGCATGTGCACAAATACACATGTGAGTGTGGGGCATAAGGTTAAAATCTGGAACCGTGCTTTCTTTCTCTTCCCGAAGCAAGGTATTTCAGTGAGACCCTGAACTCATTAATATAACCTGGTTTTGCTAAATAGCTTGATCTATGAATCATCTGTCTCCAACTCCAGAGGCTGGGATTACAAGCAGATCAGAAGACCCACATCACTATTACGTGTGTTCTGTGTAATTTGCTACACTTCCTGACCGAAGGTTAATCTTTCGTTCATCGAACAACTGTCTTGTTTGTACTCAATACTCTGGCCCTCCTCTGCTGACTACTTGAAAACACTATCATTTTCATTGTCTTCAAAATGTGTTTTTCTCAAGAGTCTTAGAGGCACCTTTGCATTGTTTCCTTTGCTGATGATTGTAAGTATTTTAGCAAATATTTCAGAGGTGATTGGACGTAGTCTTCCTCAGCTGTGTTCATTTTAGCTTTTGTCAATTTTCTTTGCCAGCTATAGTTGGTTCTTTCATTAAACTCTTCTATAATCTATAGATAGTTGTGCTTATCCCTTTTCATGTAGACATGACATTTTTGAAGTCGTGGAGATGAATGAACTTTGCAGGAAAATAGTTAAAACTTGAAAATAGGGTATTATTAAATTAGCTAATTCAGACAAATACTACATACTCATGAATATATGGATGGTAGCTTCTAATTTTTTGTTTTGTTACTGTGTGTGTGTGTGTGTGTGTGTGTGTGTGTGTGTGTGTGTGTGTGTGAGACTGATGTATATGTGAAAGTCAGAGGACTACTTGAAGGAATTGTTTCTCTTTATGCACCATGTAGGTCAAAAATGCTGAAGTCATAGGCTTGGCAGCCAGTGCATTTACCTATTTAACTATCTCATCTTCCTTCTAATTCTTATGTATGTGTATTTATGTGGAAATGGGTGTAGACAGAAGACATGAAACTAGAAAGGTAACCATGAATGGGAAGAAATGAGCGGTAGAGAGAATAATAGAACATATACAATACGAAAATAGAATGGAGACTATAAGTAATTACATAGAAGATTACAGGTAGAAAAGTGGAGACAAAGAAATAAAGCAAGAGTCTTAAAATAACCAATATAACAAAACAAAATATATGAAAATGCCATAAAGAAATCTATTACTTTGTATGAAGATTTAGAAAGAAATTAAAAAAAAACAACACAACTACAAAAATGAAGTTTTATAACTTGCATGCCACCTGGATCTGGATGTATCTCTGAGGGGCAAAAAAGAGAATGAAATCTCAGTAAGGACAATGTTATTTTACAAGAATCGAACTGCATTTTACTCTTTCCATTACTTTCCATTACAGGATCATCAAATAATTATCAGTGACTTTTAGTTAATATTTTATTTATATTCTATAATTTTTGTTTTCCAAAATCTTTGGATAACTAAATTTTTATTTCATTATTGGTAGCTGGATTCCTACAAATGCTTTTAATTTTTCTTTACTTTTATTGCTAAGAACATTTATTTGAATATGTTAATATTTTGTTGGCATTTTTTGCCACATACTATAATGAGACCCTATTTCATTTGATTTTAAAGGCTTCTTTGCTATTTTAGTTTATTCTTATTCTAGATATTCATATACGTCTGTTTCTGATCATATTTACATTCTTTCTGGATTGTTTCTGGTGACAGTTTTAGCTAGAATAACTTGTTTCTTCCTTCAAATTTATTGTTTGGTTGTAATCTCAAAATGGTTCAAACCAGTAGGAAAGTTGAGGTCTAGGAAGTAGAATAGTGATTTATTTATTTTTTTTTAAATATCTGTGGGAATGTGTTCCTTTTACTGAACTCATGGCATGCCACTGGCTTTTTACATATGTGCTTCATTTGAGATCAGGGTTGCATAAATCAGACAGAAAATCCAAAATCATGATGATGAAATCAAAGTGGTCTTAGTTCATACCATATAAAAGTTACTTAGATAAATCTAGTGCAAATCTACTGAATAATTCCACAGAATCACAAAATGGCTGCCCCGTTATTACTGTCCAAAAATCTTTTTTCTATACCTTCCACATATTTGCCCTGGTTATATCACTCTCTTAAACTTACACACCAAAGTCCTAGGCTCATTTAGCTAGACATATGTACAGAAAAGGAAGCTCAGAAATACAATTTTACTTCTCAGGAAACATACCCAACTAAGACTAAGAGTTTTACTGCTATAAGATTTGTATAATCTTTATTATGAGGAAATATCTTATAAAACCTTAACTATGACCTACATTTTAATTTTAATTTTATTAACTGGAACCGTATCTCTTTCTTCATTTTAATTCCATAATTGATCATTGTCAAGGTCATCCATTGATAAATTTTTCTGAGTGAATAGCTGAAGTGGTTTTTCTTTCCTTGTTCAGTGTAACAATGTTTTCAGTCTATTCTAGTATTTTACGTGACTTAACTTAAAAAGAAGAGTTATGAGAATTCATAGTATATTATTGATATCTTCTATTTACATATGTATGTTGGTGTTTGAACCAAAATTGAACTTCTAAATGACTCCTTCTTCATGATCTACGTCTACAAATCTGCAAGGATATTTTAAAGTCATTCTCATTTGAATTCACTTTGTTTTGTTATTTTGTATACATAAAATAGAAAGCCCATTCCTTTCCAGAAGTATTTTCACATATATATCTGGCAGTGAATTACAATGTTGCCATCTAGATCAGCATTCATGGATGACAGCATTTTATGACTACTTTTATTAGGTACTACTCAAGGTGATGCTATGAATCTCATGATGAATAATAAGCTGGTGGTCTAGAAATAGGAAATGAAGCATAGGAGGTGCGGCTATCTTACAGAAGGTAACAAATCAGCAGAAAATATTGAAACAGTTTCAGCATTCATCATCAAGGGCCAGAAGCCTTGCTTTAGAGATTTACAGTATTGTCTAACCCTCTTGAAAAACTTTTCTCCCAGAGGATTTTAGTAGCCTAATTGTGAAATTTTATTAGCATGTTAAATATTTCCCTTTGATCAATTTTTTTTCCTTAAGTTTGGATGAACTACATACTTCTTCCATTTATATAACCTTTCGCAGTAGGAATACACAATGATATCATGAATTTCTTTGTGGTTCATGGATTTGCTTATGGCTATTGCTGTATCACAATTAACTACTTGAGTTCTGCAATTGCTTTACCTGTGTGTGTTGTGCTGGTAATAGTGTTTGATGATAGGCCAAATTAATCTTTGTTGTATAGATTGCTAATTGTAAAATATTGATCGTAAATGTTTTTTAAAAGATACTCTGATATGATAAAAAAAACTGTTATTAGGACTTACAACTTGCTGACATCAAGAAGTGCTTACTGATAGGAGCCTGGTATAGCTGTCACCTGAGAGGCTCTGCCAGAGTCTGACCAATACAGATGCAGATGTATTCAGATTGAGCATGGAGACCCCAATGGAGGAGGTAGGGGAAGGACTGTAGGAACTGAAGGGGTTTTCATCCTTATAGGAAGAACAGCAATATCAACCAAGCAGAATGCCCCCCTCCCAGAACTCCCAGGGACTAAACCACCAACCAAAGAGAACACATGGAGGGACCTATGGCTCTAGCTATGGAAGCTAAATGAGCCAGCATAGCATAGCGGAATGCCAGGGCAGTGAGGTGGGAGTGGGTTGATATGTGGGGGAGTACCTTCATAGAGGCAGGGGAAGAGAGGATAGGATAGAGGATTTGTGGAGGGGAAACTGGGAAGGGGGATAACATTGGAATGTAAATAAATAAATTAATTAAATAACCAATAAAAATAAAAAATAAAAATAAAAAAACAACAAAAATACAATAAGAATAAAAGAAATGATATAAAGTATAAGTTAACATATTTAAAGAATTTAGTACTATGAATAGCAAGAACAAGCACTTAACCTTTCGTCTCAATACTTGGGAGGAGAAAACTATGAAGGATGAGGAAGTTAAAGATATACTGAATGTTCTGGTTAGTTTTATGTCAACTTCACACAAGATAGAATTGTCTGAAAGGAAGGAATCTTAATTGAAAAATGCTGCATAAGATCTGGTTGTAGGACATTTGCTTAATGAGTGATTGATGTGCTGATAAAGATACTGTAAAGAAAGTATGCTGAACAAGCCAGGAGAAAAAGTCAGTGGGGACATGAAAATTAGTAAAGGCCACCACCTCTTGTAGCTAGGCAGGACCCCTAATGGAGGAATAAGGACACCAACCCACCCAAAAAACTTTCATGCCAAAATTTGTGCTGACTACAAGAAATACAGGGGTGGGGGATGGAACAGGGACTGAGGGAATGACCAACCAATAACCAGCCCAACTTGAGACCCATCCCATGGGAAAGCACCAGAACTCGATGCTATTAATGATAATTCTTTTATGCTTGCAGACAGGAGTCTAGCATAACTGCCCTCTGAGAGGCTCTGCCCAGTCACTGACTGAAACAGATGGAGATACTCACAACTAAACATTGGACTGAGTTCTCAGACTCTCATGGAAGAGTTGATGGAAGGATTGAGAATCCAGAAGAGGATAGAAACTCCACAAGATGACCAAGAGGGTCAACTAACCTGGACCTTGTGGTCTATCAGAGACTCTGCCATGGACCAGAGTGTATATATGGGCTGGACTGTGACCTCAGGCAAATATGTAGCAGGCTTGCAGCTTGGTCTTCAGGTGAGTTTCCCAACAACTGGTGTGGAGGGCTGTCGCTAAAGCTGATACCTATCTACAGAATCTATTCTCCTTACTTGGCTGCCTTGTCTGGCCTCAGTGGGAAAATATGTGCCCAGGCCTACAGAAACTTGATGTGTTAGGATGGCAGGATCAGCAGAGTGGGTCTCCACCCTCTCATAGTTGAAGGCTAGAGGAATGGGGGAAAGTACCTGCAAGAAGCGGGACTGGGAAGAGAAGGGGAGTAATATTGCAATGTAAAATTAATAAATAGATTAATTAATTTTAAAAAATGAATTTTAAACAATAAAATCATTTAAATTATTTTTATCACAGAATCTATATTAGAACATAACAATATGGTTTATAGTAAAAGTAAAATATGTTGTTGCAATGTAGTTATTAAGAGGAAAAGGAAATCGATGCTACAAAATTTGTAATTTTGTTTCTAAAATGTCAGATTTGGATGGTTTTCTTTTAAATAAAGCATTTAAGATAGAAACGAAACAAAATTCATAAATAAAAAAGGATTAAAATTAAAGTATCAGATATTCATCTTCGAAAGATAGGGAAAATGAATAAATCTAAAAAATGGGGACAACACATTTTAGATAAAGTAATTAATTAATTTAATTAATTAATTACAGAATTAATTAACAGAAATTAATTAAATGGAAGATGAGACTCAAATTGAGACAATGGGAGCTGACACAACTAATAAATTAGATATATCTTCATCAAGGATAGTTAATGAAACAGAGACAAAGAAAAGTTAAATATTTGTCCCAAGGAGGTTTTATAAGTTAAGATATACTAGGAAATTTAAAAACAGAATGTATGTCTGTCAACTAAGAATCTTCACTAGGAATTTCATAGATAAATTTTATATACATATATATATATATATATATATATATATATATATATATATGTGTGTGTGTGTGTGTGTGTGTGTGTGTGTGCTATTATTTTTTATGTTGAGAGCTTGTGTTGTATATGTGAATGAATACAAATAACTTGAGATCAGAAAGCATGTAGAGTACATGAATAATTCTTATTCATGTTAGTAAATTGGTAGTTTTATATTTCAGGCCTCTTATCCTCATTTCTTGAATGATTTGCCATTCCTTTTCCATTCTCAATGCTTATAATAGTTACTTTTCTCATTGACAAAAGAAGTATCTGGAAAAAGCAAATTATAGATGCAGGATTTTATGTTGCTTCACAGTCCAAGGAAACAGTTTATCACTCTTCAGAAACTATGACAGCAGGAGAACACAGGAGTTGGTCACATTGCAGCAATAGTCAGGAAACAGAAGGATTAGTGCTAGAACTCAGCTCCCTTTCTGCATTTTTGTTATAGATTGTTAAAGCTTTGCTTTCATACAACATTACTTTGACAATACACTTTTGCCTCCTCTAGTTCTCCTGATATCCTACACAACTCCCTATTTACCTGACTTAATATTCACTCTCCATGTGTCTCCTATTTCTTTGTTTCAAAACAAAACTAAAAGTAGAACACAAAAAATTTAAACTAAAATCACCAAAAATAATACACCAAAAATGCCTTCCCCCTTAAACAAAAACTACACATATACACATACACAAACAAAAACTATGACGTTCTTTTGGTGTTGGCCAACTAGTACTGGGTATGAAGCCTATCCTGGAGTGTAGTTAATAAGATCCATGACACTCCTATAAAGAAAACTGATAAACCTTCCCCTAGGAGGGTACCAATTTCAAACGGAATTTAGGTTAAAGGTTAGACTTTGTGTCTACTTCATCTTTGTTCTGAGACTCTGACTTGAAAATATTCTGGTCTTATGACTGCTGTCAGAGTCTCTGTGAGTTCATATGTGTATCAGCTTTTTGTGTGTCTGGAAGACCCTATTTCTTTGGAGTCATCTATTACCTCTGGCTCACACAATAGTATTTTCGTCTTCTGTGAAGTTTATAGAATCCTGAAACATTAGTGGAAGAATTTAATAAATAAATCCTATTTAGAAAAACATACTCCAAAGTGTCTTGCTTGCTTCTCATTGTCCGTCTGTGGTTCTCTGTGTTAGTTACTGTATACTGCAAGGATACTCTTGTCTGATGATGGTCGGGTGGTCTGCTGATCTATTGGTATAAAATTATGACATTAGGAGTCATTTTGTTGTTGTTCTTTAGCAAATTATTAGAAGTAGGTTTTGCCTTAGGGTTATTGATCTGTCTAGTCTTAACTCTGTTGTCTCTTTAAGCAGTGTCAGACATGGACTACATATCACAAAAACAGCGGTTGGGTTGGCTACTTTAATAACATTTCTGTTACTGTTTCACCAATATATCTTGCAGGTACTCTGCTATTGTAGTTTTCAGGTTTTGTAGCTGGGTGATATTAATGGTTATTTTTCTTTTCTAGTAGTGTGCAAGGTATCTTCTTCCATCACCATGATTTCTTGACAGTATGGGTGAAATTTCTGTCACAAGACCTAGTATTTCATGTTCAGTGAAGCAAGTCCCTTCTATCTTTAGAAATGTGCCCTTACCCTCATCATCTTTGTTAATATGAAAAGATAAAGATATAACTAAATATATTTAAAGATGCTCTTTTCAGGTAGCTCTTTAACTGCGTTTTCTTCCTTTACTATTGTCACTATTTCCATTAAGTAAATATTATTTTAGAATCACAATTATCAAAATACAGTGAAATAGTATTTTAAATAGTTTTAAAATTGTTTGGGCTGTTTAGGATTGTGTGTTGGCTTTTATGTTCTAGAGACTACATTCTCAAAAGCACAAAGCCCAAATTATATTTAGAAAACAATATTCTAAAAATCATACTGTACCAAAGAACATATATGGGTTGGACCGATGTCCCCGGCACATAGGTTAGCAGAGGACTGCCTCTTGTGACCTCACTAGGTGAAAATGAGCTTAATCTTGTACAGACTTGATATCCCAGGGAAGGAGGATGTCTTGGGTGGGGTAGTGGACACCACAGTCTCAGAAGCAAAAGGGAGGCAGTTGAGGTGAGGAACTCTAGGAAGGGAGACCAGAAGGGGGGCAATATTTGGGACGTAAATAAGTAAAGTAAATTAAAATAACAATAGTAGTACAAAAGTCTTTAAATAAGAAAAAGACATGTTATAATCTGTGTTATAAAGAGACTTACTCTTGTATCCAAAAGACTATTTTATGACTTCATTCTGTGTTTCAAGAACCTTAGTCTACTACTTCACTTTTTGTATAAAAAAGATAAAACTCTTCAACAAATGATTGATTTTGATGATACTAATAAAATGACCTTTCTCACAAATAAATACGCTATACTCTCTAAAAAGGATCAAATACACTATCACTTAAATTATTTGCCTGAAAAACAAAACAAAAAACAAATGTCCTTGCTATGGCAAACATAAGGCAGAGCTAAGTGTTTGTTAACCTTTACCATGGAAGATCACATTTTCTGCAGGGTAATAAGTCCCCGGGAGGCTGTTCCACTCATTACAAATTTGCTTCTTTCTCTCATCACCTGAGATAACATTTACCACCTTGCTCCGCTGGAATTATTTGGTCCAATGCACATTATGTTTCTATGAATGATGATGGTGTTAGTGAAAGACAAAAGCTCAGTTACTGCAAGAACTTTTCCTTAAATGTGCAAAATGTTGCCAAAATTGCAAATAGCATTATAAAGCGCCCCTATTTATCTTTGTTATTTTTCCAGAGCTCTTAATACCCTACTACATTACATTACTATTACATTACTTTCAGATCATTACCACAAAAGAGCCTCTTTTAATTCTTCTGTCATTTGTTTCTCTGACCTTGTTAACTTTCATGATTTGATGCTATGTTTTATCTGCTATCTTAGTTGGATAGATAAAAGGTTGCCTGTACAAGAGACAACAAAGAAGCCTAATGTGTAAACTAAAGAGGGTTTTTTGGGGAGAGGGTATTCGGTTTTGTCACTGAATAGAAACCCCAAAGCACTAGGGAAATAAAGAGGGTTTGGGGAAAGAGATATTAGAATGGAATATATACCTATACAAAATATTGAAGAAAAAATACACATACAAAATAAAATATTAAAAACCTACTAACCAGAAATAATAAGAAATTTAAAATATTTGAAAGGATTTTGAAGGTGAGGAAGCAGAGAAGATTGTATTCAATGGGTTTAATAATAGGCATATTAGAGGGTGACTGTCACTGTGTTATGGAGAGTAAGAGAACTTATATTATGAGATAAATACTATATTTTAGGAGACTGAAAAACGATCAACACAGACATTTCAGGATATTTTGTCAAATTTAGGAGAGAGTTGGAGTGAGAAATCTTTTGTATCTTCTTTAGGATCTAGGAAGACAATTACTCAAAACTTCAGTAATTTACCAAATAATTTTTTTGTACTTAATTATTACTTATGTGTGTGGGTTTTTTTTTTTTTGACTGTGTGTATTTGAGTTCAGGTGCTCATAGAGGCCAGAAAAGGACATAAAATTCCCTGTAATTGGAGTTACAGGGAATTGTGAGCAGCCTGTCATTGGTACTTCAGCTTGACCAAATGATGTGTGTAGATCTTTTCAGGTGGTGACATTTTGTTGAGGGAATCCACATTTATCTCATACTGCAAGGAAAGGTGAGGGTCGATTCATCCCAATCTTCAGCAGAGTCTTTTTTTAAAAAAGTACAAAAAACAAACAAAAACACAAATCATATTTTTAGGTTTGACATCTATGAAAATATTTGGGTGTTGTAGGTATAATGAGTTGTTGAAGCAAACAGAAAATGTAAAGGTTCTGGTATCTATTTCAGACTCATTTGAAATCTGAGTGCTATTTGAGCCAGTGTCAAGGATGCATGAAATTAAATTTGAAAACCTCATCTCTGAGAAATACAAGTTTTCCCCACATTAAGTAGTTAGAGGCTTGGTAAAAATTTAAATTAGCAAACATAAATAAAAACTGGTTACCTACACACAGAAATGTATGACTCTGATATAAATGCTTCTGCTGTTCAGTATACACTGGTGATCGAAGGGGGTTGAAGGCAAACTTAAGTAGATGTGAAGGAGAAGTGGGAAGTCTCTGGTATAGAAAAGGATCTCAAGGATTAGATGTTTCTGAACAGGGCCAACATCACAAAGAAATGTTCAAAGTCCTTAGTCATCAGGAAAATGCAAATCAAAACGACCCTGTGATTCTACCTCACACCCATTAGAATGGTTAAGATCAAAAACTCAAGTGACAACAGATGCTGGCAAGGATGTGTTGAAAGGAAATACTGCTCCATTGCTCACGGGGTTTCAAACTTGTAAAACTACTCTGAAAATCATTCTGACAGTTTTTTTAGAAAATTAGAAATTTCTCAAAGGTTGACACTGTTGTGGATGCCAGGAAGTGCATGCTGACAGGAGCCTGATATAGCTGTCTCCTTAGAGGTCTGCCAGAGTCTGAAATATTTAGAGGCGGATGCTCCCAGCTAACCCTTGAACTGAGCAAGGGGTTCCCAATGGAAGAGTTAGAGAGAAAGAGCTGAAGGAGCTGAAAGGGATTGTGGCCCCATAAGGAGAGCAACAAAACCAACCAGAGCTCCCAGGGTCTAAACCACCATCCTGAGAGCACACAGGGAGGGACCCATGGCTCCAGCTGTGTATGTAAGGGAGGATGGCATTGTCAGGCATAGGTGGGAGAGGAGATCCTTGGTCCCGTGAAGGCTGGATGCCATTTGTGGGGGAATTTGAGGGCGGGGAGGCAGGAGTGGATGGGTTGGGGCACATCCTCATAGAAGCAGGAGGAGGGAGGATGGGATAGGGGGTTCCTGGATGGGTGGGTGGGAAATGGGGTAAGGGATAACATCTGAAATGTAAATAAAATATCCAATAAAAAAGAAATGTCTATAACCGAAGACCAAGCTATACTACTCCTGGGTCTATACCTGTCCAGTCCAGCTGGACAATCAAGTGGGAACCTCAGACCCTGTGGAGAGGACTGAGATGCAAGAGAAAATAAAGTCACAGTAAGTCAAGGAGTCTGATCAAGCTGGCAAAGATTTTATTGTTCACATCGGTTACATACTCTAAAAACAGGATATGGGTAGGGGCAGGAAGGGAAAGGGGGTTTTGCAGGTGGAGGAAACTACCTGCAGCTGTGGAGTCTAACTAGATTATGCCTGTTGTTCTCACAAAGCCTTGCCATTACTAGGGGTTCTAAAAACATCTATCTAACAGGATGTTGGCTAAATCTAAAGATCAGGAGAAAGTGTTACCAGGGTGGACTGCTATGAGGCCTTGTTTGAAGCTCTGAGAACTGAAACTACAGCAAGTAAATCATGGAAAGTAAAGAGAAAGAATAGTAGATAGAAGAGCCAAGGGTGAGTGTTTGCAAAGAGTAAAGGTCTTGCTATGGCTTCTCACATATGCCCACAAGGACATGTGCTTGACTTGTTCATAGAAGCTTTATTAGTAATAGCAAGAATCTGGAAGCAACCCAGATTTCTCTCAACAAAAGAATGGATACAGAAAAATATGGTACACTCACACAATGGAATAATATTTCACTATTAAAAACAAGAACTTTGTAAATTTTGCAGGCAAATGGTTGGAACTAGAAAATATCATCCTGAGTGAGGTAACCCTGGCCCCAAAGGACATGCATGGTGTGTACTCACTAATAAGTGGAAATGTGCCACAAAGTGCAGAATACCCAATGATACACACCATAGACTCAAAGGAGTAAAACAAGAAGGAAGGTCCAAGTGAGGATGCTTAAATCCCATTTAGAAGGGGCAACAAAATTATCATAGGAGTCAGAGGGAGGGAACAACCTGGGTGGGTGAGGAGAGGGTTATGGGAATAGAAGGGAAGATGATGCCTGGCAGAGACAGAAGAGAGTCCCAGAGGGCCCGGAGAATAAATTGAAATATGTAGCTGCTAGGAGTCAGGGAAGGGACAATTCACTAGGAAGTCCCAGACCCAGGATGAAAAAGGCTCCCAGGAGTTAACTCAGGTGACCTTAGCAGCATTGCCCAACATTTGATATATGGAACCAGAAGAGACCACCTCCAGTAGCCAGACAGTACCCTCAAGGGAGTGATGAGGACACCCACCCACCTACAAAACTTTTGAACCAAAATCGATCCTGTCTAAAAGAAATGCAGGGACAAAAAAAAAAAAAAAAAAAAAAAAAAAAAAAAAAAAAAAAAAAAAAAAGGAACAGAAATGAAAGGAATGGCCACCCAGTGACTATCCCATTTTGAGACCCATCACATGGGCAGGCACCAATCACTCACACAATAAATGATGCTAGGTTGTGCCTAGCATAGATAGCAGCCTTCTAAGAGTCACTACCCAGCTGTTGACTAAGACAGATGCAGACACCCACAGACAAACATTGGAAGGAGGTCTGAGACCCCTGTGGAAGACTTAGGGGAAAGATTGAAGGAAATGGCAACCCCACAGGAAGACAAACAGTGTCAAGTAACCTGTCCAGACCCCTGGGAGCTCCCAGAGACTGAGCCAGCCACCAACCAAAGAGCATACACACCCTGGTCCAAGGCCTCTGACACTTCTTTAGCAGAAGGCTGCCATGTCTGGCCTCAGTGGGAGAGGATGTGCCTAATCCTGCAGAGACTTGATGCACCAGATTGGGAGGATACCAGGGGAGGTCTGCCTTCTCAGAGATGAAGGGAAGGGAGCATGTGGGAGGGGGAAGGGAGTCTGTAAGGGGGGAGCAACAGTCAGGAGGTAATTTGTTTATTTATTAACCGACTCATTAAAAAGGGTTTAGGAATAGGAGGTGGTAGGATGCAACATTGATTGAGAGCTGTTCTAGTTTAAGCAAGAACTCACACATGTGAGACCTAATATTAGAGTTTGAACTAGCACACAGCTGAATTTGTTACAAAGGCCATGCTTTTCTTTGGTATTCTGAGGCAGTTCGGGTCTTACATTAAAAGTAGCCTCTATTTCCTAACTGTTTTTTTGCTTTAGAGTATTTAAAATGCTTTCACTAGAAAACCTGCTAAGTCTGTGAGGTGATAGATATGTTAATTTACTTGATTTAATTACTTTATTGTATATACATATATCAAACTGTTGCACTATCTCCCACAAAGCCATTCACTTTCAAGAATTGCATTCATAAAGCAAATGTGCAGTTACTAGTAGTTAAGCAGCTGCCTTTCTATCACTTTAGTTGAAAAAAGATACTTGTAGTAGACTTGTTATCATTATATTTAGTGAATTTATATATTATTTCAATATGGGTGAAATTAGTTTATATGGTTTTATTTCTCTCTGTACCATCCTAGTATTTCTATTAAAATCATTATTTTGTAAGTGGTATAAACAATTCTCTCTATTAAAATTCTTGAGAGATGATGATATGTCTTAGTTTGGATTGACATTTTAAATGCAATGTTTCTGTTAAATGATTATAAAATAAATAGTTGACTATAATTTTCTGGAATTTATCATTTTAAAATCACTGTCTCTCTATATTTAAATATGACTATTCATATATAATAAATTCTAAATATAAAATTCTCTCAATTTTACTTTTGGCAGTGAATTGGAAAACACTTGGAAAGTATTATACTTTATTTTATGTTGTATTCATTACCTTCAAGTTTTTATAAAATTGTTTAGAAATTGAAAACAGTTTTTCATTTGCAGAAGCAGTTGTTTTTTTGTTTATACAGAGATATTTTAAAAGCTTTGAGATTGTTCCAGGTTAAAACTCTCAGAAGCATATCATGAATTTAACAATAAAATTTGATGCAAGAAACAAAGAATTATTCATTAAAAAAAGACATATTATGAACTATTATGATAGCTTTGGCTATCTTTAAGGTGACTGAAAATAAGATTTCTTTAGTTTGTAGGGATAAAGTTGTTGATGCTTATGATTTGACATAGAAGTTTGAGGATAGTCTCCATTCAGTCTAATGACTGGTAAAAATGGAAAATCTTAAAAATAAGAGGACTTTGAAATACTGAGGACATTGATAAATAGAAACAGAAGTAGAACTGTGGAAACAGGTGTTCCTTAAGAGACCATCTTAGTTCCCAGTATCTATCTAATTAGGATCTGTGTATTAAATCATGCATAAGAAAATAAAGCATCAATAATATGCCCAGAATCATTTCTTGTTAACCTAGTGTCTGATTAATGGCTTATAATTCAAGTGTTTCCAGCTTCCTGATAAAAAGGTAACTTAAGTGCTGATTACTATCACATCTCATTGCCCCAGTGAAGACTAACATTGACCTAATGCTGGACTCAGGAAAGAGTTTCCATTATCTAAAATTATGTGCAAATGGATTAAAGGCCTTCAGAACTTGCCTGGTGAATTTCATTTTATAATCCAGACTTTCTCCAAAACAGCAGGAAGAAAGTAGGAAGCAAATGACAGATTTTCCCACCATTAGAAGTATTGAAAAGCCTTAATCAAAATACAAATTATGTAGAACAAGGAAATTTGGCTTGAAGAAAATGTGTTCTCTATGGCCGTTAATCAATATTGAGAAGTACACAGAGAGAAATGGTCCTAAGACCAGGAAATTAAGTTGATTCTCTGCCAAAATCAGGCTAAATGCTAGAAACTTATTTCATTTCAGATTATCAAAATTGAAGTGATCATTGCTGAAATCACATTTACTTATAATTGATGTAAATGAACATCAACACTGAGCTTTTCAGGCACATCCAAGTAAAGACTAGTTCATTCTTTGAAGAACACATAGAGAAAAAAATCATTAAACAATCAGGATTCAGGTCTATTACACACATTTCAAAGTTAAGAGTGAGAATGCAAATACATAATTTCAAAGGAAGTATGTAAAATGTTCTCTGAATTATTCTAAGAAAAGTATTTCATATCCTTAACTAATTGCAAGAAAGTATGCTCTTTGCAATTATATTAAGAATCAAATTCAGATGTTAAGAAAATGAATGAAATAAATAAGATTCTCAATAATAATAATGATGATGAAAATGAAAATAATAATAGAATAGATTTCACGTTCATGTTAAATCATAAAATAAATTAAGACAATCACAAGCAGGTCAGCCTTTTACAAAAATGATAGTAACAGCCATAGTCAATAAGAGAAAATAATAAAGATTAAGACTAGGAGACATTTAAAAGGCAGAGAATGACTTTGTAATCTAAGAAGTAGAGTTGTTTCTTAAGGAGAAATATAAAAGAAATGATTAAGCATATTTAGAAGTCAAATATTAAACATCTATGTTTGCAAAAATAAAATAAAAAAATAAATCACAGACACACCTATTTGGGGATTGATATTAGGTCACAAAGATAAAGAAAACAACATATGAACATCCAAGAAAACCTCACAATTGCCTTTATAACAGTTCAAATTCAATATCATAACTTGCTTTGTTTAGGTTAGAATAAAATGTAATGGATTCCAACATTACCTCAATACATGTATGTGTCATAAGAATTTGTTCCTCTCCTTTGTTGACATATGCTATGTTGTCTAGCTCATTCTCTTCCTTTATCTATATAGTCCCACTTATTCTATCTTATCACATGTATTTCTTTACCCTATTTCTCCCCCTCCTTATAATCTCTCCCTCTGCTCCCTTGATCATTTCTTCATTTCGTCTCATACACACACACACACACACACACACACACACACACACACACACACTAAATATACATATATAGAGCAATGTACAATTTTAAATTTTAAATTTAGGTTTTGTATGCGAAAACATGTTTTTTTCCGAGAATGGATTATTTCACATGACCTAATTATTTCCAGTTGCATACATAATTTTTCTGCAAATGTCATAGTTTTATTTTTCCTCACAGCTGCATAAAATTCCATTATGCATATGTACAACATATTCTGTATCCATTTACTACTGATGAACATCTAAACTGTCTTCATTCCCTGACCTTTATGAAATGTATAGCTAAACATGTATAGAGTATGTTGACTTAGAATCATTTAGGTATATATAACTAAGAATGCTGACTCTTTTAATCAAGTGTCTTTTAAAAAATGTGCCATCATCTCATCAGACAGTTTTAAGGTGATAAAACTGAAGATCCATTACTAAAATAAAATTTATCACTAGCAGCACAATATAGTACTGACCAATATAAATTATAAATATAGTCACAAAAATTCTAAATAAAATATTAGACAATAACGTCTAGCAGTATATTGTTAAAGATTAATGTTCCATAACCCTGATGTTTTATTCCAGGAACTGAACAATGATTCTATTTAAGGAAATTATTTATTAAAAATACAACAGAGATATATTAAACAACAGATAACTTTGATACAAACAATGCAGAAAAATAGGCAGAAACAGTCAAGATTTATGACTGATAAGGGCAAAAATCTTGGAAATCTAGATATAGATACCTTCCTTTATAAATAATTAGTGGAAATATTTTAACAATTAATACACTGAGTATGCATATTATTGAAGTTCTGATGACATTAAAAAATAAAGCACAGCCTCATAGAAGCATGAGGAGGGAGGATGGGATAGGAGGTTCCTGGGTCATGGGTGGAATGGGGGGGAGGGGATAAAATCTAAAACGTAAATATAATATCCAGTAAAACTAATTTTAAAAAGTAAGTCAATCTTCTTATAAATATTCTTATTTTCTCACAGTCTATAAGGATTATTCAATAAGTTAGAAAATGATTAATAATATAAAATTGTATTTTTGGAATGGAAGGAAGAAAATATAGTTAATTAGAGATATGGTTAGTTAGAAATTCAAATCAAAGTAACTAAAAATTGAATACTATAATGTGACTGGTTTCAAATTTAATATGTAAAAATAAAATGTAATCTTATAAAATTCACTAATCATACAAATAACATTAAAATTACATTTTGTCATGAGTACTATGTCCTATATAGAAGTACAAATGAAATTAAATAGCACTTATCTATCTCTAATGTCAATTAATTATGCAATAAATGAAGAGGGTTATATTATGTTTTGTAGAAAAAATATGCTTTAAAGAAAATGTGTCCTTTTCTCCAAATTAATCTATTAGAGATTAATATTGAGACTATTCCCATTTAGACATAACTAATAAGCCCCAGATCTCCGTTGTCTGGCTTTGGGGTCACCCTGCAGTCCTAAGGAGCTTTGCAGAACCCCAAGAGCATCCTGCTTCACAGTGGAGGCCTGCAGAACCACAAGAACAACTAGCCTTTAATGTTCCATCAATTCTTGCCAATCTGAGGCACAGCCAACAAGTAGGGGCTCCATTGTCTGTCCAGTGGCTCCCCTTGCCTGAGGAGTCCTACTTTCATAAGGATCTTTTCATCTGGGAAAACCAGATGCCTAAAGGACAGCATTAGAGCTCAATGAAAAAGACCCAGGGCAATATGGCACCTACAGAGCCCAGCTATCCTGCTACAGGAAGCCCTGTATATCTTAATGAAACTGAAGCACAAGAAGACGATCTTCAATCCAATCTCATGAGGATGATAGAGACCTTGAACAAATCCCTTAAATAAATGCACGAAATTACACGTAAAAACAGAGAGAAGTCTTAAAAGAGAAAGCAAATAAATATAAGGAAATACAGAAAAACAGAAACAGGTGAAGGACATGAAGAAAACTGTTCAAGAACTGAAAAATGCAAATAGAAACAAAGACAACACAAACTGAGGCCATCCTGGAAATAGAAAACCTAGGAAAGAGAACAGGAACTATAGTCAAAAGGGTCACCAACAGAATACAAGAGATGGAAGAGAGAATCTCAGCCATAGAAGATGATAGAAAAAAAAATCAATAAAATCACTCTCATGATCTGGAGGTATGTATGTTTCACCACACTTGGACTAAGAATTATCCTCCTTAAAGACACAATTTATTTCACCCATTTTCATGGTAGGTGTGTCTTAGTCCCTAAGATATTATAGAGGTTTTCCATAAATATTTCTTGAAGAGAAAGATATGACATAGTCTCATAATCAAACAGATGTGAAGAAAGAACAAGTCAGAAGTAGTAGCTCACACCTGTAATCCAAACTCTCATGCACTTGATATAGGCACATTAACTGTGAATTCAGTGTCAGTCTGGGCTTTTTTGTTGAGTTTACTCTGATCTTGGCTAAATAGCAACACTTTATTTCAAAAGAAAACAAAAACGAACCAACAAAAACAGGCACAAAAGAGCAGCAGATGAATCTATAATAGCTCTAAAAAGGAAACACTTTAAATAGACATGAAGAAAACCTTTAGGATATATTATCTGAGACACCAGAGCAGAGATAATTATTTTTAAATACAAGGAAAAACTACAACAAGTAAATCGCATAAACCATTGACAACATATGATCAAGATAGACACTCAGATGCACTCATTGTTTTAGTCATTTACATAGAGATCATGTACATACTCAGTAAAACTTGTATTTCAGTGTTAGAGAGAGGAAAGACATTAATGAGGACAAATAGGAAATGAGAATGTTGACTGATGAATCCAGACTGTTCTAGGCCAGTATAATAGTAGTTTAAACAGTTAAGTGGCCTTAGGGAAGGTTTGTGAAACATTGGAGAAACTTATATCTGAAAAATATATGAAAAAAATCAGTAAAGCACATAATAATATAAACAATGTAAAACAAGATGCTGCAACATCTGATACAGCAACAACTTAAAATACCATAGAAAATGCTTTTTTCTGGCTTTCAAGTGATAAGGAAGGAACACCTTAAGAAAGTGATCGTTTTGGAGGATAAAATGTATTAAACTTTATCAAGGAACCAGTATCTAACTGTATGTCAAATACGCTGGATTCACAGTTCCAGAAAACTAATCTTGGCTATCAGTTTTATATTTTGAGTCTCTGGTCCATTATGTGGAAACTGACTGGATGCTCCTTAAGAAGCCTTTTAAGTCTAAATTATTTTGGAAATTATAGGGTGTATTTGCTGAAATATTTGTGTCTTGTGATGTTGGGCACTGTAACAGAAGAAAAAAGATCCCAATTTAGTACAAAAATGAATGCATCTTACATATAGAAAAAAAATGACTGTGTAGGAAATGAAATAAGAATATGGTAGGTGAACTAAAAATGAAGAAACTTTCAAGATCTCCACTGTATTTTGTTTAATATAATAAGCAGCAATGTTCTTTCATTGTTGACCTCTTTAGCTTTCATTTTGTTATATAAGCATATCTCATAAATTGGCACGTTGAGTGTTATTTTGTTCAAATTATGAATAAATTATGGACCTTAAAGCAATCCTTGAAATACCAATAGGACCAATAATAAATAAGTAGAGGAAAAGCACATGTGATAAATATTAAATATCCACTTGAAGAATATATACTGAAGTGGCAAGAAACACTTGGTTATACACGGGTCTAATGAATGGCTATTTGGAGGATGAGTAAATAATGATCTTGAAGTAATCAAAAAAATTTCAAATTTACAATATTAAAAATGCTTCCTATATACTAGTATGCTATATGTTGCATGCTTATGATTAGTATAAAATCAAGGATCTGAGCTATATAAAATAAGTTTCATTCAATATTTTGTTTGGAATATAAGAAAAAGAAATGTAATATATTCAAATTTTCCATATATTTAAAATGATAAAAGATATATAGATGTCACTTGAAACTCTCATAAAGATATCCATTATACTCCTGCTAATTTCATATATCGCTGGGAATGGAAATAATGATGTTCTTAAGTAAATTATAATAATTTTGTTAAGTATTATCAAAGTACATAATAAATATGTTGATAAACAGTAACAATCATCATATTGATTACTATTACAGAAACAGAACATAGGCCATCAGCTTGAACCAATAATTTGACTGTGAGTCATTTGTTTCACTTCTCCCAGATACACCTTCTCTCAAAAACCCCTGTCCTAGCCAAAGGTGATCCTTGGGACAATAGCTTCTATAAGAATAGCACGTTAGCTTCATTGTTGGGCATTTATTGACATGCCACCATCCAAAGATCAGACTTTTACTTGGAGATTGACTCTCTAAATTCTCTATGGCTTGACAAATTGATGAAAATAACCCATATCTATCATTATATTTTTCCTGTCTTATTAAATTGCTGTGCATCAAACAATTATATTCTCTTATGTAACCTTTGAAAATCAATGATCTCTTCACAATTTCCAGTCTCACCTTTTCTCAGAATGATGTATTTTTAGAATTATAAAGTATCTAGCTTCTTCAGATTTCTTGGTTAATTTATTGATGGACATCTAAATTGAAATGTGAACTATAAGAATTTCCATAGCCTCAAAACTAATTTGAGTATCCAATAACATTTCATGATTTGGAAATATTTTATCTAAGAAAGAAATCTTGGTTGGTTCTGAATATTATAATTATAGATAAGGCTATTGTAAACATCTTTGTGAAGGCTTTAAACTGAATGTACATTTTCAAAAACGTTAGGTAAATGTCAGAAAGATGGATCATATTGAAATTCTCCTTATAAGTTTGTTAAGAAACTGCCAAAATGTCTTCCAGTGTGGTTCTACCATTTACCATTTATACTAGCAATAAAAAAGAATTTCTATGGTCCCACACATAGTTATACCAATTGGTGTTATCAGAGTTAGGAATCTGCTCATTCTACGGAGATGTATAGATGTGTCTTGTTATTTTATATTTTCTGATCACCTATAAAGAATCATCTTATGTATGTTTTGGTGTACAAATAAAGAATGCATGTACATTAAAAGGAAATAAAGTTCTAGCATTTTATCTTGAAAATTTCTTTCCAACTCTAGACTTTAAAAAACACATTGTTTTCTATATAAATTTCATTAATCTTGATGCCTAATATTATGTACTTTATATTGTATTAGCAATACAAAATACAAAATTATAATAGGTCAGTAAATTTGCAAGTGTATAGGCTTCCAACTCTCCTTCAGATTTTCTTCTTTTCATTGTAATTGCATGCATTTTCACACACACACACACACACACACGTATATTATGTATATATATATATATCACATATATATATACATATACATATACATATACGTGTGTGTGTGTGTGTGTGTGTGTGTGTTTGTGTGTGTGTGTGTGTATTCCCAAATATATGATCCGTTGAATCCTTATGATGCTACATGTATGGATATTTTCATTGTGGAGAAAACATTTATAATTTATTGTCTTAGTAAAATTCAAATACAAGGTATATTATTACTAACTGTATTTACTTGCTACATACAGATCCTGGGAGTATTTATTTATTTACACTGCAGAGTTGCAATCTCCTCATTTTTTCTCAGCACCCTTGCCCTCAAGCTAACATTCCATGTTTTCTTCCACAGGCTCATGGATAGGTAGGATTAACATAGTCAAAATGGCCATCTTACCAAAAGCAAGCTACAGATTCAATGTAACTCTCATCAAATTTCCAACAGAATTCTTTACAGACATGGAAAGAGCAATTCTCAACTTCATATGGAAAAACAAAAACCCAGGGTAGCCAAAAATTTCTGAACAATAAAGGAACATCTTGAGGTAACACCATCTCTGATCTTAAGCTGTACTACAAAGCTGTAGTGATAAAAGCACGTGGCATTGGTACAGAAACAGACAGGTAGATCAATGGAATAGAATTGAAAACCTAGAAATGACCCTACACACCTATGGACACTTGGTCTTTGTAAAAGAAGCCAAAACAATACCATGGGCAGGATGGGGAAGAAAGAATCTTTATCAAATAATGCTGCTCTAAATGTAGAAGAATGTAAATTGATCCATATTTATTACCGGGTACAAAGCTCAAGTCCAAGTGGATCAAAGACCTTAACAAAAGACCAGATAAATTGCACCACAATACCACAAAGATATGTGCTCCACTATGTTCATAGCAGCCTTATTCATAATAGCCAGAAACTGTATGGTTGCTTCCAGATGTCCCTCAACCAAAAAAAAAAAAAATAGATACAAAAAATGTGGTTCATTTACACAATGGAATACTAACTATACAGCTATTAAAAACGAGGACATCATGAATTTTTCAGGCAAATCAATGGAACTGGAAAAGATCACCCTAAATAAGGTAACTCAGTTCCAAAATGATACGTATGGTAATAACTCACTGATAAATGGATATTATCCCCAAAGTACAGAATACCCATGATACTCCCCCACAGACCCTAAGAAGTTAAATAAGAAGGAAGACTCAAGTGTGGGTGCTTCAATCCCACTTAGAAGCAGGATGAAAATAATCATGGGAGGCAGAGGGAAATAGGGACTTGGGTTGGAGACTGGATGGGGAGAGAAAGGGAGGGTACTTTCAGGTATGAGGGATACACAGGAAAGAGTCCCAGAAGACCAGGAGAATGAAGGAAAAGGAAATATGTACCTGCCAGGGTTAGGGGGTTCCAGAACCTCTTGGAAGTCCATGAGATCTATGATGTGAGAGGCTCCCAGGACTCAATGTAGGTGACCTTAGCCAAAATGTTCAACAGTGGGGATATGGAACCTGAAGAGACTATCTCCAGTAGTTAGACAGGTCACTCAGTGGAGGGATAGAGACATAAACCTATCTTCAAAATTTTTGAACTAAAATTGTTCTTGTCTGAATGAAATGCAGGGACAAAAGTGTAATAGCATCTGAAGGAATGACCAACTAGTGACTGGCCCAACTTTGGATCCATCCCATGGGCAGGCAGCAAAACATGACTCTATTACTGATACCATTTTGTGCTTGCACACAGGAGCCTAACATGGCTGTTCTCTGAGAGACTCTACCAACAACTGATTCAGACAGATGCAGACACTCACTACCAAACACTGGACTGAGGTCAGGGCCCAGTATGGTAGAGTTAGGGGAAAGATTAAAGGATCTGAAGGGGACCACAACCCCATAGGAAGACCAACAGTTTCAACTAACCCAAACCCCATGGGAGCTTTGAGTCTAAGCCACCAACCAGATAGCCTACAGGGGCTGGTCTGAAGTTCCTGGCACATATGTAGCAGAGGAATGCCTTGTCTGGCTTCAGTGGGAGGGGATGCTCCAAATCCTGTATAGACTTGAAGCCTCAGGGATGGGGGATGCTGGGAGGGGCATGCTCTCAGGGGCAAAGGTTAGTGGGAAAGAGAATTGGGGAGGAACTCTGTGAGGGGTGACCTGGAGTGGGAGGGCAACATTTGGGATGTAATTAATTAATAATAATAAAATATGGTGACATGAACAATTATATTTCCTACAGAAGTAAAATCAAGCAGATCTGTCTTTCTCTGCTTTGCCTATTGTGCTAAGCAACATGGTTCCAGTATCAATCCTGCTGTCACCAATTGCAGAATCTCTTTGTTAAAGGCTCTGCAGCACATTTTCCTTACCCATTCAAGTCAATGGGACACTAGTTATTTCTGTATATTGGCTATTATGAATAAAATTTCTGTGAACCTGAGAGAGAGGCCATCTTTTCAATCCACCCTCCGATTTCATTCTCTTTTGATTTATAACTAGAGACATTTAGTACAACTGAATCACATTTCTCTTTCTAATTTTTAGAATCTCTCTACTCTTTTCCATAAAGGCTACAGCATGTATTCTTTTTCTCACCAAGAATATGCATAAGTTGCTTTCTCTCTATACCCTCACTAACACATCATCTTTACTCTTCTTTGTAGTTGTCTTTATAATAGGAATGAGGTAATATCTTCTTATGGACTCAATTATTATAACACTGAATCTTTCATCATGCACCACCTGTTGGATATTCTTATGTCCTTGCTTGCTACATTTCTAAGACTCTTTCCTCAATTTTAGTTGGGAATTTTTTTTTCTTTTTTCTTTCTAGTCAATTGGGTTACTCTTGATTTTGGAAGTTTACTACTCATAAGATACATAGTTTGAAAATATTTTCTTCCATTTCTTAGATTGCTTCTCTTAATTGATTTTTCATAAGCTGCAGAGAAGCTTTTAAATTTGATTATATTCTCATCCTCTTTTTCCCTTTTGTGGTATCTGCTTTCGGTACCATATCCAAAAATCACTGCCCAGACAAATGTTATGCAGCTTTCATCCTACATTTGTTCTAGTAGCTTTATGGTTTAGGGGATTTTACACTTTATCTTTTATTAGCAAAGTTTCTGTTGTGATAAGATGCCATAACCAAGGCAACTATAGAAGGAGGGTTTTATGTTAGCTTATGTGTCTAGAGGATTAGTTCATAACAGCAGGGGAGGCAGACCAGTAGGTGGCCAAATGAAGAAGCAAAGGGAGCACATCTTCATTCTCAAACTAACTGAAAGTAGACTGATATTATAAACCTTCAATATCTGTCCCCAGTGATATATCCTCTCTACCAAGAAGCCCCCCCACACACACCTTCTAAGGCTTGTACAACATCCCTAAAACATACCACTAACCAGGTATCAAGAGCTAAAATATGTAAGCCTATAGGATATTTCTCATTCACATCACCATACTATTTAATACATTTGGAGTTAGTTTTGCATATCAATGAGATGTGGGGCCAATTTAACTAACATGCATATGAATATCTGATTTTCTCAGAAATTATTAGTAAAGAAGTGTCACTAATATGTTCTTGGTGTTTTTGTTAAAAAAAAAACTTTGAGGGATGGAGAGATGACTCAGCACTTAAAAATATGTATCTCTCCTTTTAAATTAAATTAATTTTATTTTATGTGTATAGACGTTTTACATGCACCTCTGCACATCACACTTTTGCCCGGTGCCAAGGGTAACCAGAGGAGAACACAGAATCCCAAGAACTGAAATTAAAATCAGTAACTGCCATATGTGTACTATGAATCAAAACATGGTCCTCTGGAAGAACAGTTTTAATTGCTGAGTGCTAGAAATTGAAGAGCCTTCTCTCCAGGACAAGCATCTACTGCAGAAGAACAGTTTGGTGGTTCCCAGCACTGCCATCAAGTAGCTCACAATTAGCTGTAATTTTTGCTCTATTGCATCTAACACCTTCCCCTGGTCTCTGTGGCAAATAGTACTCATATATGCACACACAACCCATATATTTATTAAAAAGTCAAACAGAACTAAAATTATGTATTGATTTATTGTCTTTCTCTCTGCTCTTCCCACCATGCTACGATGTTGTTTTTGCGACTACAGATTCTTAATGGATTTTAAAATTGAGAAGTATGATGCCTTCTTAAAATTGAGAAGTATGATGCCTTCTCTTTTGTTCTATCTGATCAAGATTGCTTAATTGCTTAAGTATTTGAAATGTGTGTGTGTGTGTGTGTGTGTGTGTGTGTGTGTGTGTGTGTGTGTGTGT